>OY365799.1:8632500-9882500 GCA_959347355.1 Napeogenes inachia | reverse complement strand
GCCAATTGCCTGGACCTTCTGCTGACAACTGATCCGGACAGGTATCGTGTAGAGGTCACGTCCCCCTTGGGAACCTCCGATCACTGTCTGGTGAAATCTGTATTTACATATTCCCCACCAGCTTTCGAACTTTCTTTCTTTCTTTCTTTCGAAGGTGTTAGGCGAGTATGGAAATACAAGTCAGCAGATTGGGATGAGTTGCGGCACTTTTTTGCGTCTTATCCTTGGCGGCAGGTCTGCTTCTCTTCTTTGGATCCGTCGAGTTGCGCGGATGCTATAACTGATGTGGTGCATCAGGCAATGGAGTATTTTATTCCTTTTGCTGACGTACCCATCGGTGGCAAAGCTCGCCCATGGTTTAATGCCGAATGTCGTCATGCAAATGACCGAAAACATTCGGCATACCTTATTTGGGCTGATGCTCGAAGCCGCAAAACTCCGGATGTAAGTATAAAGAAGAGAGCCTTTAACCAAGCTGCCAAGTCCTACAAAAAGGCATTGCGGAAGGCTCGTCTCGATCGAATCGCTAAGAATGGCGAAAAGCTCTCTGCCAGACCAACTGGCAGTCGAGCTTTCTGGTCTCTTGCGAAAGCGATCGAGTCGAATTTCTGCCAACACTCACTGCCTGCTCTGCTGAAGCCGGATGGTTCCCTGGCCCACACAAATGTATTTGCTTCTCTGTTTGCTGATAATTCGCATCTAGACACTGGCAATGCTTCTCCAGCACATCTTCCTCACTGCGGTATTTCGATGCCTGAAATCCGCATCACTAACAAAGAGGTATGGAGAACATTGTGTCGTTTAGATGTGAATAAAGCCAGTGGTCCTGATGGTATACCAGCCATTCTGCTCAAAACATGCGCAGCTGAGTTGTCTCCTGTACTGACACGTTTGTATCGTCTCTCTTTCATGACTGGAATAGTGCCGAAATCCTGGAAGCTTGCTAATGTGCAACCCGTGCCCAAAAAAGGCAGCCGTGCCGACCCTGTCAATTACAGACCGATTTCAATCACCTCCATACTCTGCAAGATTATGGAGCGTGTATTGAACTCGCGCCTACTAGCATACCTAGAAGGTAACGATCTCCTCAGTGACCGACAATACGGGTTTCGCCGTAATAGGTCTACTGGGGACCTCCTAGTGTATGCTACACACATTTTAGGCGAGGCCATCGAGAAGAACGGAGAAGCGGTCGCCGTCTCTCTGGACGTCTCGAGGGCATTTGACAGGGTCTGGCATGCGAGCCTTATAAGCAAGCTTTCAGCGTTCGGTATATCTCCTGGTCTGATCGGCTGGGTAACGGACTTTTTGAGCCAGAGATCTCTCCGAGTAGTTGTTGACGGGTGTTCCTCGGAACCCTTGAAAATAAATGCCGGAGTGCCTCAGGGGTCCGTTCTTTCTGCAACTCTTTTTTTGCTGCACATTAATGATCTGTTGAAGCCCGGTATCTATGGGTATGCAGACGACAGCACAGTTGTAGAAAGATATCTGCCGAGTACTCGGGCTAGTCGAGATCAAGTACAGTCTGAAAGAGAAGCCATGGTGCAACGTTTGAATGACAAACTTCAGGCAGTCTCCGCATGGAGCAATGCCAATCTTGTCAAATTCAACGCCACCAAAACGCAGACGTGTCTGTTCACCGCCAAAAAGAGCCCTTTCACCTTGACTCCTACTTTCCAGAATGTATCCTCGGAATACAGTGACCGGCTTCAGTTGTTAGGCTTAGAGATTTCCTCGAACCTCAACTTTGGTCGGTTCATTAAGTCCAGAACAAGAGCAGCCGCAGCAAAGCTTGCCGTTCTTGCGAAGGTTCGGCAGTACTTTACACCGGGACAGCTTCTTGTTCTATACAAAGCACAGATCCGGTCGTGTGTAGAGTACTGTGGTCACATATTTGCTGGTGCCGCAAAGTCTCATCTTGCGGTTCTGGACTCAATTGAGAGGCGAGCAAAGAGGCTTATCTGCGATCCCGAATTGGTCGAAGCCGACCTCCAAAGCCTTGAACACAGGCGTAAAATTGCTAGCCTCTCAGTATTCTATAGGATACATTTTGGTGAGTGTGCGCAGGAACTACACGACTTAGTTCCCCCGTCCCCCTTCCATCACCGGACGTCCCGACGCACGGCAGGTATCCATCCTTTTGTTGTGGACATTCCACCTGTCCGAACGAAGCGCTTTGCTTCCTCATTTTTAGTGCGTACAGCGAAGGACTGGAACAATTTGCCTGCGTCGGTATTTCCGGCCAAATATAATGTGGGTGTCTTCAAGAGAAGAATGAATAGGTTGCTAGGGCAATGCGCCTTACCATCTAAGACTACATTCCACTTACCATCAGGTGGAATGTAGTCAAGCATTGCCCTAGATCGTATAAAAAAAAAAAAAAAAAAAGTCAAGGTACGGTTTCTGAGAACACTGCTGACAATAAATCTATCGTCTCTCTCTCCTGTTACTCTTTTGCGACCTTGTCCTTTACGCCTGGTATACTCTCCAGTCTGCCGGTATCGTTTAACATTGCGGAAAATCACAGACTTGGAAACATGTAATGTTTGAGCCACTTCATTGTAACTGTAACCATTTTCAATTAAAGTTACAGCTTTAGAAACCAGAGCAACGCTGAGATCCGGCATTGTCGCCTAAATTTATCGAATTAAGTTCACTTCACTCAATAATGACAATTTTTCGTCAAAAAAACAACAGAAATAAAGTTTTTGTTAAAAACAACAAAAGCCGACGAAAATTCCATACACTACGTGTCTCAGAAATTAGCAGATAAACAAAAAAAACAAATGAAATTTAAAATAAAATTATTTTTAAAATCATCTTTTTTTTTTAATACATAATATTGGTATAGTGGCCAGTACGAAAATATGAAAATATTTTCCGTTATTCGACCTTTTTTTTGCGTTCCCCTAAATATGTCCATGAGTGTATATTTACAAAAAAAATTAAACCGTGAATAATTAAAAACTTCTAAAGGCTAAAACAAAACCTACTCCCATTTCAATTTCTTATGCAAAACAAGTTTTCCAGATTGGTAGCTTGCAATCAGTAGTTAAATTGTGAATTAAATTTAAGTAAGTGTTTATTTTATTTATTCATTCTTTAAAAACCCTTAAAGTTGTACTAAAAGTTACAGTGCCTTATTTGGATCATTTGTTTTCAGTTTTCAGTTGGTAGAATGTGTACAAAACTAAAGTGAAACTTAAACACATAAAACTAAAATATAAACCTAGTAAATATTATAAGGTAACTAATAGTTTTGAAGACCTGTTGTGCCTTTTCAGTGTCCATTTGTATAGGATCAGTAGGACGGGGTACACTCCATACTGCTCTGGTAAGAGCAGCTGCCACTGGCTCTATTGGAGGCACATTGTCCGCAGGAATTTCTTGTATTTCTCTTATCTATAGAAATCGTTTATTTCTTTTGTATGTATCCACATCAGTGTAATATTTATGTAATTTTAAAATAGAAATAACGTTTTAAAACAAAACTTATGTTCACTTACATCAGTCGTTTCGTTATCAGTATCATGATCTGACACAACAGCTTCAAGACCTTGTGGTAAGGGTTCGTAACCGAAGTGTTCATTTTGTTCATCATCGCTATCTTCGTTACGTCCGTCATACATGAGGTGATGTCTTGGTGGAGGAGTAACGTCCTGTGGTGAGTTGTCAGGAGGATCGGGACCTTCACAAACCATCTTAACAGTCAGCCAAAGTCACTCTATTGTTTTAAGTTTTAAATTTATGTTATATAAATAAAAGAAATACGAGTTTACAACAATTGTTATTAATTATAACAATATGAATAACATAAATATCTTTGAAAATTGACAGCTAATAGGGATGCGTCATGTGACTTACGACTGAGAACGATTAATCAAAAAAATAAAATTTTAATCGATGTATAATACTAAATTGATTTAGTGACTCGATGAATATCGAATTCTTTTTATCTGTTTACTCCAGCATGAGCGACCCTGATCACCGGGTTACCTTGATACGGTGTACGGTAATGTTATTAGATTTAAATAAAAATACAATTACCGTTCCTGTATTCAACTAATTTATTTACGAAAATAGGTAAGAAAGAAAATATATAAGAATTATAAATCGTGGGTTGGTCAGGCCCGTCTGGCTTCACTACCGTAGTCCGGTACTCCCCTGCTGCCACGGATGATGTTCGGGCGTGGAGATGTAGGCACGATGGACTCGTTGCCGCCTTTAATATTGAGGGTACGCAGGTGCAGCCAGTGTGGTTGTCGTTTTTTATAATAAAACGTGGTACCCCACTTGGGGGTACACTTAATATATATAAAATATATATATATAAAAACTAAAAATATTTAATTATATTTAAAACACTTAGTTTTTAAATTAAAAAATAGTGAGAATAGAACACAGGGGAACATATGAAGACACTCGACAAATAAAAATGGTAATTATGTCTCGTGAATGCTCCACTGCCGTGTTTACTCCACAGAGCTATGCCGTCGTCTGATGAGTCGACGAGCGGTGTATGTGCGTACAGCGTATTCAGTCATTAAGGAACCGGTTAGTAGCTCCAATCGCGTTAAAAATTAAATTACTAAAATATATATATATTATTCTAAACGGTATAAAAATACAACGTTACAATACCCCCCGTCTTACGTAAGGATTTTACCACTCAAATTTAATGAGATAAAATCCGCACTTTAGTCTAACATTCGCATTCAACCTTTCAAAATTCAATCTTTCTTACTTCGCGCATGCAAAAAAAACCACAGTATTTCTGCTAAAAGAAAACTGACGCTACCTATCATAAACTACAGTAATCAGCTATTATTAAAACTGATCACCCCAACGAATGTTTTAAGTACCCGATGGTAAATCAAAACAAGGAGAATAAATTTACAAAAGTTGTATAGCCGTAGACTAATCTAATGGTTAACCTACTTATTGAGACCTATTAATTTTAAATCTTTAATATGCCAAGTATAGTGCCCGGCAATAAATATTGCACATCGACCTCTGGAAAGAGACAATCGGCTAATTTCGGCTTCGTAGAGCATTATCTCCGTCGCACGAAATTGAAACAGTATGGTAACTATAAGGAGCTGTTAAAACCAGTAAAGCTATTGCATAGAATTTCTTATCAACTTATGCAATTATAGTTATTTATTTATTTATGTAGTTGTTTTTTTTCTTTGATTTTAATTCAAGTTGTGTAACTTGCGTGGTGATCTATAAAAGAACATTTTTTTTTCTTTTAGTGAATTAATTACTCATTTATAGGGTTTTCCTACGCTATATAGGATAAAATTTTAAATAAGAATGGTATAATTTCTCAATTTAAATAGGACCATATAGTCCTATTTAAATGAGAATTTATCAGTGCTATGTAATATCATAAAAAGGTTAATAATATTAACAGCTAAAACGTTTTTAACCTTAAATCTCAGGAATAAAGTTCAATTACGATTGTTAAATTATTGTACTCAGGGTCTTTTGTAATACCATAACAGAAAGTCATTGAATTGAAAATCCTTGTTGAAAAAAATACATTTGTACAAGTAAACCATTTATTTTAAACCTAAACCTTAAGCTGTAGACAATCAAGTTAATAACACATATTATCAACTTGGCGCTTACGCTGTTGTTAAATGATAGGTACACAATACTGGTGTGTTGGGTTATTTTCGTTACCGAATTTCTGGATTCGGTCTCCACGCTCAAGGCCCGCGAAAGAAGCCATGCAATAGCTTAACATGCTTACATTATGTTCACGTAATTTATTATTTAGGAAAATTATAACTGTAAATAATAAAGACCATTATAGCTATTCTTGAAATGAGACATTGTAATAATAATAATTCTAATTCTCAGCTACTTCCATTACACCATCTGTGCTCTCAAAGAGGTCAATATCACTGTCACTATCAGCTGTGTTTATCACTAGTCCATCAGTGTAATTGTCTAAACTGTGTTGAATGCTTCTATATTCATTTTCACGTTTGATTGTATGATCGCAAACCTTTTTCCACTCTTCAGCGCCGATGTTTGATGTCGGCTGTCAGTGGTTTAATCTTGTTTAGTTTCATATAGTTATTTACATATTTTCTCCATTTCGTAGAAAGAAAATATGACCTAATAGCAAGAGCAATGTCCTACATTACAAGGGGCTGTAAATCCCATTCTTTCCAGAAAGAAAATTAAGTTCAAAACGTAACCTTCCATCGGTAAGTGATCCAACATGGTATTTATTTTACGTTGTTTTTCATTACAATAAACTGTTTTTGTTTTTTAAATGGTTTACAAATTATAAAGAGAAAATCATCCTATGACCAAATTATAGGACTGCTATATGCAATATTTATTATGATATTTTAGTATTTTAAAGTATTCTGTATTTTTTTGCTACAGTGTTGTAAAAAGCACAGTTATCGATAATTTAATCATGTATTATTCTAATGAATTCTGCAACATCTATGTGCTATATCTAGGGATAATTATTCTAGATTTCCCGTGGACGTTAACTGACGACAAATATGGTTCGACACGATTGCACAGAAAAATTGGGAATAGAACCATTTTAGTCTGCAATATTTTAATAACTAATATTTAATAGTTAGAAAAATATGGCTGTAGTTTTATTGTAATTTATTTGTCGTTTCTTTTATAAGACGTTCTCAAAGTAGCGAATAAAAAATTAAAAATATGTGTTAACCTGACCATTTTTTTATAAATTAACTTTTAATAAATGTTTTTGATTTTGGTTTTTCTAGTTTATTTGTCGTATTGATTATTTTTAAATGGTACCTTAGTTATTTTCTAGAACGGAATATAGCTGAACGTTATCGCACACGGCAAAATCCTCTAGGTGATAGTACTTTTTGATGTATATCGTTCTAGCAAGTGATGTAAAGCACTTAAACAGCCTTTTAAAAACAGTAGGTACTACCATAGAGATAAGGATCACTATCGATATCGCGGATAAGTTTACACAATGTTACATCACTAGAAAAAAAATTGTTGTCTACGTCAGTGTTCGCCTTAAACATATGAAGCTCCTTCTATGCTTTAATTATTATTTTGAGAAATAAGTAGTGTGGTAGATAATGCTCTACGAAGTCGAAATCAGCCGATTGTCTCTTTCAAAAGGACGATGTGTAATATTTATTGCCGGCCATTGTATTACAACGTCTCATTTTAAGAATAGGTATAATGGTTTTTATTATGTGCAGTTATAATTTTCCTAAATAATAAAAAGCATGCTTCTTAAATTATATTATTACCCAATTAAAATAACCACTTATAAAAAAAAAATGTTTTTATACATAAAATAAATATAAATAGAAAAGAATAAAATTATACTTGTTTTAACAGCTCCTAATAGATACATGAATAGTAGTATTTCTTGCGACAGTGATAACGCTCTATGAAGCCGAAATTAGCCGATTGTCTCTTTCCAACGGTCGATGTGCAATATATATTGCCGGGTACTATACCAAGATTTTTTCCTGACATATCGGATAAAATATAAACTAACGGTGATTTTTTACCTATCACGCGACATTTTACAAATTTTGGAGCTAACTTTTTACTGAAATATTTATCCTTATTACTCAAAACATATACACGCTTCATAACATGGTCACCAATATTAAATTCTGTCGATTTACGACGAAGATTATAATGAGAAGTGTTTTTAACGTGGGCATGGAAAAGTCTTGTCTGAACATCTCGGAATACCTCAGAAAGGCAACCTAAATTGTCAGCGTAGAGGTCACGTGGGAAAAATAAAAGTTCGTCGCCTAAATTGCTGTCAATATAATGTGATCCACAAGATACTAACTCTCTGCCGAAGACTAAAAATGATGGAGTATAACCAGTCGCCTCGTTCACAGAATTGTTAATCGCAAACTGAACTTTGGGAATAAAAAGGTCCCATGTACGATGATCATCTTCCACAAAGGTTGAGAGACATGTTATAATAGTCCTATTATATCGTTCAACAGTGTTAACTTGTGGAGTGTATTTTGGAGTGTAAAAAATATTTGGAATATTATATTCTTTAAATAAAGATTCAGTGATTTTACTAATAAACTGACTACCGTTATCTAGGAAAATAGTTTGAGGGACTCCATGCACTAATATTACTGAATCTTCTAAAATTCTAGTGACAGCACTAGATGTAGCAGCCTTTAAAGGAAAAATAAGACAGAACTTTGAAAAGCAGCAAGTTATGACTAAAATATAATTATTTCGCTTACGAGTAACAGGCAAAGGGCCCATAAGATCAATCGATATAATTTGAAAAGGACGACAACATTGCTTAGGGCGACCCATTTCACCTAAAATTTGATGATTTTGAGCCTTATAAGAGAGACATTTGCTACAAGAACTAACGAATTTAACAACGTCCTGATGCATACCTGGCCAAAAATAACGCAGCGTCAAGCGACGATATGTTTTAAAAACGCCTAAGTGTCCAGCTGTAGGTTCAGCGTGATTTTCGTTAATAACCTGTTCCCTTAATTCTTGTGGAACTACCTCCTTCCACGAAAATTCTGATGTTAAATTATGTTTATTTTTCGACAATCTAAATAAAGTATTATTTTTAAATTAAAAAATAGTGAGAATAGAACACAGGGGAACATATGAAGACACTCGACAAATAAAAATGGTAATTATGTCTCGTGAATGCTCCACTGCCGTGTTTACTCCACAGAGCTATGCCGTCGTCTGATGAGTCGACGAGCGGTGTATGTGCGTACAGCGTATTCAGTCATTAAGGAACCGGTTAGTAGCTCCAATCGCGTTAAAAATTAAATTACTAAAATATATATATATTATTCTAAACGGTATAAAAATACAACGTTACAACCTGACCACTCGAGTATTATATTATTTGAAATCGGATTTTTAGATGAAAGAGTGAATTCTTGTTAAAATAAATTATGTGAACAGAATAAGAAAATATATTTTTAATCTATTACAATAGCAAACCCGGTTTCATTCCAAAAAAATAATAAAAAGATATAGAAGGTTTATATTTTATATACAATTACTTGTTTGTAATAAACCCGTAATATTCCTGAGTATAGGTGTTGTGCTAAGCACATAAACTTATACTCAGTTTAAAATATTATTTGTATTATACCGTTTTCGTAAAATAATATTATAATTTGGATGAATTAAATATAAGAAATAACACTTAAATTATTGTTTTCAGGTGTCTCTACGCATTTTTTTTAAATTTCTTAAGCATTTCTTGTTTTCTTTTTACTAAAAAGCTTTTTTAAAATAAATAAATAAATAAAAATATTTTCCATATACATAGTAAAATTATATGCCTTAACGAATTAGTTCTAATTTAATTTACAGAGTTCGCTATGTGTTTAAAATTTCCACATAAAAATTGTCGAAGAGGGTTCTCTATATCCTTATACAAACTTATTATACTCTATGCTATTGAGTATTCAGGCCGTGTTCCGAAATATATACCAGTTAGAGGTTTGCCCCGGAGCGAAATTTTCGTCACCGGTTGAATTCACCGGTGAATGGGGTAATCTCCGGTGTTTCACCGGTGATCACCGGAGAATTAAGCCATTATTAATTTGTTATAAATGAGAACTACAAACAATATTATTCTCTAAGCTAAGTAAGGTGTAAATTCGTTTAAATTTATATAAAAATATTAGCAATGAAATAACTATAAAGGAAAAATAAATAATAAAAAGATATTAAAAATTGATGATGGTTTTTGACCAGATAAAAACAATTTAAGGCGTGTGTCCTTAAGAGAATATACCAACACATCAAATCCTTTTTATTGATTAATCATTTTATTAAGAACTTTACAAAATTCAAAGATATAAATGCTGATTATAATTTAAAAAAACATAACACGTCAATAGCATGGCACAACCCATAACTCGCCAAATTTACGTTAAGCCCTGAGCGAAATTTGGATGGGATAACTGCACATGTACTGTCGCGCACATATTATTTTTTATTTATTGTTAATAATAGGTAATATAATAAATACCTAAAAGTCGTATTGTCTTGATTTAAAATTTATATTGTAAAAATTTATTGACAATTATTGCCTACCTATAGTTTATAATATTAGAATATGAGGCTTACGTTTAGTAATGACAACAATCAAAAGCACAAACCAACTAAACACAAACAAAAATATAAAAAAGTTGAAAAAAAGTAACAAAAAACAACAATTAAATATTAAATCTATAACAATTGAGTCCTCAAGTGTACACTGGAAGTGAGCGGAGTGTAGTATCGGTGCGGGGGACGTAACGCGACTGGAGACCTGATCAGCGATATGTAGGCCCGGCCTTCATCCCTCTCAGAGCCCTCATATACCTTAATTTAGACTTCTGCGCAGTCAAGTCCATCAGGGATGATTCGTGCCCCTAGTTATACTTCTTCTATAGTTGAGTGTGTGACCTATCGTGGAAAAAACTCTCTCCGACGTTAAAGAAGTGGCAGGCACAGTTAGATATTTGAAAGCTATTTTATTTAAAGGTTTTAAATATCTATTTAAATTTTTATAAATATAAAATAAGAAATAAACCTTTTTTTGAAAATATCGTCCCGATAAAGACGATCACATATAGAATGCTTAATTCACCGAGACGGACAGCGATACGGTAGCTCAGTTGGTAGAGCGACGGGACGGTTTCCCAGTAGTCGCGGGTTCGAATCCCTGCCCGTATCGGTTTTTTACATTCTATATTTATATAAAAGAAATAAACCATTTTTACTTTAACCGTACCTAACCTTACATTTTTCATTCTATATTTATATAAATTTAAATAAGCTTAACATGGCTATACATGCTTATAGATATTTTCAAACATGTCTATTTAATTTCCCTACATAAAAAATATTCAATTCGACTGCGATCACTGAAGTTAAGCCGGTTATTCACCGATTTATTCAATCGAGTATTTTCACCGGTACATCACCGGTGAATCTCCGGTACGCACTGCTCCGATGCAAACCTCTAAGTCTGGTATGTACTTCGGAACACGGGTCACGGGCTCAGTGTCACACTGTGAGAAATTTGTGTCATCTGTGGATTGTGATTTAAAAAAGTCAAACTAATGTCATCAGGAATTTTCTCATTTTTTAGACAAAATAATAAACAAAACATAAAGATTACTTTTCTATGTAAATTATCAGGTCCTTTAGTCATTTTCATATTACTAAATATGGCTTGGAGGAGTCATGGTATCAACAATATGGATATGGTTCGCAATCTTAGAGGTAAATGTTATTACAAAATTGACTCTTAAAATATTTTTTTAAAAGAGAAATCAAAGAGTCAGAGACCCGGTCTAAGCCACTATACCTTAACCGCCAATAATTAATTTCGTGACTGCAAATCTAGTACCTTTTTTCATTGTTTCAGCAAATGGAATAATAAAATCGGAATTAGTTGCTAACGCAATGGCTGCTGTTGATAGAAAAAACTACTGTCCATATGCTCCATATCATGACTCACCACAATCAATAGGATATGCAGCTACAATAAGTGCACCTCACATGGTAATATGGTATAACACATAAATTATAATAGTCTTTAGATATACCAAATAATCTTTATTGAATCTAATGTATATATATGTTCGATTAATTTTAGCACGCACATGCATTGGAAAGGTTAAAAAATCAACTGACCATAGGGGAAAAGGCATTGGATGTTGGATCAGGTTCTGGCTATTTAACAGCTTGCATGGCCCACATGTTGGGAGAAACTGGACGAGTTATAGGCATTGAACATATTCCTGAATTAGTCAAGTTAGCAACTAAAAATGTAAAGAATGACAACCCTGACCTGCTCAGCTCAGAGAGGATTAAACTTGTTGGTATGTTAATATTATTATAGAGATATTTTTAATGGATGCTTTAGTCTTTCACACAATAAACATATTTTTAGAATAATATCTTTTTATTAGATCCAATATGTATTATAAAATATGTTAAAAGTAATTTGTTTCTATTACATTTGAAAATGTTACTAAGTAAATGATTTTATTATTAAAGTTGGTGATGGACGTTTAGGCTACCCTTCTGAAGCTCCATACAACGCAATTCATGTTGGGGCAGCTGCACCCACTCTGCCTCAGGCAGTGAGTTTCTTTACTTTAATTTAACATGACTTAATAACATACAACTATAATAGAGGTAATTAGATGTAATTCGGGTAATATATTGTATTTTATAAATTATTTGTTTTTTCCTTAAATTTAAAAGTCTATATATTTTAGCTTATAGAACAGTTGAAACCTGGAGGTCGCTTAATTATTCCTGTTGGTCCTGAGGGCGGAGAACAACATCTTACTCAGGTATATACATTTAATAAATTTTACATTATTCAATTTTTATCCCATGTAAGAAAATATTTTACAAAAGTTACATTATTGTTTTTTTTTAACCACTACGGTTTTATAAACATTTCACAGTTTTATTGCTAATATAATATTTAAATATTGTGAAGTCTATTTTATAAACATTAATAGGTGTCTGTGTTAAACAAGCCAAATATGTACATCATGATCCAAAATACATAATTTTAAATATTATGATACCTTTTTATGTAAATATTAAACTTTGAAAGAATAGATGTCTTGTAATGCCTTACTGGTATATAGATTTTATTTTCACAGCTGTCACATATGAGCCGCACTTGTGTTGCACAAAATATTAGGCAGATGTTATAAAGCCGTACTAAAGGTGTTAACCTTGTACTGCAAATATTCAATTGTAGGTATGAGGCCTGTGGGCCTACCATCAACTTTTAGCGAGCGATTCTGTTCCGATGCAGTTCAGTTTAGGTTCAAAAACTGAATCGCTTGTTTTCGTACCATCACCTATAGTAATACTAGCTGGGTCGAAAATAATCGCTAAGAATGTACGAAATTGTCACTGGTCCGCTTTTATTTCAAGTTGTCGTTGACAGCTCGCAGCAAATTAACGTTTACATCGCACTTTAAGAGCGGTTGTTATGATTGTGAATAAGTTTTAATAGTTTCAGCTGAAGGTCAACAGGGAATATAACAAACATTTATAATGGCGTGTGTGATGTTTCAAAGGATTTATTTCTACTTTAAATGTTATAAATATTATTAGCATATTATGTTAAACATATTATAGGTATAGTAATTTGATATTGTTAAGAATGTTCACAAATATACAATATTTATTTTTCCTCATATAAACCAGAAAGAGATTGAAAATAATGATAAAAGGAAGTATTAATTAATCGTCTCTAATATGAACCTTAAAGTAAAGAGATTTCGAAATATTTTCAGCTTTATATACATTAAATATAACAATATAACAATTGCACTAGCACTATTTTTATTATTGGAATCACCACAAATCTAATTTAAAAAGTTAGTTGCAGCGAGTATAAAATCCTATTAGTATACTAAGGAAGGTTCCTCATTAATTGAAAAAAATACAGGTATGTATTAAAAACCAAGCGACAATTGTAAGATGGTCACAAAATGTTGTGAAACATTTCCTTCATAGTCATAGCTCCGAAAAAAGAACTTCGTTGGTTTATAATTGTATAGTTTATACCTATTTAAAACAATTTATAGTTTATACTCATAGTTATATTTAAAACTAATATTATAATTATCTTTAACACTAATAAATAAGGATTAACACCAAGTATCTACAGTATATAATTCGTAACAATTCTGTTTAGGTTACGATAATAGCAACTTTTATTGAATCGCTAGTTTTGATAGTTAAGCGGTTCAGTTTGGGTCGAAAAGATAGCTCATGGTACGAAACGACCTAAACTGGTCGTCTTATCAGCCTCATGGTACGAAATATCAAAACGATTCAATGTAGGTCGTAAATTGGATCGTAATAAGAGTTCATGGTAGGCCCGCAGCTCTTCACAACAGAGCAGCATTCTGAGCTTGTGGCAGCTTACTTGCAGTCTGATTGTACTGACCTTTTTAATGTAATCGTTGACAATTCAATAGTGCGTGTAAATGCCTAACCAATACTTGAATAAAGATATTTTGAATTTGAACTAAAGTAACTTTTACATACATATTTTCGGATAGCAAGCTTTTAGAAACATAAAATGTGTTGCAACACTATCTGCTACACATTTTGGTAAATTTTGATGTGGGCACGACAACCACTTCAGGCGTGGATCTCGGTCTACGAGGAATTGTTATTTGTATGATTTTAAATATGTATTATCTGAGAAACAATAACTGTTAAATAATCATGAGAATGTTAATGCACTAGAGCCGTATGCAAATTTTTATGGTTACTTGATACATGAAAAAACAGCTGCACCCATTGACTCCTCCATAAACAAAGACAATTTTCAAATTTGTTTTTTTTTTTTTTCAGGTAGACAAAGCCCTTGATGGGACAACTACAGTGAAGAAACTAATGAGTGTTATATATGTACCCCTCACAGATAAAAGTCATCAATACCGTGAGTGACCCTTTGTAACCTTGGTAACCGTTTGCACTATAGCATTGGTTACAGCACTGGGCTACTTGGCTTCCTAAACCCTTGTTATTAGTTAAAAGACAATGTATATTATGCTTAATACAAACCTATGACCTATAACGTATGTAATATAGAGACAGTATTTATTTTACATATGCAGAGAATTGGCAATAAGCAATACATAAAAAACCTTTAAGTTGCCTTTATCAAGGTAAGACGTAGTCCATATAATATATATATATATATTTTTAGGTCCCCCCTGGTGACACGTCTCTTAATGTTGCAAGAATTATGTAATTCTTCATAATTAATATTTTGTTAAAATAATGAGCAGAAACTAATTTTAATTCATATTTATTCTATATTTTTCTTATAGATTAATGTGTGCAAATCAATTTATTTAATATATTAAATAAAATTATAATGAATTATTCATTTATTTCTGAATTTTCCACCAAATTTTTTTTTACTAAATGGTTTATTTTTTTCAGAATCCGCTGGTTTCGCCTTTACATGTAATATTGAATGAATAATTTCAGCTTCACTTTTATTTTCCACTATTTCCTGCAGTTGATCCTGAAATTAATTGTATTAATTATTATATAACTAAATATCTTGAGGTTATTAATTAAGGATATTAAGCAATAGATGGCTAGAAATATGGAAGTACAGCCTCGTAAATATATATATATGTAGGGTTAATGCATATTATAGTTACTTACCAGGGTGAGACTAATTAAATGTTCTAAAGAAATGCCTCTGTTCATAATTCTAGTAATATTTTTGGATGTCACTCCTGGTAGTTTTTGCACAAAGTCGTGAACTAAAATGTTATATCTCTCATAGTTCATGTCATCGGCAGTGTTGTCTCCGCTCAGAGCCAGAGCTTCCTCTACATTAGGATTTTTTCTACCTTCCTAAAATGTTTTTCTTTATTTAATAGGTTAAATGTTGGTCTACTAATTTAAAAGTTATAAACTAATTTCAACATAGGGCCAGTTGTTTTTCAGTTTTAGTAGGACATACACACATAAAATATAATTTGGGTTCGTCATTAAATAAATATTTATTACAAAATTTGTCACCATATTAAATAGACAAATTAAATATATATCTTCTACTTACTTTAAGTTCATAGAACAACTCTGCTGTAGCATATGGACTGGGGGACCAAACTAGCTTTAATCTTGGAAAATGTATTGTTAGAAGCTGTAATTTTTGTTGTATATCAGCTCCAGATATATCTGTTGATACTACAAAATTGCCCTAAAACATACAAATAATCTTTACTTCATCTTAATATATTTAAAATGTAGCGTTTTCTTATAATTTTACCTTAAATTTATTTATAAATAGGAAACCATATGTAGAGGTATAAAACTTATACTTAGTCTGACCATAAACACAGTTACAATAAAAAAAATATTACATTATAATTTGGAATCTGTCATTTTTATACAATTGTTCATTGTGTTTTCTCATGTTGGCGCCAATACATTGTACAATATTTTGCTATATTAAAATAGAGTGGGGTGTTAAAGAGAACAGAATCGCTGTGATAGCATTACACAAAGTAAGCATGGAACCAAATGCAATTTTTAAAACTCTCCATACACTTGGTATTAGTCAAATGTTTGTGTACCAGGCTATTAATAGGTACAATGAGATTTCCTCTGTTTGTGACAGAGAAAGATCTGGCCGTCCACGTAGTGTTCGTACGAAAAAGGTGGTCAAAGCAGTAAGGGATAGAATTCAAAGAAATCCTGTCCGAAAGCAAAAGATTTTATCTCGGGAAATGAAGATAGCACCTAGAACCATGTCGCGTATTTTAAGAGATGACTTAGGACTTGCAGCCTATAAGAGACGTACTAATCATTTCTTAACTGATAAATTAAAGATGAGTAGGGTGGTAATATCGAAACAACTACTGAAAGCGGTACGTAAAAGGAGGTCACAAAAAAACTTGTTTTCGGATGAGAAAAATTAAAAAATTTAGAAATGAGCAACATTTTAACAAACTATATGACCATATTTATGCTCAAAGCTCTAAGGAAGCTTCGTAATTAGTCGACAGAGTGCAACGTGGGTATTATCCGACTTCAGTGATTGTTTGGTGAGGTGTTAGTTATGAAGGAGTGACTGAGCCATATTCTTGTGAAAAAGGTATCAAAACATCGGCACAAGTTTATCAAGATACCATTCTTGAGAAGGTAGGACTTCATCAGAGCTGAAGACTGGCCGTCGTCTAGTCCCGATCTTAATCCGCTGGATTATTATTTATGGTCAGTTTTAGAGAGTACAGCTTGCTCTAAACGCCATGATAATTTGGAGTCACTAAATCAATCCATACGATAGGCAGTGAAGAATTTCCCCATGGAAAGAGCGCGTGCTCTTATTGATAACTGGCCTCAACGTTTAAATGACTGTATTGCAGCCTATAGACACCACTTCGAAAAAGCTTTTATATTTTAAATTGTTTAATATTTATGTATTAAACTAACGCAATGTAAAAGTAATAAATGTTATTTGCAATTAAATAATATTTTTTTCTTTGTTACAATATGTAACAATAAGAGAACGTGGAGACTTGATTGAAACATTTAAAATATCGCATGGGCATTACGATTTGGAGAATTTTGATAGATTCTGGTACTCTCAAAATACCAATTTAAGAGGACATCACCTAAAATTATCAAGAGCTTGTATCATTTACAAATTCACACAAGTACTTTTTCGCTAACAGAGTTGTGGAGGCTTGGAACAGGTTGCCACTAGATGTGATATCTGGATAATCTACAAATCAATTTAAGAATATACTAGATGCATATATGCTAAAAAAAAATTAATATAATTTATATGTTGAAGTGGGATACAAGTTTTTCACAGTTTGTTGTCTCAAATGCCTGCCTGTCTTAAAATAATAATAATATTTATGGCAAGACCACGTATATTACTTTAAAATGGAATTGATTTTTATTCGATTATTTTTTTCTTATAAAGGGTTATTTTGTAATTCATTGCCTACCTCTTGCTGCCAAATCTTGATAAATAACACAAAAAAACACAAGAAAAATATTATTGCTCCCTCGGTTATTTATTACTCTGTATTTTGTAAGAAGTTTTGTACTTAAAAAGTCCAGGCCCGGGCGCCATACCTACGCTCAGAGTTAAACCAGTTCAGAGGCAACAAATAAATTTTGCATGGGAAAACTCAAATTTAAAAGACTAATAATTTTAAATAGTCGTAGTCGTTGGGATTGATGTAGAGAGGCTGCATGCAAGAGATGGCCCATTAGATAAATATAACCCTGTATATTTTTGTTTTTTGTCTGTAGAGTAAATATCTTTTTTTACGTAATTTAAATACAATAGGTTAAAAGACATTAAAAATTATGCTCAAGGTAAGACAATTAAAATAGTTTTTATACCAAGTACCTACTTGTAAATTAAAGGGTTTGTTCTGATCAAACTCTATAAGTAGTATAGGTCTGGAGTAGTTCCGACACATCTGAGTGCACTGCGTGTATAGACGGCCGGAGTTGAGGGATCCGATCAAATCGGAAATCGACTTCCTCTCCACGCATATGTCTGGGGTGAGGATGTAATCACCGACCTGGAAATGGGAGGCTATTTTTAAAAACAACGACGATATTTTACATATGTAATAGGCCGACAAATATCAGAGTCTACGTATTGGTTATTAGATGAAAGTAATTGCCACTTAGTCGCATGACTGACCGGCACATACATTCAATAAAAGATACCCCTTATTATACATACACATATTCGTTTATCAAATGAGTAGATAATTTTTCGTTTCGGTGCGTTGTCATTAAAACGGCGCCTCAATATTCCCTAATTCTAATTCATTATCCAATCTAAAGTACACTTCGACGAAGCGTCTCCAAAAATAATAAGTAATGTGCCACCAAAGATTCACACTCAGATCAGATTGAAACACTTGCCCACTTTTACGGCTTTTCCGAAATTTGATATTAGTAGGTAGCCTAGACGACCCGGCGCTCAGCAAATAAGTTAAACAAACATCAAACTCAAACGCATCTTGAATGAGTTTATTTTGATATAAAAAACAGGCCAAGCGCGGTTGAGGAGAGGGCTAGTAACTTTAAAATTATTAAAAATATTTTGATTATATGACGTAACTAAAAACTTATCTATGCTATAAGCCGAGTCTCGAAAATTTGCGGCTAAACAGGTCTACCTTTTGATTGCGTTTGCTAAGAAGTGTGATTTTTTCACAGCTCTATGGGACAGTAAACTTGAGTATTTCATATAAATTTCAGCTCGATATCTAAAATCGTTACTTAGTTAAAAGTGTCTTAAAGGACGCATGCACGGAGAAGAAAGTGATCCTATAAGGGTACCGTTTTTATCCTTTCGAATTACGGCACCATAAAAACATCGCTGCGTGGTCAATCCTTTGAATCTTAATCGGATCTTTGAAGTTTTTATTTTTACTTACATTATAAATATTGTAAAGGCGCGTTAAGTCGACCTCACCCGTTGACTACTAAGTCAACGAGACAACGCGTGAGGTCAGAGGCGGAGTGAAATGGACTCCACGAAACGGTCGACGTCGATGAAAATACAATGCCGGTAATGTAACGTAGTGTAACGATGCGCCCTACACGGTGATTTGCGCTACCGGAGAGCAAAAATCTTGGCATTATTTTTTTTAGTCCGTCGTCGTCCGACCGCATCATACAATGTTAACGACTTGTAGTTCAGTCTCTATGCAGAGGAGCCGGTACGGACCGTGATGGTGACGGGTTCCACGCCCACGCCGCGCCGGTGCAGCAGCGCGGGCAGCGACGAACGAAACTCGCGCACGTCCACGATCACGCGCGGACTGCACCCGGACTGACCGCCTGCGGGGAATGACACTACAGCTGTAGGGATTTACAAACTTTAAATGATCTTAGATGACTCGAGACCGATCGATGCGAACGAAACGGCGGACGAGAGACGAGTGCCGCTCCGGGAACGATGTCATGGTTTAAATGTGCTATTGTCTCTTGCCGTGTTGAAGTCGCACACTACATAATAAGATTCAAGGAAAGAAGTAACTAATTCAAAAATTGAATAATTAATCGAAGATACCGACCCGCCTTCCTCGTGTTCGTTGCGGCTTCGTCCTCTTCGACGTTTAAATTAAAGTACTCGTCGGTTTTACCATCCTGGTACGAGGGCACCACCATCACCTGTAATGAAATCGTTAAGTCAAACGACTTTAGATAACGAAACGAAATTTAGATAACGGGCATAAATTTACACAATATATAAACCGATAGATAAATAAGATTTCTGTATATTACTAAAATATTCTGCGGTTTGCCTTACCTTTGGTTAGGTATAGCATTATTTATTTCTAATTTGCGATATAAAAAATATCTTACTATTGTAGTTTGATTTAAAACTAAATGAATGAAGTTTATTTTGTGGTATTTAGAGCCTCTTTTTATTCAATATTGTTATTGTTAATAATATAAGCAGTAATTAGATAACCATCATAATGTGATGAAAAGTTTTCAGTTTGCACTTGATCATTCAAAAATCAAGCAGACTCGTATCATTAGAACTTTTTTATTAGCTTATTTAGAACCAATATAAAATCTTAAAAAAAAACCCTGCAATGCAACAATTAATATTTTGGTTAGCTTAATTAATACCGATAATTATAATAAAATAAATAATTTCTAACAAACTTTTTGTTAAGCACTTATGTTTGTACAAATAACGCGCAAGAATAATTTCAGTTTTATATTAAATTTAAATACATTAATATAGAACACTATAGATTATGTCGTCAGAAAATAATATTAATAGTGATCTGTATGTTTTCTGGTCGTCATGTGATCCTTCCACTTTACGTCACTCTTAATTCGTGTTTCTTAGACTGTCGGAATTGATTGATTGAATGATTGCATCATTTGAGTCTCCCAACATACAGGCTATCCTAATTTTTGAATCGTGGCTTAAGTCATCTTTGCCATCCACTCCTCATTCACTGTCAGGATTGAATCTCATTCGTTATGATCGCATCGGTAGGAGTGGCGGAGAGTGGCGTTCTACTTACGCGCTCACTCAACATTCAATATTGTTAGTTCGTCTTCTCAGCCACCTCACTCTCATGCTGCCGAGCATCTAGAAATAAAAGTTATATTAGGTCAATCCAAAATTCTTCTTTGCATCTTGTACTGTCCCCCTTCCATCTTCAATTATTTTATTTCCTACGAGAGTTTATTAGCAACATTTTTTCTTTATTACAAACATTCCATTTAACCGCCCCGTCGCTCGGTCGAGTGGTTAGCTTAGACGTCTAACATTTAGCAGCACATATGGGGGCTCGCTTTCGATTCCTGACATTCCTTTCTCGGTTCCGTCGTTTATTAAATATATTCCAAGTCTTTATTTCATGTAACAGTGTATTTTTATGTATTTGCATCGTTGTCTATTAACTTTAATACAAGCAAATAATTTGCTTGCAATTTGCTTGTTAGAAAGGCCTATTTTATTACCATACTTATTGAAATAGGCCCTTCTGTAAAGACACACCTCAGCTTAAAAGCTACGAGGGTTCCAAGCGCGCCTTGGTCTGAGAAGAACCACACAACGAACTCAGACGGGTATTTTTTTATTGTGATCACTGTTTCACAATCGTCAATATTTTGCAAGCTATCAACAATAGAACCCACGCAATCAACTGAAGTGTCAAACAAAAATCATTATATACAAACGGAATAAAATACATCTATTAAATAATAATAATTATAAAAAAATATAAAAAAAAACCGCGGCCAGCAAAACAACCAGTCACCACAAGCAGCACAACGTTCACGAGTATAACGCAAGGGTCAGCCATCACAACCATCGTCATATTTGAGGGAGCAACCCGACCCCAATGCTACCGGAAGCAGTAATTTCTTAAAAAAATGTCCTGTGATATTATTATCATTATTATAATTTGTGATTCATACTTGCATAAAAGATAATTATTGCAGTAAAAAATATAAAATATACTTGAAGCCTTGCACTTTCTTTCTAACTTGCAGGTTCTTCCCTTTAGTGATACTCACTTCTTTTCTGGTAGTATGCCCTCTCTTCTTGACGATATTATGGTTTCTTTGCTAATTCTGTTTTAAAGCATGGCCAGTACTCTACTAACGCATTTTCCTATCATAATCGTCTCATAATCCTCCGAAACCCAAAACTAGTATAATTATGCAAAGTAGTTTTTGGGGAATTGAAATTGTCATTAATTCCGACTTCTGATACTACAGTTGAGGTATTCAATCACTTGTTGACCCAACTATACGACAGGCACGCCCCTGTGCGTCCAATCAAAATAAAACACTTTCCTTAGTTACTTGAATTTAAGACCTTAATAAAATTAAGCTCGAAATCGCTGCAATGCATTCTGGAGAGATGGCCACTGACGTCACATACACAAGACAATCGAAAGTGGTAATACATCAATTACAGGTTTTTTTAGAATCGCTTGGAGTTGATATACCTCCAAATACGCTATCAATCTTGATATTCAATTTCTTTATAAACTCTTTTCTTCTTCAAAAGTAATTGACAATGCTGGTAAGGATCGCATACTTTATTATCTTTCATTCCTCTCAATTTCAGATTTTACTTATTGTTCTTTTTAAGCTATCAGTGAATGTGATGTTTAGAAGGGCGTACAATTCATTTTGTCGAATGCCGTTGGTTGGACAGTGTAAATCGTAAAATGACCGTACCTATCCTAGATATACATACATATATATATATATATAAACCTATTACAAACCTACTTATTTATTTATTACTATTGTTATTTTTCAATCTCCCTGTATTTATTATACAATATGTGGTTTAGTCTATTATAGATTATTTATTATAGTTAGTATTTATGATTATTTACAAAACTACGTATTACAGTGTAGTTATTTGTATTAATAGTTGTTAGATCTATTCTAACCCTAAGGTTGTCTGGAAAAAATCGCCGTTAGGAGCTGAGGCCGGCTCTTGTACTTCATATTATGTGTTAATTTTATGTATTTATTTTAATATATTTTGTGGTGTATAAAAAAGAATATTGTTTTACAAATAATTTATGGACCATTATATTTAATTTTCGTGTTCATTTTGTATTTAATATTTTTTTACATTAGGTGTCAAAACAAATTATACGAAACAAACAATACTTACACTTTTAGCTTGGATAAGCATTTCAAATGCTTGTTTCTCTCTTTTTAACGACGTCAGATAGGACTGTTCTTCTACTGTTTTGTCATGTATGATAAAATATACCTTAGTTTTTGGCTCCTCGGTTTGTTTTTTACATTCATAAAGCTCTACTTGTCTTACGGCCGACACGTCGCTGTGGTATAAGATAATGTACTCCGGTCTCAATGCTTCTAAAGTTTGTTCCAACGAAAAATGGTTACCATTTTGTTTGAATGTTTGTATACAAATTAATGGTTTTTCAACGTCCAATTGACTCATGTCCAAATTTTCCGTCTTTAAATAAAAAAATACTTTTAACAATATTATCATCAAAACGCTATTAGTTTTTCAGATTTCTTTACGTTATTGATGTTTCCAAGAATTGCGTAATATTTTTTTTATATATGTATGTTTGTCTTATTGCACAATTAAAAACTTACCTGTGATATGGGTTCAAACATGCTCTCTTCGGGGGACTTTTCATCCAAATTAGTTTGAGTTAAAGTTAACACATAATTGGATTTCAGTTCATCCAAATCTTCATCCATATCAACTTTGTCTTTATCAATGTCTCCTTTTTCGTTTTTTTTATTTTCCGACTTTATCGGCAAATGATCTGATATTTGTTTGTATTTGGATGATATTGAGGTTATTGTAATATCTCGTCTAAACGCATTGTAAAGGAGATATCTATTCGCTCCCATAGTTAACAAGTTATTTAGCTGACAGCATGTCTTGTTATTCTCACATAATATAAGCACTTTAGTATTACTTAGACTACCATTATTTTTCTTTCTAACTTCTTCTGGTATTTCGTCTCTTAATAAGTCATTTAGACACTTCCATTTCGGACACAATTCCGGATCAAATTCTAAATAAAAAATATTTGATCATCTATAGATTCATTATGAAAAATGTGCACTTTATGAATCAAAAAAATGAACAACAGTTGCATAAGTTGCTAGCCATTAAAACATTTGTCAATTGTCAATGTAATGAACTTTACAAAACTGTATAAGACGGAACATAATTATCCACTTTATCCAAATAATGTGTGAAAAAAAAAGATATGAACCCAAAGATACCGACCGTTATTGTTATTGAAAACCCGTCCCCGCGCCAGTCGAAACAGTCGGTCTGCCGCGTCCAGCAGGATCCAGCCCGACGTGACCTGCGCGTACTCGGGCGTGCGGTACCGACTCACCAGCGAGTAGAACGACACGGAGTCGGAGTGGATCAGCTCGCTGGAAACGATACGCTTATCAGTCTGACCCACGATTGTAAGACCGGACTAGCTAGACTGTGTAATTTTTGTTATCTGGATCGTGCAGCCAAGAGCATATCTTGAGCAACCATCCAGGCGTCGCCAGGTAGGTCGTCGGAGATATCGCTGGAAGGACGAAGTGGTCAAAGACCTAGCTGAGATGGTAATGCCCGAATGGTCAAATTTATCTCAAGAGAGAGAAAAATGGCGCGCTTTGATGTCGGAGGCCAATACACACTTCGGGTCGCTGCCCCAGCGAAGTAGTAGTAGTAGTATTTTTGTTGTTGTTAGTATATACTATATGCATTTATTAATACTCACATAATCATGGTCCTCAATACTTTCAAATCTTGTACGTATTCCTTGGTTCTATTGCTGAGTTGATGCCACACGCAGTCTAATTGTGATTGAAGTATTTTATGAAACTTCTTTGTTATACAATTTTCGGTTGTAATTTCCTAAAAGAAATACCATCATATATATATATATATATATATATATATATATATATATGTTCGAATTGACCTTCAATAGTGAATACCTAATGAACACTAATTAAAGCTTTGAGTCTAGATAAATCTAGAATTCCAAGGGAATCGACGAGAATAGAATTGCTTACTTCAGATGCTGTGTGTTATTTTTGTAATGTAATAGTAAATCATTTTATTTGCCTGACAATGTTTGCTGTTATATTTATTTTTTTAAATTGCTATCATATTTCAAACTAGCTGTTGCTAACGACTTCGTTAAAAAATATATATTTTTTATAATTTTAAGATATTTTTTTTTATGTGGTTTCCCTTAAAAAAAAAGGGCATTTTCTTTAGTAAAAAGTGGAAAAAATCTTATACGTTAACTCAGATTATAAGCTAGCCAGATACCATAATCCATCCAACAGTCTATAGAAAGCCGCAACACTAAATACGCCAAAAACAGTTTTTATCACCTTCCCTGACAATGAAAGAGTTTTCCGCAGTAAAAAGCATTATATAAATTGACTTAGAAAGTAATCCAACATCACAACACAATACATAAAAATCCATCTTCCAGTATTAAACTTTATCCCTTACCAAGTCTTGTGTTGTCCCCTCAAAATAGGAAAAAGAACCAATAAACAGTATCCTAAATGTTGACCAGAGCAATAGTCTATGGGGGCCCGGAAATCTCCTCGTGTGCCCTTCGTCCCCTATCGATGTCAATCGGATTCGTCCGGTGTCATGGGAAGCGTATTAGCCGATGAGCTTTGGGCAACGATAGCTTTAGGGCGGACACTTTGCGCTCGGATCGATGGTTTGGAAGTTCCTTCTAAAGACTGCGTCTAGCTAGGAGGAGGACTTTGACCTCCTTGGCAGTTTTATGCGGTGTTGCGGTGAGTGCATGGACAATGGATTCAAGATTATTAAAAAGATAATAATCTATGTAGAACCGTACCCATAGCTTTTCCGTCGTCGTTACAAACAAATTAACAAACAAAGAATATATTATTATATAACACCATATATATCAATTACTCTTTAAAGAAACATGTTATGTACAAATTTTGTACCATTACATTTTTTTATATTTATAAGTGTTTATGTGTGTGCAATATTTGGATAAAAATACTACTTCTGTTTATTTTTTACATCTCAATAAAAAATGCAACAGTATCATTATTTGCAACTGAATTTGTATTATTATTTGTATTTTTTTTTAAATATCATTTATGACATGAAAATTATCATATATATAAAATATCATTTATGACATGAAAATTTGTGTGACAAATTGTCCTTTTCTGGCCTTGAAACCAAGTGAACATCTTGTCGATTTATTGTATTGAAAGAAACCAGATTTTCTTCTAGATAACATATAGAAATTGAAGTATAGAATGAAAAATTTATCAACATGGGCAGGACACGAACCTGCAACCTCTGGGTTACCGTCCCAAACAGGGAAAACATGTTTATATAATTATATAGACGTACTTGCATATCAAGTGTTTTGTTAATACTCTTTAGTTGCTTGACTGTGTTATTCATGATATCCAGAAGACAAGTTTGTATCTGAAGCATGTTTGAAGTTAATAAAACATGTATTTCTTCCACCTCAGCCTGTCTGCTCTTAAGGCTTTTTATTATTAAGCCATGGAATCTAGACAAAAGAAATTAAAGTTTGAAAATATCTATAAATATGTATAGCCATGTTACTCTTATTTAAATTTTTATAAATATAGAATGAAAAATAAACTGATATGGGCAGGGATTTGAACCCTCAGGGATTATTTTTCAGTCTGTATTTATATAAAAAAAAAATTTTATGTGATGTAATTATAAAAACCTTGTCAAGACAAATTATACAATTCATAAAAAAATATATATTATTTACTTACCTGGGCCACAAATACACTTCTTTGACAAATAATGCTCTCATTACTTTCTCTACTTGATGGTAACCAAATGTAAATGATATTGGTGAATTTGAAAACGCTTTAATAAAGCCCGTCTGAAACATATATTTTATTCACAATAATCAGCATTATTCTATAAGACAAGTGTTATTTTAATAAAATACCTTATTTTGTTGCCTAAATAGCCTTAGTACAAATGCTTCTTGACATGATTCCAGAACTGTGTGAGCTCGCAACACAATAATACCAGTAATATGAGTGACAGGTACTCGACTTTTTAATAAATCAACTACTAATATCCGTGTTGATACAAAATATATGCCACCCTCTAGATATGCCTTTTCCCTAAAACAAGGAAACAGACTAAAGTATATTTTCTTGTCATTATTTAACTTTAATGGTACTTTTGTAATTTTGTATTTCTTAGTTTTTGTATGATATGGCACCATTCCCTGGACAAAACAAATATATAATTGCATATATGACAATAATTATTCAAGTCATTAAAAAATTATGAACCATTCCATAGTCATGAACCTAGCACACCAAAACAACAATTGAATACATTATTAATTGTATTTAAAAGTGGAAATAAATTATATTTAATCAAGGCAATATGATACATTCATTGAAATAAAACTATTTTTATGGAATAACTCGCATATAATTAAATTTTAAATTTACTTTTTAAATTTAACCTGCATAATTTAATTATATGCAAGTTTAAATCTGTAAAAATAGTTTTATTTCAATGTGTAGTACTTGTGAAAGAAATTCTTAGAAATTACATAATTAAAGGGTACAGGGACAAGGTAAATATCTAAACATAAAATCTAGATTCCTAAGTGGATGCAGATAAGCAAGTGTGTCAACCCACAAAATGTGATATTTGGTGATATTTTGTATTCTTATAATGGGTCAAATAATCTACATTAAACAAAGTCACTTTAAGTCATTCAAGTCCAAAAAGTACCAAAAAAATGTATTTTTATTACACATTACATTAGATTCTTTAAAACATTTGTCAATCAAATTAGTACCATCTATTATCATTTTATGATACTTGACATTTTATTTCGAAATATCATTCAGTGGTTCAATGAGCAGCAAGAAACCAACTTCCAAAATAATAATAAAGAACTTGGTAGATATTTTTCAATCAATGTATTTAAAATTCTTATAAAATCTTTAGACGCATTTTGCTCAAAACTAAGTGTTTGTGGCTTGACACACTATTGCTTATCAGCATCTAAGTGATCATAATAACTATGATGTATTACCTTTCAGTTCCCAAGTTTGGTAAAATGGACAAACTGAATTTCTCACGAAAGAACTTTTCTTCATGGTCATTGCTGTTTATTATTAAGACCAAATTTGCAGGATCTTTATGAACCCACATTAAATTAGAAACTATACTATTGTAATTAAGTCCTCTAGAATAAAAAAATAACAATAAATAAAAAAAAAAAACTTTGTACAACTTTAAACTTTATAAGCCACATCATATTTTGATATAAACATAAATTTATTAACTTACTTAGCCATGATTAATAGAGCATCATTTTCAAATATATCAACAAAAATTTGTTTTTCATAACTGAGCAGTGGGTATTTAGTTTCAATATTTTCAGGTGGATCTTCATTGTTTTTATTTGTTTCCATTTTTTACGGAATTTAAAACCTTATACAAAGCTATCTGCTATTCTTAATTGCTTTATGACTTAAATAAATAAGCTTAAGAGTTTCTTTAGTTGAGTAAATGGTAAGTATAAACGTAGCATAAACTTAAAACATTAGTTGATTGGTAAAAAAACATAATTAATAAAACAATACTTCAAAAAATTGTAAATTGTGACATATTATATTTATAATTTGGGCTTTAAAATAATTGACATATCAAAACATCAGTTTTTCTTGAAATAATCGTATAGTATCAATCGATATTTTGAATCTCTACGAATCGATAACTCATATGATAACTATACTTATTTTCGAGTATCGAATAAAAACTCTATTTTTTAATTTAGTCAGATATAATTAGTCTAACCACTTCTACTAATGCTTGGTAATTGGTAAGAGAATTCATAACCAACGTGAAAATAAATGTATCTATATTGTTAGTGGTATCCTCAAGATAGTACCAATTTTGAACAATAGATAGCGAACACCAGTTTTCGTCAAAAGAAGGAACACACTCTCGTCCTAGTTATACTTTTTGCCGGCCTAGTTATACTATTCGCTACGAGATCATATAATGATATTACCAATAGTCACATCACATGTACGTGTTCGCTCTGCAAATATTTTATATAAACTAAGCCTAATTCAATACCTGTATTTTATATGTATAGCAATAATGTGTCACGTGTGTTTGTAATGCAATTCGTGAGACAGGATCTCATTGTTTCGTTTGCTTACATAGTCTTCTCAACTGTATGGTGTTTACCATACCTAAATTTTTTATCTGTACTTGAAAAACTATTATCAAGTAATAGATTAACTTCACCAGAGATCATCAAGTGTTGGTTCTGTCCCCAATGAGCTTTAACAATGTCTTGATCTACCATTACTAAAAAGAAATTCACGTCCTATATAATTAAGTTAAGTCAATGGTCAACACTTTTTGGTACATAGCTCTTACTTATAAGCTTGTTCGGTATTATCCAAAACAGTGACTTCGTCTGTGAATTAAGCAGTGCCCGATAAAAGAAGCAAATTTTGAGAGAGAAACCCACTAAATTTAAATTATGTCTATTAAGTAGGCATTTACACTTTTGAATCATCAATTATTTCATCGGAAAAATCAGTATAGTGAGTGCGTGAGTAATAACAGCTCGGAATGCTGCTTTACTCAGAAGAGTTGGCCAGAAATTCAACAGTTGCCCATTTTTAATGAAATTTAACAAAGTTTGAAGTCTAAATAATTACATCAAAGTAGCAAATGGCTCAACAACCCAAATTTCATACATTCTTATCAACTATTAACTCTTGAATGTTATATTAAGATTTACTTAACAATATACTTTTATTTTTATTTTTAAAACCAACAAAGAAAGATCTAAGTTTTTTTGTGGAACTTTATCAATACTATCAAACCCACGAAAGACTTATTAACTTTTTAAATTAAAGAGTTTTTTTGACATTTCTGATGGTTTGATTGAAATTGTTGTTTGAAGAGAAATACTTATTTTCTGATTGTGTATTAAATTATAAATAAATATATAAGTATTTATAAGTATTTTTTAAGAAGTTCCTTTCAAGGCACCATACAGGCCTAATTAAAAATGTCGATCTACCGATATTTTTCTTGATAATAATCGATATAGTCTTAAATATCGATTCAATATTAATCGATATATTTTATTGACTTCTATCCTTATACATTTCTTGTTATCCTTATTACCTAAATTCTGAATAAAAAAGTTTAAAGCCATTTAGTCTCTAACAGATTTGCTTTTAATTTTTGTCGATAATAAATTGATAAAATAAGCTGAGAGTAAGCAGTTATTGTTGTGAAATAATTGATCTGAAATAAAAAGAAAGAATTAAACATATTTTTTGATATGATTTCTTACTTCTTATTTTTACATCGTATAAAAATTTTATTTATAAAATATTTATTTTATTTATTATAAAATTTTTATGTTATTTAAAATTAAAGGACCAAAAACTCTTTTTCTTTTCTACTACATTCTAAAACTTTAATTTATTTAATATGCTTATGTTGGTACTAAGAGGAGTTGATTTCCACTTCCGCTGACGCTAATGCATCTGGGAATTACGAAGCCGCCATTTTGTGTCTAAACTTTAAAGCTTTTAGTCGAGTACGACGCTTGTGAGTTATTGACTAAAATATTAGATGTGTTTTGACTAAAGGGTTTTAAAATATTATAAATTGAACTATAAAAAAGGTAATTTATTCCACTGTATCTTATTAGCAGAGTATTTTTTCGATGTAGATGTGGAGTGTTTTATATACTTTCACTTAACGGTTTACTGTATTTTGTAGCATGCAAATGCACGCAATGAACCAATATGGAAATCGTGGTTTTGGGGGGCCGCCTCAACCTCAAAGGCAAGGTGGTCGTCGAGGATTTAACAGGGGAGGATTCCGTAATTCCCGCTTTGAGCACAATCAGAATCAGAGAGGACCGAACTTTCCTGGAGGTCAACGTCCCCATAATGAGGTTGGTCAGGCCATTTTTGTTACCTTATAGCCAAGATCATATTTTGTTACCTTTTGTATATACGTTTACGAATTTTAACTTGTGTATGCTCCTAAGCCGTGGCCATGTTTGATCAGGGCGGTTGTATTATGTGCTTTGTCATATATAAATGAGAGTGGTAAAAAGGAATTTTGAAAGCAGCATCTTAAGTTTTAATTGCCAGGTGTGGTTTTGTAAAGGTATTCTGCATTATGACTATGATAGTTTCTTTGTTACAATGTTTTTTTTAAAGTTGTTTCTGCATTCATTATTGGCAGTTACCACTGATTATAATACAACCTCATTTCTTGTTATCCTTATATTCTTGCAGCCTGTTAAACAAGGTCCACAGAATGAAAAACCACCACCACAACAACAACAGCAGCAGCAGCAGCAAGCTGCTCCTAAGGAGAAGGAAACTGTTATGCAGCAAACTCCATCACCTCAACAACAACCAGCTCAAAAGCCTCAGCAACCTGCACCCAAGCCAACACAGCAACCACAAGCCCCTAATAAAGCACCTCAAAATCAACCACAAGATTCACAAACACCATCTCAACCTACTCCTAAACCCGAAACCCAAGACCATGTGGACAAATCTACACCGGAACCTAGACCACAGAATCTTAACAATCAGGGTTCTTATCAAAAGGTAAATATTAAGTTAATAATTTCTTTGTTCCTTAAGCCAGCAATTAGTAATTTCTTCTTTTAACTTTAAATTATTACTTGTTCTAGGGTCCTATTGCCAGACTGATGGACATTAGGCAGGAGCATGGTCCTAATGTAATCATAAATACTATAATAGTTTCACTTATGGTTATATTTATTAAATATTTATATGTTTATGTTAATTATTTTTGCTTAGAATGCAAATGGTGGAAACTTTGGAGGAAATAAACAAAGTGGCATCTGGAGCCAAGGCGGGCCTGGTAATAAGCCACCTGGTGGTAATTTTGGACCAAAAGGTTTTGGTCCTAAACAAAGTGGACAGGGACCAGCTCGCAACCAACAAAGAAATATGGGACGTGGACCTCAAGATGGCGGAAAACCACAGCAAAGAGAGGTAAATTATTAACATATTAATTTTATAATTTGTTATGTTTATTTAAAGCTAATTGTGTTATAATAGTTTTCACAGGAACAAATGTTGGCTAATAAGTTAAAGGACCTTATTGGGCCTTTAACAGACCTGGCTCCAATTGAACAACCAGAAGTCAAGTTCAATGGCAGAAGCCGCTTATATATTGGAAACCTCACAAATGATGTTACTGAAGATGAAATACAAAATATGTTTGGTCAATTTGGAGAAACAGCTGAACTCTTCATAAACAAAGAGAAGAACTTTGGATTTATTAAAATGGTATTGTTCAACTTGTTGGATGAAAATTCTATCAGTTTCTAACAACAATTTTACATGTGTCTTCTGGCTAGATAAATAAATATGTTGATTCGTGGTAAAAAATATTTTTTTAGGTTTAAAAATAAATGCTGATTTAAGGTTAAAAAATAAATGAAGACTAATTGTAGGTTCAAAATAATAAAATAAATATGTTGACTTGATATTTTTCGAAATCTTGATTTGAAGCTTAAGGTTTATTCAACACATTATTTATAGGATTCCTTTGACTTATAATATGACAATTCTTAGTTTTATCTTTTAATTCTTTACCGTGTTGTATAGTCAGAAAATAAAAATACCCAAACTGAATATATTCGCCATCAGAACCGAATAATTCGGCCGAATATAAGTAGCGAAAAAGATACGGAATACCTACCGAATATTCGGCGCATCTCTAATAGTTATGTAAAGAGAACTATAATTGATTGTTAATTCCATCTGTATATTTTAGGACTACAGAGTAAATGCAGAAAAAGCCAAACGCGAGATAGATGGAAGGATGAGAAATGGCAGGAACATAAGAGTTAGATTTGCTCCCCATAACAGTGCAGTACGTGTTAAGAATCTGCCACCTTTTGTCTCAAATGAATTACTTTATCGGGCATTTGAAATATTTGGAAAAATTGAGAGAGCTTACGTTAAAGTCGACGACAGGGGAAAAACTCTCGGAGAAGGCATAGTTGAATTTGCAAGAAAACCTAGTGCCTTGGCAGCCATTCGTAATTGCACCGAGAGATGCTTCTTTTTAACTTCGTGAGTCTATTTTTAGATTTTCCTACCTTGTATTATGGCTTACGTCGTATTACGTACCCATAAAATATTGAAATTTATTAATTATTATATACTTTACTCTCTTTTGCCATAGGTCCCTGCGCCCCGTCATCGTGGAGAGTCTGGAGGAACCCGACGAGTTCGACGGTTACCCCGAAAAGAATTTGCCGAAGAAACACCCAGAATTCCAGCGCGCCAGAGAGGTATGCTCATCTATTAGTCAAAAGTATCGGCTCTCTTAAAAGGACGGACAAAATAAAAACGGTATCACAATCAATCAATCTAGATGGGACCGCGCTTCTCCGAGCCGAGCAGCTTCGAGCACGAGTATGGCACCAGATGGAAGCAACTGCACGAACTGCATAGACAGAAGGAGGAAGCGCTAAAGAAGGAACTGGCCGCGGAGGAAGAGAAGCTGGAGGCGCAAATGGAGTATGCTAAGTGAGTGCTCCCGCATCGCGTCACGTACTTCGGGGGAGGGGCGGAGCGCCGGGGGATGAACGAAAACTAATTTAACTGATGCTCCTCCATCTCCAGTGGGATCCCTCGGACGGTCATAAATGGTGTCACTGATCCCCCTTGTCCTCGCTTCAGGTACGAGCACGAGACAGAGCTGCTCCGAGAGCAGCTGCGGCAGCGCGAGCAGGACCGCGAACGACAGAAGCGCAGCTGGGAGATGGCGGAGCGAGCGGCTGACGAGCGCCGCGGGGCCGAGCGCGCACAGCTGCTGCGCCAGGAGGAGGAGCTCAGCACGCGCATGAGACTGCAGGATGACGAGCTGCGCCGCCGACAGCAGGAGAACACGCTGTTCGTCCAGGTGAGGGGATCGCCGCCGGGACTAGAGAAGGGGGGTGTTGGAGGACGACTCTCTCATGGTATCGGTTCCTTTCAGGCTCAGAGGCTGAATTCGATGCTGGATCGCCAGGAGCAGGGCATGTTCGACCATCAGCAGCCGATGGTGAGTGTGAATTTACTATTTTAAATGAGATCTGGACCGATCCGAATGCGCTGTTTGTTAATTGGATCGACGTTAAATTATTAATAAAAATTGTTTTTAATATCGAAGAAACGTTCCAGCGAACGTTCTACGCCGAGACAGACGTCTAGGAATATTTCTTTCCACGATCCTTGACGGCCGTATTTCTTCCTGTCATTTGATTACAATCTCTCTGTGAAACGAGCGGTCTTACTCAGTAGAACTCACTGTTGCGATGTGAACGTTGGGTGTCCGGGAATTATACTTACATCGTTTCTTATATATTTATATGATATTGTTCTTCAAATCACAGACGAAACGAACGTTATATATGTCAAACTACTTGTAGAAGCCAGAAAGATGTGAAGTGGAGAAGTTTTAAAAATTAACATTAAAAAATACATTACAGCATCATAAAATAAGTAAATATAAACGGCGACCAGAAATTAGCCTTCATCAATTCTAAAAAAAGCGATCGTCACTTTAAGCATGTGCTGTTATATATATATATATATATATATATATATATATATATATGTATATGCCTAATAAAAAATATATTTATTTTGATGTTGTTTAGCAGAAACAACTTTAAAATGGTTTAATGGTTTTGGGATCCCGAACGTTGACTCCGTCAAGTCGTTGAAAGGTTTTTGATTATATGTTTACTTCAATGAAGGTTGAATGAACGGCATTCTAGGAACAACAATTTTTATTATAAATAGGTTATTTATAAGTTATAATTAAAACGACAAAATACGCACTTTGATTCATATAATATGACTACTTACTACTCGCAAGTTTTAGTGGTGCTCTACTAACTATATTGACCTGGATAAACATAAACACAAATATTCAATCGAACCTAAGGTAAATTTTACGTAATGCTTAACTAGGTATTTATTTTAATATTTTCTGTGCTCTTTACCAGCTCCATTGTGTTCCATTAAAAGGAAACAAACTTTTATTTATATTGATATTAAAACGTTTTATCAAAATTTGTTAAATGTCGCAACATGTGAGTTCTACTGTTCTGAATGATTTATACATTAATAAATTTTATAATAATTTCGTCTAACTTAATAAAAAAAAATCGAAATACATACGTAAAAAAATACTTATAATTATAAACAAACTTACGTACCTCAGTGTCACCGCTTATAAACGTATATTTACAAACAGAAATGTCTGTATTAATCTGAAATTATAATATTGGGAGGGAGTCGAATATTCCTTTTGTAGTTGTAAGTTCTCTATTGAGTTTTGATGCCAAAGCTAAGTAGATGTATCCTATTTAATTTTTTTTTTTTTTTTTGCCTTCAGTGCATTATATATTTATATATAATATAATTGCATTCGATATAACAAGTATTAAACGGGTGTACAGTCTACTAACCAAATTTGGTTACATTTACATGTGTTTTTGTCCTTTGCTTACCAAGCCAGCATAAGGATTTACGATCTGATGTTCATCTGGTCTTGTAAGCAGGTGCTCAGCTAACCTAATGTTTTTCGTTTACAACGGTATTATGAATTGAATATATTATATTGAAAAAGACTGCAGTGCCCTCATTTAGGTCCACTGATGTCGTATATGTAATTTATATACGTTAACTGTTTCACATTTTTGTCATACAGAATGTCATCACATAAAATGTGTATTCTCTGATGTGTAAAATGTGGAAGAAAATTTATTATTCTATTACATCCGATAACTGCATATTTTATGAAAAAACTGTTAAGGGAAACAATAAACTTTATGTAATCTATTTATATAAATAAATATTTTTAGATAATAAATATAATTGAGATATTATGTAAGCCGTAAATTGGGATGATATTGTAGTATAACAATCTCGTTATAATAGTGCGACGATCTTTTTGACTGTTCTTCCAATAACACCACTGGAGAAAAAGACGATTTATAAATCATACTTCTTAAATTTTTGTTACACGCAGCTTTTTCTTTTAGGATTATACATTTTATTGGTGTAAAAAAATATTTCAAAATAGCTGGTTCTAAAATACATAATATCTTAAAAATATTTTCGCCAAAACTTAAAATAAATGGTTACGGAGATTATTGATGATTACTTTCGAATACGGAGACGTTTTCTTTTATTTTTCAAATGACAGAATTGCGTCCAACTAATAAATGATATATAGAATATGTACACATTTTATTGCTTTTTTTTAATTCAAAGCCGGGTCCGTCGACATGGTTCTTCTTTTCTTCTGTCTCCAAGATATTGAGCTTTTATTGCCATATTTTATTATTATTTGCCATATTATTTTATTATGTATTTAAACTTATTTAAGATTACTTAGTACAATATAGAAACTAGTAACAGAATTTAAAAAAAAAAAAAAATAATAATAATATCAGGACAATTTACACACATTGATCTAAGGGAACGTACCCAAACTACGTGGCCTATTTATGGAGGGGGGGGGGGTTCCTTAAAATATTACGCTGTGTCACAGAAGCGAGGGGGGGGGGTTTAGATTATTGTCACGTAGTCGAATTCTAGAGAAGGCAATTTAAGCTACGAACATTTAATAAAGTCTGCTTTTCAGGGTTCTTTGAAGTCGTGTGATACATTTTTGTGCAATAAATGCCGTCCCAATAGTAACAAAAATTAAACATTATTTTTATTTGTTTCATTTTCTGCGTTTGGGATGATAAAAATTTACCTTTGCTATACTACGTAACATTTGGGACGGGGGGGGGGGGTCTTATCACATACTACGGATGGTCACCGGGGGGGAGTGAGGGTGTCGAAAAATTAAAAATATAGGTCACGTAGTTTGGGTACGTTCCCTAACCCCTAAGTAAGCAAATTATTTGCTTGTGTTAAGGGTGTTAGACAACGATACAAATACATAGAAATACACATATAAATACTGAGAATATATTTAATAAACGACCAAACCCAGAAACACAGACATCTATGCTCATCACATAAATGCCTGTCTCTGCCGGGAATCGAACCCGAGCCCCATTGCGCGCCGTGACACATTAGGCGTCTGCGCTAAACAAATTTAAAAAACCCCCTATCCACAAACGGATCTTTGAAAAGAATTTAAAAAATTCACTACTCTGTTGTGTACACCACATGATCGACCCTCATTTACAATAACATACGAAATGAATTATTTTCTTCCCTATATGCTTGCGGGATTAACTCATGAGTAATTGTTACATGTCGCTCATAATTAGTGTTTACTGTTATTTGAATCGCAACTATATTTCGATTCAAAATCAGTTATCTTCAGTATGATAGTTGCGATCATATTATCATCATTTTACACGTTTGACTACAAACACGTGTGTCAAGTAAAATATAAGCAAAAATGAAAGGAAAAAAAAAATGTAAATTATATTTTATTACGTTATTATATGTACTCAATTTTTAACCCCCGACTAAAAAGAGGGGTGTTTCTGTTTGTGGTAATGTAGCGGCCAAACGCGTTTACGGATTTGAATGCGGTTTTTTTAATCGAAAGCTATGTTCGGCGAGATGGTTCTTAGCTATGATTGGTTGAAATAGAAACAGTCGTCTCCAAGATATTTACGTTTTATTGCTGAAAGGTTCTTATGCAATTATTAGCTGTTCCCAGCGGCTTCGCCCGCGCTATTTAGGAAAAAAAGCCTTGGTATGTAGGAGAAAAGGTTTTTACACTTATTTACTCAGGTAAAGTACTTAGTTTGGGATAGTGGTTGATTGCGTCCACGTGGACTGTAAAAAATATATGGCTTATGATCGTGGTCATAAAGAGTCACGGGCAACAGCTAGTGATAATATAAGTCCCTTCATCATAGTGTTATTAGTGATTGTAAATCATTTTAATCCTAAATGTTTATATTTATTAATATTCGTATATACATATATGAAAAAGTCTTGAAACATGTTATTTAATACATTTATAATTTATTACATTTTCGAAATTTTCACGCGGATCCTTATTCTACTCGTATTACATATAACCTATGTTTATCAGAGGAATAGTATAGGATTCTAAAGGTGAGGAAGCTTATTCAAATAAAACGAACAAACAAACAATCAAAACTTTCCTCTTTATAATATTAGTGACGATGATGATGATGACAATGTATAGCCTGTGTTCATCGGGGATAATATAGGATTCTAACGCTAAAAGATAGTTTTAAATTGTTCCAGCAGTTTCAGAGCCTATTCAATTTACACCAACAAACAAATTTTTCCTCTTTATAATATTACGATAGATTAATAGAAATACTTAAACAACTGAAAATATGTGTATCTGTAGGTTCATTTAGTACAATTAAGAAACCAGTAATTTAAATTTAAAAAGCAGAAAAAAAAAATAAAATGTAATAAACCCCCGATACAAAAAACCCTAAAAAGAAAAAAAATATGTATGTTATTGAGGTTATTGCGTCGAGGAACCGTTTAATAAGTACATAATAATAATATTTTTATTCTTTTTAGAGGTCTTTTTGTATTGGGCGTTTTTAGAGTTTAATTTTTGTTTTATTTCATACACATTTCTGTATTTTTGTCAATGGGCAAGATAAAACAAACAAAGGCAGATAATTCTTCAATAGATTTTTGTTCCTAGTCAATAACCCGATCGCCGACAAAAAACGATATTATATCCGATTTAATACGAGGCGCTTCGATGATACTAATTCATGAGGCGTATTCGGACATGATGTATGTGAGATACGGCAATACAGTGTTCTGGAAATATATATAGTTTTCCTGGATATCAATATCAGATTTTCGATACAGCATATATAGTTTTAAGTATAAACGATTCGTATCGGAGGACTCTATCATTTACAAAATACATAATGAGATATTTTGAATGGAATTGCTTACCCTCCAATATTAATAATAATAAAAAATATTACTCTTAGATACTCAAAAAGCACTACATAAATGACTAAATAAATAATCTTATCTTAAGTTAGTGTAAGAAACTAGAATAGCTTGAACTCGAGAGTTTTCGTCAAAGACGTTTCACTCCGTAAATGGACACAATTTTTGAACTTAGTACGTCAACGTTAGTTTAATAGTAACATTAAAAGTTTGCGAAAAATTGAGCTTAGGCAGAGAGACCACTGCCATTTCCTTTTTTGGAAACTATAGCATACCTTTAAATTGTCCGTCTGAATATTGACACCAGTATCGCATCTCTTCAATGTCATGAAGTCACTGTGCGAATCAATTGCCATTGGTTAACCAAATAAATGTTGGTCCTACTGTATGTTTGAAGAATATTATCTACTTTGTGTTGGACGAATTGCATTTTATTGCCAGAGGAATTAAATAAGCTGGAAATAAGGTATTTTAACGCGTTATATCAGCGGTGACACTAAATGTACTGAAAATATTTAAATTATTTGTTCGAATTTACTTATCTTTTACGTTAATTAAACTAAACCAGATAAGCTTAAACCAGTAGCATGAAAATATTTTAATAAACACCAATATGTAATATGTTTGGTATTTAATTTATTATACATTCGGAAATGTGCGATACGTATGATGATACGATTGAAGCTACGTACATATGACGTTAATTAGTAAATACCTCTTACAAGGGATGTGAAGGTATTTTTTGAACTTATAATTCCTGTTAATGCAACTTAAAACCTATATTAACATTTTTTTACAATGAGAAATATTGGTCAGCTTTATGATTGCTCACTTTAGGATGGAGGCTTCAGAGAGCAGTTCGACATGCCACGAGGAGGTTATGACGAGATGCAACAGAATCGCGGTTGGGAGGGACCGCGCCAAATGGATGATTTTCCTAATAAAAGACGTCGCTTTTAAAAAAATAACCAAGATAAGCGTGTATCGCAATTACGATGCGTGCCTAGGGTTTTCCCTCTAGACGGTAGTTTTTGGTTAGGATCAAATAAGGGTATTCTTATAACTTGAAAATGAAAATATCTAGTGACAAGTATTATTACTAAATTGATTAATTCTTACCCAAGTGTCAGTTTTAAATCGTCTTAATTATGTGAAGAATAAGCGAAGCCCATTATTTGAAGTACCCAAAGGCTACAACACCTCCTTTAGAGTAGGTGCATAAGCTCTACCGAAGTCGTTAATGTATTGTAAGAATACACATAAGTAAGAATGTTATAGTTTACAAATTTCATACAGAAACATTATAGAATAAGTAACTAATGTAAATTTGTTAACTTTTTAGCCGTATTTATTTGCATATTAAACAATTTCAGTAATCGCTTATGCACATTATGAAATTCGTAGTAGAGAGATATATTTTAAGGAAATCAAGGTTTAAATAACGCTTAATGTAAGTCCTGGAAGTATTCTCTGATTTGGTTTATAAACAGTTTCTATCCTGTGCAGATTTATTGCTAGTACACGTACACATTTTGTTTTCTACAATATAAGGTTTCTAAACTAATCTTTATTACAATATGAATACTTGTAGTCATTAATTCATCTAACGTCTATAAGGTTTATCTGTTTAAAAAAATCATTAATATAAATAACATTTTAAAGTTTAGATTGTCTCTTACTCTACTTTCAGTACATTTCTTAGGTTTGATCGTAAATATCAATATATTTTTGTCCAAACTCTATATCCACACGTTGTTTCTATTTCAATGACAAACCAATGATAATACTTGTATTATCTTCAAAAATCCCTACTATGTATATAGTTTATTATGTACCTGTCATTGCTGCACGTAAAAAAATAATTTAAATATTGAGGACCCGAAACTTTTTAGGACATTCTTTTATTATTAGACACTTAATAACTTTTAATATTATTAACTAGATTATAATAAGCCAAACAGTTTTAAAATATAACGAGTATATGTACCTATTCATGTTTATTAGTTTTGCTGTAAGACAAATGAAATGGACATATTATTTTAATATTTTAAATATTTTCACGTCATAATTAACATAAAAACATCCACTTATTCTTACCTATTGTCTACTATTTTTGGTTCATAAACACTAACAAAATTAAATACACGGGTTAAAATTGAATTCAGTCATAAAATGTTAATTATGTTGTTTTTATATAGTAGCATTCTTATCAAACAAACATACCCATTTTTAAAAAAGAATATTTAATTGTAAGTACATAATATTATGAATAATAAAAAATAATATAATACATACAGAAACGTTTCTTTGTATGACTTCGTTTATGAATGGTTTACAATAAAACATTGGTATACGTAGCGGCTAACAAACTTAACAAAAACAAATTAAAACGTATTAAAATATCAGACAAGCGTAGCGCCGACTGGTTCTCCAGTTACATTTCGTCCTACCCGAGAATTTCCAATGTACATTCGAGTACAGAATTATTTTAGTACTGTTGATTTTTTAATACGTTAGATTTTTTTAAGTTTGTTTGAATCAATTTCATTATTTTTTAAATATTTTTGGGAAAACTAAATATTAAGACATAACTAAATATAAACCTTTAGTAGCTATTAATCATTATCTAACTTTTACAACATAAATTTTGAATCTTAATACACTATACGACGTTATTGAGTAATTACTACAATACTATTCGAAATAAAAAAAATAAATTAAAGTTTTAATAGTATTGTGTTCGTACCGATCGTGACATTACCGATACGCTGACTCTAGATAGTGACTAAGCGAATTTAATATACCCAAGTTGACTAGGAGGACGGTCAATATTAAATAAACGAACTATTCCATATTATTTGAATAAAAAATATCCATTCGGCTTCGTCTTCGTGTTAGTTTATTATTAGTAGAAGTAGTAGAGTTTATTATTTTAAAGTATAACACTTCTCAACTGAGCAAGAGACCACTGTTTATTTAAATTAACATAGTTGTAATTAAATGTTTTTTTGACTGTTTCCAATTTCATCCTGTATTACAATTTTTTTACATTTTTTGGTGTACACTACCACATACTAGCTTAAGTAATTTAAAATTGTGTGCGTGTTGAAGTATGTGTGATTATTATTGTCTAAAATATAAATGGTAAGCTAGCAAATTTTTTGTGTGTAATTTCTATAGGTATACATAAATCGTAGATACTTTTTGCGATTCCTAATTCACCTTGTAATTTCCTTTGTATAATAAAATATAATAAAAAATACTTTATCAATAAATATTTTTATCTTTATCTCTACTTTTAATACAAATAAAATGAATAAGGTTTTATTAGTGTAGTCAAATTAATGTTATTGAATTTTAAATCGTTATAATATTATCTTTCATAGCACAAACAATTGGAAAAAAAATAGATTATTTCAGATTAATCAATAGCTTTAAAATACAGTGTAAACTCTATATAACGACACTGAAGGGACTGCGCTTTTTATGACGTTATAGAGAGTTGTCGTTAAATGGAGAGAAGAAAAATCAGAATTAGAAAAAGCTTATTTCAGACTAGTGCAGTTATGTACGTAAAAAATAATCTTATTTGAACGCTATTGCATGTATAGTCTGTTATTTTTGTCTGACGTCTGCATCACTAATTTTGTTGTATTTTTTTACTTATTCTATTCATATCTTGCGAAAGTGTGGCATCTTGATGATAAAGGAAATAATTTTCCAATAGAAGCTCTCCCAATTTGTAAACAAAAGAACGAATTACTTATAAAGTTCGTATGTCAAGTTTATTGCGGACTAAGATAATAAATAAAGCTACAAAAGAAATACTAAGTCACTAATTTTAGCAACTTAATAGTTACTTCTTATTACTCAATTGTTGTCGTTATTGAGAGTGGGTGTAATGCTATGTAGAGTGTATAAATTGTATTTAAAATAAGCTAAACCAAACAAAGCCAATAAATTTCGACGCTATAGAGTTTGTCGTTAAATCGAGTGACGTTACATTGAGTTTACATTGTATGTAAATATGGAATTAGATAATTATAGTACGTGCAAGACACAAAATGTATAGCAAATAAATACATCTTTTTAATAAGATTTCTTATAGATTTATGCATACTAGAGTTTTACAAGTGTAAAAAATTGTTATCTATTATTATGGTATAATTTACTACCTCATAACCACCACCCCTTTTCATAAGGAATTACATTGATTGACCTAAACTTACTTAAAAATTAATTTAACTTTTTCCAAGAAAAATGTTTCAAGTTATCCGTGTAATGTTATTTTGGACCTAAATGTAGTTATATGTAAAACTTACATTTAAGTATTTTGGGCATACTTACCACCTGATGGTGTATATACTCTTACCCATGAATACTTCCTAATGCCGTTGAAGAATTGAGATGGAAAAGGAGATTATAACAAATAAGGGAAGGATTATTCTGGCACTTCTTTCGCCGTACGAAACGTAACTACAATAGCCATTTTGAGTATAATGAGCGCGGAAACTGGGCTATTTTTATTATAATAGTAGATACATATATTGTAGAATCAGACCAGAATAAAAATTCAGTATCTATATATCTTAATATATTAAGATTAATTAAAATATATATTAAGATTAATTAAAAGACTAAAATTGCATTCAAACTGAGGTTATAATATTCCACTTTAATAAGTTAAAGTGGAATATTATAACCTTAGTTTGAATGCAATTTTAGTTTGAGAAATCAGTGAGAAAACGAGTCTGCTAAGTGGAAAAGTCGAGTGTATGATAGTGATTGTTTGATCTCTTAATGTTGATGACTCGCTTGTCCAAAATGTCAATCATTTTGGACAAAAAAAAAGGTTTATTTCGATGCAATGATCGTCTCTAAAATTACAAGAAGGTAAAAAAATCGCTGTGGGTTTTCTCTATGCATCTATTGACCCATGCTTCTACTTCGGGCAGATGGATTCAACAACTATTATTATGGACTTGTGGTATTTTGTTTAGTTTGTGGTCAATTAGTTTTAAGTTTATCTATTAATCAGGGAGCCATCCAGTTAATAGTAATGCTGTAACCTAATGAGATCATTCATTGTTTAACACTTAATATCATGTTCGTGTTAGTTGAGAAAACATGTTTCGTGCATAAATTATCATTTTTATTCCATTTTAATACGAATCCATAGAAGGGTCGAAAACTACTCTGTCTTGTTTTATTTAACATACTTCTTAGCTTACTTCTTAGTTAACAATACCATAAATCTCATATTGGGTTGTTGGTATTGTTCACTTTGTAATTAAACTGTACTATTGTTATGTTGATTATTTTGATGTGATGAGCTAATTTTAGGACATTTTAAATTGCGTTATATATTTTTTTTCATATTTCTAACTTGAGAAATAATGTGTTCCTTACACCAATTTATCACCCATTCACTTAAAAGTACTTTTACTTTTAAAGTAGCCCACGTCCTTTCTCCAGGTCTCAAATTATCTCTATATCAAATTTTATTACAATCGGCCTCTCCGCCTAGACGGCTAAGAGCTTAACAGGCAGATTAGAGTTATGGTGTTAGCACAGTAACATAAATAAACATACACCCACATCATTGATTGTTTATTTATAAATTAAATACAAAGTAACTTTATATAATCAACATCTTATTTATAGATGAATCACACAAGGATTAGATATTGTGTTGATGGAAAATGCATAGCTCAAAATTTAATAAATTCAGTAGGTAGAGGAACAGTTTGTTTTGCTCTTTAAAAGATAAATCGATAATATTCATGCTTATTCAATATAACCCAATCCGAAATACTATTCATATTTTATTTTTATGCGATCAATTAAATGTTATGTATATATACGAGTATGTTGCTTTTCCATTCTTTTTTCTAATGTAATATTTGGTGATACTGAGAAAAATATATATACATATATATAAATATTTTTTTTAATTACTATTTATGACAAACTGAGGCACTAAATCGAATTTTGAAGCCTCTTTGTTCGTGAAACATGTAATTTTATCTTATATTTCAGGATTGTTTGTAAGACACAACCTACATCAAGCAAGATCTCGAGACGATGAGAGTAATAATTCATTAAAAGCAGATGTAAATAAAATTTTCTTAAAAGTAATTAACAAAACGTTTATAACATTTATACAAAAGTTTCTGAAGAACTTGTTGGCATAAGTCAAGCCAATAACTTTTAATTTCTGTAATGCAATTTCGCATTTTTATATAAAAATGTTTGTGTAAAATTAACCACAACTTGATATCGCACCTGCTCACAAATAGTGTCACAACTCAAAAAAAAATTAAAATCTCTTTTATTGTACTATGTATTCATTTCAGAAAGCTTCAAAATCTTATTTCAAATAATGTCATTTAAATAGGATGATTATTTATCCTGGAGCTTGGGACAATATATCGATAAATAAAAGTATTGTTTTAACAAACACATACAGTGTCACGTCTCTGCTTGCGCAAGGTTTTCGTCTGTCCGGATATTGTATAGAATGTTGGTTGTCGATTTATGTCGATACATGTGTGGACGAAACTTTAAATAATCTGACTTTTTATTAAATTATAACTTTGTTGACATATGACAGTTTATTTGTTTATTAATTAAGGTAAGTCAAAAGTTATTATATTTTTCATTATAAAATTATCTGTATAGAGTTGGACCATTATATATGATTAGGAAAAGCTAAAATTCGTTTTTATTTTGGCAACAGTAATGTTTATAACAACGAACTGGGAAGGTAGAAACAGATGATTCAGTTAAAGATCCAAATCACAATATAGAACGTAAAAAGTAAGAAAAAGGTCCTTCCTCATCGCCGCTCACCATCATCACGTACTTCAAGTTCTTGATTATCCAGTTTAAGTTTGTCTAGCATATCCATTTTGTTAAATACTACAAACCAAGTAAATATATTCACGATTCACGAAGTCTGTTTATCAATTTTACAAGTATCAAATGTCAACTGAAATCAACTCCAGGAACAAAATGTTTTGTTTTGCAGTTACCTCGGAATGATGTTTCAGTTTTTTACTATAACAGTAAATTAAACATCCTGAATTTCACGAAAAGCAAATTAAAGTGAGAAAATACAAGACGAAAAAAGAATAACATTACTAATGTTATTATTGTAAACCTATTCTTAATCAAAGTATTACTGAATGCTACTTTTTGCAAGAGGGTAAAGGCTACCGAGGTGCAGATGAAATTGGTAGCAGCTTCTTTAAATTTATCAAAATAAAATTGTATTGTCATACCAACCATGAACCAACTTATTTAAGTTTCTATTCGGACAATTGTTGCGGGCAGAACAAAAATAAATTTACAGTTGAGTTACATACGTATGCAGTCGTGAAATACATTCGATTAGTTTTTAACTCGTCTAGGGTTAAAAAGTATGTTTATACTAGGCATAATATAAGTCTGGGTTAGTGACAACCACTAGTTTTATATTTACTATTGTATTTTCCAAAATTTGTAATTTAGTAAATTTGTAATTTTGAATTTCTCTAAAAAGCCAATATTTTGTAAATGATTTGCTTTTATTATCTCTAAAGTGTCACAACTCGAAAATAAAATATTTTTTAATATCTTTTCAAGCTACCTACCCAACCATTTGGTAGATCTTCATAAACCATTTAAACTTACTAAAAAAAGATATAGCGCTAATTTTGTTAGTTTTTGAGTTATGACCCGAAAATTGAAATTTTTACTTAGTATATATTTCAAACGCTATTTACTCGGAAGTTTGATTTTTTTGACTTATGACACTATTTGAGCGGAAGTGCGATATGTTGACTTGTACTTAGTTTCTTGTATGCAGCCTACTTTCATAATTACGATGCTGCCGGTATGGGTCAGCCGTAATTTTTTATATAAATAATTAGTGAATTAAAATAAAATTGTATAGAAAAGCAAATAGAAAACGACGGTAATTATTATTCGAACCTAAAAAGATAATGGTGAACTTAAAGTATTGACTTAGAAGTTGACAGTATCCTAAAGTAAATACATATTTGCTTGTATTATGAAAACGAAGATTATTTCGCATCAATAATAATCACCAGGGCGGCGGAAGTATGAAATGAAGAATTAATGAAGAGTATTTCAAGGCTGCCTCTTTTACGATTCCATTACTACTCAAGGACACCCAACATCTCTATCGGTGGAGAATGATTATTATTATTTTATTTTTTTTCTTATTGATTGCTTCGATGTCACGTCAAAGGACACGTCTCTATATTGGTCTCCGTTGTAGGGACATGGGATGGTATATATCAAGATTTCATTAGTAATTTAAGTCATAATATTTGGATGAACATAACCTTTAAATAAACTATTATTGACAGAAATAAATTGTAATATAAAATAACATTATTTTAACATTATTATTTTTAAATTTAACACACTGTATTTCAGAAAAAATAAATAAATTATAAAAACTGATTGTCACTTTAACTCCATCGAAAAGATAATAAGGACGCCGAAATCTATTAACGTGATCACACCCCCTGTGTGTAATCTACTTACGATAAGTAGATAACCATTTAACTAATAAGATTTACCTTTTGTTTTCAGGTTATGTGATGTTTGTGGATGTGTATGTATCATTTTGATGTCGCGTCTTTTATTTTCTTATTACACTATACCTGGGAAGACTGTTGCTTCTGCTAAAATGATTTATATAAAAGGTATATAATTTTATCACCGGATAAATCTGATATCGTCATGAATATAACTGTTAAGAGATTGGCCGCATCCCGCAAGTATAGAAATACTTAGTCCAACAATTTTTTCATCAATATTGACTAAATTAACATTTTACTAAATATCAAAAAAATATATTTTAGCTATGATGTCATATTTAGGATACAAAAAAATATATATATGTATTTGAGAATAAACGTCTGTGTAAGTAGTAGTAGTCTGTGTAATAGTAACGACATGCTATTCATTGCAGATATATTTATGTACAAGAAATGTATCAAGTTACGTTTAATCGAGGCCTACATGTCCCCAATACAATTAAAATTCCAAAATCACAAGTAATGTTGTGAGGTATTTTCATTACATTTACAATAAGATATAATTTGCCGCAACTTCTCTATGTCCTTAGACGTCAAAGTGAGATCTGCCAAACAAAGATTTATATGATGGACAAACTAAGCGTAAAGTTTGCGTCAGGCCTCGAAAGATTTTTGACGTTACAAGAACTTTTTTTTTCTGATTTCATTGGAATATGAATGTTATTAGATATGAAACAATTTATATACATTAAGTAAAAATCTTGATCTGTAATAATTCTCTTGCCGTCTTAATAAATAGTTTACTTAAATTATTAATGAAGGTATATTAAATACGTATCGTTTTATTTGATTGAAGAAGACAAAAACAATTAGGCTTAAATAAAACGCTAACACTCACTATGTTCCGTTTTATTTTAAGTGAAATATATCAAACTGAAAAGCATATAAGGGGGCGTTCAAGTATAACATAACGCAATTTGGGGGAGGGGTGTTTTGTAAAATGTTATGATACAAAGGCGGCTTGTTTGATTATTGATCCCTGATCAAACAACGCGTTACGTAGCATTGTTTCTTTTATTGCTTAAAAAAATTAAACAACCTTTGTTATTTCGGGGATTCCCTCGATTGGATGTCATTTTTATTTTGTGATTTGGCCAACATTCTGAATATATCCAATTGAATCATTTTTTTTACATATTTGAATAAGTCTGATTTAATTAGGTAATAAATAATGAAGGCAGGCATAAATAAATCAAGAGAAGGCGTAACATAATGTTAATATTAATAATGAAAGTTTATTAGGACAAATTTTTGTCCTTAGCATGCATACTTATTTCAAACTTTTGCAACTGTTTATTATACTGTATGATTGTTTATTAAATAATAGTATGATAAACAAATACTGCGAGTTTGAAATCTATTGCTCTATTTATTACTACTTCCTCAAAGAAAGGTATTTTAATAACTTACCGTTACTTTGCGCACCTTATTTGTGATTTTTAGGTAATAATGTTGAAGTATAAATTACGTCGGTTTGTATGCCCTCATAAATTAACTTGTACTTGAACGCCTCCTAATGAAATATATATATATTTTTTTTTACTGCCATGAAAATTTTACAATTTTTGATTTGGTCTCAAGTTTGTTATGCCAATAGGAGTAACATACAGCGTTTCTATTTGACATCATTTTACTCGTGGGATTTCGGTATTCATGGTTATCTATTGTTTTAATTTTACACGCACTTGTATAAAAAATCCGTTAGATATTTTGCTAGGTTGTAGTAACCATTGATGTCAGAAGATGCCAAGAAAGAAAATTAGGTCGTCTACGTAACTGTCGCAATAATTATTATAATGTTGAGGAACCTTCCTTACTGCTGTCCACACTGAAGACATGAACCAGTAATTTGAAATTGGTAAGTTAAGTGCGAGTTTAAACTTTGAATTCGAATCGAATTCAATTATTAGCAATAAAAAAAAAGAAATATTAATATGTCGTAAAAACAATTTAAATACTTATAATCAATAATTTATTACTATATATCGAAATGTGTCGTATATCCACAAACTGTAATCTTTTTTATTACTTACTTTTTAATTATTTAGCAGGTGTCTCTATATTGATTCTAAGACATTTATGATAAATATAACTGACAACACTTTACTAGTAGACAACAACTTTTTTTTTAAATCAAACAAATTGCAGCAGATGTGTTAACTAAAGATGCTACTTGTAAGTTCACTATATACCAAACAATTATTCTCTATTTTTTTTAAACTATCTACTCATTACTTTTTCATTCGGAATAGACCTATGTGAGTGGATATTTTGTAAGATTATTTACTATTATTTCACTATCACTAAAAACGACGGTGACTAATTGCTCAGGTGCACAGCTTTTAAAATTACAGCAATTTTAATATATCTGAATTAAGTAATACTTTAAATAATATTGAGTGTACCATTTTAAATGGACAAAAGTGCTAATGATATACCTTTTAACAATTATCACGTTAAATCTGACATTACCAAATATATATTTCTTTCTTGTCAAACAGTTATGAACTAATGATTCTTGTGTCTTACTGATTTATGTAACTTTGTTTATTTGTCCCATGACAAAATAAATTAATAGTATCAAGACAACAAACATCTTTATATTAGAATGCACTTAAATATATATATATATATATAAATAAAATATTAAGACCGAGTATTGAGTTGAAGAGATGAGATATCTGTGGTAATTTTAAAACAGCACAGTAGCCACTATGCAAACAATGAATACAAAAAATATATACAATTTTTAAAAATAATTCATTAAAATAAGCAAGAAGTATAGAGGATGAAAATCACATTCAATAATGATTCAATCGACAAATTGTAAAAAATAAAACTTATCTATACATATTTGCATAATATACCTATACTTACATTATATTTATACTTACAGGTGTCGGTATTTAGTTAGACCTGACCGCAGCTTTATGTAAAGGTGAGCCAATTATATAATATTAATATTAAACACTTTGTCTTGAATTAAAAAATATAGCCTATTAATATGGTATTTATTATATATATATATATATATATATATATATATATATATATATATATATATATATATATATATATATATATATATATATATATATATATATATGTGGTGTAACTTTTAATTATAAGTTTTAATAATTTGTTTATTCATTGAATCTGTAGACAATAGTTTAATATTTATGTTAGTATGGCAACCCGCCGAACGGGAAGTCAGTCGATCAGGCACGGCATAAGACGAAAGACGCTGTATAATTGACTCACTTAAAGAATTAAAATAACTGTGAAATTAAAAGAAGTTTTACTCTCTTCATATCCCACAACTTTTGGGGGCTCGTCCGGGATATGAACACATCGAGTTGAATTGAATTAACGATTGAAGATATTATTAAAAGTGAATTACGATTGTCTACAAAGAACGAATTATTACGAATCTGAAGGTAAACAAAAGTTTCAAGCACGCAAGTGACGCTGCGAGTCGACAACGAATGCTTCGGGACGAATTAGGTCAAACTGAATGCTTCGGGACAATAAAAGTATTGTGATAATATTTTTATATTGGAATACGACTTCGATATTTTTTAAAATCTGATAAACTATTGATGTGAAGATTTGAATAAGACGATTATTAATATTTTAACGAATGCAAAATAAGAAAGTGTTTAAAAAATTAATAATAAAAATTAAAAGACGCATATTAAAGACGAAATATGCCGCCTAAGAAAGATAAAGACGATAAAGAAGACGAAGAGATGCCCAGGTCGGGAAGGAAAATATGTTTTTCTGACTTAGAAAAGTCGATGATTACCTTTACAGGCGACGACACTTATCCTATATCCACCTGGATTCAAGAATTTGAAGATACCGCTAGTATTATGGAATGGTCAAAGATTGAAAAACTTATTTATGGGAAAAGATTGCTTGGTGGAACAGGCAAGTTATTTTTAAGATCTTTAGGAAGTGTAACTGACTGGGATGTTCTAAAAAAAAGCCTTATGGAAGAATTTATGCCCAAGGTAAATAGTGCTATGGTCCATAAACAGTTAGCTTCACGGAAAATGAAAAATGATGAAACGTTTCAACAGTACTTTCTTCATATGAAAGAGTTAGCCTTACGAGTTTCTTTAGAAGATGAATCTCTTATAGAATATGTGATTGATGGTATTCGCGACTCTGAAACAAATAAATCTATACTGTACGGTGCCAGAAACATAAAAGAATTTCGTGCTAAGCTGGAATCATATAGCCAGTTAAGAAAACGAATCGATAGTAAGAATAGTGTTCGTCAAAATAATTTTACAACTTCAACCTCTTTGAGTACTGCGCGAAAACCTGTAAGAAAAAGATGCTATAATTGTGGTGACACTGATCATATAGCACAAGCTTGTACAAAAGGTATGAAATGTTTTCGATGTAATGAATTTGGTCATAAGGGGACAGACTGTCCAACCCATTTAAAGAAATCTTTAAACATTCACACTTTAAAAAGAAAAATGAACATTCCTTATAAGAAGATTAAGATGAACGGAATTGACATGATGGCATTTATAGACACTGGAAGTGATGTGAACCTGATAAAAAGGAGTGAATTGACACAACTGCAAGAAGAAAAACTGCAATACGAGAAAAATGCTAAAATATGTCTGACTGGTATTGGAGAAAAAGAAATAGATACACAGGGAAGTTTTGTTGCTAAATTACAGATTGATGATTGCTTTATAAGCACTATTTTCCATATTGTGGAAGATGAAGCCATACCTGTCAACTTAATTTTAGGAAATCCAATCTTGAACGATATTAATATTAACTTTACATCAGATGGCATAACCGTAGAAAAAATAACCCACCTCACGTTGCTCACAGAAGAAAAGAATTCACACGACGATCTAGATATAGAAAACGCAAAGTTTACTGAAAGTATAAAAACAATAATAGAAGAGTACAATCCCACTGAAGCTAAGAAAAAAAGTAATGTTGAACTAAAAATAATACTTACTGATGAAAATCCTATTTACCAAAATCCTCGCCGACTATCTCCACTGGAAAAAAGTATTGTTGATCAGCAGATAGATGATTGGATCCAACAGAAGGTTATACAACCTAGTAAATCAGATTTTGCAAGTCCGATCGTACTAGCTAAGAAGAAGAATGGTCAATATAGATTGTGTATCGATTATCGAAGATTAAACAAGAAGGTTATAAAAGAGAGATTTCCTTTACCACTAATAGAAGACCAAGTTGATCAATTGAAAGAGGCTAAATTGTTCACATCTTTGGATTTAAAAGACGGGTTTCTACATGTCAATGTCCATAAAGATAGTCAAAAATACACATCATTTGTAACACCTCGAGGTCAGTACGAATTCTTGAAGATGCCCTTTGGACTCTGCTCAGCACCTTCAGTATTTCAAAGATTTGTCAATAATATTTTCCAAGATCTAATATCTCAAGGTATCGTCCTGGCTTATCTTGATGATCTAATCTTACCACTGCAAGATGAAAATGAAGGAATAATAAAACTAAAAAAAGTATTAAAAAGAGCTGAAGAATTTGGATTACAATTCAATTGGAAAAAATGTCACTTTATGAAGAAGAAAATTGAATATTTAGGTTATATAATAGAAGAAAAGAAAATTCAACCATCCGCAGATAAAATAAAAGCCGTATCAAAATTTAAGATACCTAATGATGTAAAAACATTACAGTCATTTCTTGGTCTTACTGGTTACTTTAGAAAATTTGTCAAAAATTATGCAATAATCGCTAGACCTCTAACAGATCTACTTAAAAAGAATAATCAATTTTGTTTTGACGAAAAATGTGAAGAAGCTTTTATAAAGTTGAAAACCGTATTATGTAGTTCACCAGTTCTTCGAATTTACAATCCCAAACTTGAGACGGAGCTACATACAGATGCGAGCGCAAAAGGTTTTGGAGCCGTGCTGCTTCAAAGAGACCTTGAAGACAACCTGATGCATCCTACTCATTTTATGAGCAAAAAGACATCACCGACCGAGGAAAAATATCATAGTTATTACCTAGAAATCTTAGCTATCGCAGAAGCCGTGAAGAAGTTCAGAGTGTACTTGCTCGGAATCCATTTTAAAATCGTGACCGATTGTGCTGCATTGACTATGACCTTACAAAAGAAAGACTTACCGCCACGCGTTGCTCGATGGGCTCTTCTACTCGAAGAATATGATTACAAAGTGGAACACAGACCAGGCTTAAAGATGAAACATGCAGACGCATTGAGTAGAAATCCAATTTGTCTTCTACTTACCGAAACTTCTGCACGTATTAAGAAAGCTCAAAACGAAGACACACAGCTGGACATAATAAAACGAATCCTAGAAAAAGAACCCTACGAAGATTTTATTTTGATTGACGGGATACTTACTAAGCAGAAAGACGGAAAAAAGCTAATTGTAGTACCGAAGAAGATGCAATATGAAATCATCAGAAAGAATCACGAGAAAGGACATTTTTGCATAAGTAAGACTGAAGAATTAATTAACCGGGAATATTTTATTGAAGACCTGAAAAGAAAAATTAAGAAAGTATTAGATAATTGTGTAGAATGTATACTGATATCACACAAAAGAGGAAAAAAGGAAGGATACTTACATCCGCTAGATAAAGGAGAAAGGCCATTGTCAACTTACCACATCGATCATCTTGGCCCACTTACCTCAACTAATAAGAATTACAAATACATACTGACTGTTATTGACGGGTTTACTAAATTTACTTGGATATACCCTGTAAAGACGTTAACGACTGAGGAAACCTTAAGTAAGCTGATAATGCAACAACAAACTTTCGGAACACCGCAAAGAATCATATCTGATAGGAATGCTGCATTTACTTCAAATGATTTTGAAAATTACTGTAAGGAGGAGAATGTTGCTCATTATACTATCACAACTGGACAACCTCGTGGAAATGGACAAGTTGAGCGTATTCACCAAATCATTATAGATGTCTTGAGTAAACTTTCTATAAATGACCCGACTAAATGGTATCGTCATGTCGCAGCAGTACAATGTGCCCTAAATGGTACTTTTCAAAGAAGTATTGGTATGACACCTTTTGAATTGCTTATAGGGGTACCAATGAGAAATAGAGATGATGAGATATGGAAATTAATAGAGGAAGAAAAAATAGCACATTATAATGAAAATAGATTAGAATTAAGAGCAAAAGCAAAGGAATCTATCCAAAAAATACAGAAAGAAAATAAGAAAAGTTATAATAGAAAACGGAAGGAAGCTAATCAATATAATGTAGGTGAATTAGTAGCTATTAAAAAGACGCAATTCACCCAAGGCAGTAAGTTATATCCAAAATTTTTAGGACCTTATGAAGTAATTCAGAAAAAAGGGAACGACAGATATGCAGTAAAGAAAGTTGGTAATGTTGAAGGTCCGATTAATACTACTAGCTCAGCTGATCTTATGAAGATGTGGAGTGGCTATAATTCTGATTCATCTGGGACAGATGAAGAAGCAGGATGACCGTGTGGTGTAACTTTTAATTATAAGTTTTAATAATTTGTTTATTCATTGAATCTGTAGACAATAGTTTAATATTTATGTTAGTATGGCAACCCGCCGAACGGGAAGTCAGTCGATCAGGCACGGCATAAGACGAAAGACGCTGTATAATTGACTCACTTAAAGAATTAAAATAACTGTGAAATTAAAAGAAGTTTTACTCTCTTCATATCCCACATATATATATATATATAATCTTTTCTACTTGACAGCTGACATTTACGGCGCCAACGCAAGGTCGTGAAGGTGCTCCTGTTCAACGGTAAAAAAGAAATATTAATGATTACATGAATACTACGATGTTAATAGTTTTACTTTATACGGGTTGATGAGTTATGTACCAAATTTTTAATTTAATATCCGAAATCGATAAAAAATACTTCCTTTTATGACATATTTGTCTTAACATATTTTTTTAACATCATCTCGTATATGGTAAGCATCGTGTTGCTATTGAAAGTCTTCTAGATGATGATTTACTTGTTTTTGTCTTCTTTTCCCGTCTGATGGATAATGATGTATAAAGTATATATTAAATCTGACACGGAGATCATGATGTATGTAACTTCATTACATGTGTTAAAAATACAGTTGAACCTCAATAAGTTAGATCCAAAGGAAAACGCAAAATATTTTTAGTGTCTAGTGTTTGTACTAAAAGGAGTGGTAAATAATACACACACAAAAGTATTTTTAGAAGTTAAAGTTTCTGTATCCTTACGATTTTACATTTATAAATAGAGAGGAAAATACATCTTTTAAGATGCTTGATACACTGCTCGTTAAATGATCTTAAAATAATAGTATCGTTTCTTATTTAATTGATTTTTATGCAAAATAAAGAATATTGTGTACGTCTTTTGTTACTTTTTGTTAGTCATCCCTTACACTGGTACCACTATGCTTCCATTTAGTTGCAATTAAATTCCATTCGAAATTACTGGGATTAGTTGGTAGTTTAAGTTGTAGTGTTTCTAAACATTTCTTTGAGTTATAGAGGATCAAGAGTCAGACTATATTATTATTAATTTAAGTTCCAAAAGTTTCTGTATGTTCTGTCTGTCTGAAGGGGAAGGAAGCGGAATACTTTTTGGAATTATAGACGTTAACCTTAGCGAGGTTCCACTGTATTAGTTTTATAATACTAAATTATTTTGTATTATAGCGAAGTTATTTACCAATCTCCCATAATTCAATGAGATAAAATATTATTTGTATATAAACTAGAATTATGACCACATTTTTTTCTTCGCAGTGACTGCGTGATAGTGCCTTTATGGATATGCGATAGCGGCTCGCAATATCCTGCAGAGGGTCTTAAGAACATTTTTTAAAAACACACCAATGTATTTGTGACTGTCCAAGCTAATTATAAAATATATTAACACGTAATAAAATTGTAAACGTGAGGGTGATATTAAATAACGTGATATTTATTATCTCATCTCATATCAAATGCCTTATATGCATACAAGTATTCAGCACCTTTTTATGTTATTTGTAATACACTTCACTGGTTTTTGTAATACAATATTATAGTTTTTGTTTAACCTCATGTACCATGATAAAATCTCTGGAAATTGAAAGTTCATTATAAATGTCTATATATAAATTATATTGTTGTCTAGATAAATTAATCATATTAAATGTCTGTAAAGGTTTTAGCTTTTTTCTTCTTTTGGTAAAATAAATATTAACAATGTATTAATTATATATGTATATATGTACATTACAGAACAAATCTCTAAACATTTGTATTAGATAAATACGACATGCACTCTTCTACAGTGTGGTTTTGCTGACACACGGTCATACAAGATATTAATGCCCATTTTGAAGATTCGTCTCTGTTTAAGAAACTAATTTTTGTGGTAGGTAATATTTGATATTTCATTGAACAAGATTATTATTCCCAAAAATGAAAATGATGATTTTACTATTTTTGTCTTCTTTTCCCGACTGAAGCATAGTGATGCACAATTGATGTTATTCTGATTATGTTACTTGGAGTGACAGAATGAGATATGTTATTTAACTATAAACTAATAGTTGTTTTTTTGTTTCAGATGTTATGGTAGCATGGTTAACAGTCTATTAGTAGTATTTTTAGTTTATTAACAGTATTTGTAATTTGTTTGATTGAAGTACGTTTGGAAGTTAAAATAAAAGTTGTTTCCATTATTAAATCATGTTTATTTTATGAATTGTTACTTTTTGTCTGATAGTAGTTGTTTAAGCTGTATAGTAATTTATTTTTTTATGTGGAAGGATAGTAGAGAATTAAATTTTTAGTTAAAATAAAACCCATGTTATAATAGCAGTCTTTAATTTTCCGCTGATATTTTTTTACCTTGAATTTATACACGATTATTAATATACTTGGATTCATTTCTGGTACGTAGATAGTAATTGCCTCTACTATCGTGCCGGGCCATGTACCCCATCTCGGAAGGATTTTCATTACACTCGCCAGTTTCATACTTTTCCCAATTCTCACACGAATAAGCCTTAAATCCAATTCCAGTCTTGTATTCTATGGATTCATCAAAATATTCATAGGCACGGCCGTGACTACATCCTTCTGTAAAATAAAAATTACTACTATTTTAAACAATCGTATGTTTTGTAAAAACACTCGATAGATTATTGTAGATCGCATATTCACTAGTTCCGGTGAACGACATAATATACAGATCGCTACAGGTGTCAGGCCGACGGACAGATTCGGGATCGTGGACGATATATTGGTGTTTGTATTGTCGAATGACTTCGAAATAACATTTGCTCTTTTAAAAGGACTTATGTGAATGTTATTATTGTGTGAACCTGCATATTGATGCAATCCGCTGCAACCCGGTTGAGCAGACTTTCCATTGTTAGGATAAAAGTCTGCGTGACCGTGACTTTCTTTGTATCCGTAAATACCTCCACACGTGTGTATGACATCCACGAACTTGGCATCGCTTTTCTCTAATCGAAAGTCATTAGCCATTTCTGGAAATTCAAATAATGGTCTTGCAGGGTCGAGACCTGGAAATATTAAATTGTATAGGTGGTATACCTTTCATTATTTTGGCATTAAAATTATATATAGGTACCTATTATTAAGATAAGTTGAAATTTACCCGTGACACGTAGCACTTTTTCTGAACAGAACATACCAGCGTAACCCATTACTTGAGCTCCTAAACTGTGTCCAATTAAGTGAATATTATCTCCCTTTACATTGTACGTTCTTATCAAAGCATCTAGTAGTTTAGCGACACGTTTGCCTACATACCGCGTGCTACAAGCCGCAAAAGGGTAGATTATATTTTTTGATAATTCACTCCAGTCCACAGTTATGACATTTAATTCGTACTCTTGTAAAAAAGTATTTTTAATATTTTGTAACCACGTAGCATTCTCGCTAGTAATCCAGCCATGAGTGATGACTCTGATATCATTAGATTTGTTGAAGTATAGGCTTTCTAACAGAGAATCACCCCCAGGAATTTTAAGTAACTCTTGTTTCATTTGATTATTCCTATAATGAGAATCAGTATAGGTCAAGATCAATATCTATATTGTTTTTTATAAGTTCTCGGCAAAAATTCCATTGATGTACATTTTATAATTGGTTACAAATAAATTTGAATATTTTTTATTACGAAAACATTGACAAAATTTAAACTATAGACAATTTAAAAAGTAATATTAGTTAAGTATTAATAGTAAGCTAGTTTAGATATATCCATAAAGTATTTAACAAATCACCTGGTATACAAGTAAAAATAAGCGTCACCTAAGACCATATCCTCTGTATCGTGTGGCACGGTCGAATAGTTCATTATATGGCTCGAGCCGTTCTCATCCACAAAGTACAACCAATCTTCTTCATCAGTTTGCGAAGACTCTACTGAACTTGCTATTAAAACAAAGTAACTAGCTCCAAAGATATATAGAACGTATGATATTCTATTTATTGCGAAATTCATATTGCCAAAAAATATACTTTTTCGTGTTTGGAATAGCTTGTAAAGTTGAATAATAAGTGTATAAAGAAGAGCAACGTACGTTTATACTAAGTGAGTTCTATTGCTATCAAATAATAACTTCCGCTGACATTACTTTGGAATGTAAAATTTGCTACTTTTGTGTCGTTAACCCTTTTCGTGGCAAAAACGGTTAATAGTTTAATTACTCGGGAGATATTGTTATGGATTTGGAAGGTATTATTTGAGTACAGTTAAGGGAATAAATAGATTTGGTAACATAATATCACTTTTGTAGTGCGATTATTTAAACGATAGGATAATAGGCTGATAGGTATATATCTGCTGGATTTTGCGAATAAACTGTTTAAACGTTCATTGGACAATACAAATAGAGGATTATGGATAGTAATAAGACACAAATGAAATCATAGCAACGTTATTGTATTTTTTGAATTGAATCTTTTGTGTGCTTACACAGTAAACACTGATCTCAACACTTACAACTAAAAATATTCTATAAACAAAACGAAGGATATTTTAATTTAAAAACTGTGGCTCGTGCAATGGTTCTTTATCCAAAGCGAAATATACCTACATAGTTATTACGGTTTCGTTGAAATATTTTAAAAGTGCTAGAGGTAGTACACCTTATTTTTTAAAATAAAAGTCTCTTATGGTGCTGAGATATTGTGCCTATGCCTTAAGTTTTTAACATTAGGTGTCCTGTTACACCGCATACAATTTTGACAATGTGCACGTTAATTTACTTTCATACATTTCTTTATATAAACTGATATATGATAAAGTTATAATATTAATCTAATATATTGCTATCTTTTTCATTTTAGTCTATAGAAATTGTCAACTGACTTTAAGTGCTCTATTTATAATAATAATAATCGTTCGTAATTATTTTTTTAAATATGTTTTTAAAACAACCATTACATAGAAGTATGAAACGAAAATGATTCGAAAAGTAAATTGTAATCAACCAGAAAGATACTAGTCCTTGAAATTTAAAAAAATAAATTAATAAAAGAATAAGTATTGTCTACTTCAAAATGTTATTAATAATGGAGACTAGATATCACATGGTTTGAGCTATATCGATTCTTTTTTTTGTTCAATATTTTTGTATCATTAAAAGACATACAGAGTAAAAAATCTGAGGGAAGCAGGATCATTATATTGTAATGAAATAACTATATATTGCATAAAACTCGAAAACAAATCCACATAAAACTAATTAAACTTATGTTCAGGATTAGAATCCACGGAAAACAACAAAAATAAAAATACATTGAAAGCATATTTTCTACATAATAAATATAATTATATAAATTAATAATTCATATAAATTGCATAAACAACGAAGTTTTAATGCATTAATTTTGTTTGTATTGTTATTTTACATAACATTGAGTTATCAAAATAATGGATAACAATAAAATAAAACAGGAAACATTAAAAGTAATTTACGCGCAAGAGTGATGATCAACGAACATAATAAGTCTAGCACAAAGTGATTGTGTATTTTAGATGGTCAGTGGTAATTATTAAGCACATATACTATTCAACACATTAATAATAACGAACAGTGGGTTTAATTTATTGCACAAACAGTTGATCTAATAATCTAAATGTATTGCTACAAAACATGCTTCGATAAAACAATAGAAACAATTTAATCTACCAAGTGACGATTTATCGCAGCTTAATCTAGTTGACCGGCAGTGACCTTAGTGATGATGCTCGTGTCTTAGACGTAACATTACACACATACATACATGATACACGCCCCCGTCCATCACCACACATACACTACACCTTAGTAAACTACCTAACTATTTTTATAAGTTATTTTAATTTCTTTAAAGCGTACATTGTATTCTTATTTCATAGGAGGTTCTTAACGATACTGAAATCTTAAAACATTCTCAAAAAAATATGTATACAGGGTTATTTTAAATTAGTTGACCACCTCTTGCAAGCAGCCTCTCTATATCAATCCTAACAACATTTCTTCTACGACTTTTTAAAATAAATAGTTTTTAAAATTTGAGTTTTCACATACAAAATTTATTTGTTGTCTCTGAACTGACTTATTAAATCTGAGCGTAGGTATGGCGCCCGGGCGTTGACCTTTTAAGCATTTCTTACAAAATACAGACTAATAAGTAAAAGAGGGAGCAAAAATGTTTTTGTTTCGTGTTTATTGTTGTTTATCAAGATTTTTAAAAAGTCGTAGAACAAATGTTGGGATTGATGCAGAGAGGCTGCCTGCAAGAGGTGGTCAACTAATTAAAAACAACCCTGTATATAAGAACGTGTAAAAATCTTTCATCCAAGATTTTTTCTCTTCAATTTGTAAATAATCCTAATATAACTAATAACAGTCTTCAGATTGACTGATCAATAAATAATATTTACGGTTGGTGGGATTGTTTCAGGAACCTAGTAGTTGTGCTATTTGACTCCGATCTTAATTTTGATAGGAAAGTTTAAAATCTTATAACGAATATAAAATAAATTCTTGGAAACAAAACCAAAATGTATTTTATCAAATATATGAAGAATTGGTCAGAACATGCTTTATTTTATATTTGTTTGAGCACCCTTTCACATAGCGTCGCGCCCCTCGGCTGCGTTCAATATTTTAACGTTAAAGTAAGATGTTACAATAAAAATCGTCTTAAATAAAATTACGCTAGTGCCTCACGAGTACTGGCTTAGTTCATAAGAACCTCGTTCATACAATATCTAAATAAATAAGAGTATAATATAATATCTAATATGTTTTTACATATGTACAGTTAAAAACAAACAAAGGAGGTACATAACAAACAAATAAAAATTTGTACTAGAAAAAAGTCCATTAAAAATATAAAACGGTCGTATCGGTTGCTCGATCTATAATCCTAAGTCTAACTAAGATTATTTGTGTTGTATATAATATGGTTACACACGCCCGGCGCTTGTCGGTGCATTTTTAATATATTTTTCGTGAACTAACGTGGTTCAAGTGAATTGCTGCATGCGTAGAGCGCCGAACGCGTGAAGTCTTAATAAACATTAGTTGTACGTAATTAATTATTAATAACTACAATATAATATTGGTATGAGCGGTGTTGTGGATGCTTACCCGCTCATACCTAAAGCGTTTAGGTGAACGTATTCTCGAACTGTCTGCCCGCCCTCATCCAATACCACCAGTAATCTCTCTAAACATTGATATTATGGCACATCTAACTAAACTTTTGGAAACATTTATTCTACGGATACAATCGATATCATAACTTCGAATGTCACAAGTAGCGATTACTTTAACCAATGTCAAATGAAGCGTAAGTGATAGAAACATAATGACGTAGCGCGATCACTTTAAATCGTTAATTGACATTAATACACTAAAGGAGAGCAGCCAGTGCGATTATAAAACGCCACTGCACCCACATATACACGAACGTACATAACTATTTCAGTCGAACTGCGTTAAGACTGAAAACGTGCCTAAATTATTATTACAATGTATACCTAGTAGTAGGTAATCCCAGCAAAACTGGCGATAAAGGTGGGATCTTGAACACTATGTTACAGTGTTAAAAAAAACGCTTAAAAACGAGCCAACGATGGTTTCTTGTGTAAAAAATTGATTGGTTTCGATTATTTTTGTTTTTATGTGCCGGCAGTCAAAAGTCTAATCATAATTCCTAATACGTACTTACTTGTTAGGACATTATTGCGTTATCTCGTTAGGTAAACGATTATTTTATTTTTAATGATTAAAAGATATCTAAGCTTTTGCGAAATATTTATTGTATTTAGAGATAATCGAGCTTATTATTAAAATTCACAGGTAATAATCGTTGTCTCGTATTTAATTATAATTTACGAATTTACTTAAATCGACGTTCATATTCGTAGTATGACGTTCGAGGTACCGATTACCGGATGATTAACGAACTATCGTCCCAAAATATACCTAACGAATTTAATCAGAAATCTAGTTGTTTCGTACTAATAGAATACCGTGACGGAAGAGACAAAATCTCGAGGCACAGCGTCGGTGGGAATCACAGAAGCGAATCGAAGGAGCAAGAGACGGCGCTTCAGCAGACGGTCTCAGCGGGCGGAGCCGGCGGCGGCAAAGCGGTCGACGGGGAGGGCACCTCCGCCCCTATCGGCTCCGGAGAGCGCCGTCTTAGCGCCTGTCGCTTGCGGAACTCTAGGAACTCCTCCTTCATGGCTCGCACGCGAGCCTCGACGTCATCGCGGGAGGGCCGCACTCGCGTCCTCTCCGGCGTCGACGGCGTGGGAGTGCGAGTCGCGCGGTCAAACTCGTAGTGCACGTCCACGGAGCCGGCGTCCGCGGTCTCGGCGGTCGCCACCTCTGCCTCAGCTCGATCGGAGCCCGGGCGAGGCGGCGGGACGGGTGGCGGAGGCCGGTATGGCGGGGGCCGCCACTCCGCTAGGCTTCCTGTGCGACTGCTGCGATTGTGCTGGGAGGACGACGCATTCTTGCTGCCGAAGCCGCTCGACGAGGACCTACTTTCGGGCGAGGCCTCGTGAGGGGGTGGAGCGGGTGGGTCGGCGAGAGCGCGCGATCTGCCGTGACGCATCGGCGGCCGCGATCTGGGACGACTCAGAGTGGGGCACGGTCTCGACGATGGGTCCACGGAAAACATGCGCGGAGGCCGAGAACGAAAAGACGGCGGCGTGGGAAACGACCCGTCTGCGGAACTCGGAAAGGGCACCGAACTGAGATCGGATATGTGTAGTGGCGACCAGGGGGTCCAGGCGGACGTCCAAACTGGCCACGTCGGCCAGGGTGGCCAAGGGGGCCAGTGCAGAGTCAAAGCTGGAGAGGATGCTCGGAAGAGTGGCGGTGCGGCGGCGGGAGTGAGCGGGGCGCGCAGCCGCGGCAAAAAACCACCGTCATCGGAAGAGGAGGGCGCGGGGGATGGCGCGAGGGAGGGTGCGGAGGCCCCGTCGGAGTGGTACGCGGCGAGACCCGAGGTCGGCCCGGCGGGCGAGGCGGTGAACGACGCGGGCCACACTCGCGCGCTCCACGTTCTCGTCTCTTCTCCGCATCGGGAAGCCGGCCACACCCAGTTCGCCGTGAATCGCAAACATTGAACTATACTCGATATTCCGCTTTCTCTAAGTCTAAACAAAAATATGAAAGATGGTCAATTTTCTACCACACAAATGTAAATATTACGGAAAATCTACTAAATGAGAGTTGAACTAACCTGACTTCCTGTCAAGTAGAGCATGAAAACAATATTATATTGTGGTGTTAATATTTTTGGGACATTATTTTTTTATACAGTATCTAAAGTCGATATAAAATCTATTGTTCTTTATAGTATTGAAACGAACCAAATAAACGTTTTGCTACATATCTAGGAAAATATATGTATAATGTTCAAAACCAGGACTAGTAAGTAGTTACCAGGACCGGAACTTACTTCTTAAAAGGCACTTGAGTGCTGTCTGCTGCGCGGAGGTCGGTTAGACGCGCGGCTACCATGTTGTATGCTGCAACCGAATAATTTCTGAACATTAACGCGTGCAGTCGCCGCTCAGCGCGCGCGGCCGCTGCCCGCCACCAACCATCGCGACTCTACCCGTCACCTCTCCCTCACCGGAAAAACCTCTTCAAACACCATATTGTCAACTTGAAAGCGAAGCATACCAAAAAAGACAGAATTGTTTGTTTCATTTTTTCCTTTTCACTCTTTAGAGTTTATGAATTTATCAATAATGTGCGATTGCCTGTCCGCCTTATAATGCTCTCTTTCTCGATAGCTTATTAAAGTGACTTATTTTAAAGAAAAAATATTATAAAGTATAATCGAAAAAGTATCTAAAAAATATTAAGTATTAATAAGCATTAAGAATACGAAGCAAATATTAAGCATTAAGAATACCAAGCAGAATCAATATATATTAAAGCAGATATATAATAAGTGAACTTGTGTCATGATAAATCAGTCTCGTTATATAACTCATATAGTGATAAGGTTCCGAGGTATCCATAAGAGTGATGGTTAACAGTTGCATTTTTAGCGGATAGCTTTAAATAATGGTATCCTATATGTTATCATTACAGAAATAAAAAAGCAAAAATAAAGAAAATACTGAAATGTAATTCTACACTAGTTTTTACAAACACACATCTAGTTTCTATAGCAAATACAGTGCTCGTCAGTTTCCATCCGTTTTCAACCTTAGTTTAACTGTTAGGCTTATTTTAATTAAGGGACACCGTGCAAAGTATAGTACATATTTTTTTTTCAATGCTTTCAATAGTTATACTTTTATTTTTTACAATATATATTTGTTTTTTTATTATAACAATACGAGTAACATTTAACATGCTAATTTGTAGTGCTAAAAAAAACAAAATAAAAAAAAAAAACTATCAACTGATAGATATTAAGTGCTAGCTTTTTCACCGACAATATGGTAATAAAAGTTGTCTATCTCAAAAAAACTGAGAATGAAAACTCTTTTGGCGCTGTTGTCTTGAATCTAACTAGATCACTCGTCACACTTCTAATCTCGTCTACTTGGGTCGTAGAACTTGATAGTCGGGAGCGGGCTAGCGGCCGCTTCTCCCTACGATCTCACCTTTCTCCTGTTTGCGGCGTTTACGTTTATTGCAAATCTTCACTGCGCACACCGAAAGTATGATGGCAACTATGAAAAACAATATGCCGCCCACCACGCCGGCCGTGATGGCCTTGTGCTTTACACGCGCCGGCACCGGGAACTTCACTTCTTCGGAGCTCTCGTAGCTGGTCGCCGAGTTGGCCAGCACGCGGAAGTAGTACGTCCTCCCTCCCACGAGGTTTTTCACTGAAACGAAAACATGCATTTTATATTTTTTTTTTATTGAAAACATCTGATACTTTTTAGACATTTTTGAAAGTTAGGAAGATATTACTTTAAATTTTAAAACTATTGTGTAGAAACGCGAGCTAATCACCGTTGTTCTGTTAACTATCTTAACTTTAACTGGCAATTGACTTAATTGTATTAGCAATCTATGCGTATACGCTTTTTAGAATGTAATTTTATGAAATATTCGATTGTAGTAGGTCCAGATTGTAGGCTTGTTTATTTTTGTAAGATATCATGCGGTGAAAATAAGATGATATATTTTGAATGCATTTCTAACCCAAGTAACTGGTTTCTTCGGGTCGTATCTGTCCTCTGTTGAGCGTCTTCCACTGCGCGTCGGTACGATATTTGATAGTGTAGTACTGCACGAGGTGGGCGCGCTCCAACGGCGCCTGCCACGTGATCAGAAACCCATTGTGCACCTCTGTCACCGTCAAGTTACGAGGCGGACCAGACTTCGGGCCTATATTAAACATTATTAGTTAAATTAAACTATGAGGGAAACATTCAAATATATATTTTATATTTATACAATATTAATAAGCATTTAGGTTTTTTTATTGTTTAAGTCAAACGATTCCTGAATGGTATTTTTTTTGATAATTTAAATGCCTGCAAGGTGGGGTTAATTTAATTTAAATATAAATACAATTCTACTTAATATAAAGCGTGTAATAAATAAAATGATGATTTGATTTTTACATTAAATATATATTTTATTTAGTAAAAACTATTTGTTATTTGACCAAGGGAAAAAAATGTCAGTATAGTTATTTTAGTACCGGAGCCTTCAGGCGCATTCTGAAAAATCTTTTCATCGACCGGCCCCGGGATGGTGGGGGCCGCCTTTGGTTTGGCGCCTACATCTACAAAACACCAGGTTAAGGGTTAGTTCAGTTTAACATATATATAATACTTGGCAGTTAGTACTTAGTGAGGTTATTGACGAGGTAATAGAAGTAGAATGTTACGCACCGAGAGTTCTTATTGTAATGGCTTTGCTCATCATTCCTTCTCCGATAGTATTTTTACTATTGACTTGAAACTCGTACGTGATGCCTGGTTGGAGACGATTGATTGTTACCTATTTAAAATCAATAAATAAATAACGAATTAATTTATATCCTTCACATATAAAAATGTATTTAAAACGACATATTTATACAATTAATGGCTACAGAACAAACAATAATTTGAAGCTATTAAAATAGATGTTCCACCTCACAGTCATGAAAATACTCTGTACTAGCTGTGCCTGCAACTTCGTACACGTAGATTTCGATTTTGATAAAACGTACCTTTTGTACTTACCAATGTATGTAAAAACTATAAACCTACAAAGTTCAAACTCAATCAAGTAGTATTTGCGTATAGGAGTATTAAGAGTAATAAGAGATTATTAACTTCTTTATTTGTTAACCGATTGTTAAAAAAAACGAAATGTAAAGTGAGTCCCATGACAATATATTCCTGAAAACTGCATCCAAATCGATTAATCCGTTTCTGAGATTAGCGTGCACAAACATACAGACATACAGACGAACAGACAAAATGAAAAAGATTGTTTTGGGTTCTTTTGCTCTTATAAAGACCCCCCCCCCCCTTCCCCTCCCATCATGTTATTTCAAATATTTTCTTTAAAATTATATGTATAGATCTTACTTACAGTGGTAGCTCCAGACGGCGTCACGGGTACTTTAGTCCACTCTGAGAAACCGGCTTCTCGGTACCAGATTGTATAGTCCTGCTTGTAGTCAGGTCCGCCCGCGTAGCCCGGCTGCCAACGCAGAGTCACCTGGAACTCAGTAGCAGTGCCCGACACGTTGTAGGGGGCGTGTGGCTGCGTACCCTCGATCACTAGCTGCGTGTCTGCGACTATTGTGGCCACCTGATCAAAAGTCCGTTGTTAAGTTCTTTACAGCTGTTTTGTGTGAAGCTACCCTCTAAAAATTAAAATCATTTTAAAAACTATTTATTATAGAGCTCTTGAGGACTACACTCTTTGCACCTATCGTTATAAAAAACTTGACCGTTAACGATCGAAACAAAATCGTCTGTCATTCCGAAAAATCAAATCAATAACTATGAAATGTTTACCTCATTCGAGGCAACACATTGGTAAATTCCAAAGTCCTGTCTTCTGAGTGTGTCAATGGTGATGTTGCCTCCGAGTGCCCTGACCCGGCTCTTCTGTAGCGGGAGTCCGTCCCGGCGGCGCCACACCACACTGGGACGCTGCGTGCCCTCTGCCTCTTGCGCCTCGCAGTGCATCTCCACGGACTCGCCCACCTAACATTTGTTTGTATTTATAATGAAGAAAAAGTTATATCGAAGAATTTACAGTCTAGAGTCTAGGTGCATATAGATAGGTGTATATCAAAGCGTCCTAATACATGTATATTAAAGCGAAACACTGCTCCATGTTTAATCATGAAATGAAAATTTCTGTAGCCCTTTTTAAGACATACTCATTCAGATTTCAGTTTTCATATTTTCAGTTGCAATACATTTGCAGAGTATGACTCTAAAATTTTCCGTAGAGGATCAATACTCGCTATGACAGGATATATCTAAATTCCTTACCTAGGTAAAGAAATAGAATATGTAAGGAGATTTGGTAATAACATCATTTCCTTAATAGCATTAATCTTTACTTTTCGACTACTAATTAAAAGATTAATAAAATAAAGAAAATATAAATATAAATAAGGAAAAAATAGTTAGCAATAGGTACACAAAGAACTATATATACTATTAAATTAGCAGGTTAAGTCGCTAGCAAGTGTACTACTTTTATAGGTATTTAAAAATGTCGAAAAAAAATATTGAATATATTCTTCGACTCACTTTTCTTTGATACAAAGGCTCCGGTTCTACTGTGAAAGCTGGAGGCTTGCGTACCAACACTTCCATCGGACCTGCCCACAGTACCATCAGTAAGTATTGTATTTAAGTAACATAAGGTTATTATAATTGGGAGAGTTTACCTGAAGACCCTTGCGTGCCTTGAGCATTGTATGGCGTACAAGTATATCGACCTTGATGATTCTGATTAACACGGGTGAACAATAAAGAGCCATTGTTCATGATCACTATATCCTTCGTCTGATAAGGCTCTAACAATCTTTTGTCCTTCGTCCAAGTTACGTACTGAAGCGGTGGATTCGCTTTTATGTAACATTGCACAACGCCTGCCAAGCGGAACGGTAAATACTGAACTGTTGGCGTGAAAGTTACTTTTGCTGGGTCTGTAATAAAGTTACAAAATTAAAAACATTGTCGCAAAAATTATTCCCTTTTTACCAAAAGCAGTTATCTTACATTCAACATTAAGATATGCGGACGCGCTTTGAGGATCGCCAATGCCGTTGGACACTTCGCAAAGATACTGGCCGGAATCATCTGCAGCTACAGGATTAATCAATAGAGCACCATCTCTTCGAATGGTGACCCTCGTCTCCAGAGCTGCAACCTCAGCCACAGGAGCTCCCTCACGAAACCATTTTACAGTAACGTTCCCTGGCAAGGCCTTCGCTTCGCATGAAAACTGTACTTTTTCACCTTCCAGCTTTGTTTGGTTTGTTGGCGGCATCTTGGAAATAATTTGACAATATATGACCCGTTTTGGTAAGCAATCAAACTAACAACTCATAAATATTGAAATCAGTATCAAATTATGCTTATTTAAGTTATGAATGATTACAGAGTAGTTTAATTGGATGCAATGATTTTTAAAAGCTTACAGTAATAACAGCTCCTCCGGCTATGATGACGCGTGCGGTGTGAGATACTTGGCCCTCGCCATTCCGTGCTATACATGTATAGTCTCCTATATCCTCGTGTCGAATATTACTTATTCGTAGTTCGGTGCCGTCGTTGAAGATGCCCACAGTCCCGGATGGCTCTACTGGGTTTGCGTCCTTGTACCATAAAATTTCGGGCGTTGGTGTTCCTTCCGCTTGGCAGTTTAGAATTATGGCATCACCTGTTTATAAATGAATTTATTGTCTTTTCGGGAGTGCAAAGTATACTTTTAATGTCTTATGTTTAAATTATATTAGCGAACCTAAATTGACGTATATAATGTCTTCCGGTGTGATGGAGAAACGCGGCGGCGCGTGAACGTCGAGATGAAACCAAGTACCATTCTTGTGCTGGTTCGGAGACCGGTTGAGAAACACCACCTTGCACTCGTACCAACCCTACATGATCAAAACATTAAATAAGAACTTTTGTTTTTCTTTTAAATTTGTATGTAACAAATTAAGTGTACCTGATCCGACTCCCTAATATTAGTAAGGTTGAGGCTGGCGGCGCCATAGGGCGAGTCTGGCGCCACACGCGACACCCTGCCCTCGTAGCCCTCACCGCTATGTGTCGGGTAGCTCTCATACCAGATGTAGATCGGAATGTCCTGTCCCTACAGTTATTCATAATGTTAATGCCAGCTATTACACCGGTGCGAAACTTTGACGACTTCCTATCGATAGCGCCTAACTACATAGATAATTAGCACATACATATGTGTGGAGGTAGCTACTTACTATATTATTTCTCGATAATATAATTTTACATAGAATTTTCTTGTAACAAGTGTGTAGTTAGTACAAGAACTAAAGAAAGCCAGAATGTTGTAGAATCACAGCTATGGTCATGCAATGAATAAAAACAACAACATGAAAATGCAAATAGGACTTAATCCAATCGCAGTCCGATACAATCGGAATTCGTCAATATAATATTTGACATAAGTTCGTACTCACGACTAAGAAAAAAATAAAATATATACACAAAAGGATATGTGACATGCGCAGGGTAGGACGACACTCAAAGACTACTACTACATGCAGTACGTGTTATACCGGTCTGATGTAACAGTTTAGGTACAATTTATTACATGAGTCTAAGTTTGCAGACAAAAATGGGCGATTTCCACAGCCACAGGAAGAGAGAAACAGACAGAACCGCCGCCAGTGCACGAGGGAGTGCGCGTGCGCCGTGTTAGCCGTGTAAGCTACGACGTGCTCCCCATACTATCTTATAAAGGTAAACTGGTGCACCCAAAATAAAAGGTATTATAGCATTATAAAAACAAATTTGTAGTCGTATCAAATGTGGTCGTGTTATAGTGTTTGTTCAATATCTAACGGGGGTCTGCTGCTCTCTCGGACTCGCTTTAAAGGCCTTTATAACTGTGGTGGTAGTCGTCCGGTAATGGGCTTCATTCTCGTCAATTAATAGGCAATACGTTGAAGAGGCGGATACATAGAAGGCATGTGCGGGGTTGTCGCGGGGCGGGGGAGGGAAGGGGGCCCCCGACCCGCGGCGCACGCGACCACTAGCACGGGACAATACGAAGTGTCTGAGGCGACACAAGCACGAGATATACATTACATTCTGCGAGGCGCGTCGTGGGGACGAGCCGACCTTACTGAACAGAAATACACACACGAAAGATGAGCAGCGTTGTATTGTAAGAGTGGAGTGTTGGCCGTCGTACCGTTTCGCCTACCTTCTTCTCCCACTGCAACACGTACGGCACGGGGATGTCTTCGGGAAAGTCAACTTGGCAATTAAAGACGACGCTTTCCCCGAGGATCGCCGTGATGTGTACAGCATCTTGATGATCTTGATGGCAAGTGACTGAAGCAAAGATCCATAATAATTTATTGATTGTTAATTGAGATTGATCACTTGACTGACGTCAGACATTGAAGCAAATGATGAACTTTATATACTTTATAGACTCTATTCAAATTTGCGTTTACTAACGATTTTGTACCGTATGGAACATTTACATAATTTAAATGAAATATATCAATCAATTTTTACCTTATTAAGAAACCCATAACCAGTATTGTTAGTTTCATTTGTTAAATAGGGATTCGTAAACTATTTTTTTTTTCTACGCAACGTACTAACATAACTTTTCTTATCTCGGAGTCTTCACGGTGAATTTTATATTTAATAGTAATACAATTGTTACGTTGTCTAATTAACTAAGCCATTGTTAATATAAAACATACCCGGCAAGTAGACTAGCAGTAAGAAGAGCAGGCCGGCGGCGATGTGCGGCGGTTGCTCGCGCCAGCCCATGCCTGCGCTCCCATGTCACGGCCGCGCGCGGCGACTCATCCTCGGTACATCACCTGAGTTACAAATAAAATAAATTAAACTTAAGCGTAATCCATCACACAAACACACACTTCCAAGTACTGGCTCCAGATTACTACGCCGCCCCAATGCATTTTGGTGAGATACATATACATAGTTATTTCTTCTAAAGAGATAACTACTCTTGGGGACACCTTTATTCTCAGTAATGAAGATGTTTTCAGAATAAAAAATAATCAGAGCCGACGATCAACCTGAAATTTAAAACATTAAAGGCATTGGCCAAACAGACGTAGACTTACAAATATTTTCACAAATTAGAGCCCAGTGTAACTACTGAATAATTTAATTAGGTCAATAAAGAGGTCCATACTTACAAAAGGTGCAGCAAAAGTTTGATTAGATAAAGAAAGTTACAAAGTCTGGCAGTAATATATATAGGGTTATGTGGTATTAATTGGCCAACTCTTGCAGGCAGCCTCTCTACATCAATCCCAACAACTTACGTTTGTTTTACACCTTTTTATATTTATAGTTAAAAAAAAATACTAAATTTATTTGTTGCCTCTGAACAGGCATTAACTCTGAGCGTAGGTATGGCGTCCCGGACGTTGACTTTTTAGGTACTTCTTACAAAATACAGAGTAATACGTAACAGAGTAGCCAAAATATTTTTGTTTCGTTTTTTTTTGTGCTGTTTATCAAGATCCGTATTGTACATCGCTACCTCATTTACGTGCGCCGGTCCGCTAGAAACGACAGTAGAGTGAAACTTCCAAACGTACACAACGTATTAAGATAAGTTCAATTACCTTTTTTTGGTTTAGTGCTATCGTTAGGTAATAAAATATATGGACATATATTATGAAAAATGACATGACTGGTAGAGATATAGAAGAAGAACACATGCCGCCTCGACCTTTAAGTGAATTGGAATGAGAGCAGGACAGTGACAATTAAAAATCTCAACAAATCAACAGTCTATCGTAGGATTCTGTTGCATTTATAAAGATTTGGAAAAGATGTTTAACGTTAGCATTCTTTATATAAATAATTATTCTCTTACGTACTATTAGACAGTAAATGCTTTATTGTATTTGAAAATAAGGGTTCTTATAACACGAGTGTGTTTTAAAAAAACGAGCCGTTGCAGAGTTTTTATATAGTATCACACCAGTGTTATAAAACCAAGTTGTGTACAGTGTCGTACACTACTTTGTCTCCTCTCCTACTATAATACGTAAAACAATATTGCAAATAAAACGCTGAATATAATAACAAATTAATTTTTACTTGTAATAAACATTTTTCAAATATCATATGTTGGCGCCAAGGCGCAGTATCAGAGTGGATAAAATATAATGCGCATTTGTTTTATAAACGTAAACAAGCAGTTTGTTATCACGTACTACAACCATGATCACGTTGGTAATGTTTTATCTATTCGCTCAGTTGATATAAATAATACATGATCTCTTCTGTAGCCAGCTACATGACATGTGATTCGGTTCAATACAGTTTGAAGTGGGTTATTTTATACTATCTACAGCAAGAGCGTGCCAACTGTGCACACGTTACATGTATTAATTTATGCTCATTACAAATAATGCCGTCCTATAAATTGTTAAAATTAAAAAAAAAACATACTTTATGAAGTAGGTAGGGTACATATATAAAGTTTTTACACACCCTTTTAAATGTAATCATTACCGTCGTATCGTTTCGTTTTTTATTATACATCCGTCTAGAGCTTGCATATAAAGAAATTGAAAACATTTTTGTTCTCATAATAAAAAACGAAGAAATTACAATGTATTCGTTATACGCAACAAAACCTTGCATTTTTCCGTCGAAGTTGAAATGTAATTGGACTCAAGCGAGAAACGATTAAAATATTTTTCGGTATATTTTTGCAAAGGGAATGATTTTGTTACTGTAATTAGTTATGTGCATGGCCTATGTCATAGTACGATGAAACGTCCTTGGACTATTTTCCTTTCCGCAATAATTGCACTGCATCACGATAGCCGGTCCCCCTTCCACCTGTCTCAACCCTTGCCCTCTACAGACGTTCGTGTTACCGTAATCAGTTTATTGATTTTGTTATTACGCGCTGTTAGAAGCTACTTTCAACTTAAGTGTGACCGCGAGTTGGGTTTTATAAAAAAACTATTTATCGGTTTTCAGTTTTCTTCGGTACTATTTCAATAATTTCCGAATACCAGCAAAATGTGTTGCAATGGCGGACTTTTGATGATGTGTCGAAAGTATTAGTTAATTTTTGTAGTTATATTTTTTATAGTAAGCATTCAATACACGGCTACATGCATTTTTTTAAATAATATGTAACAAGGTCTAACCATCCTGAATATATGTATGACAAAATATAATAACATTGCACGCATAAGTACGTATATTTAAAGTGGCTCTTTTACACGTTTTCTTAATTGTAGAGGTCATCTATGGTTAATAAAAATTTAAAACTTACAATGAAATAATACAATAGTTATAAATTATATATATTTGTAACTTTTAGTTATCAATTTGTCCAGAACTAAAATTCGGGGAAAAAATCCTTATTAAAACCTAAGGAATTAAGAATTTCCAATAATATAAAAGCAGTTGCTGTTTTATATCCTGACGAGAAAGCAAAACAATAATATTAATTATTAGAATGAAAACCTCTGAAAAATTCAGCTTTCTATGTCTATATAATCTATTTATCTATTTTTATCTAATTTATAATTATTTTTTTAGTTGTTTATTGCTTAGACACTTGCATATTGTATTGTTATATATATATATTTTTTTTAATAAGACGTATCCTAAAGAAACGATTATATTTATTTTTTTGATTGTTCGTAAAGTTTCGCATAGCAGTATTTTAAATCTGATTAATTATTACTCTGGAGACGTAGGTACGTCTATACGTACGTTCTATTTTTTATGTTGAGATTAGAAACACGAATACCACATGTACCTAGGTTTACTTTTAGGCGAAAGCATTAAAGGGTTAATAACTCCCCATTTTTTATTCATTAAGTTGTAAAACTATTTTTTTCCTTAGTACAATCCCGGCAAGGTTTTAGTCTTGAGATCATCCGAAATGTCTCAAAATGTTATATTACTTTCATATAAAAATTTTGTTAATTTCGAATACAAGCTTTGTAACACAAAAATAATTTCTGTCCATTTACGGATTTAAATCGACAGGGCCTGAATTTTTAATATTTGCGGATAAAGATTAGGTGGCCAGAGTCCCGCGAGCGAGGTCTGCGCAGGTCGCGAGGACGGCCCCGGCGTGTTACCTGGTCGCGAAGTAGGCACGCGTTGTGGGGTCTGCGAGCTCGGTGCTGGGGGTGCGTCGTTGTATGGTGCGGGCGGGCTCCGTCATCTGTGTCGGGCGGTCATGAGCCGGGCGCGTGGCGGGGCGCGTGCTGGAGGTCTCGAGGCGCGCCGGGCACTGCCCGCCGGACCCGTGTATTGATCGCTGCGCGCGCAGGCCGCCGCCCTCGCACATGAATGGTCCCCGGCTCACGTGCTCGCACGACGCCCGCTCTACTTGCCATCGTCTTTCACTCTTAATTATATTGTAAACTTAATTTTCTTTTATAAAAAAATAATTTATAATTTTTTTTTACACACCTATGAATTTTTCTGCCTGTTTTTGTTTTTACAAATTTCCATATAAACCGAGACAAAAATAGGTATGTTATATTTATTTAACATATAAAGTATTTTAATAATGTATCGTCAATAATGCATCAAAGTCGACACAAAAAAATAAATGTGACATGACACATTGTACGCGGCACGCTACGTCAATCGATTTCTTGTCTGTACGTCGGGATAAGGTTGAAAATCTCAGGTTACTACCAGACTACATGTACCAAATGCAGCGAAAATTTCTTATACTTTTTTCGTTTTTTGATATGCAATCTCCATTTTACATTTCCTTGTTTCCGTAGAAATATTCCAATATTTCAATTCAGAATATTTAATATCTATGTATGTCATCATTATATATTACAATTATACTTATGTATCCAACTAAGATCCAGAAATGAAATACGAAACAAACGATTCAGATTATGTGTATCCGTATTCAGCAGTCGTCCTAAAGCGAACTGGCTTAGTGTTTAACCGCCGTTACCGCCAGAGGTCACTGCATTGGGCACAATCGACGTGAAATAACGCTCAGTATGCCAAAGACACTTCTACAATAAATGTGTATCCCGGCATATAATAGGATCACATATTTTTATAGAAAATTGTATTTTAAATTATTGATTTCGGCTCTTCGGGTAATAAAAGGAATGATCTCTTATATTATCTTTATTAGAAGATATCTATGTTTTAATAGAGCGGATATTGAAATTGGATAAAAAATATTTAAATTAAGGATAATAAAATATTTAAATAATTTAAAGAGTAATTTTAGCTTTGATTTTGTAAAATTTTGTGCTGCTTGATTGCAAATTACAAGTAGGTGGTTAGCCAACTTAGTCTGCTACTTGTTATATGACAATATGTCGGATATCTGTTTAATATAGACTAGCTTTAATAGCTAATATACACAACTCAATCAATAAAGATCCTGTAAAGATCAATTTGGCATTTCACATAAGTAAAACAATAAAATAGACAGCCAATAAAATCACAGAAAAACAATAAAATAGACAGCCTGGATAAATGTTTGTGTTTTCGCTAATGTTTAAACAACAATCGCTGATTGTTTAAACAATCAAGAAATACTTTAAAATGTTCAAGAAATACTTTAGTTTCTACGGCAAGAAATTAAAATGTTATTTTCGTGTTTAAGAGCTTATTAACTTCTTTATTTGTTAACCGATTTAAATAAAAAAACACTAAATGTAAAGTGAAGCCCATGACAATATATTCCCGAAAACTTCATCCAAATGGGTCGATTTTTAATCAACGGATTACCGTTTCTGAGATTAGCGTGCACAAATATACAGACATACAAACATACAAACATACAGACATACAAACATACAGACATACAAACATACAGACATACAAACTCACAGACGAACAGATGAAAATGAAAAACATTGTTTTGGGTTCCTTTGCTCTTATAAAGGCCCCCATGATGTTTTTTAAAATATTTTCCATGTACAGAAATCGATCAGTGACAATTTTATTATATGTATAGATTTATTCCACGTTATTTTATTAATATTAAAATAGGTTAAGTGTGTTTTTTTGAAAATTGTACTAATATATAGGTATATGTGTTATCAAAAACTTAATTTGAGTTATAAAAACTATTGATGTTAAATTAGTGATAACAACCTAAATATAATGTATAAAAGTTTAACCAGTATGTAAAAGTTGAACACATGTAGGTATTTAAAAGTCGGTCGTTTTAGCACGAAGTAACTTCAATACGGATCTTATTACTCTTTTGTCGCGTACAAGTTTAAAGTGGAGAATTCAGAAGAGCTATTGACGAAGTTGTGGCTGTCGCGGCCAAAGCGGATTACTTCGGCCTTCCGCACTCTCAGCCTCCGGGGAGTATTGTACCGATAACTAGATTATTTGAGCTCGCTCCTTTAATATAAATTTATGTTTTCGATGATAATGTTTAAATGAGGATGGAGAATGTGAACAACGATGTTGGAGCTATTATAGGGAAAACCAAATTTAAAAAATCATAAATTGGAGCTTGAGGCAGACGAAGCTTAACATTTTATAGATAATAAGTTTAGGTTATTTCTTTATTTTGATTTAAATTAATAGATTATATATTTTTTTATTTCTTAATTTTTCTTTATTTTATAAACATTTTGAATATTAAATGAACGAGCAAATGAAAGATCTACGTATTGTAATATCCCAGAGCCACCCGAATCCCGATCAATATTTGAGGAGAAATCTAATTTTTTATTGGATTGTAAATTAATTAAACAAATATATACTTTTAATGTAAATACATTAAGTATACCTACATATTATATTGTTTACCAGCACCTTTAATAATTAATTAACGTCATGCCCGGTATTGCGGTCTTCAATTTAATAATCAAAACAAATTATATCTAATATATATAATATAATACCATTTTTTAATATAGCCACGATATGTGAGTTTCTAAGAGAGAAAGCATTTGTCATTCCGTGCAATATATCGCGAGAAATTCTTGGTCGGAATATCTATGGTATAATTCTCTATGGTTCACAGTTCATTGGCAACCGTTCACATTTGTCACAGGTGTCGAGGCGAAGGCGGTGTGCTTGATTTGATGTGAGACTCGTGCGCCTTATCGACCGTTTTTCATCGCATTTCTAGCATCATTATAAGCTTTAGGAGGAACGACAATGGAATGCAATTTGAAATTCTTTAAATCTTCCAGAGACGAATGAGACGTCACTGCGGTTTTAAGATGGCGAATGTGGATTTTTAACATTTTATATATAGTGTTATTTATATTAGTGATGTTATACATATTAACGACTCAGAATAAAGAAATAAGGTTATTAATTCATGTGGGGAAGTATAAAACATAAATATCCCAATTTTTGTGTAATAGTTGCAAATTATTACATTATTTAGCTACTTAAAAATTAAGTACAGTGATAATTTGCAACTATTATTACAATTACCTATAGCCTATCTATTCTAAAAATAGACTATGATTTCTTATCAAAATCACTGTTTGACATTTATAACATAGTTTCAAATACGTGTGGTCAACGCTTAACTATTTTAATGTGATTGGGGCCTGGGGACGATCACCCATCAATCATGGAAACAGCTGACAAACGCAAATGTCGCGCGGTTTCAGCACGTTCATATTAAATCTCGTAGTTATACTATGATATTTTTACAGGCATTTCATTATATCATTGATATCGCATTGTGAAAACTATTGTAGTTCATAGTAAAAATAAACTAATAATGTCCCCCACATTATTTCTATTCTATGTATAAGAGACCATAATATGCTTAAAATTTTAATTAAAACTTCAAATGAAGAGAGCATTTTATTCCAATTTTGCAATTCAAACATGAACATGTTTAAAACGATGTCTCGGCAACTCACCGAAGCCGCTCAATATCCGACGTCCGTTCACTGCAAACCTGATATTTCCCGTATTAATCTACGACAGCATCCGCTGATAATTAGATAAGGCGCATCGCTGCCATAGTGCAGTGTACTGGAAAAAAGTAGTAATTATATTTTTACGACATATGTTGTATATTTGAAATTAATTTCTAAAACTGCTTTTTATTACCTAATAAAATATTATATAATGTCTGGCACAGTCAAAAATTTATATATTATCCTGTTTAAAAAGTTATTTCGGTCAAAGCGTGACTGTGGTCCCATTCATTAGCAAAGTGAATAGATAAAAACATGCAATGTAATCAGCACTCGTTTTAATTATCGGCTGCAGATTCTGTTCGTTACGTCATGAAATAAATGTAAATTTCAATTGGACGTTATTTGGCATTTTAATAACGAAGCAGTCTGCATCTCCCTTGTGGTACCAATACACGCTTTAATAATTCAATATCACTATTTGATAACGTATATTTTATATTTAAAACATTGAGGAATTCATTTAAAAATAGTTTCAAGTTAACAATTTTGTAACTGGTGCGAATATACAAAATATAGTATTTTTTAATTAAACTGGTCGTTGTATGTCGTGTGACTTACGGTCTGATAATTAAAAAATGACTAAATGTTCATTGAACTATTTCATCTTGTTGTATATGAGGCATCATGCATTTATTAAATTAATGATTTTCAAAAGTATATTATATGTATCTAAATTATAGGTTAGTTTACAAATAAGGGAAGTAAAATATAATGTACATAGTATGTGATGTATTTCTCCACATATTATATGTTCTATTTTATATATCTATCTGTAGATTTTCTATATATATATACATATATATATATATATGTATATATATATATATATATATTTATATATATATATATATATCTATGGTATGCGGATATACAGGGTTATTTGTAATTAATTGGCCACCTCTTGCAGGCAGCTTCTCTATATCAATTCTACAATACTACTACAACAACTAATACTTAATTAAAAAAAAAAATAGCAAGAATTTCACGGTGTAATATTTATTTCATATTCATATTTGTCATATTTAAATGAAATATTCCTTTTATATGAATCATTAACTTACTTTGGAAAAAAAATGAAAGATGAAATAATGCTACGATTTTGATATTTATTAAAATTTGTTAACAGTTCTGCTTCTTGCATGTTGATAGTAACCGCACAGCAAAAAACATTCGTACCTTACAATAGACCACTAGAAAAAAATACCAATACCAATAGAAAAGAAATAACTGCACAATCTATAAATTCCGTAACGAAAATAACCTAACACTGCCCGATCCGACCGGCACAGCGGTAATACTTTCTAGTTTTGCCATCTATCGATGAATAGCAGAACTTTTAATGACTTCAAATACATGCTTGTCTCTTTAGTTCAGCAACTCGCCTCTAGGTGGCATTGGTTGTATCAGCGTTTTTAAGCTATTGTAGAGCTTCTATCGCTGACCTTGAGCGTAGAGACCAAATTCAGAAATTCCGTAACGAAAATAACCTAACACCCTCCTACTACGACCGGCACAGCGGTGATACTTTTTAGTTTTGCCATCTATTGTTGAATAGCAGAACTTTTAATTACTTTTTGAAATATCACGCGTCTCTTTAGTTCAGCAACTTGCCTCTAGGTGGCATTGGTTGTATCAGCGTTACTGCGCATGCGTAATCCCCCTTTTCAATATATATTTTTTTATTATTATTATTTTTTTTAATTGAAAGGAATTTCGTTCCATCCGCGTGTCCCTTGACACCTCTTAGTATTTTTTATTTTGTTTTTTTTTTGTTGTTAATTAAGATTTGTAAAAAGTCATAGAACAAATATTGTTGCGAGTCATGTAGAGAGTGTACCTGCAAGAGGTGGCCAATTAATTACAAATAACCCTGAATATTACTGTCCAAATGTTCAAGTTACTGAACTGATTTCAAACTATTACTTCGTAGACATGACATTGTTCATCCAATTCAAATATTGCGTATGAAATTGTCTATAAACGAAACTAATGTAGGTACTCGAAACTGAGACCTCTGTGAAACCTTAGCGTTGCTAGTTGTTACTGTTGGGCTACTGTAGATTTTCTATATATTATATTATATGCGATGTTTATTGATTGTTTATGTATAGCTCAGTTATGTGAGATGAAAATAAACGGTGAATTAATTTTTATAAACTGAATCTTCAGATCTATTATCTGCATTTATAAATCAACAAACAAATTGATGATATGATAAAGTCACAAAATAAATATCAGGATCGCGTATTAATTTCAGTGTGTGTATCAAAAACTGGTTCATAGATTGAAGCGGTTAGCGACATCCTGATAATGTGTAAGTTTATATCTCCCTGTACAGACCGCAAGTCCCATCCGGTGAAATGATAGTTTGTCGACTTGATATCCGCCAACGAAACACAAAAAAATACTAACGCTGAAGGTTTATAGAGAAAGGCGTACTCTTTTACAGATCTGCAAGTCTTTTTGTTTAACTTTTTTCACGCCCGCTGTCTCAAAGGTATACACTTTAAATATTTTTTCTTTCTATCGTTCATATTTTTTATGCTTCTGTGGGTGTATGTTGCAGAATATACATATATCTTAAGGTGTATTTTGGTTATATCCTTTTACTTACCTATATCTATTCCAAAATCCAAAATTAAAATAAAACATCATTTCTGTAGCGGCTCGCATATTTTATAAAACAAATCAATGTACTGACAATACTGACTGAATTTAAGTTTTTCTATTTCTGACAAGGTAAATGAACTTCTGATAATTAAACTGGAAAACACAAGGATGGTGTCTCGACGCGTAAACCTACCCAGAACAACTCAAGAAAAAAAACATTCATATACGCTCATATACAAACATTCATATAACTCCATTAAAGCAATACGAAAACGTCTAAATTAGTTATATTGTTAAGGAAAAAAAAGATAGATTTGAACGAACTTCTTAACCAACGTGTAATTTTTTTATTATTTAGTATCATAGATTTATCATAATTTCATAGATTTTGCTATTAGAATGTATTTGAGGAGAGTCCTAATAATCCTAACAACCTTAATGCTCTGTGACGGGTCGGCTCGGTCTACATGAATTTTCAAATTCCGAAGAGTGAGGATGCAAACCTACCGTTTTCTGGGGCCTCTTTCGCTTGGTTACGGGGCGATTTACGAATCAGGAAAAATTGAAATCCCGCCTGTACATTGACTTATTAGGTAATAAACTTTAATCGAATTATAATTTAACTAAGCTGTTAATCGTGATCCTTAAAAATTTACAGTTGTGTTGATTTCTGAAAAAAATATTATTTTAAATATTAAGTATCGCCCAAGAAAAAATAAATTAAATTATTCGTTTAATATTAAAAAAAATATATATATATAACCAAGAATTTATTATTATAATCTTTAACATAGGTACACTATATACATAATTATTATTTAGTATGCTTGACGTATGTGTCGTGCGGTTTAAGAAATATCAAGTAGAACTCAACCAAACTATTAAATAAAGTGATGGGATGGTGTGCCAAACCACAAGTGTAGATTTCCAAAGCCACCAAGAGCCCTTTGTAGTATCAACTGTATTCAGTTTGTAATTCATATAATGTTTAAAAAAGTGAAGCACCAGCAACGAATTTTTGTAATTATCAACAATTCTGGATCATCGTCAAAGCCATAAATGGAACCGATAGTTGAAACGCAGTCTCGAATAATTTAGAATTTTGCGATGTTATGAATCAGTCGGGACAATTTAATATTTATACAATTACGTATTATGTATCGCGATACATAATACGTAGTCAAGTGTTATATACAACAAGTTGAACGGTATTATAAAATAACAAATAGGTACATAAATAAATAATAACGTAATCCGAATGTCAAACAACAGTTATTGATTTTAGCACATTCAGTTGTTCGAGACGGGGTCGGTGACGCGGCGGGGGTGAGAGATGTAGGGGAGGAAGGCAGAGGGGAGGGGGAAGGCAGTGAAACGACAACCTCCACACGTGAATATTTGATTGCTGTATCTTGGTGTGGCTACACTACCCTGATACGGCGACTTGTTTATCAGCTAGGACATTTGAATCATTTTGTAAGTATTTAAATTAATGAAACAGGATAAAAGTAAAACAATTATAACTGCGTTATTTTGTTTGTTTCCGTATATGTGGAATCTGTTCAGTTTTTTCTTGCTTCATGTGATATTTCGCAATTTCATTAATCATTACTTAATTTTACATATTATAAGCAATAAGCCAAGCATTAACAATAACACACCAGTCTTCTTGAAATAACTCACAATTCTGATTCCAGATAATATAATAAATCATTACCAATACAAACATTGCAATGCTCTGAACGCATCGGCCGCTCTGACACAGTAAGTTTGGCAAAATCCCAAAGCAGAGACCAACACCTGCGTCTGGTTTACCAAGTATATTTGTGCTCTTTATTTTGTTTGAACAATTTTTATCACTTCTTATATTATTCTATATGAAACCGTTACAAAAATTAGTCTTAAAAAAGATTTCCAGGTGCCGTGATATCAAAAGACTAAGTTCATTCAATGGACGCTCCCCTGTAGAGCTTTGAGATAGCGGTGATGGTGGCAGGATACTTTATATTTCATCAACGCTTTTGTTAAGCTTGTGCAAGTTTGTTTAAGAAACAGAAAACAATTTCATTCTCTTTATAAGTAAGATCTTTCTCTCGCCCTACAACAATGATAATAGCTTGTAATGTTATAAAAACATTACAAGAATTTTTATTTAATATTGTAACGTATCGTCCTTAGATCACGTGTCTAAATTCAATGTCTTCTCCTTTTATTATATTTTTTACTAATATTTTATTTTTTAATTTTTATTTTTTATTTTTTAATTTTACAAGTAACTTTTTTCTTGATTTAATATCCTTGCATAACATTCTGGAGATTCATCTAGAACATCTTTTTAAGAATGTCTATCCATCTGTCAGGGAGTCATCTCATAATATATTAATCTCCGTCGCCCTCACCTCCTTCTGTTAGTGCGCGTGTGTTTATATATCAAAAGACATTTATTTAAAATTAAAATATACATTACGTAATAGTAATAATGTATTAGGTATAATTATAAATAATTATTCATTATTATAACTACCTAATCTATAGATATTATTTATTTTATTCGATAATCGACACAAAACGATGTTACGATTTACGTGGTTAATAATGTACATGATTAGAGAGTTTAGCATGTGAACAACTTTTTAAAAGATGTTTTAGTTTTTTTTTTATTACGAATCCTACTATAAACTTAAGTCAGCCAGAATCGATGTTATAATAATTATTAAATAAATTTCTGTCCATGTCAAATAACAGTGGCTTAATAAGTCCTAACTGTTAGGTTAGCATCAAATCCTCAACCAATTATTTCATTGTCATCACCGTAGTGGTTCTCAATTAATAATAGTATTTGATCTCCATTCCCTCAGAGATATATTCACCATCTATCTCTTAAACTGGATGTTGATCGACAATCTATTGTCGATGACATCATTAATCCACTTACAAAATTAACGTTATTGTAGTTTAGAATTAAGATTTCTTAACGAAAACTGACATTGCCTTCTTGTTCAACCATTTGATAGCGAAACGGTAGCTCAGTTGGTAGAGCAACGGAACGGTTTCTTTTTCATTCGGTTTATTTTTCATTTTATATTTATATAAAAATAAATAAGATATTTTTGGTCTTAAGAATTTAATAATATAAAGATTGATTACTAAATGTAGCCTTTAAATATAATAATATAATATAATAAACACTACAAACGATTATTATGACTTCTTTGCTCGTTCCACACGTAGTAAATATGTTTAGTTCCGAACTTAGTGGAATTGAAAACTGTTATTGGCATTTCGTTTAAATATGTGTGTATATTTGTCGGTACTGTATGTATTTATAATGTATTTGTATGTATCTGTAATAAAACTATCAAAATTCATAAAACATATATATTTTTTTATTTTAGAAATTATTTTTTTGATGATGGCGTGCCTACTTGATTTGGTGTAAAATTTATTTGTTCCTAAAATAAAAGAGTCATAATAGGATTTCATAATAAAAAAGTGTTATAAGAGAAAAAAATATATATATTCGTTTATTGACATTTTTATATGTATTATTAATTTAATCGCTTTTGTTGAATTTAATTTGACATAAATCATAATATTATGGATTGAATGAATTATTTTGCTCAATTGTACAAGTCTTATATCATTTTATTAATTTTAAGACGTCTTAATAGCTTGTAAGTAAGTACAATTGATTATTATTTTAATGTGTTTGATTGTTATTAAGTAGTTTATGTAACTACGTCATCTTACGTTAAAAATGGATTCATTTACTTGTGTGATTATATAAATGTAATTATATTGACGTTTATAGTTATGCGGTGCCCTTACAGATTTCTAGTTAGATCTAAATATTTGTTATATTGTTTTTGAGACTATTGTATACAACAGGAGTTGCAGATATATAAATAAATAAATTAATTAATTTAAAAAACTGCCACGGTAAAGCTATTGCATAGCATTTTAATCAACTTATGCAATTATAATTATTTATGTAGTATATTTTTTTATTGATGTTAATTCAAGTTTTTTCTTTTATACTAATTGAAGTCGAGTGTGGTGACCGATAAGAAAACATTTTTCTTTTATCAAACAAATTACTATGAAAGGTTGTCATTCCTCTGTAATGCCATAAAAAGGTTAATATTATCATTAGCTAAAAAGTTTTTCAACCTTAAATCTCACGAATAAAGTTCAATTACGTTTGTTAAGTACCTATACTTAGGGTCTTTTGTAACACGATAACAGAATGAAAAAGCTTGTAGAAAAAATATCTTTGTACAAGTAAAACATTTATTCTAAACTAAACCTTAACTACTAAGCAATAAAGTATATAATACGTATTATCAACATGGCGCTTACGCAATTTTTAAATGATATACATAATACTCGGCCGAGCTACATAGGCGGAGTGGGGGTGTTAGGTTTTTTTTCGATACGGAATTTCTTGATTCGGTCGCCGCGCTCCAAGCCCGCGATAAAAGCTGCAAAAGCTAAAAATATTTAATATAAATATCGACCGCGATACCTGCATTTCAATATCAAACTATCGATATATCGTTCAAAAATGTATTAGTAATAAATATCGATATTTCTTAGTAATAATATCGATATTTCTATACATATTTTTCAAGTCTTATTTGAAATGAAAAGTTATCAGTGCTTTGTAATATCATAAAAAAAGTTCATAATATCGGCTAAAAATATTTTCAACCTTATTTCTGTGGAATAAAGAACCATAACGATTATTAAGTACTTATACTTAGGGTCTTTTGTAACACAATAACAGCAAATCATTTAATTTAAAAGGCTTGATGAAAAAGTATCTTTGTACAAGTATTACGCAGAATTACGCATGCGCAGTAATTCCGATACCACCAATGCCACCTAGAGGCGAGTTGCTGAACTGAACAGACAAGCGTGATATATCAGTCATTAAAAGTTCTGCTATTCATCGATAGATGGCCAAATTATAAAGTATCACCGCTGTGTCGGTCGAAGTGGGGGTGTTAGGTTAATTTCGTTACGAAATTTCTAGATTCAGTCTCTACGCTCAATGCCCGCGATAAAAACTATGTAATAGCTTAAAAACGTCGATGCAACCCATGCCACCTAGAGGCGAGTTGCTGAACTAAAGAGACAAGCGTGATACTTCAAGTCATTAAAAGTTCTGCTATTCATCGATAGATGGCAAAACTAGAAAGTATCACCGCTGTGCCGGTCGGAGTGGGGGTGTCAGGTTTTTTACATGTAGCTTCAGAATTATCGACATTCTGTTGACTGGCCATCAGTCGGTCGTACTAGCATCCGTATATCTCTCTCCTACTAAAGTATTATTAGAGAGCGACCTTAAGTCGTTACTCAATATGGGAGTCGCCACCATTCTGGCTGGCGACTTCAATGCTAAGCATCACCGCTGGAACTCACTTATTAATAATAGTAGAGGACTTGTACTTGACAAACTGACAGATCCATTACATCTCAACTTTGAGATTATTGCACCTCTTTACCCGACGCGCTATCCGTTTAGTGATAATAGTAATGACAGACCAGACGTGCTCGACATAGCGCTCTTGAGGAACGTAGCTTTACAGTTGCGCTCTATCGAGACGTTATCAGAGCTAGACTCAGACCATAGACCGGTCCTAATCCAGCTAGGACCCCCTCCACAAGCAGCGCCCTTAGTTAAAAGATATTAAATTGGAATAAGCTAGAGGAGCTTATACAATTACCAGTCCCGGCGCATCTCGACACAATACCTGGCACTACTAGCTCGGTCGAGGCCGCCAAGTCCCGTTCAATTAATTTTACTAATTATTTAACAGACAATATAGGTAAATCCACGAGAGAGGTCCCGGTGACCTTCGATGGTCGCGGTGCGCTCCCTCCGGATATTAGGTATATGGTAAATAGGAAAAATGCTGCTACCAGAGCCCATGACAGATGCCCGACCAACGATAACAGGCGGAGGTTACGCCGTCTTCAGAGGGAGTTGAGACAAGCTCTTGCTTCCTTTAGAGAACGCGAATGGGACAGGCGGCTTGAGGGACTCGCCCCGACGCACCAGGCTTTCTGGTCGTTGGAGCGAGCCCTTGTACGCGATACTGTCTCAGTAATGCCCCCGCTTGTTATCCCTAACAGCGACAAATTAGCCCTCGAAGATAGGGAGAAGGCCGATTGCTTAGCCGATAGCTTGGAGGAGCAATGTACCATAAGTACAGGGCTGTGCGATGACGCTCACGTCACGCACGTAGATAGTTTTGTCCGTAGCCGTTGCTCTCAACCTCCATTGGGACCTCCTTTAGAGGACACGGACCTCGGCGAAGTTAGATCGATTATAAAGTCTCTCAAGACTAAGAAATCCCCAGGGCCAGATAGCGTAAGTAACAGGGTTCTTAAAATCCTCCCGCCTCATTTGCTTTGCCTTTTGGTTTCAATATTTAATACTCTACTGTCCGGGTGCTCATTCCCGGATCAGTGGAAGGAGGCCATTGTTATAGGGATCCATAAGCCGGGTAAACCCCGCAATCTGCCTTCTAGTTACCGCCCGATTAGTTTACTTAATACATTAGGCAAATTATATGAGAAAATAGTTCTCATTAGGCTCAATAGGGAAATCGAGAGGTTAAAATTAATTCCAAATGAGCAGTTCGGCTTTCGTGCCAATCACTCGTGTACCCACCTAGTGCACCGCCTAACGGAGCACATTCTTTCTCATAGGCGTAAATTTAACCGTAACAAAACAGGAGCACTCTTCTTCGATGTGGCGAAGGCATTTGATAAGGTCTGGCACAACGGGTTGGTGTACAAGCTACTACGACTCGGGGTGTCGGATAGGCTCGTATTTTTAATACGAGACTACCTTTCGAATCGTTCCTTCCGCTACAAAGTAGAGGGGACACTGTCATCCCCCCGCCCCCTCAGGGCGGGAGTCCCCCAGGGCTCCGTCCTCTCGCCCAGCCTATACACGCTCTATACGTGCGATACTCCTAAGCTCGCACCGGGTATCAAATTAGCTTTATTCGCGGACGACACCGCAGTCTTTACCTCCGGTAGGGACCCTCATGCCGTCGCCGCTCGCCTCCAATCCGCGGCCAACACCCTCGGTGATTGGTTTAGGAAATGGAGGATCGAGTTAAACCCACAGAAGAGCACGGCGGTGCTCTTCTGTGGGTTGTGGGAAGGCGAGGCCCTAAACGCACGTTGCCTCGGCGTTCTGCCGTCGGGGGGCGTTAGTGTCATTATACCCATCTATCCCATCCTATAAATACGCTGTCTTAAGCCGAGGACGGCCTCTTATAGGCACCCTTAAGGCAGACGTGTCCCCCGGGCCCCTCAGGCCCGGGTTTTTCAAGGGCGGGTCTCAGTACTCGCCCACTCCCCCGGTGACGCTGTAATAGCCACTTGGCTAACAGCATAGTCATTACAAAAAAAAAAAAAAAAAAAAAAAAAAAAAAGACATTCTGTAATTATGTTTACAACTATGTAGTGGTGATTATTTAAAAGTATGTGTATTTTTTGTTATTCTAATGTAAGAAATAAATAAATTTAATAAATTGCTGTAGGCATTTTGACTTTTTGTAAATTTGTAAGGCAAAGGGCATTACGACAGTGTTATGAAATAAACAAGTTACGATATTCAAATTTGTATTAATTAATTTCCATATATTTTTAGGACAGGGCTAGTCTGAGATTTTTGACAGTCATGGCTTTAATAATATAATCCAAGCTCATAATAACTAAATAATACAATCGCCTATATTACACTTAGTGATATACAATTACTATGATTCAGTGATATAAGTACCTATCATCATTTTTGTCATAAACTAAATCAACCGTCATGCTGTATCTCGTGGCTGTATAGTTATTATTTTTGTTCAGCTGCATGCAAAGGTTATAACTTATACTAAATACACTACTTGACTTGACTTAAAACGCTACAGTCCACAATGTAGACTGTAGACTCTACATTATTAAAATGTATTGTGTTTTCATACACACATGATATAAAGGACATAAAAGAACTAATACTTCAAAATAGACAAAGTGTTCTATTTACGCGAAGTGTACCTAGTTAGTTAAACAGACAGAACGGATCACATTGGTCGATCAGTATTACAATCACATAATATTTATTGCAACAAAATAAAACTCAAACACATAACCCGGGGCGGATCTACCTTATGGGCTTTGTGGGCTTCAGCCCAGGGCCCGTGGATACAGGGGCTCAAAGCCTATGTCCTATACTTATTATATTTAAATAAGTTTAGGACAAAGTTCATGTCGAATAATCGACTTATTCATTTATTTATTCTTTCCATAAATTGTGATCTTTCCAAAAATAAAGGTTTATTTATAATTAAACATTTGTTATTGCTATCATTGTCTTCTGTCATGAATAAATATATTTATCAGTTTTTTTTTCTGATAAGTACCTATACACTTCATCACCATGGATAAAAGGCCCTCCCGAGTAGTTTTAGCGAAGGGTCCCACACAGTCAAGATCCACCGCTGCACATAACACTATATTTTTGAAAACATTTAACTAAATAATTAATTAATTGCATTCAACTTTCCAAATATTACAAACTTAGTAAGAAAATGAAACTAGGTAGTATAAATCATTATAATAGATCGCCCATTTTAGTATAATTAATGGTTTAATTATACGTCACATTGCTTGCATCATTAATGACAAAGAACACCTTGACCCGCTTGTCTTATACGTAACATTACGTACGCGATGTACATACCTAATATATGAGCAGGTATAAGTTATAACCAATAGCTGCCTACGCGTTAACTGAGAAGAATTCAAACTTAATAATATTTTCCTTGCCTACTAATTCAATGATTACTGATAATTATTTTTTGTTTTTTGTTTTAGAGTCATTGGAACTATTAATTAGAATAAATTTGTATTTTTAATAATTAAGTTATATGTTCCTGTCTAAGGCCGCGTATATAAAATTGAACGTCCCTCGTGTAGGTATTTTCAAAGTCCTCTTTCATTTCCTTTACGTTATCGCTCACAATGTCGACGTGGAAGATAGACATGTATGTTTGTTTTGTTCAAGAGTAGTAGCCAACGTCCTTTGTACAACCTCTGTGACGTAGTCTCGGGTTTGTAGGCCTATAGATACGCGTACCTATGTTATTAAATTATTTAAGTCTGTGTATCTCTAATTAATGGATTACTTTTAATATATACTTTTCATAAAGAAGACATGAATCTTGTTAGTTTCTAACACAGTCGAGTAAAACTGAGTTCTTATAAAATATTGCACTAAATAATTTTGTGAATAATTAATTGCTTTAGATGGTGTATCCATTCCAGTCTGCTCCGACTTCCGGTACCTCGGATCACTGATTCAAAACGATGGTAATATAGACCGCGACGCACAAAATAGAATAAATGAGGGATGGATGAAATGGCGACAGGTCACAGGAACAACTTGCGACCCACGTATGCCCCTTAAAATTAAGAGAAAAATCGACGAAACAGTCATAAGACCTGTCGCGATGTATGATTCTGAGTGTTGGGCAACCAAAGGAATGGATGAGTGGAGATTGCATGCAGCGGAAATGTGAATGTTGAGATGGATGTGTGGGATAACAAAAATGGATAAGATACCTAATACTTACATCAGAGGAAGTTTGAAAGTGGAGCCACTGACAGACAAAATGAGGAATAAAAGCCTTGCATGGTATGGGCATGTTATGAGAAGGGACGAATGCCATGTAACAAGAAGAATGCTGCATATGAATGTGGAAAGACATGCGGGTCGAAGAAGACCAAAGAAAAGATGGATGGATGCGTAAAAGATGACATGAGTAAAAGAGGAGCGACTGCTGAGATGACGACTGATAGGCAAGAATTGAAGAGGAGAACATGTTGTGCCGACCCCACATAAATTGGGAAAAAGGCAGGGAGATGATGATGAATTAATTATTTTACATAATATACCTACTAATATTACTAAAAATTGTTTTAACCAACTCAACTTTTTCCAAATGTATTTGTAGGTATGTAGTTGATATCTACTTTTATATAATATTATTATTATTATTACTATATTTAACGTAATAAGTAGTTAAATAAAAATAGCGACATAGATCTCCAAATACTGCTCCAAAAGTCAATCATAAGTTGATAGATCCATCTATATACGAATATTTGATTAAGTTTGAGGAATTGTATATTCATACATAAATTACAAGCAAATTCAAAAGATCAACAGATCGCCCGTTATATATGTCACACGCATACACTGGTGTGTGCACATATATTTCAGTTTGAATGAATGTATTAGGACCGGCGCGGCGCCCACACATTCAATCGAAAGCGCTCCGGCAATGCATACATACATACATACCTACCTATTGAACTGTTTACAGTACCACTTATTTACTACAGCTATTTGCTTTTGAGCTTTTTGATCAACATTATTGGAAAGCACATTTCTGTCATTCCTGACGGTATTTAGGCGTGTTAGAAATTCGAAATTAAAATGACATAATGGATATACATATAATATATCGAATTATTGCGTCCTTTGTTCGTTAACATTGCAATTTATACTAAATATACATATTTTGAACGAAATTTGAGTCGCTATTAATAAATTATATATGTTGTAATATAACAAGGTGTTAATCTGTAATCAAAGGTTGAAAGAACATATTTTTATTATGTTCTAAGTAAACAATTATGTTTTGAATTAGAACGAGTCCGCCAAACTATAATAAAAGTAAAACAAACGTTGAGATACGGACAGAATACATGGTATTTCCATTGTGATGTTTGCACGAAGGAGTCTTGACACGACCTAGTGGACCCTCATAAGTTTTTTGTTTTTACTCTTTCATTCACGCTAGAAGAACAGAAAGGAATAAAAGGTGTATTAATTAACGGATATAGAGATACACATAAAAAGACGCACATCAACCGCCAGACCGGTTAGGTCATTGACTCCGTTAGAACCTAGTTCCCCGTTCCGCAGCCTCTAGGTAAGCAAACACACGAACTTTTGAGGCGTTTTAGCCCTTGTATGTATATTTCAAGAAAATAAGTTACATACATTTTGTTAAGAAATAATTTTGTTAAGTTAATACTGAGTGCCGTAAAAAATAAAAACTTGGAATGATTATTTTTCTAAATTATATTTTTTAACTGTTAACAAACTAGGTCCAACATAAAAAGACACAAAATTTATGTTTTAGGTAAAAGGTATGAAAATTTATCAAGTATATAGGTACTAGTAGTGTTACGAGTGTATATTAGGGCAGCTTGCGTTGATAAAATTAAAATAAAATAAGTTGTGTGATATCGATAAAAATAAGTTACAATTTAATAATGAAATACACTATTTACCGGTATATACCTACTACAACTACAACTATACTGGACGTAGGTCACTGGTAATCTAATTTGCGTGTCGGCACGCGTGCACTGTGCCTTATCAGTAACCTATATTTCTTTCTGAACGAAGGTTTCATAAAGCAGCTAGCGGTGATTAGAGAATTTTTAATTTAATTATATATACTCACACATTTCTTTATAAATATTTTTAATTATATACTTGTTCTTTGTTGTAGCATTGCTATTTTATTACCTTTTTAAATTTAATACTTTTTATGCTTCTGGCTATTATTAATTCGAGTGAGAAATGTGTTTTCTCTAGACTGTGTAAATCTAAGACTTTATTTTAACGGTTTCTCCAAACTTTAGAGATTGAACGTTTCTGTTAGTTTCTCAGATTATATCAGAAAAACCCTGACAATATTGCTTGACATTCTAATACTAGAACTAATTTGAGCTGAATATCTTGGCGACGACTACTTTTGATTCTACCAAAATAAGCTAAGAAACATTTTGATAGACAAAGCTTTAGATTAAAAAATCTACACTCAAGTAGGTAGGTTTATTTTGTTTGGGAGGTATGGCATAGACAGGCACACAAATACACATTAACGCAGATACTAAACTAACGATAGATGTTGAACACACCTCGTTTTTTTGTCTTTCGTAGAGTGTTAAAAAGCTGTAGCAAAGCAATTTTTTTTTTGTATGTCTATACTGTTAGCCCTGTTGGCTATTACAACGTCACCGGGGGAGCGGGTGGGTCAGGAGACCCACCCTTAAAAAGGGGGGCCAGATGGGCCCCCATGGGGAACGACGTCTCGAGGGCGTCTCCGATTGAGACACGGACCTCGGCTCGGGGCGTCGTTAGTCAGGATCCCTCCTGCTGCTGATCCCTGATCCCTCCTGCTCCTGAGCTAAGGAAATTTTGGACACTAGCGTCCTCCGACGGCAGAACGCCGGAGCAACGGAGCAAAAGCAAAGCAAACGACTCTGTGATCGTTTTAATATTTTGCTTTATATAAAACTATATGTAGCTATATTTCTATTGACAATTCAATAATTAATATAATATCGCTATAAAGAGTGCGCGATCTCGATCTTCATTCTTCACACTTAAAAAAAATATCTTGATTACTCTTCTATTACCATATACCTATTATTTTTATAATGAACATTTATTTATAACATAACATATTATAACACTCGTTATAATATGTTATGTTATAAATAAATGTTCATTATTACTTACATATATTCCTGGTTATAGAGATACATAGATAATATGGTTAAACATATTTCTTTATAATCGTGTAGTAGATGGAAATAAAATAATGTTTTGTAGGCTGCTAATACCTATTACTTTTTTGTTGGCTGCTATTCCAGCTCGTTATTTATCCTGTGTGGCTACCTACTCTAAGCCAGTTGGGTGGTGGACGCAAAATAGCTACTTACAGTCCAACGACCGGCCGCTGGGAAGCCACTCGCCTTATCTCATAATCCGCTTTCAATGTAATGTAAACAGCGCTTCTACCCCGTCTCGTTACCGGTATCAGCTAGTCAGAGCCGTAACGGGACCGACCGCAGCTGGACCGACAGAGCCTGATTCGCGTAAAATACAGTTCAGTTAAAATAGTTTTTATAATAATCAATCCCTTATCTATCAAGTGCGGAGACTTGTAGATGAATAAAAATGTTGTAACGACGGTTTTAACAACTTGCGACTGCTACGAACCTAACGATAACATAATTTATATATATCGTTTATGTAGTCAAATGAGTCTAATAAAAATTATATAAAAAATAAATAATTTTGAATATTTTCCATGTAATTTAAAGTGAAACATAAATAATTTTAATTTGAATCGGATTAAATTGAATGAAGCATGGCGTCCTCAAAGCGCAAAACCGCAAGGAGATAAATCTCACAATAACACTTAAAGTGAACCACTTCGTCTTCTCACCTGTCCTCAGTATATACGTAATGTAGATAGGTTTAAGTACTCCGCCTCGTGCAGCTCTCCCGGTGACATCTACATTCCGCTACCGCACCGCCCGCGCCGGGCTCGTTGCGAACTAACGACAGATAAAGCACTCAGCCAAGGAACCAATCTCTTTTACGGCTTAATCAGAACTTGCCCTAATATTATACGCTCACTACACGACGGCAATTTTACGCTTTGTTCGTTGCGGGTTACTGATACCTGAAATCGGTCTATTTATAGATCGGTTCGATTCATCGATGTACGATTTAATTAATTATTTATATGATAATGTGTTCTTCACCACATAACTCGTTACAGAACACTTGCTTTCAGCGCGTTCCTAATATTCATCATAAGCAATAGAAATTCATGATTGCATGATATTCAATTCAAATGAGAAAACGATCAGAATATGCGTGCTGAATAACTTGTAGATGTTGTTTGGTTTCTTATTGAGAGAGTAGTCTAACCAATCCTTGCCTTATTTAGCATATGGTAGACCAGATAAATCTTTTTCGGTATCGGTGATAAGTCTTTACATCATCTAAAGTATCATACAACACAAAAAATAAATCATTTAACAGACATCATACGTGAGGTCGCAGTTTCGAATACTGCCAATATCGATTTTTTTTATTCTATATTTATTTAAAAGAAATACTATTTATTTGTTAGAAATTAATACTTGAAAGATGTCTTTTTATTTTTTATGTTTAATGAAATAGCAAAGCTTTTCAAACACGAACATAATTTTTAAGAACATCTTCTGATTCCCGATGCGGTAGTTTTTGCGAGCATCTTTCTTTTATGATCTCAATTCATTAGTGATTTATTGAATACGAGAGGTCGGCACGCCAGCAATTCTTTGCGTTTTTATCTTCTTATACCGAAGTATTAAAATCTATACCTACATTTTGTTTGTGATTTAATATTTCCAACAAAATACGTATTAACACAAAGTATGATATTTGTTTTAGTCATGAAATCAGGTATTGTTTTAGGATATTATCTCCTAGAAAACCTAGAAGTTTTTTTAGACCGGAAAATTCTCTTATTTTCACAGATGTTCTCCAATGTGGTTTCAGGCTAAAATTATAATAAATGTTGTGATAGATGGATTTGTGAAATTTTAAAGCAATAATAGATGGCGTATACTAAGAGGCGGACGAGGTGAGGGAGAAGGGCAGACGAAGTTACTGGCTTACTGTTAAATAAGATAGCGCATATTCACAATATATAATCAGATTCGTTTGTCTGTAGTCCTCTTCTTCGATCGATAACATTTTAAAGTTCCAGTTTCGTCGAGACGCGTATGATGTCAACGTAACAATAACAAATTTAATAAAATAATTAAATAACTGTTTATAGACGGGTCAGTATCCTCATAAGCATACTGGTATCAAGATATTATGCGAAATTAATTATTTATATATCTAATATAAATATCCAGTTTGTATTTGTATCTATAACGCTTTATTCATTTCTTGTTTTGAAAATATACAAAATTAATAAATTTTATTAATAACTACGCAACTATTTGTTACCAGTTACTTTGTCTGCTCAAAAACAATCACATCAGTTAACATGTTTTTGTGACTTTTTTAACAAAATCAGACTTTAAAAGCAAATCTTTTCAGAGACCATCTAGCAGTTTTAGCAAGATACACGACAACCAACAAACCGCAGTTTAAATATTTAATGAATGGGTTTGTTATAATCTTTCATTTCACCATTTATAAATTAACGGGTTTTCTAGTAAATCAATGTGTACGCAACGTGCTATGTATGGTTTGTAAAATATTATTTAATATAATTATTCAGTCTTTCCAGAAGAAAAGAAATATGACGTAACAATGGATCATTTATCTTTTAGAGATTTGTTACTACATTTTTGAATGACATTTCGCCATTAATAAGTTGTAATTTAAATATTCGTATGTACGTAGTAATAACTGGGCGTAAGAATATTATGTAATTTAATGTTGCAATGAAACAAAAATAAGCTTTCTAACCTCGTCCTCTTTTGGGTAATGGCAACCAATTTTGCCGCTTAACATTAGAGACTCGGTAGTTAGTGTAGTTTAGTTATTGGGGTAAAATATTTAACATATCTAAATTAAAAAAAACGTAAAACATTTGATTACTGTTGTTGTTGGGATTATTAACATAGATAAAAAAAAAACAAAAATTAATATCTTTAATATAATATATAAAATTAACAAATAGGTTTATTTGAATTGTTTTAAATATATTTTCACTGTCAAAGGGCAATGATCCCAAATATAAAATATGGAATATTATAACTGAAACAAAAGGGTTCTTCAATTTAGAGTACCTATTAAACTGTCATGTTCGAAAATATCTATAAACATGTAATAGCCATGTTAAGATTATATAACTTTAAATTTAAAATATAGAATGAAATATATAATAAACCGATACGGGCAGAGATTCGAACCCGCGACCTCTGGGAAACCGTCCTGTCGCTCAAAAAAATATCTAGCTACCGTATCGCTAACCGTTTCGGTGAATTAAGTAGTTTATATTTATTTTTCATTCTATATTTATTTAAATTGAGTTTCTATGTTTGCTTCATAGCGAGTTCTCTATTGAACTTTACTACAAGGTAGTTACTGCGTGGGTTTCCTCAAACGTTGAGGCTACGTTAATAAAGTCCTATGCACACTTCGACTCAGTGCATTGAACATATTTTAATAAGTAGTTAAATGTAGTATAAAGGTGTCTTATTATGTTCCTAGCTCATGCCAGCTGCTTTATTTATTTAATGAAAGTATTGAGAACACAATATTTTTCAACACATAAGATTTGTTCGAATTCACTACATTTTATGTTTTATTATAATTGTTCAGCGAACTAATGTTTATGTTTTATAATATATAATATGCAATATTCGTACGTTTTCTTTGTTCGTAAGATATTAACTAAATACTATATATGTGGTGATTTTAGTATGTATAAAAAAAATTTTCGTCTTCAATGTAGTCAAATTTTAATGTTCTACATATACCATTAGTCTTTTTAGTGGTCTTTATAGTAAAAGATACCTGTTGTTATTACCGTTCATAATCCATAGTCTTATCAATGAGAACTTTTTTTCATATTTGTAACAATTATACATTTTACTCAGAACAAGTAATTAAATTATGAACATTAACTGGGCGAGGCGTTTTTAATACCTCGTTGGTTCGCACAATACATTAGAATGATTACAGGCTAATGGCACAGGTACAATACATTATAACAACTTTGTATCAAACGATCAATACAAAACAGTAAATAGTATTTGTAAAACTTTAATCATAACTTTGTTAATGATCGTCGTTTACTCTTATCCTTTTCCTAATGCTAGAAAACAAAGGTAACGTTCCATGCTCGTTTTGAAAGTTTTATTAACAAAGTTAGCATATTATTTTGTATAACTATTATGGAAGTTTGAGCAATGAATTATGGACATCGTTTAGTTAAATTTTATAATTCTATACACCATAGCACAGCTTTGCTCAAAGTTAGTTCCGTGTGCCTTCGTGCCGGAATATTAAGAACTTGACTGCAAGCTTATTTATAGAAACTATAAATGGATATTTATAGAAGCAAATTCATATCACGGTACTTATTAAATGGGTGAATAGTTATTCACAAACTGAAGTCGTTTCTGTTACAAAGAGCTTTTATACATAATACATATTTCCTAGAAATGCCAAAGCTTTTGGTTCTTTTTCGTATTATAATTAGGTTTTGCTACTTTATATAGTGTTATTTGAATGATTCTGATAGAACCAGAATATTCTCAAAACCTTAAGTACAAGTAAAACAAATATATAAGTTTCAATAGTTTAGAAATAAAGAAATTGCCTGCGATGATATAATAAAAGAGCGACATATTATTACAAACGTACAGAGAAAGACTGAATTTTATATACAATAAGGCATATTAAAACAATTGTAAGTTATTACAATTATAAGTTTAAAAAGTCTTTTATCTTATTCATTTCATGATAATGTTTTTATTAAAATCATATAATATCGGTTTATAAGTTGTATCATAAAGACTCTACCTATATAGAGAGTTGTTCCTCTGTTTCTTCTGTTTACAATCGTTTGCCAGAAGCTTGCAGTAGTTTGTACCGTTAGAGAGCTAATAATGCAAGTTCGTCACTCACAGAGCTCGCTCGAAGTTTTAAAGAGTTATTTAACCTGTAGTTCTGGAGATGTGTGAGTGAACATTATAGGTCGCAATAGTTTATATTATAATATTTGTTTGTTTTGCTATTCCTCTTACAATTTATAAAAATGTAGAGATAACCGAGAATATAACAATACTGTAACAAAACAATAATGTAATTGTATAATTATTGACACTCAATATACATATTGCATACCTATATTGTTATGTTATTTTATATAATAATATACATAATATCACAGGACTAACTTGACAAATTGATCTAACCCCTAAGTAAGCAAACTATTTGTGTTAAGGGTGTGAGACAACGATACAAATACATAGAAGTACACATTATAAATTTCGCGAATATATTTAATAAACCCAGAAATACAGACTACTAATGCTCATCACATACATGCCTGTACCTGTCGGGATTCGGGTTCGAACAGGCATGCATGTGAAGTGGTGTGATATCTACATAGAAGATACAAACGTGATGTGATATCATATATGTGTATTTTGTACACAAATATCCCAGCTCACAAACTATACACAGTAAGAACCTGAAACCGCAGCGTAATTGAAACGGTGACTAGGAGGGCATTCTCATGAGTATAGTCGGACATAATACGGTGGTGAATTGCCTACATGCAACATTAACCCGACACATCAATAGAAGCTACCATACTATCTATACTCTGTTATAATCTATGTATTCAAGTGAATATATTGCGTCAAATGTCAGTACACCTGTCTACCTATCTACAAATATTCCTTTGTATGCACAAGCACATCCGCGCTTTATAAGTGGTAAAATTTACAAATATATTATATATGTATGTAACGTCTGACTTAAAAATCACTATACAAAGATAGGTATGACTTAAAAAATATTATTATTTACTTTAATACCAGAGACGATTTAACAGTTGGTTATTGTGCAAGTTTCAAGTAAACACCATGTTGAAGTGACATGTGTTTAACATACAGAACTACAGGTTAAGGGAACCAGTCGGGCGAGGTTTAATGTTTGAGAGGTGTAAAACTTATGTTCTCAACAGCTTTTTGTTATTAAGTTATTACCCAGGCTGTATGTAACAAAGGTACGAATATTCCACTTAACCTACGGATACGTACGTAAGTATGATCATTCCTGTTGGTAAATCTTATAACACTACATTTTCTACAAAAGCAGTCTCAAGTCAACTCTCTAAAAGGGTTAGAATATAATGGATATTAATAAAGAATTGAATTAAACAAACAAAAGAAGCCTTGAAATTTTGAAGGCCAACAGTACTAGCGATACTCGTTTTTTATATTTGGGAAGATATTACATTTGGTCGTGACAAGTGCCCTGGCGGACGTCGAACCGGCTCGCCCGGTTGTGCGACCACTTGCAATTATATAACGACACTTCCAGCTTCAGCCTAACAAATATATTGAATTGTTATTAGACCGATTTCATTGTTTTTTCTGTATTTCATGTATATAATTTCTGCTGTAGGTATGAGCTGCATCACTGTAATGAGTGTTGCAATTATATACATATTCTTGATATTATAGGTTATATATTGTAACTGGGTACTAGGATAAATAATGATAATTACTTTAGATATAATAAATTATAAGGAATCCATCTCTTACTAAAATTCGTTAACATTAAAAACGAATATACAGTCGAACATAGAACCTCCTTGCCTAGTTTTGGATAAATACTTCAAAAACATCACAATAACTAGAATTCGTTCTTATCTGATCAAAAACTCCTCATCGTCTCCAATTTTTGTATTTATAGTATTTTTTAGACTACACACATATGCAAGTGTTAAGTAAATTGCGTTTACCGGTACACGCAGATTCTCTTGCTTTCACCAACTCCTGCTCGTTAGCAATGCCACAGCGCTCTTTTGTGAACACTTGGCGCCTACAAATGGCGTCTCTTGTTCCACGCACCTCATCTCAGGTTCCTGAACAGGCCCTACCTGAGATACTTGTATTAGCCTACACGACATATTAAACTTCGCTCATCACAAAAGATAAAAAATAAAAATGATCTATTAGTACTCTTTCATAAAAACAAACATTATATTAAAAATTATATTAATCGATTGTGAAACCAAAGACTTCAATATGTATGTCTATTATGACAGTTAGTGTTTTCTAAAACACGACCAAAAAGCTGTTTACGTTTGAAATTTCGTGTGAATATCATAACAATAGTGAATGGAACACAAATGCTAAAATGATTTCACTTTCAAACAAACAGTTTGAAAATATAATATATCGATACATCAGAACATTCCCTCGCGTTACTCGTTATTTGATTACTAATCGAAGTCCTGGTCAAGAAAAACGATATTGTTTTTATAGACCTTTCTGATTCAGGTTCAGTTTTAGTTTGAAATATAATAAAAATAATACCTTTGATTTTTCAGGTTCCTTTAAAGCGTGTATTGAAGTTTAAAAAAACCGGACAGGTTGGCTCTGTTAAAAAAAAAAATCTAACCTTTTAAAGACTTTTTTTTTTAATAATATAGAAGTAATATCTTTTTAACAGGCAGCACTCGAAATTGCAACCACTAGGAGTCTGTTCTTCTCGATCTGTCAACTCTTCAGTTATGTTTCATGGCCAGGTTAAAAATGGTTCGTTTTAAATCTCTGTCTAGAATTCCTAACGTGCTACCAAAATAATTTAAAACAAGGCTGACCTTGTAGCCGACTTGACTTAACTGTGGCGATAAGTAACTCATCAATCATAAGTAAGAGTTGATACCAAAAACCAGAGATGGGCCGAATATTCGGTAAGTGTTCGTTGTATTCGGCATCCGAATATATTCGGTTCGATTATTTCTATTTTTTTAGGTACACGACACGGTAAAGAACTAAGAGACAAAACTAAGATTTATGACATATCAGAAAGCCAAAGAAATCTTATAAGTAATATGTTGAATAAAGTTTAATATATAAAGCAATTTAGCTTCAAACCAATTTTAATTACGAAACATATTAAGTCGACATATTTATTTTTATTTTGAAACTTAAATTGGAATTTATTTTTAAACCTCATAAAAGTAAATTTTTATACCACAAATCAACATATTCATTCATCTAGCCAGACAAATATTTGGTTACTTTGGTTACTAGTACTATACTACTATATTTGGTTCGGTAAAGGTAAAACCGAATAGTATTCGGTTATTCGGTGAAACCACTATTCGACGCATCTCTACTAAAACATAAATTTAAAAAATCCCCGATACAATAAGACCTTTAAAAATAATAAAAATAATATTATTATGTATTTATTGAAGTCGTTACGTCGGGGGACCGCATTCATTGAAGTTGTGTTATAACTGACAAAATATATGATTCATAATAGGTACTGTGAGAATATACAAGTAAAAATGTCCATCACTTGCTCTAGTTTTTATTTTGGGTAAAATATCTTAGAAACTGTAACAGTAGGTACAGTACCTAAATCTTATTGTAGCTTCCTACCCGTCAGAGTCGACCGTCCAACTTATAAGTATAACATATTTCTATAATAACATATTTATAATGGCCTTGTCTCTCGGATGACATATTCATTTGATAAAATTGTAAGTAAACAGAATAACTATGTTAGTGTTGTATTACAATAAGTGTATTATAATTAAAACTAGTATTGAGCTTAGGTCGCACAGCGTAGGTATATGTTGCCATTCGACTGCATTTCGTATAGGGGCTGGTCTGACGGTGTTTGTGACGGTATTGCCACCCTTTCACAAGAGACTGGCTTGAAATAGCTATAATAGCTACGCGTCTTGTCACCTAGGTAAGAGAGTCAAAAACTTAATAGCTTTTAATATTCACTTTTATCTACCATTGAAAAATCAGAATTAAATAAATTTGTATAACAGTTTAGCATCAAATCCATACAATTTTGTCGTTATATTTTACTGCACTATTAATATTATAAAAGCTCTAAAGCACAATAAATTTAAACTGTAATAATCCCTCAATGTTAATACATGTCTACCTAAAGTGACCTGTTCAAAATTATTAATCTCTTTGGGAAAATTTAAAAATAAGAAGTTTTTGTAACGTGTTTTATTTGTTTACTATTTATGAATGACTGAATCTAAAGATGTGAATTGTATCCACAAACATAAGGTTCAGTCTGTTTCGCCCGTTAACACCTCGATCTTGCCGTATCCTATAAGAGTGTGACTTTATCTAAAATAATCTGTTATTTTTCGTTTACTTTTGACAACTATTTCACAAACAATTGCCTCGTATTGTCCTCTAAATATTTAGGTGTTTAAAATAGAATTAATAATTTTGATGATTTGAAATATATAGGTAAAATATATAGTAGGTATATAGGTATATTATATATTTTTTAATATTTATCATAATATTTTAGATTGTCATTAATGTAGCGTCGGTGCAGTTAGTCTAGTCTTTTGAACAGACCAAGACGGGAGCATACATCTGGGACTACTTTTAGAATCTAATAGATAATTCATTAAAACTGTATAAAATTAAATAAAATTATATGTTACATCATTATTCTCATACCAGCACTAATTATTAATTATTTTAAGAGAATTCTTGCGGCTGGCTCTATTGAAATATTCAATGAGAAAGCAGTGAATCCGAGCAATTGCTGAACAACTCTATTTGGAGATAAAGGACCGTATATACTGTACTGCAATAATGGGAATTGCTCCACGCTCGGCTGCTCGCAGTACGTGAGACCTACGACGTGCATATTATATACAAGTATATGTAACAACAAGGTTAATTTATTCAACCTTTCTGCCCTGCTTTATGTTATTTATTTGAAGTAAAACAAAGGTATTATGTATTTTAAGTCGAGTTGGAAAAATAACGAGAAAACAGTACAGATAGCAGAAATAGTGGATAGAAGAAAGAGTCGTCCAATAAACAATAGAGGAACGAATGGTATGTGAAGCTAGAATTTTGGCAGAACTCTAAACAATATAATAAATATGCTATTTTCAATATAATAATGAAAAGCGTTATCTTTTTATACCTGGGATTGAATATGCAACACTCTTCTATTATAGTTTACGGACGGAGTCGGATGGCAAACTAGTATACAATATTATGTAATTGCCACTTGATAGTTTACTTTTTAAAAGTTATTATTATTATTGACACATTTTTTTTAAACATTGCAATTTTCGATGTACAGTAGGGACAATACTTTCTCAATAATACAATGAAGTAGACGGCTAAATTGCTAAAAATAACGGATGCATAAATAGCTGTGCACTGTGGAAGCAATGAGAAACAGACTAAGTTAAAGCATCGAAACATGTTTTTTTAATTGTTATACGAGCTATTAACGGTTATTTAGTAGATTTCTTACTACATCTTACTTTTTTTAATAAATATATCGACGGTTTCAACTTCCAAGGCTATTTGGTCTAATTGTATTTTTTTTCAGCGAAATGGAATAATCTACATATTTGAAATCAGCATTTTTTTCGGATTTCAAATGTATTTGATTGATGTTTGATGATTTGATTGTATTTGATAATACCTATGACGTAAATTATTACCTAATGGCATTCTGACATGTAGGTAAAGCTGTCCTTGGAGTACTGAGTTATTGATTTCTTTAGATAATCATTTCCTATCTTAAAAATATACATGCATTACTTTTATTTAAAAAATCATTAAACCTAACCAAACTACAGAAATACTACTTAGATTTCGGTACTCTTTATATTTATCTGAAGCAATTTTTTTCATTCAGCAACCACCTTATCTTTAAAAACTAATATTACGGCATATTCATTTCAGACCTAAAAACAAACTACTTAGTAACTTTATAACAAACACATATACGAGGGTGGGTCAAAAAATTCGCAGAATGAGGGGTATGGAGGGGGAAAAGGCAACTTTTTACTACCTGCACTAGTTGTGACACTCATTAAGAGTATAAATACTAAGTTTCAAAACAATTAGGTCATAATTCACTGAGCTACACGTCAATCAACAAGTCAATCCGGAAGAATTTTTGCAACATGGAGAAAATTGAGTTTCGCGCCGTCATCAAATTCCTAACCAAGTAAGGAAAACCTCCCCAGACTATTTTGGAAGAGATGTCTTCTGTTTACGGGGACTCTTGCCCTGGTAAAACCATGGTTTACAAGTGGCACAACCTGTTTTTAAGCAAGGCATGGATTCGATTGAAGATGATCCGAGGCCGGGGCGACCCGTCGAGGCAACCACGGCAGAAAACGTCGAAAAGCTTGAAAAAATCATATTAGAAGATGCCCGTTTAAAGAAGAAGCAGCTTGCAGAAATGATTGGAGTATCGGCTTCAACCATTTTGAACATCCTACACGACCATCTTGGCATGTCAAAGGTGTGTGCAAGGTGGGTGCCGAGAATGCTCACGCCACACCAGAAGCAGCGGCGAGTTGAGTGTTGTCGCGAGTTTTTGGCGCTCTGTGGTGATCAAAAGTATGAAGTTTTGAACCGAATTGTGACTGGCGATGAAACTTGGGTTCATCATTATGAGCCTGAGTCTAAACAAGACTCCATGCAGTGGCACAAAAAGGGCACACCACCCCCGAAGAAATTTAAAGTGTCTCCGTCGGCTGGAAAACTCATGGCTTCTGTTTTCTGGGATTCAGAAGGAATCCTCCTTATTGATTATAAAGAAAAGGGTGTTTCTATAACTGGGAAGTACTACGCTACATTATTAGAACGTCTGCGAGTTGCTGTGAGGGAGAAAAGACGGGGAAAATTGACCCAAGGTGTGCTCCTTTTGCACGACAACGCACCTGTGCACAAGGCGCAAGTTGCGATGGCTGCTGTTCAAAGAATGGGCTTCGAAATCTTAGAACATCCTTCCTATAGCCCAGATCTAGCCCCTAGTGATTTTTATTTGTTCCCAAAAATGAAAAAAGAGCTTCGAGGGAAGAAATTCTCCAGTGATGAAGAAATGAAGAGCGCTATTTCAGCCTATTTTGACACCAAAGAGAATTTTTTTTTTTTCGTTGGTATAAACAAGTTATTTGAGAGATCTGAAAAATGTATTAGGGTTAAGGGAGAATATATTAAAAAATAAATATATTTTAGTGTTTAATTTACACCTCTCTCCCTCTCATTCCGCGAACTTTTTGACCTCCCCTAGTATGGACAAAAACCTTGAAAAAGTATTTTTTATGAACATATATGAGTATAAGAATAGGTAAGTAGACAAGAAATGGAAATAGTAAAAAGACATGTGCTGAAGTTGCATATATCATATAATATATATATATAGTAGCTAGGTATATGTAGTACAAATTATGTCTACTGAGTAGATATGTTATTACTGAATAGATCTGCAATAACCCTTAGACGCTAATATCATAGTTTAAATACGCTCACTTCATTTATTTATAGCAAACTTAATAGGTATTTGCTTAGCAATACGTTCCTTACGTAGGTACGTAGCTTAGTTCCGTTTTGCAGAAATACGTGTTATTTATTACGTTTAAATGCTGTATAGTAAAACTAATAAAGCAATATCATCCTCAAAACTAAACAGTCCATTGGTTACTAACTTCAAATAAAATTAAAATTACTAACTTAAAATATATTTTTTCAAACAAACCTTCATAAATCAATATGTTCAAATAAAAGTTTGTGTTTATCACAGTCAAATTTATTACAAGATTATTTCGTTGTTGAAAAGTCAAAGAACACCTACTGCGTTTTATAAATGCCATCAAAGAAACGGAAAGACGTTCACGAAGCGTTATTGATCTCACAATAACCAGACAAACCGACAGGCAAATACCTGAGCGAGGGAATGAAAGAAATAACAATGCATATTCTATCTTTTCGCGAGGGACTTCGTCACTGCCGTAGTGTCGTGGGAAATTGAGGTGAATGTAAGGCTGAGTTAGGAGTTGTCGAAAATGCGGTCTCACTAAATACAGTTTATACATTTCTGTTTTATAAATTGTTCTTGTGATTTAAATGGGAACTGAACTGGGAATCATTTCTCTTATTCATTGTAAAATAATGTAACATTTACGTTACTCCCCTCATGTAAATATTCAAAAAAAGGTATAGTTTTTAAAATAATGTATTATTCGGTAGATATACCTAAATGTGCTGTATATTTTATTACAAACTGTATTGCTTTATCGTAATCAAAATTCTATTGTTGATTTTCATTTAAGAAATACCTTACTATTTAATTTTAATCACGACAGCAATTTTGACGATAAATGTAATATATTAATCATTGATAATTTAATTTAACCCATTATGACGTAAAAATGCCCTTATTACAAGTTAACTGAATTTACTAGGCGTTCGAGTATTCGCTGTCTGTTGTGTAATCTTATTCTTTACCGTTCAATTTACCATTTCATTGAATTACTTACAACTTATTACATCTAACTCGATTTCACTCGCAAACTATCAAAGTGTGACATAATGGGCTTGAATTACATATTAGGTAGGTATATACTGGAAGCGTGGGAAAATTGCGATATGTACTTACATAGATTATTAATTGATATAAATTGTACAAGAACTAGTCCTTGTTTATAATTTAAAAAAAAACGTATTGGACCAATAAAATTTAAAAAAAATTAAAAAACAAAAAATACGGAAACAGGAAGATTAGTCTCTACAATCATAACGTTACTATGAGATCTTTACATTGTTACTATGAAAAAAAATAATAATTACTACCAAAGTATGAAAATACGGTAAATATATTTTTTATTATTCTTATAAAAGAAGCAGTCGTGTATAATAAATATATTACATATTTATGAGTAATAAAAAAAATATGGGTACAGATAATATAGTGATGAAAGATAGTTAGCGAAAATATTGACTTACCTTATTTTATAGAGCGTAGTCGATGAAACCCAATTCGTATATGGGTCCCGAGGTCCGCAGTAGTTAAAATTGCCGCATTCCACTACAGCCGGGCGCGAGGCAGACGCAGCCTCCCTATCTCAACCGGTTGTTTACCGGACGCGATATATCCACGTTTATTTGGGATTCATCACTTAAACAACTACTGAAACACTGTGACTAAAATGAGGGAGTCAAAAACATGGCTGCGCGATGTGTTTAATTTAGATCGTTCGTCCACTGCATAAAGAAGCGACGGATCACTGGACAGGTAAGTGGTGTTCGGCAACGCACACGAGACTGCCGCGGACGACGCCAGCGCCCTCCCTCGCCCGCCCGCGCAAGCGCCGCACATCTCGCGTTGCCAGACGCCAGTACTGCCACTCCGAAAACCGTAGTCTCATTTACACATATATTCTATATGATTTCGCCAGGAAATATGCTCCTACACCTTTAATACGGGCAAATACACATCACGATAAACATAGAAATAGCAATGACTATGTGTAAATAATAATTTATTTAAAAGATTCTGCATTATGTAGGTACGTTTTCATATTCAGCCAACCATTGTCGAAATTTAAGAATTTGATACACGTTTGGGTTCAAATATGGCTACAGGTTTGACCTACTTGAATCTACACAAATATTTGAGTGGGTCTGGGAGTGGCACCTTCACTCCCTGAAAGCATTCGTCCAAGTATCTACGACATATCCGACCTATTTGTATACTTAACCGTACTAGAATAAAGCACGAGTTTATTATTATATATGTATTATAAATCTATATATGTATTATAATCGTATATATGTATTATATATGTAATAATAGGTATAATAACTGTCTTTATAGTCTGAAATTATCGAGTCATAATTCAAAAGACAATAGTCTTTTAGATTAATTATGTCTTCTAAAATACGTCTGTATCTTTTTAGTTTCAAAACATTATTTGAAACATAATTCCACAATTACTTATTTTTCAAATAAGGCTTAATTTTTTTCAACTGCGTACTGTTATACCTGTTACTAGCTTAGTAGTTGGTGAAGATATACTTTTTTTTTTTGGCGTAGTTAACGGTCATAAAAAAATATTTCCTTTAGACTTTGTATTAGAGTTACGCCGAATATTCGGTAAGTATTCAGTATTCAGCGGCTTTTCACTATTTCCATTGTGTTTCCATGTTTAGGTGCTGAATATATTTGGTTCGACTATTTCTCTTTTCTTGGCGGCTATACAACACGGTATATAAACCAAAGAAATTCTATAAATACTGTGCTGAATAAAGTTTAATAATATAAAGCAATTCAACTTCAAATCAACATTAATTTCGAAACATATCAAGTCAAGGTATTTAGTTAATTATTCCTAACCTACTATTAGTATATAGTCAACAGTTATTTTAAACCTTAATTCAGTATTTATTTTTAAACCTCAGAACAATATTTTTAAACTACCAATCAACATATTTATTTACACATACCACACATAACGTATATGTTAGAATTTATGTACGCGGCAAAACAATGAAATGGTAAACCGAATTATTCAGCCGACTATCCGGTTCGGTAGATGTTAACCGGAATAGTATTCGGTATTCAGTTAATGGGTGAAACCACTATTCGGCGCATCTCTACTTTGAAGATATGTATTCTATTATATATTTTTTTAATTTATTTATTCTATTAGGAACACTTACTAAGGTACTTTTAGTACCTATAATGTAGGAATCAACAGTCAACAATGATGGCAGCCGGTCTATTAGGGCTCTAAAGTTTTTCACTTGCATATTTAAGATATGTATCTCGAATTTATTAAGTAGTATTTACTTTAAATTATCATTTCAATATTAAGTGACGTCATTATTTATAAGAAAATAAATACTTAGTAGATATTTCGGATCTCGGCGAACCGTACACAAAAACACAACTATCTATAGCCTGAAACATAGTAAATAACAGTAGAGTAAAAAAGAAACAATTTGGTATTAATTTCATTATGAATAAAGCCAAAAATAAAACCAACTAATAATTGCTTTACAAACAGTAATAATAGCCCACAAACAATATAAATATGCAATAAGAGACGAGTTCAATTTTATAATATAAATATGCCTTGATTGTTTACTTAAACGACATAAGAAACATCTCGACAAGTATAGCTTTGGATTAAAAAAAACTGCATCGCGTTTGGCCGCAAACAGCTAATTATTGCATAAGAACCTCTCCCCGGATGAATAAAACGTCAATATCTTAGAGATGACTATTTTTATTTCAATCAAACATAGATAAGAACCATCTCGACGAGCATAGCTTTCGATTAAAAAAAACCGCATGTAAATCCGTCCACGCGTTTGGCCGGAAATTTGCCACAGACAGATACACAGATACACAGATCGACAGGTCAAACTTATAACACCCCTCTTTTTAGTCGGGGGTTAAAAATAGTGAGATCTAATTGGGTGCCAAAAAAGCTGAAGCTCAATAGTCAGTCTAAAATTTATTTATAACATTTTAAAATATTTTTTAACTCTAATAATACATAATATCTACTTAAAATGTCATCTTTTCGTAAAATTAGGATAATATATTTAAACCTTAGGTAAACTTATATACGAATGATTATTAAGTAGATATATACTAAACAGTCAATGAATAGCCCTATATTTGATGGCTAGTCTCTACCAGCAAGTCAAAGTTTCGGAAGAATGATAGGTATACACTTATAGCTTTAGAACTTGCGAAGTCTATAACACAATCAATGTATGTGTTTATTTTGTTGCTCGTTAACTTCTGTATAGTTTAATAATAATCTAATCATACTACGTCACTAAAACAACACTATATTTGAATAAAGGAGATCGTCGGTGGGCAGCTTCTTTTATATTTTATTTCTTTCTTTAGTTGTACATTAGATAGATAAGAGTAGTTCGTCTAGATTAGATTGCATTGTTGCTCAAAAATTTTGTAAAATTGATTACCGGTGTAACTTGGCCTTTAAATTTACAGTATTCCAAGAGAACTATTGTAACTTAGTGCTTCATAGTTAGTGCCATATAGCTTTAAGATGGTTTCATAAATAAAGGAGCTTTATACAGACTTTTCCAATATCTTAGACTCTTTCTTGCATGGGACTGTTTATAAAGTTTTTTTTTTTTTTTTAAACATTTATATTTAAATGTGTAGGTAATAATGTACAACTCATTACAAAATATAATACAATTGATGAAATATAACATACAATCTGTACATAATTCATACGAATTATATGTTATACAGATAGGTATATAAGTCTCAGTCATAAGTAATTATATGTGCATACAGACACAGACCGTCTATACCGGTATAGACCGGTATAGACGGTCTGTGTCAACCTGAGGTGTCAACTGAGTAAGTGCTCCGTTGCGTTCTGCCGTCAGAGGACGCTAGTGTCCAATTTTCCGTAGCTTCCCTCCTGACTAACGACGTGATGAGCCGAGGTCCGTACCTGAGACGCCCTCTGGACGCCGTTCCCCATCAGTAGCGGATTTAGGCTTAGGCCCGTGAGGCCCGGGCCTAGGGCGGCAAATTCTGAGGGGCGCCAAAATTTTTAAGATGACAAAATTTTTGAGATAAAATTTAAAATCGATTGGGTTTTCTGTAAACTGCAATTATATTTAATTATTTTATACACACACACATATATGTTATGTGTGTGTGTATAAAATATTGGGTTTTCTGTAAACTGCAATTATATTTAATTATTTTATACACACACACGCACATATATCTTATGTGTGTATGTATATACTGTTACAAAAGATAAAGGGCGCCATATCGTCTCGGGCCTAGGGCGTCCTCAAACCTAAATCCTTTACTGTTCCCCATGGGGGCCTATCTGCCCCCTCTTTTTCAAGGGTGGGTCTCCTGACCCGCCCGCTCCTCCGGTGACGCTGTAATAGCCGACAGGGCTAACAGCATAGACATAGACAAAAAAAAGTGTCGTATGTAGTCTTAATAAACTAGTGAGTAGTTGTAGTTTTATGCGTTGTTGTGGATTTGTTGTTTTAATTTTTAATCTAAAGTAATATATGTACATATATAATATCAATAAATTTCATTAAATGAAATTTTTTACAAAAAAACAAATGAATAAGATCAAGCGCAACATTACTTGAATATGATTTATAAAATACTCGAACTATTATTATCCGTATATATTTAGTAATTATTCACGATTTTAATTAATTTATATAAAATATAATATTGCAATTTGTTGGCACACATCAGTGTCACAGAAGCAGCCTCCTAGGAGCCTATAATTATTACATCGCACAGAGCAGTTACTTCAGTGTGACTATTACGTATTTAGATGTAAGGACAGACTACATATAATATATACAGGGTTATTTGCAATTAATTGCATGTAGCCTGTCTACATCAATCCCAACCACATTTGTTCTACGACTTTTTAAAATTAATAGTTTTTAAAATTTAAGTTTTCCTATACAAAATTTATTTGCTGCCTCTAAACTGGCATTTAACACCGAGTAACTTTACTAAACTAATTCGTAGTTTTTTTTTATTTTGTTACAAAATTTATAAAGATTGTAATACCTGCAACTTTTGGACAAGAAAAAAAAAGTAGAACACTTTTTCATTTAAAATGATTTTATTAACAGAACAATACATATTTGAAAATTAATAACAAAATAGATTAAAAATAAAAATACAGTACTATGCTTAAAGGTTAATATAAGAAATCAATATTTTCTTAAACAGATCTAAAACTTTTAGGGACTTTAGGGGTTTTAGGGATCAATGTTGCCAGGACATGTCAGGAGATGTCGATAGGTATTAGTATTCTAATATTTTATTGTAATCCCTGTCACATAGTAATAAGAAATAAATATTTATTATTCCTGTGTATAATTTGTGTAGTTTTTTATACTCAAAAGACATTCTTATTTTTGAGAATAATGTATCAGATAAATTTTTTTTTATTACAATAAAAATAAACAAATATAATTTCCTTCGTAATCTTATTGTGTAATTTATATTTATTTATTTTAATAGGGTTATATGTCAAAATATATCTCTGCTTAACATATGTGACTACCAATCAATTAACCAAATCACTAATGTTTAATGTTCATAATATATTTTCTTGACATTACTGACGTTATACACCTTCTATAGATGAGCAAAAACCAGTAGGATAGTCTATATTTATAAAGCTCTTCTCTTCAATAAACCATACACACCAACACAAGGAGATCCAGATACCATTACTTATCAGTCGTCAATTTATTAACTTGTCAAGGGTTAAAAAAGGCTCTAATTTGTAAAACACCATTTGATGGCCTTTAAAAATATATGATGAGTTACACATTCCTCGGCATCCAGAACGTTTATACAATGTAGATGAAAAGAGCAGTCGGTTAGCCTTGCACCAGTAGAATGACGATGATGATAGTAGTAAAAGAATTCATTTTATCGCTCAGTAACATGCTGAAAACGGTAAACGGCTAATTTAAACGTAATTGGCTAAGAACAAAAGTTAATGACAAATTTTGTTACCTTCAAACAATACGCGGGAGATAAAAACATCAGATACGTCAGTGAACGAACCATACGAACATCATTAGAATGAACAAGTAACGCAAACTCATGAAAGAAAGATTTCTCTTAGTTAATCCTAGTGAAGAATACATTACTAGAATACATAAAAAGAAAAATATCTGAAAAATATCTAACAAAAAATATTTTAAAAAAAATCTGTGTAGGTATTTCGATAAACATATATTATGTACGGAATTCAGATATATCTAAAAATACAAAGCAATTGGACTAACATGGAAGAGATACTGGGTAATGAAGAACATCTTTAAAACGAAAGTTTCATTCAGCTTAAAAAAAACTGGCTTTTAATTGATGCATTCTGTTCTGCATCATCTGATATGGCAGTCGAACACGGACACAAAAGATCCCAGTTCTTTAATGCTCCATAGAAATAAGTATCCTAAACATAAAAATATCATAAAGAATACGAATTGAAGAAATTAATAGAAGAACAAAATTTACGTCGTGTGTGTAACACGCATACTGAAAACAAAAGAAGGCCAAAATTTATATCTAATACAAAACCTAACCCCATAAGAAAAGTCTGAAATGAATAACAAAATGGAAAAAAATGCATGAATACCGGAAGTAAGCCAGTAGGCAATGATTGGAAAAACCTACAAATGACGGAGACATAGGTCAAAGTTGTTACAAAAATAATATTTTTCAAATACATACCAATTCGTACAATACAGTCGAAAAACCGCTTATCTCAATTAGTGTCAAGTAATGTCAAAATTTCAGATTTAGTTTTGGCGCGGAATGTAAATAAAGATATTTTTTTTTTTTTTTTTTTTTAGTGAGTCACCTATTACTTCCCCATGGGAGGAGGGAATCAGTGTTAAGGGAAATCATTTTTTCAGTTTGTGAAATTTATTGTGCTATGTGGGTGAATCGTGTGGAGTATCTAGTGATGTGATTATATGTGGCAGCTGTTTCATTACTGATATATTCAAGATTTTAAATATGTTTTATTCTAGTTATTTTACTAATTTGACTATACTTTATGTATCTATGTCATGAAATTAATTATACGATTGTTTAAAAATAGCTGCCTCATAGTTATATGTGATACACATTTTATACATTATTATGATTTTAGCATTTTTACAGTTATACAATATTTTTACAGAAGGCACTTTTTGCCAATATAATTAAGGATAACATAGATTTTTATTGTAGATTTGAACTTACGTACTATAGAGATTCTAAACATATGAAAGGTGATTACATTTTTATGGTATTTAGTTTCACAGCAATAGTTATACACTTGTGATACAGAGAAAAATCAATTTTTACAGATTGAGTGTTGTGGTAAGAACATATATTTTAAATCATTTTGAAATAAAAATAAAGATATTATATGTGGTCAACTATTTAGGTTTCAGCATTGTAGTAAATGAATTTAATCGGAGTAGTGACTAACCCGCTAATACCGTTTTCAATCCTTGGTTACGTGAAACAAAAATGTTTTTAAGTACATAATTTATTCTGCTTCAATTTAAGCAATCAGTAACATTTGTTGTAAAATTTGTTTGTAGATCAAATTGGAAATTGGACCTACCTTGTGCAAATTTAATAATTTGTTTTCATATTATTATTATCATCTTTTTACTTTTTATTTTTGTTTTTTTGTATAAAAGGGTTGACTGTCTAATGGTGAGGGTTAGTCTTGACTACTACAACAGGTCGTGGGTCTATTTTCACAAAGCTTAATACTTTAATATTGTACACATTAGTATTTAAAGTCTGGTTGTGATTAGTGGAGCACGTTGTTTATATTTTTGTGAATCCTTCGTGACTCAGCGAGTAATTATTTATTATATATTACTAGATCTGCGATAAAAAAAACTATCCCAGTCCGCATAGCAGAATATCCACTTTACACTCAGCAGCTAAAATTAACATACTTTTTATAAAGATCCAAAGATTCCGGCGGCACGATCACATTGCCGGTACTCCTGCTGATGTAGTCCTTGTACGTTTGCTGCGAGGCCTTGCACACGGTGGGAGGGATGACGTCCACGGAGCTGTCGATGGTGAAGGCACTGCTCACCGTCAGCACCACCGGCAGATCCACTTTATACTTCGGGTTCGAACGACGCTCGAAGTTCACGTAGCGCTTGTATCTAAGTTATACATTTTTCATTCATTTTAAACTATCTTTTGATATCTATTTTGACAGATAAAAAAACACCATATTTTCATTTTATTAACTTTTTTGTTAGATCTTTTTAGTGAAGATATTATTTAAAAAACTGACGGTAAGCTTTTTTTTCTGAAATCCAGAATTTATATAATTTAATAAATTGATGTTTAATAGCTATAAGTACAACAGGACTCACAATAACATATCGCGCTTGCCGGGTTCGTGCACTTGTACTGTAGTGTGTCTCTTGATGGCGGGGAAAAGGAGCGGCTCCTCCGCCGGTTCGTTGGCCTCCAGCAGCCTCGTGGCCACGGCCAGGCGCGACAAGACCGGCTGTCGGCAGCTGGGGGTGGACGTGGTGAGGTCGTCGTCCGATGTAGAGTCGCTGTTTGAGCTGTAAGTATTATTGGGACCGTTTTTGAAATTCCATAAATCAATCTATAAATGGATTTAAACTTTATACATCCGTTCGGATTGCTAACCAACTTAAACGTCCACTAATATCTCGAGACGGCGCAACCGGCGCATCTGCAGCTCATAGACGCAGATGTCTCCATCAAACTATACAACCTACTTATCATACTCCGGGTATAAACTTTTATATCACTTTAAACCTCCAACCTTTACACATCTATTGCGCATACCGGAGCTGAACTTGGATAAACCTTGCCACAAGAATAGCCGATCAAACTTTATAACTGGAAGGATTGGTGTGTTTGAGATGCTATAAAAATAAAGACAAAGGAAGGCGGGGATGTGTGACCTTAACCTTATTCAATTTAATCTCCAGAAGATACAAGTTTGCGGGTTTACCAGTAAAAAAACCCATTATCCATGTTATCGCTCCTCGAGAACACTGTATATCATCATATGAACAAGTATCGGAGTACTGAGCGTGGAAGTATCGAAGGATTGTCAGTTTCCTTTGTTACTTGGAGAGCAAGGTCAAATTAGTCTCGAAAAAACTGGAAGTGATCAACAAAGCGAGGAAGTACTTCACGGCCAATTAAAGGCTTGCGCTTTATAACACGCAATTCCAGCCATACATGGAATACTCTTCTCATGTCTGGTCAGGATCGCCCCAGTATCAGCTTGTTATTGAGCTGAGCGTAAGAGCTTCGCCTCTTAACCGTTTATTTCGCTGTTTTACGACCGCGCTAGCTTCAAAACCTCTGAACAGATATTCATGATTTTCACCGGAGAGTTAGAACTTTTATTACAGATAGTTCCAAAAAAACAGAACTTAAAAAATGTCAACTAGAAAAAAGTTATAGCAAAAATAAAATTGTCTATGGGAGTTCCCATGTTAAATAGTCACGCGCTAGCATCAGTGTTAAATACAAAATTTAGTAGCACAAAAAAAAGAAGGGGGCTCAGCTTAACTCCCGCAGCGCATAGTGACGGATCGTAGCACATCCTTTATCGTTGTGGAGGGATATCGCATCTTTTTACGTCTTTTACGGCGTTTATCACGGAGAGTGTTCCGAAAAGTTATCTAATCGAATTCCTACCAACGATTTCCACGATTGCATTACGTGCCATTGTCTAAAATTCCATTACAATACCAGGTTGATTCCTATAAATATAATACCCACTCGCTGGAGTTGTTGGAGGCAGTGCTAGAGCGGCCGCTGATGACGGGGTTGTTGGAGCCGGGCCCCTTCACACCGCGCCCGCGCACCACGAACGGACTGGGGTTCACCGACCCACCAGGGACCAGGTCACGCAGCGTGTGGAACATCTGGGACAGAGATAGATATTCTAAAACACAGAACCACTTTTATTTTTTACTTTAAAAGCTTGTTGTGCGCATACAGCGCGCTATTGTTTGTGTTTAATGTACATATTTAGTCAAGTAAAGGATTACCTCCTTCGAAGACGTCGACGCTGGGCTTGAATTTGTGGCAGCCCTAACAAAGTGTATTTATGTTATCAACAGACCTTAAATTCGAAGCCGCTCTCGAACATATCGTCCTTATGGTAGGAGAGTAGGCACTACTACGAATTACCTGCAATTCGAAGCAGTCTTCAAATACAGTGTCCTCGTGGTAGGGTACTATGGCCTCTACTATTGAGCCTAAATTTTAAGCAGCCCTCGAACACAGTGTACTCGTGGTAGGGGGCTGTGGCTGCTAATATAGACCTTATATTTGAAGTCGCTTCCGAACACATTGTCCTCGTGATAGGGGACTATCGGCTACTACTGACCTTAAATGCGAAGCAGTCTTCGAATACGGTGTACCCATGCCTTGGGGGGGATTACCGCTACTACTGGCCTCAATTTCAGTGTACTTGTAGAGTACTATGGTCTCTACTATTGACCTTAAATTCGAAGTAACTCTCGAACACATAGTCCTCGTGGAAGGGGACTGGCCGCTTCTACTTACTTTAAATTCGAAGCAGCCCTCGAATACAGTGTACTCGAATGGTCTGGTGTATTCGTGGTAGGGGTCCACCATCTCGAGAGCGTCCCCCTGCAGGCCGATGATCTCGCAGCAGAGCTTGCGCATCTCATTGGTAGGGCGCGGGAGGAAGTGGAGGACATCGTCGTCCCACCATTTTGTTAACGATCTATAAAAAACTTTGTTGGAGAATATTTGACATAAGAAATAGACTAGTAGATTTTCATGTATGTATTAAATATTAAATTAACAATAGAAACACAAAAATAAGTATTGTTGTCGTCGTTTTTTTACCTTTGACGTTAAAATTGCAATGCATATGTAAGCAGCATTACATACCTTCTATTGGGTATATAAACTATAGTTTCAGGGTGATGCAGATAATAATCCGTGGGGTGCTCCCAGATTGCTGGTCTATTTGGTTCTGGAACAAACAGTCCTAGAAAGAGGTTCATGGTGTTCTGCTTCTCAGCGTCAGAGAATGTGTTGGAGTAATAGCGACTTAACGTTTGCATTATATCATTACCATGGGAAGACCATGGAGCTGTTTTTCTGTAGGTTTTAATTCTGAAATATGAAATTTATTATACAATCACCAATGTAATTACCAATTACTAACTTATTTATTAATGTTAAATCGATTTCGACTAATACTAATTGTTATTTTTAACCCCCGACTCAAAACGAGGGGTGTTATAAGTTTGACCTGTCGATCTGTGTATCTGTGTGCATGTCCGTGGCAGCCAAAAGCGTGGACGAATTTGATTGCGTTTTTTTTTTATCGAAAGCCTGGTTCGTCGAGATAGTTCTTAGCTATGTTTGGTCGAAATAGAGTCAGTTGTCTCTAAGATATTGAGGTTTTATTAGTGCGGGCAAAGGTTTTTATGCGATATAGATAGAAATACTTAAAGAAGTGAAAATTTGTGTGTCCGTAGGTTTCATTTAGTACAATAATGAAACCAATAACGTAACTTTAAAAAGCAGTAAAAAAAAGAAAAAAATAAATAAAAAACCATCGATATCAAACGACCTCTAAAAAGAATAAAAATAATATTATTATGAACTTATTGAAGTCGTTGCATCGAGGGACCGCTTGACCGCTTGACCGCGTCATACCACGGTCCTCAATAAGTACATAATAATATTATGTATTTTTTTTTCTTTTTAGAGGTCTTTTTGTATCGGGGGTTTTTTTTTTTTTTTTTTTGTTTATTTATTGAAAGAAAAATAAAATTTTTCTTCAATAAAAAAATATTGTGTTTTTCCTAATGCTTTAGAGCCTTCTAACTGATATTTTTTTTTTATAAAATACCTGTGGACTAATTGTGAACCGCCGTACTGCAATGCCAAAGTATCGCCGTGGTCTTCATACAAACCTTCTAAGAGTCTAACACAGTCTGAATCGAACTCTATAACCGGTTCTTGAATTAGTCCTAAGGCATGTAACTAAAATCATAATGATATTACCTATAGACAATATGCTAAACTTACCTATAAGAAAAAGTATTCTATTAAAATCATACTACCAACCTGATGAGCTAAAACACATTTTCCAATGGCAAACTGAGCGGTATTTGTTCTGTCCAGACAATCAACACAATTAACTCTAACAAGTCCAGTTTGTAACCATCCCTTCTGATGTCCTTTTAGGCCCATCTCCTCTCCATAGCTCTTACAACTCAAAAATATACCTGTTCTCCGAACCACAGTGCGGGCTATAGCTGATAATCTAATAATAAAATGGAGTATTTAATGTTTATTTTTTTTATACGCTATCTTTCTATACATACTGTTTTAAATATCACTCACTTATCTAGGACCTTCGCGTCAGTGCCTTTATTCATTCGCGCCATATCCAGATGGAAATATTGTATTAATCTGTCGGGGGGCAGAAATTGATTGAGGTACTTCACCGCGTTACTGATTACGTCGGTCAATAGTGATTCATGTTTCTTTTTTTCCCTTTTCTTAACAAGATTTAGAATCATGATTGGCGATCCATATCTCCGCATTAGGTTATTAATGTGCTTTGCTGGAATTTCTGCATATGGATCACTTCGATCTATCATAATCGCAGGTTTTGGAACCATTTTGGATATATCCTGAGACCAGAAGCTGGGAATTGATCCTCTCATTTGTACAAACGAACTGAATCTATGATAATAAAATAATTTAAGGTAGCATATTTAGATTTGAAATAATATATACTGTTATTATTTAATAGTAAATCCATACTAATATTATAAATTCGAAAGTAATTCTGTCTGTCTGTCTGTTACGCTTTTAAAAAAATATATCATAAACATAGATAAGACGTTGAGAGAGAACATAAACTACTTTTTACTACGGGAAAACATCTCAATCCCATGGGAAACAACGTAAATCGGAAGGCAAACACCGCTGTACGCTGTACCGCTTTCTTTGGATATGCTAGCGTTATACATATAGGTTATATGTTGATCCAATATACGTCTGTGACACCATACATCTATTTGTAGTTGGTCAACTAAAATAAGGCATTTTATAGAGAAAAAAAACTATGAAGTTATTTTCAAACATTATAATTTAGCAGGGCATATCTACTCTTATGAAATATACGAACTTTACTATTAAGACCCTTGTACGGAGATAAATTTTGCCTTTTAAAGTATGTTGTTTGAACGCATAGTTTAAGAAATAATTGAAACAAAATATCAACGTGGTTTCGTAAGTATAGTAATCATTAAAAGTAATGTGCCGTCTTCTGGCCGCGACCGCACGCAGCAGATGAGCGGGAAGGTGGTTAAAAATGGGCAGCCATAAGAAGACCCTTTCATTCATTTTTTGTTATTTAATTCACCAGAAATAGTTAAGTCACACATTTATTTAGCACAATATCCTATATGGCCGGCCTATATAAGGGATTTTCTTAATGTTCAGTTCTTTTTTAATTTGTTATTTTGCTTTTAGTTCTTAAGACACTATCCAGAAAAGTTGCTAGAAAAGCTTGTATTTAAAAGTACACTGACCTGCCAGATGAAAAAGAGGATATCATAGCGTCATAAACAATCTGTTCGGTTTCAACTTCATTAGCAACATCTCCTTGAATATTTGCACCTCGTTTTAAAAACCTTGTTCCAGCATATCTATTACTTCTCCTTGCAATGAGTGTTAAATAAATTGGACGTCCAAATATATTTAAGTTGCTTTGCTCAATAAAGCCATGAATAATGTAAAGTATCCAATCTGGATGTAGCTGTGAGTGCACAATGGAAAGAAGATGGCTGTTCCACACAAATCTCCATTCAGGTACTGTTCTAACTCCAAATTCTAATTTTTTACTTTGCCTAAAATATAAACATACACCATATAATATGCATGAATATCAACTTATTTAAAAGGTTATATTAAAAAACCAAATGTTACCCCGGTTTGTTCTGCCTTTCTTCTATTTGAGTTTTCCAAGTTTCATATATATCTTCATCATCTTGTTTATTTTTACAGGTACATTCTTTATTTGAGTTTAAATTTAACTGATACACAGCTGCTGTTACAGGTTTAGGAAATAGAGCTGGAGCTAGTTTCCTTGGAGGTGCCATATTCATTTGTAATGTGTGTGTGACATCATAACTATAGCTATAGTAGAAATTTGTTGATAGGTCTATAGCCAGGAACATTTTGACATATCTTTGTTCATCTGGATGTAATGGTCTATTGGTGTCATTAGGAATATAAATCATTGCTGTATCTTCTATTTTGTAAATGGAGTGTGAGCCTATTACAGCAATTTTACCTCTTTTTGTAACTAGAATAATATAGTAACCTTCCAAAAACCGTATGAAACCTATAATAACAATTCAAGATATCTTATTATTATTTTACATTTATTAGTTTCTGTTAAATATGTATTACTTCAGTTCAAATATAATATTTAAATGCTACATACCCACAATTCCAAAAGCAGACACAAGTTTATTGAACCCAGAGGATCTGCCGCCCCTGTTGCCAAAACCAATCATGTTCAATAGCTGGTGGATTTCCTGTTTATTGTACTCCACCTTATCGTCAACGAGAACCAACTCTTTTGATACCGTTCGATCAATTTTGAGCACACGGAACCTTGTCTGTGTATTGTTAGAGCCTATGAGATAAAATCTCTGGAAAAAATACAATAACATAATTAATATTCAGATATATTTTGTACATATGATAATAAGAGTAAAATTTCATATACCGTCTTGGTTTCATAAAGTGCAATTCGTTGAATAGAACTAATTATAGGATGAAACAAGAGATTTTGTTGAGACATGATGGTATATATTTTAGCAGCATAAAAACTGGTATTAATGTATTAATTATGAATCAATAAAATTAATCATTGAAGGAAATATAAAGTTTTAAGACTTGGCTTTTCTTCTTCTTCTTCTTTATTATGAAATGGCATTTGATTGCGCCTAATTTGCACAAAATATTTTGCCAATGTCAAGTAGGATATAAATGACACAACGAAGAATGGAAAATGAGCAGGGCAATCAGGCGTTTATATTATTACATATTTATATATATTTATAAAATATTTAATTAAAGTTTAATTTTATTGCATCTAATAAACTTACACAAAAATGAACCAAATGGTGAAAACACAAAAGAAAGCAAACACTCAACGTTTATAGGGCGGGCAATTTTAAACGGAAGAATATCATATACAGGATGAATAAGTTTAGAACATGAAAAAAAGATATGAGACACGTTACCTTCATCAATGCCACATTCACAAAGTGAATTGTCCCGTACCCTAATCTTTGCTAAATGAGAGGGAGTAGAAGAATGACCAAGACGTAAACGACATATAGTGGAAATAATCCATCGATCGTCATATTTGAAATAACAAAACCAGGGACGAGTTGGAATTTCTTGCTGTATGGAAGCATAATACCTTCCTTTAATAGATTTAGAAAGGTTCCAATGGATGGACCAAGATTTGTCTAATTGAGATTTTGCGAGAGACAACAAGTCTTGAGAAGAATTTTTAAAATGATCGCAAGAACCAGTGAGAGTGGCCGCTTTAGCACATGAGTCGGCTGTCTCATTTCCAAAAATACCAGAATGACTTGGAATCCAAACAAGAAAGACTTGTAGCCCTCTTTGAGAACAGGAAAAGAGAGCTTCTTTGATTTTTAAAACAATCGGAGATGGAGATCTATTGCGAAATGGGTTTTTTTTAAGAGCTAACAGACAACTAAGGGAGTCAGTTAATATTACAGTCTGGGTAAAATTATGAGAATATGAAAAACGGACTGCTTCAAGAAGGGCAACACATTCGCCAGTGAAAACCGAAGACTCTGGGGGACATTTAAATTGAAGAATTATTTTGAAAATTGGAATCCAACAAGCAGCCCCAACACAACCAATTGTGGAAATTTTAGATGCATCAGTGTAGATATGTATAAAACCTGCCCAATTTTCGTGAGATATTGATTGAAATTTAGAATTTGTATCAGGAGAATTTTTCTCAAGGCCGAGATCTAAAATAATATTTGGTTTAAATATGAGTGCCTGAAAAGAAGTACAAAAAAGGGGATTTGAAGGAAAGCTTAACAGAGGATGAGACATTTTGGAAAATTTATCAAAACTTTCCAAAAGAAATGATAGTTTGCAGGAATGAGAGACTTGCAGTAATTTGTTCAAACGATAAATCAAAGGATGAGACGATAGTTGTAATGATTTTATGATAAAACGATCACACAAATAACGCCTTCTAAGCTGTAATGGAGGCTCAACGCATTCGACTTGTAGAGCATTAATTGGGGAGGATTTCATTGCTCCTAAAATGATTCGGAGACACCGATGTTGAATTTTGTTGAGTTTTTCGGCAGCCGATTTATTAAGAGGTTCCAAAACAAAAAGACCATAATCTATATGACTTCGAATAATCGCGTTGTAAAGTAACTTAAGAGAATAAGGGTGAGATCCCCACCAAACACCAGAGACGGCACGAAGAACGTTAATACCTTTTTCACATTTTTCACTAATAAATTCAGCATGAGCAATCCCGTTAAGACGTTTGTCTAGATAAATCCCAAGAAATTTCACCTTGTCAACAAGAGCAATGTGTTGATTACCACAGACTAACTCTAAAGAAGGAATGATTCTTTTCTTAGTAAAAATTATAGCCTGACTCTTACCTACTGATAAGGAAAGGCCATGATCTGAAAGCCACTGATCGAGGTAATGTAGAGCAGAATTAATGCGGAAAGATATATCGTCAATAGACGAAGAACTATAATATATAACTATATCATCAGCGTACTGTAAAATTTTACAAAAGTTGTTTACGGATAAATCAAGATTATAAGTATAAATGCTGTAAAGAAGAGGGCTGAGAACAGAGCCTTGAGGAAGACCTTTCCAAACCGTCCTAGGGGGAAGAATACTATTAAGATATTTGACTTTAATAGATCTGCAAAAGAGTAGATTGCATATGAAATGGGTCAACAACAGAGGAATACTCAGCTGTTGCATTTTACGTCTGAGTAACGGAAGAACAACATTGTCATAGGCAGAAGCTATATCAAGGAAAACACCCACAAGATACTCTCCTTTATTAAAAGCTAATTGAATGTCTGTCGACAGAATGCTAAGACTATCCAAGGAACTCAAACCTTTTCGAAAGCCAAATTGATAAGAAGAGAGGATTTTTCTGCTTTCCACTATCCATACCAGTCGGTTCTTTAACAAATGCTCAGTAATTTTGGCAAGAGTAGAGGACAACGCAATAGGGCGGTAAGAGGTCGATTCAATAGGGTTTTTATCAGGTTTTAAAATTGGTAAAACTATTTGAGATTTCCATGATTCTGGAACAATACCGAGGAGGAAGAATGAATTTATGATGTTAAGGAAGAATTGTTTTGCTTTATCACTTATATTTAAAATAAAAGAGTAAGGGATACCATCTTCACCTGGAGACGAGTCTTTAAGGCCAGAGAGAGCACAATGAAGCTCAGAAAAGGAAAAGGGAACGTCCATCTCATCGATCGTCTGAAAAGACGGCGGAGTCAGGAAATTATCTTGGAAAGGAACATATGGCGGGGCAAGTCTGTCAAAAAAATCATTGAGCCATATTGATGGATCATTCGCATTAAGATTATTTGAAATTAGGGCTCGACGAAATCTTTTAAGGTTTAACCAAACCACAGAAGAGGGGGATCGAGGACTGAGCGATTCACAGAATAAAATCCAACTTCTTTTTTTCTTTTTTAATACAAGACGCTTAAATTTGGCATTTAGTTGTTGATATTTAATAAAATTATCCAAAGACATATGAAGAGAGTAAGATTTCTCTGCTAACTTTCTTGTTTTTGCCAAAAAAGTGCATTCTTCATCCCACCAGGGAGGAGAAAGTCGAAAATATTTAGGATGATTTTTAATGGGGAAGTGCGAGTCAGCTGAAGAAATCAAAGTATTAAGAAACTGATTGTAACACAAAACAGGATCGCTATTGATGCTAAGATCAGAAACGGAATCCAACAAGATGTCAACAGATTCAGCATAAGCAAACCACTCCACAAGTCCCAGTTTATATTTCAAAAGAGAACTTGGAATAGAATTTGTGAAGAGCCTGTCATTTAAGGAAAGAAGAATAGGGAAGTGATCACTACTAAAAGAAGAGGAAAGAACTCTCCAAGAAAATTTAGAAGATAAGGAGAGAGAAGCTAAAGAAAGGTCAACAGCAGATTTAGGGTTCTGACCTGGATACACTCTCCGAGTAGAAGATCCATCATTAAGGATGCAAATATCTACATCCTCAAACATTTCTACTAGAAGAATTCCAAATCTATCACAAAAATGAGATCCCCATAACAAATGGTGAGAGTTAAAATCTCCCAAAACTAGTATCGGATGGGGCAGATGGGAAAAAATAGACCGAAGAGACGGTATAAGAGAAGCAGAAGGATGGGGAACATAAAGAGATAGAATAGAAATATCAAAAGCTCTAACAGCAACAACATTAATGACTGGACTAAAAGAAGGAAGGGGAATTTGTGAAAAGAGAGAGGAGTTACGAATAAAAATGGCACAACCACCATAACCATCATCTCTGTCATCCCTCAAGCAGGAGAAACCAGGGACACGAAAACGGGACCCTGGCACTAACCATGTTTCAGAAGCAGCGATGACGACAGGATTGTGTAAATTAATAAGAGAAAACAGTTCATGTTTTTTAGATCGAATACTATTACAGTTCCACTGAAGAAAGTTTATTGGGGCCATTATTAATAATTTGGAACAAATGAGATAGGTTATGAGCAACGGTGGACGGTAAAGGAATTTCATTACATGTTGTAACAATACTGATAAGAGTTTGAGTAAGAGACTCTAGAAGGTTAAAATTAGAAGTTGTAGAATCATTCATGTTATTGCTATTAAGAGCAAAACCATTAGGAACAGAAGAAGGGCAGACAGATATAAGAGATTTGTGAGTTTGGATGTCATATCCTTTCCCAGGAAGAGGTCGAGGACGAGGGGACCGTACAACGGTTTGTTTATAAGAACGAGACTGAGGATTAACTAATAACTGGGAATTTTTATTTATTGTTGGAGAGTTTGGAGAGTAAGATATAGGAGAAAACATTTCTCTTGCAACATCAGAGTAAGATCGCCGAGAAGGAGGAAATCTGGCAGATGCCTCTATATAAGAAATATGATCTGACGACATTACTATTTTAATAGCTTGTTGACGAGAAAATTCTGGACAGTCCTTGTCTGTGGCAAAATGATTTGCAGAGCAATGTATACAAGAAGCATTGTTTTTTTCTGCGTCACATGAGTCACCTGAATGAGATTTGGAACATTTAAAACATCGAGGCTGGGATCGACACTGTGTTTTTATATGACCATAACGGCAACAATTTAGACAAATAATAGTTGGAAATTTATATGTTTCAACAGGAAGAGAAGTGTGGAAAGAATAAATATAGGAAGGAAGAAACTGACCCTTAAAAGGTAAAACGACTGAATGAGTAGGGACCCAAGATACGACACCATCTTTAACAAGTTTTCGGTTTAACCTTCTAGCTTTAATAATGGGACCACAATTGGGAGGGAGCTCCAAAGACTCGACTAAATCTTCCATCGACCAGTCCAGAGGAATCCCTCTGGTTAAGCCCATTCTTGTTACATTATATGTTGGAATTATAGCAGAGTATTTGTTTAATTTTAAAAGAGAAGTTCTTTTTAAAAAAATGTTGGCATCTTGAGCTGAAGAAAATTCCACGGAGATTCTGTTTCTTCCAATGTTCTTAACACCGTCTTTAATAATATTATTTATCTTACTTTTGTGTAAGAATTGTCCAAATTTAATTGCTCTCAAGGAGGTACCAGCTGAAGGATCCGAAATCTCCCGGGAAACGTGTATGATGAAGGGGCCTTTATCGTCATCTGAATAGGACGAAGGGCCCTTACAGAAAGAGGGGTTTAGATACACTGATTGCGTTGACGTATCTGTGATATCTGCATTAACTAATGTTTTCTTCGGTGAAGAGCAATCTTTACTTTCCAAGAAATCTATTAGTCTTTTCCGAGTGTTAACATTTATAGTACTGTGACCACCAGGATCAGGTGGTTTCGCAGGCGGATCGATGTCCATTATTTTTCTTTTATATTTTTAATAACGTTTATCAAAAGCTTCAATTTATCACAACAAACAAAATTATCCAAATAAATAATTATTATAAATAAAAATTACAACAGACAAGACAACTGTCAAACTCTCTCCTTTTTCAAATTTTTTCACAACTCGACTTGGCTTTTCATTTTGTATTTTGAAAAGTGACATATCACTTATCACATATCGTTAATCGTACTTCTTTCTTTAACTTTGTGGCAAAGCATTGCGTGCATTATGCCAATAGTCGAGACAGGGGAAACTTTTGTTTTTAACACCCGTCATCGAAAATAATTTGGTGTGTGATAACTTTCAGTATAGCAATACTTTAAGAATACATACATTTTTTGTATCCATGGTCATGAATAAATTATTAAAAATATAGTAAAGTATAGTAAAGCAGTAGTAAAATTATTATAAATTATTAAAAGAAAACTATTAATTAACATATTAGACTGTATTACGTAATAATAATTATAAGTAAATTATATAATTTATAAGGGCTGGAACCGTAAGGAGGCATAGCTTAATACACCAAATAATATAATAGGTAAAGAGTAATTGTATAAATAATAAAATGGTAATTGCATAAATAATAATATATGGTAATACTAATTAAAATTTTACAAAGTTAAATTTCGACTTCGTTAGAAATAATAAAATCTGTAAGAAATTGGTAAATGTTTTTATTGTTTTTACATTGTAAACAAGTTATTGATGTTGGTAAAGGAATTTGAGATTCTGTAAAGCTATCGTACAATACCCGGCAGTAAATATTGCACATCGACCTTTAGAAAGAGACAATCGGCTAATTTCGGCATCGTAGAGCGTTATCTCTGTCGCACGAAATAGAAACAGTCCGGTATTTATTAGAAGCTGTTAAAACAAGTATAGTTTTCTTCTTTTGATAATTATTTATATTTTTTGTATAAAAACACATTTTTCTATAAGTGGTGGTTTTAATGGGGGTAAAATTAAATAAAAAAACATGCTTACATAAAATAAACATGTTTTTTTTACGTGAAATTTTATTACTTAGGAAAATTTAAACTGTACATAATAAAAATCATTATACCAATTCTTAAAATGAGACGTTGTAATACAGTAGCCGGCAATAAATATTACACATCATTCTTTTGAAAGAGACAATCGGCTAATTTCGACTTCGTAGAGCATCATCTACCACACTACTACCTATATCTCAGAATAATAACTAAAGCATAGAAGGAGCTTCATATTTTTAAAGCGTACATTGCCGTAGACAACAGATTTATTCTAGTGATGTAACATTGTGTATCCGTGATATCGATAGTGATCCTTATCTTTATGATAGTAGCGTTTATTCGATAAGGACTATTTTTAAATAATTATTCAAAATTTTATTTGAACCTGGCTCTTAATATTTAATTGTCTGTACTTTTCTTTTTTAATCAATTTTGATGAGTCCTTGTTGGTTTGATAAAAAAAAAAGTTTGTTCGATCGTATTTTTTTTAGAATTATTTTTTTAATATCATTACACCCACGCTCCTGCACATATTCAAATAAATATTTGCCAAAAAAATATATTTGTTATTTAAACGCTAAAGGATTTCCAGTACATGGACGGTTAAATAGAATTAGAAATAAGAATGATGAAAATGTACCTTTCTATCTATTGTTATAAGTCTTAATTTAATATTTCGTATTATAAGCGTATGAGCGCATTATAAGCGTATGAGCGCATTATAAGCGTATGAGCGCATTATAAGCGTATGAGCGCATTATAAGCGTATGAGCGCATTATAAGCGTATGAGCTTTTATTAATACAATGAAAATGTATTATTCTAATAATAATAATGATAAGACTCAATTTTATATTTTTATTGATTTCATAAATAATCATAAGCGTATTAGTGTTTACTGATTCGATGAAAATGTATCTTTCTAATTATGATGATAAGACTCATTTTGATGTTTTCATTGATTTTATCAATAATCATGAACTTCTATAAATACGATGAAAATGTACCGTTTTGATTATGTATGTAATGCACATTTTAATATTGATTTTATCAGTAATCAGTAGCATATTAGCTTTTATTAATACCATAAAAATTAAAAAGGTATCTTTTCTCACATGGATATATGAGCCTGCCTTTACTTACATTACAAATATTAAATATTTTAGGTTTAAATTAATTTATTTTCATTATACATTTTTGTATTACATTAAATTGCTCAATAATTCTTTATTTGATATTCGAGTTTGCTCATCAAGAAACGAATTTTTAAATTAGACAGTTTTAAGGAAAAATAATAATAAAATTTTATGATCGAATGTACTCGCAACGTTTTTATATGCAATTTGTAATTACGCCATCTATTTTTACTGTTAAACATCTCAGAGCAACGTGACACCGTTTAGCAGCGGAGCAATAACTCACGGGTTTATTGTTTAACACTTGTTAGTTTTGTTATTTTTCTCTTATGTTTATAAAAATTATTAAAAGCGTTTGAGAAAAATAAGCTTTTAAATAAGCCTGTTTAAAATTTCAGTCATTAAACATCACACCTCTATGTATGACATTAATGACATTTAAGTTGTCAGATTAGTGTTAGACATTAGTAATTGTCTCTTAAGTCTTAACGTGCTATTTAATTGGTAGATTTTGCTGAATAATTTTTCTGTAGGGGGCGGATGACTATAGAGTGCTGATAGAACTAGACAGCCACAATGGCTATGTCTAAAGGATTTAAGGTTTTAGAGAAATCATCTCCACCCAATCCTTATAGTATAATATTGCAACATAGAAATAAAGACAGTGCATTATTATTCGAATCTCAAGCTGTAGTAGCGCTGTCTACCCAAGAAACAGATACTTTACGGAAGCAATATCATAAAATCGCTGATGCATATGGCTGCTTGGGTGTTTTACAACTTAATTCTGGTGAAAGTTGCTTGCTGTATTTAGTTCTTGTCACGGGTTGTTGCTCTGTCGGTAAGGTAGGTGATGTGGAAGTTTTTAAAATAACTCAGACACAATTTTTGCCTCTCTTCTATCAGTCACAAGGTGAAGATAAAGTCTCTGAGGTGAGAAAATTACTTAATTCAGGAACTTTCTACTTTTCATGGAATTCTGGTAGAAATAATGAAAACCTATTTGATCTCACTCTATGTGCTCAAAGAAAAAGTAAAGGAGGCAATCCAGACAACAGATTTTTCTGGAATAGAACACTCTTTATTCATTTAATTAGGTTTGGAATAGACTGTGAGGACTGGCTTACCAGAGCTATGTGTGGGTCAGTTGAGATTAGAACTATATATGTGGGACATAGACAGGCAAGAGCAGTATTAGTATCTAGACTCAGCTGTGAAAGAGCTGGCACTAGATTCAATGTGCGGGGTTGCAATGATGATGGAAATGTTGCCAATTTTGTAGAAACTGAGCAGGCAATTTATATTGATGATTCTGTAGCATCCTATATTCAAACTAGAGGGTCTGTACCTTTATTTTGGGAACAACCAGGAATACAGGTTGGTTCTCACAAAGTTAAGATGTCAAGAGGATATGATGCATCAACAAGTGCATGTGAAAGGCATTTTTCACAATTACAGCGTAACTATGGTTCTGTTGTAGTGGTCAATCTTCTTGGGTCAAGTTTAATTGGAGGCAGTGAGGGGGAAGCAACTCTTAGTAATGCTTTTCAAAGACATCTGAATGAATCTGTTCAGTGTGACATAGTACAGATTATATTTGATTATCATCAAGAGGTAAGGGCTTCTTCTATTGAATCTGCTTTAGCCAAATTTAAAAAAATAATAGAGAAATGCTACGACAGTATAAGCATATTTAGTGCTAGAGATGTTGATATTTATAATGTTCAAAAAGGTGTGATAAGAACTAATTGCTTAGACTGTTTGGACAGAACAAATTCAATACAAACTTTTATTGGGCTGGAAATGCTTGCTATTCAACTAATGTTACTGCAATGCATTGATAAAAAACAGAATGTAAACAGATTTGAAGAGGTTTTTAAACAGATGTGGGTAAACAATGGAAATGAAGTGTCAAAAATATATGCTGGGACTGGTGCAATTCAAGGAGGTTCTAAATTAATAGATGGGGCAAGATCTGCTGCTCGAACGATACAGAATAATTTGCTTGATAATTCCAAACAGGAAGCCATTGATATATTGCTTCTGGGCTCCACTTTAAACTCGGAACTTGCAGATCGCACTAGAATATTACTACCTTCCAATATTTTGCATACTTCAACGCCAGTATTAAGAGAAATGTGTAGAAGGGCTAATGAATTTACTCAGCCTTCTAGTATTCGTATAACAATTGGAACATATAATGTCAATGGTGGCAAACATTTCAGAAGTTTAGCTTATAAAGATGTATCACTTGCTGATTGGTTACTAGATTCACCAAATTCATCATTGATTAATACTGTTAATTTGAAGGACCATCCATCAGACATATTTGCTATTGGATTCCAAGAAATTGTTGATTTAAATGCTAGTAACATTATGGCAGCCAGTTCAGACAATGCTAAAGCTTGGAGTGAGGAGCTAGAAAAGATATTGTGCAGAGATGCCTCTTACACTCTTCTCTCTAGTCATCAGCTAGTAGGCGTCTGTCTTTTTGTGTTTGCTAGAAAAGATTTAATTCCTCACATAAGAGATGTGGCTCTTGATTCTGTGAAAACTGGTCTTGGAGGTGCTACAGGTAACAAAGGCGCAGTTGCAATTCGCTTGGTCATTTATGGAACATCTTTGTGTTTTGTTTGTGCCCATTTTGCAGCAGGTCAGTCGCAAGTTTCTGAAAGAAATGCTGATTATACCGAAATTACAAGGAAAGTTGCATTTCCTATGGGGAGATCACTTTATTCCCATGATTACGTATTTTGGTGTGGCGATTTTAATTACCGCATTGATTTAGACAAAGAGGAAACTCGCTCATTGGCATCTCAAAATAATATGCAACGACTCTTAGAGCAAGACCAATTATTACGCCAAAAATCTCAGGACCTAGTTTTCAAAAACTGCTTTGAAGGAGCAATTACATTCTTTCCAACTTATAAATATGATTTATTTAGCGACGACTATGATACTAGCGAAAAATGCCGAGCACCAGCTTGGACCGATCGTGTTCTTTGGAGAAGTAGAAAATATACTATTGACTCAGAAAATACCTCTGAACTAGCTGTTGGAAAATTACTGCATTATGGCAGAGCTGAGCTGAAACAAAGTGATCATCGTCCAGTTATTGCAATATTAGAAGTAGAAGTTTTACAAGTCAGTTATACAAAGTGTATGGAGGTGTTTTATGAAGTTGTAAAAGATCTTGGTCCCCCCGATGGTAGTATTATTGTACAACCTTTGGAAGAAATCGACAACGAAGATTCTATTTTCGATGATAGTGTTATGGCAGATGTTCTACAGGAGTTGTCTTCCATTGGTGAAGTAACTTTGGTACGATTTATCGATGATCACTCTTTAAGTATTACATTTAGAGATGGTCAACATGCGCTAGCGGCAGTACAGAAAGGATATATTACAATCTGTAATCTTCAATTAAAAATATCATTAAAGTCTCCTGATTGGGCAGATATTGTAAAATCTGAGGTAAGTTTGTGTTCAAATAATACAATTCCATTATTTGGAGAAATATCTGGCGATCGCCCATTACGGTCCGCACCACCGACCCCGAGAAGGCAACAGCCAAGCAGACCTCCAGCCCCATCGCCGACACCTCTCGTGCCATCAAGAGCACCAGCAGCGGGACCTGCACGTCCACCGCCGCCTAGACCAGCCCCAATTCCTCAAGACACAGGAACTGTAGTTCCATCGAGTTCGTCATCGCCGCCAGCTGAAAGTCTTCCTCCTCCGACGTGTGCCCCTCCGCCTCCTCCACCAACCAATACGCCACCTCCTACAGGCCCCCCTCCTCCCGTTCCAGCCAGACAAGGTGCACCGCCCCCTTTACCTGCTCGTCCTCGACCTGTAATTTAGGTTTAAGACCTCTTGTTAAAATAAATGGTTGGTAGATGATTATAATAGGTATTCGTGCATTTATCTCCAGATTTTGTGCAAACTTAGACACAACTGCAATTTTAATAATCGCTTTAACTAATTAACAATTCATTATAAAGAAGTAAATGGTCCTTGGGATGTTGTTTTATTGGCTGTGATTATCAAAACATCGGAAATTGTTTTATATAGAAGATTAGTTGATTTTTTCAATTTTATAGTTGATATGTTATGTTAACAAAAAAATCTTACGTTGTTGAAATAAAAATTTCGAAATCGGAAAAAAAATACAATTGAAATTTTTTGATTGAGACGGAATCATTAATCTTGAAATTGAGGAGTTCTATTGATTTGCTTTTAGGTATTTGAAAAGCACTATGGTTATAATTATAGGTCTCCCTGAACATCGCCTATTTTCTATTCTATATAAAGCTAGAGAAACACTGTTTACTCTTTATCATATCTGTAATGCGTGGCTATAGGACAAGTAAAGGAAAAGTATACTACATATATATATTTATTACTGTTGATCTCAATATCTATCCCTTTATACCTTATGTTATTTACTATTTGTATTATTAAGTCTTTTTTATACTTTTGTGTATTTACGTTATGGGTTCCTATGTTTTATATTTATTTTATTATATTAGCTAATGTAGTGTAATAAGTTAATAATTATTTGTCTTTTCTAATGGTTTTATGTAGTAACTTATTTTAAGAAATATATCTAAAATATTTGTAGACAAGAACAAATTGAACAATGAAAGATAAATATAGTGTTTTCTAAGGTTTTCACGAGTACTACACATTGAAATAAAACTATTTTTACGGATTTAACTCGCGTAAATTTAATAAAATTTTTATATTTAAAATTTAATTAAATATACGAGTTAAATCCGTAAAAATAGTTTTATTTCAAGATAAATATAGCAAGTATAAGGAACGCTTAAAAAGTAGAAATTAAAATAATACCTTTATGTGTAAGACAATTAAAAAAAATTGTTTTTAGAATCGTATGTTATAAATAGCAGGTATGTACCTACTATGTAGTATTTTTATGTTTTAGGTGTCTATCTCATCTATATGTCAAGTTAACATGTACGTAAAAGAAGATTAATATTGAAAGATGCTCTAGTACATATTAAAAGAAAGATCAAATTAATTTTGTTAAATGTTATAATTTTTATCGAAAATATGTTTAAAAGTTGTAAAAACTGTTTTGTTTCGATTAACGCGTAATTATGTAATAGTTATGTAAATATTTTGTTAAAACCCGAATATGTTTATATGAAAAAATTCTTTATTAGCACCTTGAGCATGTCTCTCATTTCGTACCTGCTTTATAAAATACTATATGATGAATTACGTATTGTGTAGTACATATTTCAAACTAAATTTATTGTTAAATCTAAACACCTAACATTTATCATATATAGATTCTTGTTAGCAAAACAACTCAGAGCAACGTGACACCGTTTAGCAGCGGAGCAATAACTCACGGGTTTATTGTTTAACACTTGTTAGTTTTGTTATTTTTCTCTTATGTTTATAAAAATTATTAAAAGCGTTTGAGAAAAATAAGCTTTTAAATAAGCCTGTTTAAAATTTCAGTCATTAAACATCACACCTCTATGTATGACATTAATGACATTTAAGTTGTCAGATTAGTGTTAGACATTAGTAATTGTCTCTTAAGTCTTAACGTGCTATTTAATTGGTAGATTTTGCTGAATAATTTTTCTGTAGGGGGCGGATGACTATAGAGTGCTGATAGAACTAGACAGCCACAATGGCTATGTCTAAAGGATTTAAGGTTTTAGAGAAATCATCTCCACCCAATCCTTATAGTATAATATTGCAACATAGAAATAAAGACAGTGCATTATTATTCGAATCTCAAGCTGTAGTAGCGCTGTCTACCCAAGAAACAGATACTTTACGGAAGCAATATCATAAAATCGCTGATGCATATGGCTGCTTGGGTGTTTTACAACTTAATTCTGGTGAAAGTTGCTTGCTGTATTTAGTTCTTGTCACGGGTTGTTGCTCTGTCGGTAAGGTAGGTGATGTGGAAGTTTTTAAAATAACTCAGACACAATTTTTGCCTCTCTTCTATCAGTCACAAGGTGAAGATAAAGTCTCTGAGGTGAGAAAATTACTTAATTCAGGAACTTTCTACTTTTCATGGAATTCTGGTAGAAATAATGAAAACCTATTTGATCTCACTCTATGTGCTCAAAGAAAAAGTAAAGGAGGCAATCCAGACAACAGATTTTTCTGGAATAGAACACTCTTTATTCATTTAATTAGGTTTGGAATAGACTGTGAGGACTGGCTTACCAGAGCTATGTGTGGGTCAGTTGAGATTAGAACTATATATGTGGGACATAGACAGGCAAGAGCAGTATTAGTATCTAGACTCAGCTGTGAAAGAGCTGGCACTAGATTCAATGTGCGGGGTTGCAATGATGATGGAAATGTTGCCAATTTTGTAGAAACTGAGCAGGCAATTTATATTGATGATTCTGTAGCATCCTATATTCAAACTAGAGGGTCTGTACCTTTATTTTGGGAACAACCAGGAATACAGGTTGGTTCTCACAAAGTTAAGATGTCAAGAGGATATGATGCATCAACAAGTGCATGTGAAAGGCATTTTTCACAATTACAGCGTAACTATGGTTCTGTTGTAGTGGTCAATCTTCTTGGGTCAAGTTTAATTGGAGGCAGTGAGGGGGAAGCAACTCTTAGTAATGCTTTTCAAAGACATCTGAATGAATCTGTTCAGTGTGACATAGTACAGATTATATTTGATTATCATCAAGAGGTAAGGGCTTCTTCTATTGAATCTGCTTTAGCCAAATTTAAAAAAATAATAGAGAAATGCTACGACAGTATAAGCATATTTAGTGCTAGAGATGTTGATATTTATAATGTTCAAAAAGGTGTGATAAGAACTAATTGCTTAGACTGTTTGGACAGAACAAATTCAATACAAACTTTTATTGGGCTGGAAATGCTTGCTATTCAACTAATGTTACTGCAATGCATTGATAAAAAACAGAATGTAAACAGATTTGAAGAGGTTTTTAAACAGATGTGGGTAAACAATGGAAATGAAGTGTCAAAAATATATGCTGGGACTGGTGCAATTCAAGGAGGTTCTAAATTAATAGATGGGGCAAGATCTGCTGCTCGAACGATACAGAATAATTTGCTTGATAATTCCAAACAGGAAGCCATTGATATATTGCTTCTGGGCTCCACTTTAAACTCGGAACTTGCAGATCGCACTAGAATATTACTACCTTCCAATATTTTGCATACTTCAACGCCAGTATTAAGAGAAATGTGTAGAAGGGCTAATGAATTTACTCAGCCTTCTAGTATTCGTATAACAATTGGAACATATAATGTCAATGGTGGCAAACATTTCAGAAGTTTAGCTTATAAAGATGTATCACTTGCTGATTGGTTACTAGATTCACCAAATTCATCATTGATTAATACTGTTAATTTGAAGGACCATCCATCAGACATATTTGCTATTGGATTCCAAGAAATTGTTGATTTAAATGCTAGTAACATTATGGCAGCCAGTTCAGACAATGCTAAAGCTTGGAGTGAGGAGCTAGAAAAGATATTGTGCAGAGATGCCTCTTACACTCTTCTCTCTAGTCATCAGCTAGTAGGCGTCTGTCTTTTTGTGTTTGCTAGAAAAGATTTAATTCCTCACATAAGAGATGTGGCTCTTGATTCTGTGAAAACTGGTCTTGGAGGTGCTACAGGTAACAAAGGCGCAGTTGCAATTCGCTTGGTCATTTATGGAACATCTTTGTGTTTTGTTTGTGCCCATTTTGCAGCAGGTCAGTCGCAAGTTTCTGAAAGAAATGCTGATTATACCGAAATTACAAGGAAAGTTGCATTTCCTATGGGGAGATCACTTTATTCCCATGATTACGTATTTTGGTGTGGCGATTTTAATTACCGCATTGATTTAGACAAAGAGGAAACTCGCTCATTGGCATCTCAAAATAATATGCAACGACTCTTAGAGCAAGACCAATTATTACGCCAAAAATCTCAGGACCTAGTTTTCAAAAACTGCTTTGAAGGAGCAATTACATTCTTTCCAACTTATAAATATGATTTATTTAGCGACGACTATGATACTAGCGAAAAATGCCGAGCACCAGCTTGGACCGATCGTGTTCTTTGGAGAAGTAGAAAATATACTATTGACTCAGAAAATACCTCTGAACTAGCTGTTGGAAAATTACTGCATTATGGCAGAGCTGAGCTGAAACAAAGTGATCATCGTCCAGTTATTGCAATATTAGAAGTAGAAGTTTTACAAGTCAGTTATACAAAGTGTATGGAGGTGTTTTATGAAGTTGTAAAAGATCTTGGTCCCCCCGATGGTAGTATTATTGTACAACCTTTGGAAGAAATCGACAACGAAGATTCTATTTTCGATGATAGTGTTATGGCAGATGTTCTACAGGAGTTGTCTTCCATTGGTGAAGTAACTTTGGTACGATTTATCGATGATCACTCTTTAAGTATTACATTTAGAGATGGTCAACATGCGCTAGCGGCAGTACAGAAAGGATATATTACAATCTGTAATCTTCAATTAAAAATATCATTAAAGTCTCCTGATTGGGCAGATATTGTAAAATCTGAGGTAAGTTTGTGTTCAAATAATACAATTCCATTATTTGGAGAAATATCTGGCGATCGCCCATTACGGTCCGCACCACCGACCCCGAGAAGGCAACAGCCAAGCAGACCTCCAGCCCCATCGCCGACACCTCTCGTGCCATCAAGAGCACCAGCAGCGGGACCTGCACGTCCACCGCCGCCTAGACCAGCCCCAATTCCTCAAGACACAGGAACTGTAGTTCCATCGAGTTCGTCATCGCCGCCAGCTGAAAGTCTTCCTCCTCCGACGTGTGCCCCTCCGCCTCCTCCACCAACCAATACGCCACCTCCTACAGGCCCCCCTCCTCCCGTTCCAGCCAGACAAGGTGCACCGCCCCCTTTACCTGCTCGTCCTCGACCTGTAATTTAGGTTTAAGACCTCTTGTTAAAATAAATGGTTGGTAGATGATTATAATAGGTATTCGTGCATTTATCTCCAGATTTTGTGCAAACTTAGACACAACTGCAATTTTAATAATCGCTTTAACTAATTAACAATTCATTATAAAGAAGTAAATGGTCCTTGGGATGTTGTTTTATTGGCTGTGATTATCAAAACATCGGAAATTGTTTTATATAGAAGATTAGTTGATTTTTTCAATTTTATAGTTGATATGTTATGTTAACAAAAAAATCTTACGTTGTTGAAATAAAAATTTCGAAATCGGAAAAAAAATACAATTGAAATTTTTTGATTGAGACGGAATCATTAATCTTGAAATTGAGGAGTTCTATTGATTTGCTTTTAGGTATTTGAAAAGCACTATGGTTATAATTATAGGTCTCCCTGAACATCGCCTATTTTCTATTCTATATAAAGCTAGAGAAACACTGTTTACTCTTTATCATATCTGTAATGCGTGGCTATAGGACAAGTAAAGGAAAAGTATACTACATATATATATTTATTACTGTTGATCTCAATATCTATCCCTTTATACCTTATGTTATTTACTATTTGTATTATTAAGTCTTTTTTATACTTTTGTGTATTTACGTTATGGGTTCCTATGTTTTATATTTATTTTATTATATTAGCTAATGTAGTGTAATAAGTTAATAATTATTTGTCTTTTCTAATGGTTTTATGTAGTAACTTATTTTAAGAAATATATCTAAAATATTTGTAGACAAGAACAAATTGAACAATGAAAGATAAATATAGTGTTTTCTAAGGTTTTCACGAGTACTACACATTGAAATAAAACTATTTTTACGGATTTAACTCGCGTAAATTTAATAAAATTTTTATATTTAAAATTTAATTAAATATACGAGTTAAATCCGTAAAAATAGTTTTATTTCAAGATAAATATAGCAAGTATAAGGAACGCTTAAAAAGTAGAAATTAAAATAATACCTTTATGTGTAAGACAATTAAAAAAAATTGTTTTTAGAATCGTATGTTATAAATAGCAGGTATGTACCTACTATGTAGTATTTTTATGTTTTAGGTGTCTATCTCATCTATATGTCAAGTTAACATGTACGTAAAAGAAGATTAATATTGAAAGATGCTCTAGTACATATTAAAAGAAAGATCAAATTAATTTTGTTAAATGTTATAATTTTTATCGAAAATATGTTTAAAAGTTGTAAAAACTGTTTTGTTTCGATTAACGCGTAATTATGTAATAGTTATGTAAATATTTTGTTAAAACCCGAATATGTTTATATGAAAAAATTCTTTATTAGCACCTTGAGCATGTCTCTCATTTCGTACCTGCTTTATAAAATACTATATGATGAATTACGTATTGTGTAGTACATATTTCAAACTAAATTTATTGTTAAATCTAAACACCTAACATTTATCATATATAGATTCTTGTTAGCAAAACAATTTTTACTTAGTACATTGTTTTGTTATCTAATGTTAGATACACCAAAAAAGCTAAACTGCATGGAGGTACCTGATATCAAAAATTTTCAAGCGGTTTTAATTTAGTTACAGGACAATTCTGATATAATCTAAAGAATAATATTGTTATAGTTAAAACAAGATTCTAGTAGTCGAGTGCTTTATAAATGTTGTATCAAAATGCTATTTATAGGTATCAAGAGTAGTTTTGTGGCCAGTGTATGGAATTATAAAAGAAAAAATAAATTGTGTTACATATTTACTTATTTTTACTACTTTGCAACTACATATGCCCAACAAATAAAAAAAACATGCGGCAGTCGGGGACTGCCGCGGCAAAGCTATTGCATAGTAGTTTTTATCCACTTATGCAATTATAGTTATTTATGCAGTATATTTTTTATTGATGTTAATTCTAGTTTTTTCTTTCATATTAATTGAAGTTGATGGTGGTGACCAAAAATATTTTTTTTTTTTTTATTGAACAAATGACTATGAGAAGTCATTGCTATGTAATGTCATAAAAAGGTTAATATTATTATTAGCTAAAAATATTTTCAAACTTAAATCGGACGTATAAAGTTCAATTACGTTTGTTAAGTACTTATACTTACGTTTGTTAAGTACCTTTACTTACGTTTGTTAAGTTCTTTTACTTACGTTTGTTAAGTACTTTTACTTACGTTTGTTAAGTACTTTTACTTACGTTTGTTAAGTACTTTTACTTACGTTTGTTAAGTACTTTTACTTACGTTTGTTAAGTACTTTTACTTACGTTTGTTAAGTGCTTTTACTTACGTTTGTTAAGTGCTTTTACTTACGTTTGTTAAGTGCTTTTACTTACGTTTGTTAAGTGCTTTTACTTACGTTTGTTAAGTGCTTTTACTTACGTTTGTTAAGTGCTTTTACTTAGGTTTGTTAAGTGCTTTTACTTACGTTTATTAAGTACTTTTACTTACGTTTGTTAAGTACTTTTACTTACGTTTGTTAAGTACTTTTACTTACGTTTGTTAAGTACTTTTACTTACGTTTGTTAAGTACTTTTACTTACGTTTGTTAAGTACTTAATAGTTTTAAGGATCTTTTGTAACATAATAACAGAATGAAAAGGTTTGTTGAAAAAAATACCTTTGTACAAGTAAAACATTTATTTTTAACTAAACCTTAACTAGTAAGCAATAAGTAAGTATATAATATATATTATCAACATGGCGCTTACGCTTTTTTTAAACGATATGCACACAATACTCGGCCGACCTACTTATTGGGCGGAGTGGGGGGTGATAGGTTTTTTTTGTTACCGAATTTCTTGATTCGGTCGCTACGCTCCAAGCCCGCGATAAAAGCTATGCAATAGCTTAATAATAATACATTTGTGATAATAATAATAAAATGTATGTATATGAAGGACCTACTCACTCATTTTATTTCACAATTTTTTCGTGACTTTATTAATAAATGCATTTTGTTTATTCATATTTAAAACACTGTACACAAATTATACGAGACAGATATTCACTGTTGTACGTATGAGCTTCGTAGAGTCGTACCATGAAGTAAATACTAAATATAAAGAGAAAGAGAAGGTGCCCTAACGCCGAAACTAAGCAGAACAAGTCACCAGTTTATAGTACTCTATGGTCTCCACTCACCAGTCACCAGTGACCAGAGTGCGGGGCGAAGAAGATTACGCATGCGCTGTAACGCCGATACAACTAATGCCACCTCTAGGCGAGTTGCTAAATTACAGAGACAAGCGTGATATTTCAAAAAGTCATTAAAAGTTCTGCTATTCATCGATAGATGGCAAAACTAAAAAGTATCACCGCTGTGTTGGTGTTAGGTTATTTTCGTTAAAGAATTTCTTTCTTTTCGCAACAGAAGCTATTCAATAGCTTAAAAACTCAGATACAACTATTGTAACCTCAAGTTACTGAACTAAAGAGACAAGCGTGATATTTCAAGTCTTTAAAAGTTCTGCAATTCATCGATAGATAGGGGTGTTAGGTTTTTTTCGTTATGGAATTTCTAGATTCGGTCGACTCCACTCTCCACGCTCAAGGCTCGCGATAGAAGCTATGCAATTGCTTAAAGTCAAAAGAAATCTACATATAAAACTATTAAGTATCTACTATGAAATAAACGCCCGATGCAATCCTCACCAAGACGAAGTACGTACACATGATCACTGAATGAATACTACGATTTCTGCAGGTCAGCTCGGTGACGAAAACTACCATCTGCAGATTGTCATAAAAGAGATTCTATGTATATTGTAACCCCACTCACATGTAAATCGCCTATGTAATTACTAATTAGTATGTTAACTTCGTTCTCTTTAGAAATAATTAAGTTATACCATAATATAAGGTACTAATTCCAATAGTGGCATTTTATTTTAACTAAGATATTTCTTATTTTTAACACATTGTATCTTAAACGCGAAGCCAGAATGTACAAAAGAAAAAACAACATAAGGATATGACAAAAAGTTACACTGGTCGATAGTATGTTCTGAACTGGTTTGAACTTCATATTGTTACAATGACGTTCACACAGCACACTGCACAATACAGCAATAATTATATAATATCTTCTTATTGGACTTTTCACTTTACTACTACTACTACTATCTAATAGTAGCTTACGCTTTACCGCTGTTAGCTGTACCACGTTTATAACGTACCAATGTACCAGTACCGTGATGTTATAAATGCAGTACACAAACAATATAAAAACATATAATCATTGTAGTTTATATTTGTAAGATTTATTGCTTTCACATATTTACGACTCGGGCGTCAAAATGCTTGAAAGTTCTAGCAAAAAAAGAGAATGAAGCGCGTTAATTTTCATTGAGGAAATAGTTCATACCTATTAGAGATAGGGTCTCATAGTATATATTTTCTAAACATCTGTCAAGTTACTGAAATGTTTATCAAATTATTAAATGATAAAAATAAATCGTTAATTACTTGTAACATTTTCTTTCTTTGGTTTTTACTTAAAACTCCATAAAATTTCAAATAAAATTGATATTTAAAAGTAATTATAAGCAGCCAACTAATAGATGCTATCTATATTTACTAGTCAGATTGAATATAATAAGGAAAATTTAATATTAAATATAAAAGCTTATAATTTATACCATTTATTTATCACTGCTTTTATCATGTGGTAATCTAATACATAACAAGAAAATTATGACTACGTGTACAATTTATGATTTTTTGGGGACCGCATGAGAGTAGATGGTGTGGGCAATACCACCCAAACCCACAACACACAGCAACATGGTAAAACGGTACAATACAGCATCAAATGGACCCCCCTTCAGAAAGACAGGCACATCATCTTCTTTCTGAAATATTGCATAAATAAAAAATATATAATAAATGTGTTATTGTAATAAAACTAATTATTGATTAAATAACTTGTAAGCTCAGACAAGGTTCAAGTAGAAGACTTGTTTAAGCAAAATATTAATTACTGATGTTCAAGAATATTTTATCTCCATTCATTTATACAGTTACTAGTTTAAGATCAATCAACATTAATTTTGGGTTCACTCCACTTTACAATTCTGGGTTTCACTTTGAGTAAAGTAAGTTACAAAATGGTATCTACCTGGAACTGTGCTTGATGCTTCTTGATTGTGTCACTGACTGGTGGATAAGGGGTATTGGTGCCTGGCATCAGACGCCTGGGCCCAGCAGGGCATGCGGCCTCAGTCACGGTAGACAGATGAGCGGTATTGTATTGGATGGTTGGAGCCTCCACTCGTTGCAAGGCAATGGGTGCCTATAAATTGATTACCAGATAAGGTATGTCCCGTTCCATTTGCCGCATATAATCTATTTATTTTATATAAGGATTCCAGATAGAATCAACCTCGAAAGAATAAAGGATGGGAAAAGTCTTAAATGGGAGTGATAAGTGTTAGGCTATATGAGAAAGATATATACTTACAACTGGAAAAAGTGGGTTCTGCAAGTGAGATGAGGCTACCAGCCTGCCAGTAATTCTGCTCAATTGGTGATACATATTGAATTTACTTAATTTTACTTTAGTAAAACGTAAATGTAAGTCGTTTCTAACTGTTACGAAACAAGTTTATAGTACTCTGTGGAAACAAGTACTTTATCGAATTTTGGTTACCGTTCTGAAACTAAATATTCACAGAATATAAAATATACAAATTCAAATCCGAAATAAGAAGAATTTTCAAAAATACTTTTTATTTTATTTTAATAATTTTAATGTTATATCATAAGATGTTATATTAATTATGTTATTAATAGTACTTTAATTTTATAACGTTTAACAATTCTAAGATATTGGTTAATAAATATGAGATATAAATTTCGAAGAAAAGTACAACGTGCAATAGCATTGGCATTCATAAATGCACATAATAATACATAAATATAATGTAACATATGTATATTATTATACGGCTAACATAGGCCGTGTTCCGAAATACAAACCAACATACTGGCCAGGGCTAATGACGTCATAGCACCCACTGCCCATATTGCACTGGTGTCGGTGTCGATTGGCGTCGATTTTTGACGTCATCAGCACTGGCCAGTATACTGGTTTGTATTTCGGAACACGGCCATAATAATGAATAAGCAGAATAACTCAAAATCTAAACTTCTTCAGTGCCGTATGTCAAATTATTTGGAAAAAATCTCAGAACAATAACTAAAGCATAGAAGTAGCCTAAATTTAAATACTTAAATTGTGAGTAACTGTTACGCACAATAAAATCTTAAAATTTAGGGTACTTCTATGCTTTAGTTATTGTTCTGAAGAATAACTATAGGTAATATATTTTTTTTATTATTGTCTCTTATAGATTCGTTTATACGTATTTAAATTATCTGTTGCATAACTTGTCTATGCCATGATACTGTTAACATTCATTCTTTTTAGCAAGTTAGACAGTTTGTTGAGCACATTTTCATAAGGTTAGTTATAAAAATGTGTAAATTATTTAAAGTTTTCCATAATAAGTTTGTTTATTTCCTTTAATTTTACGTATTTTTTCCCTGCTGTGAAATTGAGATAAATAATATTTATTCACTTGTTTTTATTCGATATTCAAAATCCGCGTGGCATGTCAGTTTGGAAAGTGATAGCTTTTGTTTTATGGGTTCATTCTATTATTAGCAATCAATCAAAATTGTATATTTAATAATCACTTAAACTCTATAACAGATCCACAATGCAGATTTTCGTTAAGACCCTAACGGGTAAAACCATCACACTTGAGGTGGAGGCCTCTGACACCATCGAAAATGTAAAAGCTAAGATCCAAGACAAGGAAGGCATTCCTCCAGATCAACAGCGTTTAATCTTCGCTGGCAAACAATTGGAAGATGGTCGTACCTTGTCCGATTACAACATTCAAAAGGAATCTACTTTGCATCTTGTGTTGAGACTTAGAGGAGGTGAGCGGAACAATAGTATTTCAAAAACGTATATAAAATAAGACATATTGAGAAATTAACTTCTTTACTCATTGTTCTACTTCCCATTCAAAATAATACTTCCCATTCCAGGTACCATTGAACCATCTCTGCGTATCTTAGCAATGAAATACAATTGCGATAAAATGATTTGCCGCAAATGCTATGCGCGTCTTCACCCCCGCGCTACAAACTGCCGCAAGACAAAGTGTGGACACACCAACAATCTCCGCCCCAAGAAGAAGCTTAAGGATTAAATTTCATTTTATTATTCATTGACTCTTGCACTCCATCTGCTATACCATTTAATATGTAAAACCCAATAAAAAAAGAAAAGCTATTGAGTTGTTATTTTAGTCCCCTCTTTTTTAAGGATCTTCTCAAATTTTATTAGGCCTGTATAGTGAATTTCGTGTAAGGCATTGAATGTAGTTAGTAATGTTTGTTTGGATGAATTGGTTTTACTATACTTTAACATATTCCTGTTCCAACTTTTAACAGTAAATATTTTAAATTTTATAAAATTGTAAATTAAGTTATTGAACTGCCTATTGCACTTATTAGTAATAAATAAAAGAGCAGGAGCAGGTGTTTACTAGAAAGACATTTTGTTTGCTGTCTTCCTCTGCTGACACTAATCCTTATCTTTCTTTTGTTCAGGAATAAAGGCCATAATATGCAGTAAAACAAAGTATTTAAATATATTTTATTATTACATCAATATTATAATATATTTTTTTTGTTATATCAAAATATGTATAATACATATATTTTTTATCAGCAATACTTACTTTTTACTTATTACACTTAAAATGTTAATCGACAAATATAATTTGCTTAGGTTTTCTAACACTTATGTCATCCCCATATTAATTATAAATGCAAAACAATGGCAAATTTCAAATTACAATAGTTTTAAAACCATAATGAGTATTTTTACTTTTTTTAAAAAATAATATTAATAGACGGAACACACTAGATATTTATTATTACACAATATAATTTAAAATATATACTATTATTGAAATCTACATTTTTTGCAAATTATCAAATAATGTGTAGAGGTAGACGGGTGGACGCAAACTATGTATGTATATATACATATTGTAACACATTAATTAATGGACGGATATTTTTCTTAAATCTTACAAAAACTGTTCAAACTACAATTTAGACCATTCCAAAATGTACAACTTTGATTTTAGGCGGGGTTTGAACAGCATTTTCTGCAACAGAAGAAATCTATTGTTCTTATTTGTATTTAAACTTTGTGAATACCCAACATATATTTTGTGCGATAATACATACGTGATAGCATTCGCCTACTAATAAATAAAATAATATATAAATATTTTTAAAGCATGTCAACTATTGATTTTGTAATGAAGCAGTGATGATAATATTGTCAAAATAGTTGTGCAAAAATAAGTAAGCAAGATTAGATCATAACTTGACCATTATAGATTTATATTATATATATATATATATAAAATCTGTTATGTCTTAACTATATTGTAATACACATGTGGCAGAATAATTTATTATAATTAGGCAATATTGATGTTAAGATACACATTATTTACTAAACATCTTATCATCTCATAAAAATGTCTGAATAAATATAAATACACAAAGCAGAACAATAATCTAAATAAAAAATAAACAGACACGATTTGCTACTATATTATAGTGTACATGCTTAATTCATGCAGTGCATTTCTAGAGTGACCACTTAGTAGTGTTTAATGTATATATTCAATAATAATACCAAAAAACCCTAACAAGTAATCACTATTGTTAAGCTAAAATTCACACTTCAACGTAGTCGAGTGTACCGGAGGGGGCGAAGTCCGAGAGGTACTTGTGCGGAGGACACAGCGGCAGGCTGGCCGCCAGCTCGCGGACCGGGTCCGGCACGGGAGGTTCCTGGTGTTCACATATCACATCTATTAATCAATAAAAAGGAACAAGGGTACAATATGTATAGTGACATATACTTACAGATACAACAGCAATGGTAACTGTGTCAGAAAATTTGACTTTGTTCTTTTCAGGTTTATTTCCTTGTACTGTCCAGAAATTATCTTGAGGATATCTATCGTTAAAGTTACTCTGAGTATTGTATTTGTCATTTATATTCCTTTCTTCCTCGAGTTCCGTCTGGAACAAATGTTTGAAGTGGGACGCTATCCTCTCATCATGAGATCTCGGAACGGCAACACTTGGGCCAGTCTTGGCATAACTTTTGGGATTTCTTTGAATATTTATAACATTGTCCATACTGTTCCACCTTACACTATTATTGCTGACAGATTTCGTGTCATGGCTATATGTGTTCGCGATATACGAATCATCTTTAATATTCTGCCCCCATATTGTAGTATCTCTCTCTAGATACTGGTGTAGGTTTGGTCGTATGCTGGTTGTGGTATAGGCTTCGTTTTGTGATATAGGTAAAGTTAGTATGGAGGGCTGCGAGGTGATTGCGGGAAGAGGGAGGGGGACCCGCGGGAGGGGAGGGGGCTTTGCTTTGATAGCTTTAGAAGAAGTGCTAGATTCATTCTCAGATTCAGAATAAGAATTAGAGCTGCACTGAGAACATGAATGTGAGCATTCAGAATCTGGTAAACACAAAAAAGGATAATTATTTCAAAATTGAAAATATTAATTTTGAAGCAAAATAAACATTTTTATATTTCTATATTCTGTAATTGTATGACACTTGCCGGGTCGATCCAACCTGGCGTAGTGAGTAGCGCAAGTAGAAGCCTCCTCTACGAGGTGTGGTAACCCGTAGCGCTTGGCAGCGAAGCGCGCGTCTACGAACAGGTCCCACGCTGCCAGGTCTACGGCTAGACTTAGGGCTTTCTCGATTCGACCTCGCCTGGGAACATTATACAGTAAATACATACAACTTAAAAAAAATATATAAGATATAAAATACAATAAATCTTTAACAAAAATAATTAAATTAAAAGCTGAAATTGTAAATACAATTATTTGTAACAAAATTAATAAAAACACTACAAATAGCTTTCAGTATAATAATAATAATAATAAAGTTTTTGGTACATATTGTCACAAAATCAAACTTAATATATTTAAACCTTTTTATTACCTTATCTTAATATATTTAATGTAGTTTGTTTTGTTTTGATAAGAACTTACCGTCAGACTCGATAGTTTGACCTGATGGTAGCTACTAGTAATAAGCTTGATAAGTGTATTATCAACTCTAGTAGATGTATATGTCTTGCAGGCCTCTATACATCAATCCCAACAACATTTCTTCTACGACTTAAAAATTAATAGTTTTTCAAATTTAAGTTTTCCCATAAAAAATTCATTTGTTGCCTCTGAACTGACATTAACTCTGAGTGTAGGTATGGCGCCCGGACGTTGACCTTTTAAGTACTTCATAAATAAAAGAGGTACCTATCATTTTTTTTGTTTTGTTTATAAGGCATTCCACGGGAAATTGTAAAATGTGTTATTTTTTTAATTGATCTGATCATAACTAATTTAATTTTAACGAAATGTATACTACTTACATAAATTTACATAATATGTAAGAAATATTTCGAAAAAGACGAGCAAAAGTATTTTTTTCACTATGACAAGTAGTTGTTTAGTTATGAACAAGTGGTACGATTTTTTCGCATTATATGTTAGCAAACACTGTTTTCGTCAATTTTGTTAGGAGAGCGACAGAGACAGCGTCGAAAAATAAAAAAAAATATCTTCAATTTTAATTTAAGATAAAAATAATACAGGAAAAGGTAAGGATTTTACTATAAAACTCACAAATGCAATGAGCGCGTATGAGCGTGTAGCGTGTCCCACTAGTCATATGAAAACATACAAAAGCTGCAGTTTTAACCTTAAAACTTTCCGTACTAAAGGGAATCTTTCTTGGGAAGTACGAAATGGCTAATTGTTGAATTTTTATTCATATTTTTTTACTGCAAGGTGTAAATGGGGAGGGGAGAGGTGTGACAATAATGATTAAAAGTTTAATTTAAGAAAATGTCTAAAACGTTATGTTGGTTCAGTATAAGAAAGTACTGTGTTGATTATTTTTTCAAAGAATTTAATAAAAAAACATGTTCATTATAACTGTCATCTTAAAAATTAATAAACAATTCTAAACATGACATAAAAAGAGTTAATTTTAATAATACTTCAATTTTTCGATATTGATATGAAATGAAAAAACTATGAATGATATGAAAAAACTATGAATGATATGAAAAAACTAATTGATCATTTATATTAGCCCGAATAGAAAGTTGCAGGTCTAAACATTAGAAATTCTGGAGTAATTTGTCCCACCAGTCACTATGGAATGCCCTATATCAAGATTTGTAAAAAGTCGTAGAACAAATGTTATCGGGATTGATATAGAGAGGCTGCCTGCAAGAGATGTCCAAATAATTAAAAATAGCCCTGTATTATATATATAAAGATGCTTTAGTAGACATCACTTTGTCAGTGTGGTGATGCAATTTAATATATACTTTTAAGTTTTGGAATGGCGTTCTTAATGTCTAAAATATTTTTTTAGGTTTCGTTTTTACAAGCAACACCAAAAAAAAAAAAAAATAATAATAACACAAACATATTTTACTGAAACTAACCTAAGCAGATGATGAAAGAACTTCCTGGCCAAGTCGTGCACGGCGGGCGCGTACTTGGACGCCGTGAGGGGAAGCGGCACGGAGGGAGCCAAGTATGCTCCGAGCGCCATCTGCGCCCCGACCTCATCACTCTCCCCCAAATTTCCCTTTCTTAGCGCACTTCTAACTATTTCGCTCATAGATTTAAGACATTCCGCCCCTTCTTCCTCCCAATCCATAGCCCGGAGCAGCGCCACTGCGTTTGAGGTGCGGCTTAATCTTATATATGCCTACAATTTGTAGAGATATATTACTTTTCATTATTTAGTTCTTTGAGGGCCGATCTTTCTATCCGACCGTAAACTCCTTATTCCTATGTAGTTTCGTATTTATTACTATATTTCTTTATTAAGTTGTAATTTCTTGAATTTTAAATAAATATACAATGAAGAATTAATTTCCAAGAATGAATCGATTCGATCGGAATAGTAAAAAGTAACAAAAGAGAAAATAATTCTAATCTAATTCATTAAAAAGGGGCACTAATATTGTCTTATCTACCGAAAGTAAGGGAGCGTGTGTTATCTTCAGAAAAGTTAAAGGTCCTCCGTTAAATGAGGCCAACACCAGCGGTCCGCCTCTACGACTTCGCGTTGCTAATATTTGTACTCGTTTCGTTTCCCTGAAAGAGAAATTGTAAAACATTTTATTAACAAATAATATTTACAAAATCAGTCGTCCATATTTATAAATTTCTTATGTGTAGAATCACGTTCACGGGACGAGGAAACGGAGTGTCTGACCACAGACAAGAGTTGCGGAGACTATAAAGGTGTTTCTTGACGGTTTGTATTCTTCCAACATATTCTAACCCGTAGTGTAATAGTTATTTATTATATTTTACCGCATGTAAGCCGTGAGGTCCAGACACTTAGTGTGGTGATGCAGCAGCGCCAGCGCGCGGTCGAAGCACTGTATCCGACCGGCTTCCTCCGTAGCTATTATCAATTCCCCCGCCCACCTCACGTCCGTCGCTATCTGGAACGAGATACATCATCTACGAGACTACGAACATTAATATACAAGATAATCTAAATGACAATGTTATTTTCACGATCTACCTTCATTTTGTCTTAAAGTAATAAAATCGAGATAAATTTTCGATAAATTATATCTATCAATTGTTACCTAAGTACAATTGTAATAGATAATTATAATTGACATTAATTGAAATTACGTGTATTTTATGATCGCAAATCCTGAGGGGGTAGGATAAGTCGAAAAAACCCTATGTTCAAAAACACGTATGAGCACATTCGGCAATATCCTCCGTCGGCTTCACTCACAAATCCTCCCCTGATCTGGTGCGTGATCCCGGCGGCGCGGTGGAGCACGACCAGGCTGGCGTCCAGGCATGCGGCCAGCACGCGCGCACCGCACGGGGAGCGCGTCGCCAGCCTCGCCGGCGCCGGAAGACTGGCGCGCGAGGCGGCCGGCGCCAGCGATGACAGTCGTGCCGCCGTCGACCCGCGCACTGAGTAGCGCAGCCACGACAGCGTCGCGCCGCTCTAGGGACGGACCGACCCGGGACAGAAATGTTAGCACTTCTAATGATCCGTTGAATTGTGAAGGACTCTCTATTGTTCGTCGTGAGGGTCGCGGTGTTATGTTATCTAATGTTATTGCTCATCGACATCCTCGATAGATGATATCGAATACGAAAAAATTGTAAATTGTACCGGTCGTTGATCGGGAAACAGTGCGTGCGAACAAAAATGTAACTATCAGCTCAACAATATTAGTATATATTCTTATCGTAGACATAGTTATTTGGTATATAAAAGTCTGATCTATTTGCTGATATGTGAGCTTCTTACAAGTTATTAGGAATTATGATTCTATACATATAAAAGCGTCATGCCATTCAGTACTCACTCACTCATCATGAAGTCCCAGACACATAAAAGTTCTGACTCTCAATTTAATTACAAAAAAATGGTATATTCTATAAAGAAAACTTTCTTATATCAGAGCAATTTATTTAAAAGCTGTGCTCTGTAATGAGAATAAATTGAAAGATTAATCAGAAAATAAACTTTTAACTAATCTTAAGTATACCTTATGACAGACAGTTTGGTCCACGATATGTACAATATGATCATATTCATGAGACAGTTCTACTAACAATACCTCACTCTCTAGCTGGTGGTATGCTAGTAATGTAACTTGTTGCCTGAAATTACAAAAACAAAGTAATAATAACATAAACTAAATACATTTGTTAGTCCAAACAATGAAGTTATTCAATAATTACGTTATACTATGTTTGATGCTAAAAGAAAAATCATATAATAATAAATTACCCATTAGCTTGATACAAATGCAGATTAGCATGGTCTTCGAGCATAGGACTCCAGGGTGCCGGTTCGGCGACATTGGAGCCCCAAACTAGAATATGAACATTGGAGGTGCCCTCACTCCACGAAATGTGACGTTCAGTTCTACGAGCACTACCTCCAAGTTCTAGTGACTGAAATTAAATAAATATATATATATATATAAGATTGTTGAATGAAAGTAGGAAATGCAGTAGACGAAGCTTCTTAGCATTTCATGCATTCACCATGCTGGTGCCGGGCCCATCACGTTGCATGGAGAGGAGTGCAAACAGTGTCTGGGACTTGCAATCCAGGTGTAGATTGAAGGGGCCCCTTTATTAAGCATATAGATGCTCGCCTCGACTATCTACACTTCTCTCCCTACCTAATCAAATTTGGAAAGAACCTACTAATGCCGTCTTCAAAATACATTCTATAAATGAACTGGTGCTTGTTCTAGAAAGACCAAGGTTTTTATTAGGTTATAGAGAGATTTTGCTATTATACCTCACGCTCCCATTTCTATCGCCTACAAACTAACTATAAATTTATTCCTGGACTGTTCGTTTGATGTTTGATAAAGACTCAGTGTAATAGTTTTAAATTGGAGATAATAAAAATACACATTTTTTCCTTATTATATGAAATATTATATTTTATATAAAAAGTGTAGACTTCGGTTTTCATACAACAATGTTTAATGAAAGCACAATATCAAAAATATTTAGATTATTTAATTGTAAAACCTTAAGTAAAAAATAAATAAATTAAAAATGTAAAAAAAAACGCAATCAAATCTCTCCACACATTTGGCTGCTACATTGCCACAGACAAACACACAGATACACAGATACGATCAACAAGTCACCCCTCTTTTTGACTCAGGGGTTAAAAACAAACAATCTTTAGTTGTTGTTAGTACCTGTAAATGTGGATCTCTTTCTGATATTTGACAAGGTGTTCTATTATTAACACATTTCCCAAATGTTATTAAAGTTGCTGTTCTATCTGTATGTGTCAGCAATAACAGTGATTTACAGAAAACAACTGAAAAATAAAAGGGAGGTAAAAAACTATTGTTATGGCAATCAATGATTTATTTTGTTTACATAGTTGAGTAAAATATTAAAATATATGTTTAGAGTCAAAAAACAGTAACATACCTCCAGTTACTATTGGCCCACTTAATTTTCCAACACAATAATGGTCAAATAAAATGTTTGCTATATCTAATGTGTTTGATTTTATTGTAATATATGCTATGACTCCTGACGAAAACATCAAGGTAATGAGATTATCATTAGTCCACTCGCTGAAAACTATATTGGTGTCGTGAAGTTTTGTTTCTAGTGTGCGCAATTGTTTTGGTATATGAGGCCTCCAGTAGCCTCCTCGACGTTCTAAATAATTTCTTTTACAACTACCATAAATCGATTCATTAATTTTTTTCTTAGTTTCATACCTAAATATAAGAATTGTTTTTAATTTCATATTCTTGTGTGCTACTTAAGAAAAGTATCAAATAACTTACTTAAAACTTTTTAAATCAATGTGGTTTAAGTAAACACTTTCGTCGTTGGTTAAAAATTTTACTTCATAACTAAACATCCTGATAAGTTCATTTATTTATATAAGATTAATTGACTTTCTATTTTATTGATTTACAGCTAAACATTATTTATGAAATACGAAACGAAGTTGATAGTTCATTTTGATTGTTTTGCTTTTTTTGCAATAATTAGTTCAGACATGAAATGTCAACGTCATTTGCGACTAGAGATGTGATAAACGGCTTTATCTGAATAACGAATTTAAGTACAATGCTTGAAATTTTAAACAGGCTTATTAAAAAGCGAATATTTCTTAAACGCTTTTAATATTTTCTATAAATATATAAGATAAATGAAGAAATTAACAAGTATTACACAATAAACCCATGAATTATTGTCGCGCTACCCAATTGCATATAAAATATATATAATACATTAAATTGCGCAATAATTCTTTATTAATTATTTGATATTAATTTGGTTTGCTCCTTAAGAAACAATTTTTGTAATAAGGCAGTTTAAATGAAAAATAATAACATTTTATACATCTTCTAAACATCTCAGTACAGCGTGACAACGCTAGGAGGCGCTTTAATAACTCATGGGTTTATTGTTTAATACTTGTTAATTTCCTTAAATTTCTTTTATGTTTATAAAAAAATATTAAAACCGTTTAAGAATTAATATCTTTTTTATATGTTCCATTAAATTCTACGAAAATACATATATTACGTGCAGTGTATATCAAATAATGAATTTATTGCAAACTTAAAGGGATATCAAAAATAATATTATTTTTAAATAATTTAACTAAAAACCAATGACACGGATTGATAGTTATTTAATTTGAAGTTTATCGATACAGTTTTATCGACACATATATTTACTAAAAAGAAGATAGCACAGCGACATCTGTTGTAGAGTAGCGAAATCTAAACCAACTGGTCAGTTTTGGCTGAAAATTCTGATAATCCGTTTTGCCGATAAAACTAAATCAGCAATATCTGAAATGTAGTGCCTAAAAACTAATCTGATTATTAATCTTATTTTTTAAACATTTCAATTTACAAACACAAATTACTCAATAAACCATAAAATAAAAAAATATGATCAGTACATTATCCCCTCCGACTTTGTCATAGCGTTAGAAAATTGAATTAATACCTCGGCTCATCACAAGATGGCAGCAGCAATACCGTGCAACCATGTGTCTCCTGAACAAAAAAGTGTCGAATTTGTCATGTTTGCTGCAGTTAAATCCCTAAAAATGTAAACAGCAATACCTATACGCAATCTGAAAGCAAATGCATTCATTCGCTGGACAGCAATGAGCAATCTAATAGCATCAACATAACACAGAGAAAAAAGCGCACCACAGTTTTGAATGATTGCTCCTTTCAAGACGATTCTAACGATAACGAAACTTTATGTATATAGTATTTAAAAACGGCTTTGATTCTGTTAATATCTTTCCTAGATATTAATAGACTCTTCAATAGAGGTACCTAAGTTTAATATAATTATTGTTAATATAATTATATTAAACTATACTAACTATAATTATATTAATAATTATACTGGCCTGACGAAAATAGAATGCCTGAAATATTTCATGATAAACTGTCAGGTCAGTTTATCAAATTATTGTTTATGCAAATTATTGTAAGAAAATACAAATATAGGATTTTTTTGATTGGTGGTGATTATAATGTTAATGTGTTGGAATCTAGTAAATCTACTTCAAATCTCTTGTCCCTCCTGCAAAGTTTTAATTTTGCTTAAGTAGTTAAAGAACCAACCAGAACCTATCGAAACTTCTGCAACGTGTATAGACCTAGTATAGTGTATAGTATTTTGTAACATGCAAAATATGAGCATTTTTGTAAATATTGTAGAATATGGTTATTTGGATCATAATGGTGTACCTATTTGTTACTATGAGCTTACCTAAAAGTGATAATTAAAATAAAAGGCTACGATGAAAATTATTTATAATAGAACAAACATTAGTATATTAATATATTAATTGGCCACAATTGTTCACCGAGCGTAAATGATAATTACAGTTATGATAATTACAACTCAATCAATAATTAATAAACCTAATTATATATAAAAAAGGTAAATGGCTAATCAAAGGTTTAAAATTATCTTATAAAAATAAACGTCTCTTAAAGATATTCAACACAAAAGAACGATTTTTTCTTCGAAACTACAAAAAATGCAGAGTTGAGAATGTAATAATGACAATGTGGGAAATAGTAAAAGACCGTATGAATAAAATAAAAAAAGAAACTGAAAATAATTTAGAATTTAAAATTGATGATGTTCTTATTCAAAATCCCATTACAATGGTAAACAATTTAAATATTTTTTTTTGTATTGTTTGGCGGTTTAAAAATAATACCTCGAGTCAGACAAATAATGTCGATTCCTGTAGAAAACTCAATATTTGGTTAATAAATATGGTCTGGTCCAAAACAAATTTATATTATAACTAGCTGTTCCCAGCGGCTTCGCCCGCGCTATATAGGCCCTTGTTATGTAGGCCATAAGGTTTTTAAAGTTACTCAGAAAAGTACTTTATTAGGGGTAGCTGCAGCACGGGCTACAGCTACATGATTTTTATACAGTCTACGTGCCTACACGTAGACTGTATAAAAATATATTTATCTGGCTTATGATCATAGCCATAAAGAGCCACGGGCAACAGCTAGTGATATTATAAATCCCTTTATCATAGTGTTATTACTGATTGTAAATAATTTTACTTCTAAATGTTTATATTTATTAATATTCGTATATATATGACAAAGTTTTTAATCATGTTACGTAATACATTTATAATTTAATTACATTGTAGAAATTTTCACGCGGATCCTAATTTTACCTCGTATCAATATGGCCTATGTTCGTCAGAGACATAATGTAGGATTTTAATGGTAAAAGATTTTTTTAGTTTTGTTCCAGTAGTTTCGGAGCCTATTCAATTCAAACAAACAAACAAGCAAACAAACAAATCTTTCCTTTTTATAATATTAGTAATGATAATGATTAAATATAGCCTATGTTCGTCATGGATAATGTATGAGTCTAATGGTAAAAGATTTTTTTTGTATCGGTCCAGAAGTTTTCAGGCCTATTGAATTCAAACAAAGAAACAAATCTTTCCTCTTTATAATATTAGTATAGATAAAAAGATAAAACTATAATACTGTATTAAAACATATTAAAGATTCAAAAAAAGAACGAAATTCTAAGATTAAACTTAAAAAATATTTAGTGAATAAATCTTATTAATCATTGCAGAAAATTTTGATGATGGCGTAGAATGGTAGTTGGTATGCTACAAAAGGAACAAATTTTGAGGAGTAGAATCTCTTAATTTTTATTAAGAGATAATTTGTTTCTTTGTTTGTTTGTATTGTGTTAATAAAAATCAAACTAATTTATTATTATTTTATCGATTTAAATTTGACGTATTATAATTTAAATTTAAATTTTATACAAAATTATTTAGCTGAATAAAAAAGTCTTCATTTATTGTTTGAACCGCGTATGATGAAGCACGAAAATTGTTCTACAAATTACATATACATATGTGAGGAACCTATTACAATTTTATATAATCGCATATAAAGTAATTACCAAAAAATAGTGAATTTAACTAAATCTAACTTGTTTTTAAACGACTTCTTCAAAAAAGAGGAGGTTCTCAATTCGGCCGGTATATATACCTATATTTTTATGTATGTACACCGATTTCTCCGAGGTTTCTGAACTGATTTACGTAATTCTTTTTTGTTTGATACGGAATAGTTTCGAATTGGTCCCATAAAAAAAAATATTCAGGTAGGCCCATTAGTTTTTATTTTATAAGCATTTTTGTGCAAGCTTTGAACTAGCTCCTTCGGAAGGAAATCGGAACGTGCTGTGACAAATGACATCTGTTGTTTTGGATATGTGAAGTCTGATGCGCTGCTGCTAGCTACTCACGTTGCTGAGAAGACTCGGTTGCTGTACGGTTTCGTATCACTTCTAATCTATAAGCCCTCTGCTCAGTCAACTCGTTCTCTAAACGCTCATTAATGAGGTCAAGTGTATTAGCTCTCTACTCAATATACTCATTCGGAAGACGCTCTTGGATCTTACCGAGTCTAGAATTATGCTGTTCAAGAGTTTCGTAAACGTGATTTCATATATGCCTTCATGGCCAACCAACATTTTTCATGATCTTTAATAGTCTCACAAGTACGTGAAATTGTGTTTCGAAGAGCATGTTTACGGAGACTACTTCTATCCGTTCCCGTTTTTTGAGATCTATATTTTTTTACTCATGGCTAATTGATAAGTATTAAATAAAAATAACTACGTTAAAAAAATACTTTAAAACTAAAAAGTAAAAAATAATGAAGATTTTATATTTATTATATAGGTACTACCTATTATTTATATGTCCTATATACTAAGGGCCTTACTTATAAAAAAATACTATGCAATGGTTATATCGAATTTAAACTATGTATATACTATATAACTATATAACTATATTTGGTTTAAGCTGTGAATAACGTGAGAATAATTTCTTACTAATAAACGCGGTTATAACATTGTTATAACTATTCTATCATTATGTCAAATGCACAAAACGGCAACGTCGGAATTCATATACAAATTTCCTAAAAAAACGAAAATTTATATTTTTTCTGTGATATACTTTGATACTTTCAATGTTGACGTATTATGACTTTATAACTCAGTAGTGAATATAATAATTAATTATTAGTTTTATTTAATAAGAATTATAAAATGACTAATAAAAAAGAACGCACGTACTAACTGAAAAACACGAAAAAAGAGGAAAAGGTATAATTACAATGTTATTACAATATGAATTCCATACCTACTATTATAATTCTTGTATTTCTCATTGCTTATAATATATTTTTATTGCAGAAACTTCTAAGAGAATTATTGAAGCCACAATACTAATTAAAGAAAATAACCATTTAAATACAAATAAGGCGAGACTAAAACCATGGACTCAAGTAGTTGAGGAGACATTATAAACTTTTTTAAGCTTCATTTTGTTATTTAATAAAATTTTTGAGAAGGAAATCTAATTAAAACATTCTACTAACATTTACTTTGGTGTTTTGTATAGTACCTATTCGTATTATGCTACAATACAAGAATTCGGTTTTCAGATTTATTGTAATTTATAATAAGACATAAAAAACAGATAGTTTAATATCTCATATATTTATTTGAATTACAATTATTATATAGCTATATTAGCACTGCTGAAGCTACCATTTACATTTTGGTGTTTACAAGGAAGTTCTGAAACCCTGTCGGTATAGACTATAGACAAATCAATTTTTGTTGTAATAATAAAAATACATTCGTATCTCTCTTGCCTTAGCAATTGTTCTATCCGTAGTTGTCTTCCACTTTTTTCATGGTTGAGTGAAATGGTTTGTTCTGGTGAGTATATTTTACATCTCTGATAAAGCTACCTGAACAGTCGAATACTATATCTTTTACAATATTTATAGAACTGGCCACGAGAACCTTGTACTTTAGGCATTGTAAGTGCAGTCTTTTTAGGGTTCCGTACCCAAAGGGTAAAAAACGGAACCCTATTACTAAGACTCCGATGTCCGTCCGTCCGTCCGTCTGTCTGTCACGAGGCTGTATCTCATGAACCGTTATAGCTAGAGAGTTGAAATTTTCACAGATGATGTATTTCTGTTGCCGCTATAACAACAAATACTAAAAACTAGAATAATATAATTATTTAAGGGGGCTCCCATACAACAAACGTGATTTTTTTTTGTTTGTCTATATGTCATGAACTTTTATAGCTAGATAGTTGAAATCTTCACAGATGATGTATTTCTGCTGCCGCAAATAAATCTGATACTAATTAAATAGGTAATAATAGTACGGAACCCTTCGTGCGCGAGTCCGACTCGCACTTGGCCGGTTTTATTTAATATAATGTAATATTTTTGATAATATTGATTTAGCAAGTCGCCTGAATATTCCAGTAACGGCCTGGTGAAATAACCTATGTAACAAAATTGTATAAAAAAATATGTATATCTTACTCGATTGCGGTCCCGATATCTTAACGCTGTTAATATCTAAATCAGTGAAGATACTCGGTTACTCGTTGGAGCACAACTTTCGCTCACGGGCCGGAGTCAGTATGTACGCGCGGAACGACCTCTGTATTCAGCGTCTCCTTCACCTTGAAGACCCCACTTTTTCTTCCCTATGGGTTTTAGTGGACACAGGAAACGAAAAAATCCTGTATTCCTGTGTCTACCGTTCGCACAGCGGTGACCAGGAGACAACTCGTTTATTTGAGTATCTCAGTGAGGCTGCAGATATGGCTCTGTATCAGTACCCTTCGGCGCAGCTCGTCTTTCTGGGGGACTTTAATGCCTGTCATCAGGACTGGCTGTTCCCGTACCAGAAGACCGACCATGCTGGAAGAGAAGCGCATAAATTTGCGTTGTCCTTGGACCTCTTTCAGCTGGTGAAGCAAGCGACAAGGGTACCAGATGTGGTAGGCCATACAGCCAATTGCCTGGACCTTCTGCTGACAACTGATCCGGACAGGTATCGTGTAGAAGTCACCTCCCCCTTGGGAACCTCCGATCACAGTCTGGTGAAATCTGTGTTTACATATTCCCCACCAGCTTTCGAACCTCATGGTGTTAGGCGAGTATGGAAATACAAGTCAGCAGATTGGGATGAGATGCGACACTTTTTTGCGTCTTATCCTTGGCGGCAGGTCTGCTTCTCTTCTTTGGATCCGTTGAGTTGCGCGGATGCTATAACCGATGTGGTGCATCAGGCAATGGAGTATTTTATTCCTTTTGCTGACGTACCCATCGGTGGCAAAGCTCGCCCATGGTTTAATGCCGAATGTGGTCATGCTCAAGACTGAAAACATTCGGCATATCTCATTTGGGCTGATGCTCGAACCCGCAAAACTCCGGATGTAAGTTCGAAGAAGAGAGCCTTTAACCAAGCTGCCAAGTCCTTCAAAAAGGCATTGCGGAAGGCTCGTCTCGATCGAATCGCTAAGAATGGCGAAAAGCTCTCTGTCAGACCAACTGGCAGTCGAGCTTTCTGGTCTCTTGCGAAAGCGATCGAGTCGAATTTCTGCCAACCCTCACTGCCTGCTCTGCTGAAGCCGGATGGATCCCTGGCCCACACAGCAACAGAGAAAGCGAATGTACTTGCTTCTCTTTTTGCTGATAATTCGCATCTAGACACTGGCAATGCTTCTCCAGCACATCTTCCTCACTGCGGTATTTCAATGCCTGAAATCCGCATCACTAACAAAGAGGTATGGAGAACATTGTGTCGTTTAGATGTGAATAAAGCCAGTGGTCCTGATGGTATACCAGCCATTCTGCTCAAGACATGCGCAGCTGAGTTGTCTCCTGTACTGACACGTCTGTATCGCCTCTCTTTCATGACTGGAATAGTGCCGAAATCCTGGAAGCTTGCTAATGTGCAACCCGTGCCCAAAAAAGGCAGCCGTGCCGACCCTGTCAATTACAGACCGATTTCAATCACCTCCATACTCTGGAAGATTATGGAGCGTGTATTGAACTCGCGCCTACTAGCATACCTAGAAGGTAACGATCTCCTCAGTGACCGACAGTACGGGTTTCGCCGTAATAGGTCTACTGGGGACCTCCTAGTGTATGCTACTCACATTTTAGGCGAGGCCATCGAGAAGAACGGAGAAGCGGTCGCCGTCTCTCTGGACGTCTCGAGGGCATTTGACAGGGTCTGGCATGCGAGCCTTATATGCAAGCTTTCAGCGTACGGTATATCTCCTGGTCTGATCGGCTGGGTAACGGACTTTCTGAGCCACAGATTTCTCCGAGTAGTTGTCGACGGGTGTTCCTCGGAACCCTTGACAATAAATGCCGGAGTGCCTCAGGGGTCCGTTCTTTCTGCAACTCTGTTTCTGCTGCACATTAATGATCTGTTGAAGCCCGGTATCTATGGGTATGCAGACGACAGCACAGTTGTAGAAAGATATCTGCCGAGTACTCGGGCTAGTCGAGATCAAGTACAGTCTGAAAGAGAAGCCATGGTGCAACGTTTGAATGACAAACTTCAGGCAGTCTCCGCATGGAGCAATGCCAATCTTGTCAAGTTCAACGCCACCAAAACGCAGACGTGTCTATTCACCGCCAAAAGGAGTCCTTTCACCTTGGCTCCTACTTTCCAGAATGTATCCTTGGAATACAGTGACCGGCTTCAGTTGTTAGGCTTAGAGATTTCCTCGAACCTCAACTTTGGTCGGTTCATTGAGTCCAGAGCAAGAGCAGCAGCAGCAAAGCTTGCCGTTCTTGCGAAGGTTCGGCAGTACTTTACACCGGGACAGCTTCTTGTTTTATACAAAGCACAGATCCGGTCGTGTGTAGAGTACTGTGGCCACATATTTGCTGGTGCCGCAAAGTCTCATCTTGCGGTTCTGGACTCAATTGAGAGGCGAGCAAAGAGGCTTATAGGCGATCCCGAATTGGTCGAAGCCGACCTCCAAAGCCTTGAACACAGGCGTAAAATTGCTAGCCTCTCAGTATTCTATAGGATACATTTTGGTGAGTGTGCGCAGGAACTACACGACTTAGTTCCCCCATCCCCCTTCCATCACCGGACGTCCCGACGCACGGCAGGTATCCATCCTTTTGTTGTGGACATTCCACCTGTCCGAACGAAGCGCTTTGCTTCCTCATTTTTAGTGCGTACAGCGAAGGAGTGGAACAAATTGCCTGCGTCGGTATTTCCGGCCAAATATAATGTGGGTGTCTTCAAGAGAAGAGTGAATAGGTTGCTAGGGCAATGCGACTTACCATCTAAGACTACATTCCACTTACCATCAGGTGGAATGTAGTCAAGCATTGCCCTAGAACATATAAAAAAAAAAAAAAAAAAAAAATAAGTCACGTCCACGTTTATCCACTGTTATTTCACCACCAAACAATCAACACTAAACAATATTTTTAATATTTTAGTTTTTCTCCTAGACTGTTGCATTGGAATAGCCGTATTATTACTTCTTCAACTCCTTGTATTGAGTTAAAAGCCATTGATTTTTTTAGTATATACTAAGCACTCTGATATTTGTAAATTCAATAATATCTAGAATATAGCAAATTTTTGACGTTAGTAAAAAGTGTTATTTGGTTGCTTGGTTACGATAGTTATATCGAACTTAAACTAGGGTGAGAGTTGGTTTAACGATGTTTTAAATTTGTTAGCACTTTTAAACCTACGTTATGATAAGTTTAAGTTACATCGAGTTTATTAGTAAGCATTTTCCCTATTCCGAATTTATATTTGGTTTAAATTGTTAAACCTTGTTTATAAGTAAGGCCCTAATAGGCTTGTTGTCGGTGCCAAGCCTTAAACAAATAATTATATTAACCACTTAAATGAATACGAGCAAATTAATAAACATAAACAATAACATAAACATAAACAATAACATAAACATAATAAAAAGCAATTAAATGTTATTATTATAAGCAGCTCAACTAATACGAAGAATAGTAAACAAAAACAAAATTATGAAAATATATTCAACAGAATTTTTAAACTAAATGGACATGTGAAATATGAAATGACTACTTCAAAAATTTAAATACGTAAATAAAGCTATAAAATAACAATTCAATCTTAATATGATTATTAGCTTGAATCGATACGAAGAAAAACTAAAAAATAAATATGTAATTACGAAAATGTATTCAACCGAATTCCTATACTAAATGGCTTGGCACCGACTTCAAACCTGTAATAGGTTATATAAATAATAGGACATATAAATAATAGGTAGTATATATAATAAATATTAAATCTTCATTATTTTTTACTTTTTAGTTTCAAAGTCGGTTTTTTTTGATGTAGTTCTTTTTTTTATTTATTTATGCTTGGGTTTGGACGTTTTTTACGTTTAGTAAATTTATAGATTGGATTTATTGTATTTTGTCTTGTTTTGTCTCGTTTACTACAAGCCCACAATAAAACGGTCTTCGTTTTTTCTAAACTCTTTATTGGCACTATTTAGACACGCACACTGAACTATTTATTATAACTGTTGCACTTTGATTATAATAGTTTTACTGCACAACTATATTACTATATTTTTAATTAGATCAGTAGGTAAACATATCACTGTAAATATATCACTGCGGCTTGCTCGTCCGCGGTCGACAGCAGCGCCGCCCGTTTCCGGTGCGGTGGTGAGGGTCATACCCGAGCCACTTGCACTGGAATGTTGGGGTGCGCGGTCTGTGCGGACCGAGGCCTCTCAGCAACTCTCCTATTGGAGAGCCGAGTGTTCGAAGATTAGCACCTGGTGCACCTGGAGCCGGCTGTGGCTATGGCAACATAGTCACATCGTGCTTCAGCGGGGGAAGTTGGGAAGGAGAAGGGTTCAGCCCGTTCCTTCCCAGCCGTAGGCCCAGGTGAGAGGGGGGGGGGCGACCTCTCTCGCCATTGCACGGGTCTATGACGTAGGAGTACACTGGTTGCCCGAGGTACCCTTATCGGGGGGGTTCCGCCGGGGCGCCACGGTGAGTGCGAAAGCGATCGACGTGAACGTGTTGTGCCATCTTTTAAAGCTAATACCTAACTTGTTGAATAGTAATGCTAAATATGGTGCAGCAGTTTCTATTACTGGCTTTAGTGCTCTTATCTATCCATATTCCCCTTGACCACTTCTAAATACTAATTAATTTAATAACTTTATTATTTCTTGGGCAAAATTAAAATAGAACACAGACACTCACACACAATACAACATTGATTTTTAATGTCTGTAAGTAATATCAGAGATTCAGCGGTTGAAAAGCTTAATAATGTGGTTAGTACATTATAGTAGGTACTAGTACTGGATTATCAGTTAAGAAAGTAGCTGCAAACCAAAAAGTGACATTTTTATCAATATTAAGTGGTAAGAAATAAAATTTGTTTTTTTAAATCCTGGTTCTATGCTGGGAAACAATCATGAAGAATTAATTGTTGCCCTAAGGCAACGTTAGCTCGTTTTAGGCCAAAATGTCTAATGACGTTAGACATTTTGGCCTAAAACGAGATGGTTAAAAGTAGCGAAAGAAGGTTGTGCGCTGACTATATTAAGTTATCGACTGTGCCACACTTCACGAACGAGTGACGGCACCCCTCAGAGAGGTGTTGGTGTCTTGTTTTATCTCAGACGCGTTATCACTATGGGAGTTATAGTTCACCCAATTACTTATTTGGTTAAACAAAGGTCGATGAAAGTGAAAATGAGCAATAACACCCTTATAATCGGCACCGCTTACAGATCGCATTGGTTAAATACTCGAACCTCTTTCGATGCATTAACAGAAACCATCAGTTCTCTTCCATATTATGATTATCTACTATTTTTAATTGAGCATTCTATATGTGATCGTCTTTATCGGGACGGTGGTGATATCTATTAGGTTTCTTTACAAAATCCTAACCAATGTTTCTAACTTTGCAGTATAGATAAACACTGAAAAGATGCCACTACCGAAATTAATGAATGTGTTAAGCTTATTTAAATTTATATAAATATAGAATGAAAAATAAACCGATACGGGCAGGGATTCAAACCCGCGACTACTGGGAAACCGTGGCGTCGCTCTACCAACCGAGCTACTGTATCGCTGTCCGCCTCGGTGAATTAAGCATTCTATATGTAACTGTCTTTATCGGGACGGTGGTGACATCTATTAGGTTTCTTTCGTTATTTAATATTATTTTTTAAAGATAGTAAGCAAAATTGTATCTTTTATTACTCTTATTAATTATTCAACAATTATACGCTTTAGAAATTCAGAGTAAGATTATACCAATTAGTGATACAATATTATAGTTTGTTATTTATTGAGATATTCATAATTTAGGAATAAATATCTATCTACTATAAGATTTAGATAAGAGCACACACTAAATAATGTTTATACTCGTATCATAAAACAAACATGTTATATGCTGATGATGACCTACGTAGTTATCAGAAAGACGAAAATTAACTAAGTTAGCTGGAGACGATGGCACATCCTTCGGTATTTCGCTGCAGTTTAAGAAGTGATGACAACTTGTAGATTGATTAAAGAAAGGTGGAGACTGAGTTATTGTCTTCGGTCAAAGTCGCGGCACCGGCTCATACTTAAAAAGCAGAGACTGATATTCGGTTATGCTCTAGCTTGTTTTACTACAGTTAGGGGTGTCGAGGTTGCTTCAATGACTGAGGCTTGAAGAGATGAAATTTACAGTCGGCTTCACAGTATACTTGCCAATTAGATGCAGCTTCACTCTAGGCAGCGAAGGGCGGAATTTTATCGTCGATCTCTCGATGGTCTTGCGGTACACTTTTCACTTTACCGCGCTCGTTCTGTATGCGGTGATGTGGACGACCAGACGTCTACAGCATTCCACTTCTGACTAAAAGTGTTTTGTGGGTTAGCCGATAAGAGTTCATAATAAAAAATAAAAATTAATGTCCCCTGTATATTTATTTAAATGACCACAATATCACATGAAAACCTAAAAATGTTGCTGAAGAAATAGCAAATCAAAAAAAAAAAACATTCGTGTTATATTTCAACAAAATCCTTGGTAGATATTCTCTTTTATTTACTTAACTCAAAAGACAGATACATAGTACTTATCTTTGAATAGAGAATTTATTCTAAATTTCGTTTAATATATTTAGAGAAAGTTCTTCTGTTATTTAAATTATATTTACAGACTAATTGTGTGAAACGGTTTAGTTTATTTTAATTAATTATTGGTACTCGCTCCAACAAGTGCCGCCCCAAGGAAGTCCTCTTTCCTAGCACCTTACATTCACATTTTTATTAGTCAGCAATGAGCAAGTGTAAACAGGTAAATGTTCTTTAAAGATTAACCAAGAGCAGAGAGTCGAAACTCCAAAAGAAAGAAGAACATGACATTTGGCACGATATTACTTTTAGCGATTTAGATTTATCGACCGCGTTCCATCGCATTTAATTCTTCCTGCCCGTTAATCCACGTTTACCCACATTTATCTATGCATATAATAAAATTGTCACTGATCCATTTCCGTACATGGAAAATATTTAAATAAAAACATCACAGGGGGCTTTTATAAGAGTAAGAAAAACCAAAACAATGGTTTATCAGTTTGTCTGTATGTTTGTGCACGCTAATCTCAGAAACAGTTTAACCACTTTGAATGCGGTGTTCAGGAATATATTATCACAGTCTTCACTTAATATTAAGTGTTTTTTCATCTAAATCGGTCAAGAAATATAAAAGTTATGTCAATTTATGTCAATCATGTAATAAGTACCATTCAAATCTAATTCTATACATGTAATAGATCTATAGAGTAGTCGTTGTACATTAAAAACATTTAAAAAATATTCCAGGATGTGAAGTGATAACTAACAGAATCCATTTTCAGCATTTTTAAAATCTTAGTCTGTTTATCTGTTTGTCTTTTAGTTGTGCACACAACACGAAAAAAAAATGTTTTCAAAAATGATTATAATAATTATTGTGGTGAGATTCACTGTATATTTAGTTTTTTTTTTTATCAATCGGTTAACAAATAAAGAAGTTAGTAATCTCTTATTGTGGTACCATTGCTGATACCAGTTTGGAGATTTATAGTTTTTACATACATTGGTAAGTACAAAGGGTACGTTTTATCAAAATCAAAATCTACGCGTACGAAGTCGCAGGCACAGCTAGTATATAATAAAATTAAGGGTGCCTAGGCACCGCATTCGATCCGAATCCGTTCCGAGACCGAGAAATTATTGTTCGTACTTGTAGTAGGTGAGTGGGTAATATTTACATCATAGAGATTTAATTTGTTTCCGAAACGTATTTGTAAAAATTTCATTAAATATCTTAGTGGCTTTCAGAATTAGGTATGTTTGCGTCGTAATTTAATATATTAAGGATAACTTCTGAAACGTTTCTACTTCTTTTACTACTTTAATAATACATCAGTAATAACAATGCAATACAGTTTTAAATTATTCTATGTTCTTAAATATAATTCATAAAAATAATATTTCGCACATTTAAAAACACCTTTGGTATTATTTGGCATTACAAACTAACTATTTCTAGATTACTTTTTCTTTATAGACATTTTAATATAAAGGATTGAATTTTATAAATTAAAACGAATAAATAACCTTATTGAAACTGTTTAACAAAATGTTTCTTATTCGCAGGTGGTCTGTATTAATCTGTAAAAGTTTTTTCATTTAAACTATTTTCAATTCTTCAATATTGCCGACATTTTCCTAACCTGACTTCCTGCGTTGTTTTCTGGGAATGGCATTAAGAACTCTTGTCGACTGGATCAAGTTGCTTCAAGTTCAAAATCAAACTTCATATTTCCAATAGGTTTACATTGCATCTTTGAAACGTCAGACCTACCTCTTGAAACTTAGAAGGTAGGTTCATGAAGATAAACCGGCAAGAAACTATGGATAAATTTTAGTATTTATAGTATCATCTATTTACAGTTCCAATAACAATTGATATGTGAGAACCGATTTATAATCCAAATAAGGCGTAGTACCTTGCTAAGATTGTAATAACTAACCTCACAACAAATAGTAGTATTATTCTCTCACACATACAAGAGCTTAAAGGATTAAAAAATTAAATATTCAAAATAATAATACGAACATAAACAATAGATAATTAATTTGTTTTTTTATTTTTTTAAATGATATTGTTTTAATAGGGTCCTTAAATTTTACTAGTCCATTATTAAAATAAGTAATTGTATTGCCTCTTTACTATGCCTAACCAGATAATTGTAACCAGATAATTTGGCTAATTTAATCGTTTTAGTCTTACTTAAAATTATTGTCATGGTGACAAACTAAATTGAAGGTAATAATGTTTAAATAATTAACGATTAATTAAAAATTAGTCTTGCAAATAAAATGGTAAGACAACTTATGTTATTGAGTGATTGTTATTGCGGGAGACGTACTAGGGAATTTAATGAGGTAGTAGGGAGCTTAAACGAATTATTGCTCGAGTGGTCTAACAATAGGTACGAATGCCTCTGAGAAGTTGTAACGCTGCCCGTTGTATGAACGTTGCTATAATTAGCGGTGAAGTTTTATTTTGAAGGCGTTAAAATAAACCACCATCACAAGCGTTACTTTTTAAACAAACACACACACACACACGCACACGCACACGCACACACACACGCCCACATACACAAAAAATATCTAAATCTGAATACCTAATATCGATCAATACCTTTCGAAAATAGCAATCGATTAACAATCCAATATTGTATTAAGCCTCACCTATTGTCTCCTGAATGCTCAAACCACAGGGTGGTTATGGTATGAAACGGGACCGATAATTAATATCCGCCGTAATAATGATCTTGTATTGGTACAGTTTACCGCCCCGTTGCATTGGTCGAGTGGTTAGCGCAGCCGCCTAACGTATAGCGACGCAATGGGGCTCGGGTTCGATCCCCGTCACAGGGACAGGCATGTATGTGTTGAGCATAGATATCTGGTTTGGTCATTAATTAAATATGTTCTCAGTATTTATAATGTTTATTTCTATGTATTTGTATTGTTGTCTGACACCCTTAACACAAGCAAATAATTTGCTTACTTAGGGGTTAGATCAATGTGTGTAACTTGTCCTGTATTATTATTATTATTTATAAAAAAAATATTTTGATTATATTAAAAAATCAATAAAGTTGAAGGACTCCGAAATTTAGAAGTTCACACTGTTCTATCTTCATAACAAATCTATAGGTACATATAATAAAATTGTCACTGATCGATTTCTGTACATGGAAAATATAAAAAAAAAACATTACGGGGGGCCTTTATAAGAGCAAGAGAACAATGGTTATTCATTTTTTCTGTTTGTCTTTATATCTGTATGTCTGTATGTTTGTGCACGCTAATCTCAGAAACGGCATAATCAATTTGAATGCAGTCTTCCGGAATATATTGTAATATTCTTCACTTAATATTAATATTCTTCACTTAACATTAATATTCTTCACTTAACTTAAATCGGTTAATAAAAAAACAAGTTATGTCAATAACATAATAGATACCATGCAAATCTTATTCTATACATGTAATAAATCTGTAGAGGAATAGTTTTTGTACATTGAAAATATTAAAAAAATATACCAAGTTGTGAAGTGATAAGTAACATAATCCATTTTCAGCATTTAAAAAGTTATGTCTGTTTATCTACTAGTCTATTAGTTGTACACGCATCATGAAAAAAAATATATAGCTAATGTAAATGTCAGGGGCGTAGCTACCGCCGTATCTGCCGTATCAATTATACGGGGCCCCCGGGCCACGGGGGCCCCCAAAGTGTGTAAGGAAAAAGAAATAAAAAATTCTAATTTATTTTATTCTATAAAGCAATTACTTTTTATCCCGCCTTAAGCGTGCGTTCAAAAGTTGGCAACACTCTATATCGTTATGGCGGGCTGCGGGACTTCCCCGTTTCACTTACTTCATCTGCAACTCAGCGGGGAATCCCTCAATAATAAAATCGATATCGCGATGTAAGTGTACGTACATACTCTACATTGGATGTTAAACCACGGAGTGCAGTGCAGTGTTTATTTACGCGTTTTATGTAAATTTGATTTTTATTTGTAAAATTATCCTGCGCTGGTGCGGTACGGACGTGTTGTACTGTGTATATTATAAACAGTTTTATTTTCTAAATATTATACAAGTGTTAAACATGAAATGTGACGGATGTTTTAAACAAGCCAAAGAAGGCACATTTCTTACTTGTTCAAAGTGTAAAAAGTGTTTTCATATGAAATGTTTAAATATATCACTAGCACAATTCAACAAACTAAAAGGTAATAATTGGCATTGCCCTTCATGTCCTACAAATGTTTCAAGAAGTCAAGACCCCCCTTTTAGGGGCACTTTAGATGAAGATGATGATTATACAAGTACATCTGAAACTGACATACGGGAATTACACAAGGGGTCGCAGCTCTGTAAGAAATCTTCGCCTACCCTCGCAACATCATATCTCGCCATGAGTTCCCAACCTTCGGATCCCTCACTAAACTCTTTGCTTTCGAAGATATCTTCTCAAATTGCAGAGTTACAATCTCAAATGTCAACCGTAAAGTCAATAAAAGATGATATATATACCATAAAAAATGATATTTTGGAACTGAAAAATATTTTCTTTTCCAAACTCGAAGATTTAGACAGACGTGTGGCAAATGTCGAATTTAAAATGTCTGATTTGGATGATTTAAAAATAGAAAATGAAGATCTGAAAACGATAATTACCCACATTATAGATAATTGTAATAAAAATGAGCAATGGGTGCGAAGGTCAAACATACAAATACATGGTATTCCACAAAGAAAAGACAAGAACCTTATAAAAATCATCCAAAACTTATCCGATATGAGTGGTTATACTTTGGATTCATCTAAAGATATTGATTTTGTTACCCGTGTTGCTGTTAAAAATGATTTTGACGGTTTATTTCCTAAGCCTATAATTGTCAGGTTACTAGCAAGATATAAAAAAAGATGACTTCCTTTTTTTTTTTTTTTTTATAAGATCTAGGGCAATGCTTGACTACATTCCACCTGATGGTAAGTGGAATGTAGTCTTAGATGGTGAGCCGCATTGCCCTAGCAACCTATTCACTCTTCTCTTGAAGACACCCACATTATATTTGGCCGGAAATACCGACGCAGGCAAATTGTTCCAGTCCTTCGCTGTACGCACTAAAAATGAGGAAGCAAAGCGCTTCGTTCGGACAGGTGGAATGTCCACAACAAAAGGATGGATACCTGCCGTGCGTCGGAACGTCCGGTGATGGAAGGGGGAAGGGGGAATTAAATCGTGTAATTCCTGCGCACACTCACCAAAATGTATCCTATAGAATACTGAGAGGCTAGCAATTTTACGCCTGTGTTCAAGGCTTTGGAGGTCGGCTTCGACCAATTCGGGATCGCCTATAAGCCTCTTTGCTCGCCTCTCAATTGAGTCCAGAACCGCAAGATGAGACTTTGCGGCACCAGCAAATATGTGTCCACAGTAATCTACACACGACCGGATCTGTGCTTTGTATAATCTATCTGTATGTATATCCTATCTGCTCTGCGGCGTCTTAAGCATTTAAAGGCGTCTGACATAGGATTTCATGGAAGTGATAACCGTATTTATGCTAATGATCATCTTTCTAGTTACAATAAAATACTTCTACACAAGACAAAACTAAAGATAAAAGAAAAAAAATATAACTTTTGTTGGGTTCGCAACTGCACTATTATGGTCCGTCAAAACGAAAAATCAAAAATCATTCATATTACCTCTGAAGAGTCGTTAAACAAAATTATTTAAGTAATATATTATCTGTTCTTATTAACATTCATAGTGTTAATATCAAAATAAACTCATTATTTAATCAAGTGCTAGTTAATATTTATAAAAGTGTAGTTTTTATTACTTACTGGAAAAAGTTTGTAACCACCTACTTCTAGCTACTCCTCTAACGATTCTATTTCGGAAATCCCTTAATTCAGGTAACTTACCTAAAATTTGGAAACGATCCATCGTAGTTCCAATTCATAAAAGTGGTGATAAACATAATATTCGTAATTATCGTGGTATTTCTAAATTATCTCTAATTCCTAAACTTTTCGAAAAGATTATATACGACAAACTATTCCCTGCGATAAAACCACTATTGTCTTTTTCTCAACATGGTTTCATAAAGAGTCGTTCTACAGAAACAAATATTTGTGAATTGCTTGATTTTGTTTTAGACGCCATGGATAAAGTATTCCAAGTTGACGCTGTGTATACCGACTATTCCAAAGCCTTCGATAAAATTTCACATGAAATATTGGTAAAAAAAATTAAGGCAATCGGTATACATGGTGACCTTTTAAGGTGGCTAATCTCATATTTACGTGATCGGTCCCAAGCGGTTGCAGTTAAGGGGTTCACTACGTCTTTTACGCCTGTCACATCTGGAGTTCTCCAGGGCTCTCACCTTGGCCCATTATTATTTAATATTTTTATCAATGATTTTGGAAGATATATACATAATTCAAAATTTCTTTTATATGCAGGTGATACAAAAATATTCAAAATAATAAAATCTGAAACAGACTGCATCAAACTCCAAGATGATTTAGATCGCTTAAATCTTTATTGCAAGAGTAATCGATTAATACTAAATATAAATAAATGTTCAATTATCACATTTTCACGAAAAACAAAGGAACTCCACTATAAATACCATCTACTTGACAATAATTTGCAAAGGGTGTTCGAGGTGAGAGACCTGGGAATCCAACTGGACAATAAACTATTATTTAATTCGCATATAACTAAACTACGAGGCAAGGCTTATAAGATGTTAGGTTTCATTTTGCGTCAAACAAAGGATTTTAAGAATCCTAAAACACTTACTTTGCTTTTTAATTCTCTTGTTAGATCCCATTTAGAATATGCTTCTACTGCCTGGAACCCATGCTATGATGTTTACATTAATATGTTAGAAAGTATACAGCGAAAGTTTTGTGAATTTGTTAAAAAAAGATTTGAAACTGATTATTCTCCCATTACTTTGACTTCGTTAAAACAAAGGCGGGAACACAAAGACCAAATTTTTTTATACAAAATCATTAATGGTTTGGTTGATTCTCCTTACTTATTAAGCAAAATTTCACTACACTGTCCGAGAATCAATAAACGAAGTAATAAGATAATGCATGTGCCAGTAGTTGGCACCAATTATGCAAAGAATAGGTTTTTAATCCGAGCTTGTGATTTATATAATCATGAATATAGCCACATTGATCACTATAGACATAATTTAAATAATTTTGTATCTCTAATAAAAGCAAACAAACAATGAATATAATATTAGCAGGTTCATTGTATTGTGAAAATTATGAATATTTATATATTTTTTTTTTCTTAGATTTTAAGTAAACACAACACTTATAGTAAAGATTAACTTTAACTAAAAATACTTATTGTTATAATCCTACTATTACCAGCTTATTATGCATGTATTGAACATATTGTGAAAACTTAATTGGCTTGTCTATGTATTGTTCATAATATTTTTTATTTATTATTATAAATGCTGTTTGTTTCCCACAATAAATTAAAAAAAAAAACAAAAATGGTTAAATTATGTTATGATAAATAAATATTTCTTTTCACAATTTTTTTTTCTTTTGAGAAAAATCTTTACCCCCAAAGGGCCCCCAAACATTTTTTTATACGGGGCCCCGCCGACGCACGCTACGCCACTGGTAAATGTTCCATAAAAATTTTAAAACATACACACTCTTCACTGTATTAAATGATGTATGTATTTAAAGTGCTTCAGAAATCTATCTTTATAGATATAATAAAACTGTAACTGATCGGTGTCTATACATGTAAAATATTTTCAAAAAATCATAATCCTTTATATAAGCAAGAGAACCCAAAACAATGTTTTTTCATTTTGTTTGCTTCTCTGTATGTCTGTATGTTTGTGCACACTAATCTTAGAATAGTATTAATCGATTTGGATGCAGTTTTTGGGAATATATTGTCCTGGGATTCACTTTACATTTTATTTTTTTTAACAATCGGTTAACAAGTAAAGTAGTTAATAATCTCTTACTTTCGTACGAATGTTGCTTAACAGTGAATAAACAAAAAAAAATACATACATAAACTAGAAATACTCCTACACGCAAAAACTACTTGATTTAGTTTGATGAAACTTTGTAGGTTTATAGTTTTTACATACATTGGAAAGTACAAAGGGTACGTTTTATCAAAATAGAAATGTAGGAATGTACGCGTACGAAGACGCAAGCACAGCTAGTTGATAATAAACATGTTAAAAACAGCGCGGCCACGTCCCACCACCCTAGTCAGGAATAAAGGGTTCCATACAAAGCGTTTTCTTCAACCGTCCTTTGTTGCAAATTGCGTTAGAAATTGTACATATATTTTTATAGTTTCTATGTAGGCTAATAATAAAGGAAGTATTCAAATGTATTAGTAATTTAAATGTTGTCGTTTCGATAGATACGACATCAGAATAAAGTACACGTTCGACTATGTTAAGAAATTCCTCATTAAAGGTGCAATAATAACATTTTAAGAAAATATTTCAGATGCAATAAAGACTGTAAGCCAGAGACGAATCTTCTTAGCATTCCGGGCTCATCGTATTGCATGGAGAGAAGTGCAAACAATACCTGATACTTGCGACCCTTTATGATACGCAGACACGCTTAACTTTCGTAAAAGTTTTATGAAAAGTATACCTATCTAAGATAACATTCCATTATGACATAATATCAAAATACATTTATTTATATATTGTTCAATATCTGTTTGGGCGTTAAAATCGTTTCCCAAGTATTGAATTGGGTTACTTTACTTAACTCATGTATATTTTGCATCGAAGAAGTGGTTATATGATATACATATAACAACAAAATATTACAAACAAGTACATTTATTACATAAGTACAAACAAACAAACAAGCAAATGTACACGTGAAACTAATAAAAGCGAGTTAAAAATAGGTAATAACTAAAAGTGACAAAGTTTTTATCATATAAATATATATTTTCTTTAGAATTTGACTTTTGACATTAAAGATATTATCACTAATAACTAGATACTATATTAAGTAAACCAAATAGATTTGAACTGTGATTTTATGTGTTTCGATGAGGTTCTATTAAATGACAATAAATTTAACATTATTCTAATTAGTTTCATTAACAACAACAAATCCATGGAACCAGTATATATATATATATATATATATATATATATATATATATATATATATATATATATATATATATATATATATATTTGAATTATAACAGGAAGTTTATTTTGGTATCAAAACCACGATATCCAGTTCATTAAATTCTGAAATCAATGTTGCATACTGTTTTGTATTTGTGTTTTTATATTAAAAAATATTGTATTTATTTCTAAGGGAATGTGGGAAGGTCTTAATAATTGTACCTCTTTATAATGTTACAGTAGATGCAAAAATATTATGAGGTCAGCTAGATTACAAAATATTTGTACATAAAAATACTAACGAAAATAGTTAGTATTGAGTTTTACAGTTGGTAGGGATTTTTTATCGACCATAACTGCAGAATCTTACTGGCGATGATGAAGTTAGGCGAGCTAAATGGATTACGTTTCATCGCTACATGGAATTTTTACTTTTTTAAACTTTTTATAACGTTAACTTATTTATCTTATGGATTAATAACGAAGTTGTTGGTACTTTAAATATCTGAGGAAAAAAATTGATCTGTTGATACATTTCATTTTAAAATAAAAATTACGATAACGCTTATTTTAATATGTTTATAATTATTCTTTTCTTCAAAACAAGTGAAGGCTGTTGTATTTCGGATGCTAGTACTTATTTAGTGTTATTAGTGATTGTAAATCATTTTAACTCTAAATAATTATATTTATTAATATTAGTATAGATAGGACGATTTTATATTTTGGCGCCAACTCGACTCTTCAAGAATTTGTTTTAATTCACTACTGACTGTTTGTTATATAATTGCCTGAACTTCTTCATAGTCTTGTAGCTGATAGCTAAGCATTACTGTTTTTTTTTGAACTCTTCATGAACTCTTGCAACATCCGAGGATTTACAAGAGTGTTGCCTGCCATGTCGGTACTGTACCTAATTGTTGTAATCTACTATCTATTTTTTTTTGTACTCTACTCTCTTCTGCTGTAGTCACGCTTTTTACTCAGAATTGAATTATTCTGTTAATAACTTAAATTTTATTATAATTTTATATTAAGGCGATTCGCTATGATTAATTGTTCGATCTTCTACTACTGTAATTTTATACTTTTTGTCATTAAAAATTATTTTCTAGTTCGGTTAGCAATAAAAGCGTGTTTTTTTAGTTTTTTAAACTATTGTTTATTTTTTATTTTTTAGTCTGTGACAAACTCATAAATTGGGAAATCATTTCATTACTTAGGTTTTTTAGAAAGAATCACTCAGTGGTCTCCGTATGATCGATCAACGGGCATTGATCTATGAAAGAATTTATTAATCCTGGTGGTCCTAATAAGGATAATGGGTAACTTTTATCAAATTATTGCATTGTCATCGGTCCTTGATACGTGTGCAAAGTTTCAATTTAATCGGGTCGCTGGAACCTGGTGAAAATTAAGCTCGAAGATTCCGTTACATTCATACATACATACATACGTACAACCCAAGCTAATAAAAGCGTGTTAAAAAGGAAAAGTAACTAACGCTACTTCTTGTTCAACTCAAGTAATACATTATGAAGAGGTTACAAAAAGTTACCGTTTCGATGGTTTTTTAACTAAATTTAGTTTAGTAACTAAATAAGTACTAGCATCCGACAAAAGTATTGAATTGAGTATTGTAGTCAATAAGAATCCTAACACCTGGTACCTAAAAAAAACAGTATAACCGTAAAAATAAAAGATTCGGCATGATGTACTTATTGCCCCGCTCGTAATTATTCGTTATATAAGATTCTTGTATATTATTTATGATTCTATTCGGAATGAAATCTTTTTTAATAGTACCATTTTGCATAGTTGTGACTATTATTTGACTATTTAGTGTTAAAAAACCATCGAAACGGTAACTTTTTGTAACCTCTTCATAATGTATTACTTGAGTTGAACAAGAAGTAGCGTTAGTTACTTTTCCTTTTTAACACGCTTTTATTAGCTTGGGTTGTACGTATGTATGTATGTATGTATGAATGTAACGGAATCTTCGAGCTTAATTTTCACCAGGTTCCAGCGACCCGATTAAATTGAAACTTTGCACACGTATCAAGGACCGATGACAATGCAATAATTTGATAAAAGTTACCCATTATCCTTATTAGGACCACCAGGATTAATAAATTCTTTCATAGATCAATGCCCGTTGATCGATCATACGGAGACCACTGAGTGATTCTTTCTAAAAAATCTAAGTAATGAAATGATTTCCCAATTTATGAGTTTGTCACAGACTAAAAAATAAAAAATAAACAATAGTTTAAAAAACTAAAAAAACACGCTTTTATTGCTAACCGAACTAAAAACTAGAAAATAATTTTTAATGACAAAAAGTATAAAATTACAGTAGTAGAAGATCGAACAATTAATCATAGTGAATCGCCTTAATATAAAATTATAATAAAATTTAAGTTATTAACAGAATAATTCAATTCTGAGTAAAAAGCGTGACTACAGCAGAAGAGAGTAGAGTACAAAAAAAATTAGATAGTAGATTACAACAATTAGGTACAGTACCGACATGGCAGGCAACACTCTTGTAAATCCTCGGATGTTGCAAGAGTTCATGAAGAGTTCAAAAAAAAAAACAGTAATGCTTAGCTATCAGCTACAAGACTATGAAGAAGTTCAGGCAATTATATAACAAACAGTCAGTAGTGAATTAAAACAAATTCTTGAAGAGTCGAGTTGGCGCCAAAATATAAAATCGTCCTATCTATACTAATATTAATAAATATAATTATTTTGAGTTAAAATGATTTACAATCACTAATAACACTATGATAAAGTTATTTATATTATCACTAGCTGTTGCCCGTGACTCTTTATGGCTATGATCATAAGCCACATAAATATAATTTTTACAGTCTACCTGGATGCAGTCACGAGCAACAGCTATCACTAATAAAGTACTTTATCTCAGTAAGTAAGTGTACAAACCTATTGGCCTACATAAGAAGGTTATTTCCTATATAGCGCGGGCGAAACCGCTGAGAATATCTAGTCACATATCGGGAGAATAAAAAAAAACAAATCAAACTGCAAGGATATATTAATAAAATTATTGCCGAAAAAAGCGTGGGGCGCTTCGTACTATTACTTTTGCGGCATTCTGAAAAGTTATTGTAGTGATTGAATATTTTCTAAAATGATTTTTTAAATACAATTTATTCTATTTTTAGAAATGAATGTAATTACTAATTTCGAATTAATAGATTCTTCATGTTTTACGGACTTTATTTTATTCTCACTAAAAGTATGTGTAAAAATTATTAACTCTGGTGATCTTAACGAGGATAATAAATTAATCTTACCTAGTTATTGTACTGTTAATTGTCTTTTACAATTTTTAATGTGTCTATAGGATCTGACCACTTAAAATAAGTGAAAATCGAGTTAAAAAAAGAAACAAGATATATGGCACACAGCGCTCACTCTTTTTTCAGCAATAATTTAATTATGTCTTGCCCATCATTCTCATATTACGAATTATTTTGTTGCTTTGTAGTTCGATTAATTTTTAAAGCGTGTTTATTGTATGAATAAACTTATAATATATAATTATATATTAAATTAAACGTATAAGATATAATTATATATTAAATTAAACTTATAATATATAAATAAACATGCTCGGGATAAAGCGACGCGAGATATCGCAAAATGTCTTTGTGTCAGAAAATCTCAAGGCACCCTGCTTTGTTGTTATGCATCTGTAAAGGAGAGAAGGAAAAGCTACTTTCACGAGCTGCTGAGCAGTCAGCATCCGTGCAGGCTTCCTTGCGATCCACAACCTAACCTCTGAATTACCTAACAACCTCAACAATGCTGGGATTATGAAAATGGAATACCGTAGGCAACTGCACCTAGTACCTAATTATTTATTTTCTAAAGTGAGTTGGTCGAGTGATTGCAACAGGTCATTTTCAACAAGGGCCTCATCTTACTTGATGTTGATACCGAGTCATCATTCCGCTGCGTTCCGTGCATGTTTTAAATACGCTGCCGCCAAAGTCTGGAAGGACATTCCACCGCCACCGAAGAACCTAAAATGAATTAATAATTTTAAAGAGAAGTATAAGCAAATTCTTCTCACAAAGCAGAAACAAAATGCGTAAACAGCATACGTACCTTTATTTTATTATAAATCCTTTGTTATGTAGACAATAAGCAGAATAAACTAGTTTACGCATTTATTTATTTGTTTAGTGTGAATAATTCATTCATATTAATATATTAGCATAATTTTATTTGAAAATATTACTGAATTTTTTAAAATGTAGAATTATTAAAATTAGTGGGTATTATTAAAAAAAAAAATTGCAGTGCTGTTGGATCTCAATGAACGGTCATTATGCACCATTTTTTCATTTCAGTTTCTATTTTAAATAAAAAAATAAGAATTGATACTAATTACTTAAACTGATTTATAATCTAATGACTTTTACTTTAGTCCACACCACAAAATCAGTTTCAGTTTACCACTTTGTTTTGGTTTTTATGAGGCAACAACAAAAAGATTTCACTCTCTTACACTTTGTCAACTGACTTTTCAATTGTTGCTGATATAATACTCTCTTAGGCGGTCACTGAAAATCAGCGTTGGATCTCGGTGGACGCTAAGCGGCCTTCGGTTTCAACATAGGCTAAGTGATCTACCTTTTTGTGTCGGTACACTGCTGTGTATGTTTTTTTTTATATTGTTTTATTATTATTATTATTTTGTTTTTTGTTTTGTTTCTTTTTTTTACCATGTACCTAAGCAGTATGTGGCATAAATAAGTAATAATAAATAAGTTTGGGAACCTCTGTCGTAGACTGTAAAAATAATATTTTCATGGCTAGAAACATAAGAAATATATCTATTTTTTTTACAGTTTTATTTAGTAAACGCACTGGAGTAGCGAGCTTTACTCGCGCCCGGGGCCCAATACAGTTTTAGCGCCTCCCAATTTGAAAACAATACAATATTATATCTAAAAATAGGATAGGCAAGCTAGGCGTTTTTGCCTTTTCCTAGAAACAACAAAACGCTGTATTTTTTGTGTGCCCGAGAAGTAACAATAGGTATATTAAAACATAGACGATCTTTTAGTGGTTTTTTCCCGAATAATAGGGTTATTGCTTAGATTTCGTTATCTGTTTGTCTGTTTCAAGGTTATATCTCATGAACCGTGAGAGCTAGATAGTTGAAATTTACACCGGTGATGATGATTTGTTGCTGCTATAGGAAATTTGAAATAAAAAAAAAGGACAAATTAAAAGTTTTAGGAACTTATAAACAATGTAATAAAAAAATAAGTTAGAATTTTGAAAATGGAATACTTGTTATTGTTTTTAAGGTTTGCGGACAAATTGAAAATTATATGTATGAATATAACGCCAGAAAATTTTCGAACAATGATGTTTTATGATTTTCGATAACATTTAAAGCAACAAGAAAGTTATGATAGACGTCGATTGTCACGATTCACGATGAAGCCCTATCTTGTGCCATTGTTTACAATTGGTTTAATGATTTTAAATGTAGTCATGCTAATCCCACCAATGATTTGTGCGAGGGGCAGCCTTCTACGGTGACGACGACGATAACAGCTATGCCTGGACTGTGGTAAGAATAATTATTTTAAGATTTGCAGCCAGATCTCGTACTATAAGATGCACAACAAACCTAGGTGTTAAATAGTTTGGAAGTTAATCTACAACATATAAAATATTTTTTATTCTTTTTTAATATTACAATGATTATGACATACTGAAAATTTTTCTGTAGTTCAGATCCTCTAATCTAATATCTATCGCTGAACCCAAAAATCAGCAAAGATTTTGTTTAGTTTTTTTAAAACTCTCAGATAATTAGTTTACGATGTCAGAATGTAATTTATACCAAAGTATTAAAAATTCTTAAGAAAAGACGGTCTGTTACAGCGTACTTTAATTAAATTATTTAAATGTGTCTATATTTTTTAAAATAAATACAGATTAAAAAATAAACCTTTACAGAATTCGATCCTGCGGCCTCCGGGTAACGTTCCCGTTGCTCTACTAATAGATGATATATCGATAATTATTTTTTTGTTGTTTTATAGGCGAATGTGACATTAAGGAGTTGCGTGGCCTCAAATTTTTTTTTTAACAGAATTTTCTTTGTCATATTGTATATATATATATATATATATATATATATATATATATCGTGATCTGCGTTATATATATATATATATATAACGCAGATTACGATAATTTAACGATAATTAGTAACTTATTTCATATCATTGTAACAGTGGGGTGTGAACGCCGTGACGTATTGAGTCACGTGATCGGAATCGTTTAGAGGGGCACCTGAGACATTTTAAATATCCGAGAGCATCGAGACGAGAGGATTATTGATTAGTGTGAGCCTTACAGTCCGGACCCCCCAAACGGGACCGGTGGTTCACGAAACTCTGATAGTTGTATACCTACTAACCTACCTACCTACATTTAATACAAGTAATTGTCATATTGAGTCTGTGTGGTTTAATTGCCTTAGACCTACGCCTCGCATTCTGTATCAGTAGACTCCATCAATAACGAACAAGCCACTAATATACCTCTATCTCAGTAATTATAGGCCTATATCTCTTTTAACAGCTTTCTCAAAGATATTAGAAAAAATAATTAATACTAGATTAGAATATGGACAAGGGCAAAACATGTCTTACACAAGAAAATATAGGAATACGAGACATACAACTGCGTTTATTTGAGAGTTACCTTACTGAACGGACCCAGCGTGTCGTTATAGGTCTATATGCTAGCTTTGATTTAATAGTCACCTGTGGTGTACCGCAAGGGAGTATCTTGGGCCCCACTTTGTTTCTTGTGTACATAAACGACATATGTTTAACCTCAATTAATCATATTACTATCATACGCTGATGACACAGCTTTGGTTTTTGCAGCTGATACCTGGGAAGAAGTTTATGAAGCTGCCCAAAATGGATTTAATAAAGTTACGTCTCTACTTTCTAACAACTGTCTATCACTGAATATCAAGAAAACTAAATACATCTGTTTCTCCATAAAAAAAAAATAATAATGCTACGAATAGTAATAATAATAAACTAAAGGTACACAAATGTACTATGACTGACAGAAACTGTGATTGCCCGCTCCTCGAGCAGACCACACATATTAAGTATCTTGGTGTTATGATAGATGGTAACCTCAGCTTTAAGGTTCGTATCTTAAATCTTAACAATAGAATACGAAAACTTGTTGTCATTTTTAGAAATCTACGTCACTTTCTAGAGCCTAAATTGTTGAAAACAACCTACTTTGCGCTATGTCAATCGATATGTTCTTACTGTATATTAGTTTGGGGAGGTTCTCCGAAAACTAGAATGAAGCCTGTAGAAATAGCTCAAAGCGCAATCGTATAACATTTGTAAACATACACACACGTATCATACAAATTTCGGACAAAGATTTTTTGGGTTTTTAGGTCCATTCTTATATAATATAACGAATAAAAAAAAATATTCAAACACTAAAAATGAACGTAAAAAGAAAATAACAAACTGGTTACTTACATTATCGTATGACGAAACGGAGAAATTAATTGAAGTATTAAAATAAGGTAAATAACATAAAAGGTAGTATAGGTTATAATAATTTACAAAATAATTACATACCACTCATTTATAGATTGTACAACATGTTTTATTATGCTACATAATGAAACTAATTAACATTATTATCCTAATTGATAGACGAAGTTAAATAGTTGCTACAACAGATATCATAACTTAGATATATAAGAATACAAACTGCTGTTTATGCCATATATGTATGTATGTGTGTATATATTATATACTAGGTAATTGTAGTGATGTTTGTATATACATATATGAAAAAATATAAGTATAGGTATATTATTAATAGTAACTTTTAGACACATTTTTCATACGCACACACCCACACCCCCACACGCTACACACGCACCCCACACACACACACACACACACACACACACACACACACACACACACACACACACACAAACACAAAAACAAACACACACGCACACACACACACACACAAAAACAAACACACACGCACACACACACAGGTACTATTAATTAAGAGCTATGTAACGTGAACTTAAATTGTATTACAATATCTAAGAGAGCCTGGATTTCTGTAATACAGGTCCCAACCTAGTTCAGACCCCACACACTCACAAGAATAGGATCAATAGATCATATGTAAGAATATTATTGTATCATCTATAAATAGAGCAACGGGAACGTTTCCCGGAGGCCGCAGATTCGAATATATATATATATATATACGTTAAATTGTTTTAAGCTTTCACGGTTTGTATTCATATTTTTATTTAGTAAACTGGACTTAATCGCGTACTATTTTATAGAGTCGAGGTAAATACTTCGATTAAAATGGTATGCGATTAAGTTCCGTTTTCAGAACACGTACTTTATCTAGAAAAACTTTCTGTGTTATTAAGACATCTACAAAAATGATTTTAATATTGGTTTTTAACATTTTGCCCTATTTTAATTTATTTATTTATTCGAAACATATTATGTGCATAATGTTGATTTTTAAAGTGAAACTTTTATTACATCGTCTCAAACTTTTTCGTCTGAGTGTTGCATGTCGCGTGACGGTCGGCCGATTTCTTATAAGTAGAATGAAATACTTCTTTATTATAATAATATTTTTTTTTACACATTATATATTACCAACATATTTTTTATATGTATATAACAATTATAAAAACAGTATAATTTTATAAATATAAATTTCTTACTTATGAAAACTTCGACTATTGTCGAAAGGAATAGGTTCTTTTTTACACAGAATACACGTTTTTGTCATTTTATTGACTCAAAAAATATACTTTAAATTAAACAGTATATAATTTTGTATAATTTGTAATCCAATTTTATCTTAGGTTGAAATATTAGATTAGCATTTCAGTAAAAATGACAATTGGTCAGTCAATTTACGATTACGAATTACGCGCGAGACGACGACGACGAAGCACGATACGAGGACGATGAAGCACGATACGACGCCGACGAAGTACGATACGACGCCGACGAAGCACGATACGAGGACAACGAAGCACGATACGACGCCGACGAAGTACGATACGACGCCGACGAAGCACGATACGAGGACGATGAAGCACGATACGACGCCGACGAAGTACGATACGACGCCGACGAAGCACGATACGACGCCGACCAAGCACGATACCAGGACGATGAAGCACGATACGACGACGATGAAGCATGATACGACGCCGACCAAGCACGATACGACGCCGACCAAGCACGATACGACGCCGACGAAGCACGATACGAGGACGATGAAGCACGATACGACGCCGACGAAGTACGATACGACGCCGAAGAAGCACGATACGACGCCGACCAAGCACGATTCGACACATTTTAGGCTGGCTTCCCCACTCTATGTATAACATCTCTATGTTGTCGCTTCGGTCTTAATACAAAATAACCTATAAATAACATTTGTATGTTTTGTTTTGTTTTACAAAATGTAAATACAGTTAGTGTGTATAACGATATATAGAAAAGGCTATTATTGAATTGTATAGAAGAAGCAAGTTGTGACAATTATTATTATCTGTTTCATTTATAACCGTCTACGATTCATCGGATTCATACAGTAAGTATAAATAACGTGATTTAAAAGCGCTATCAAAGATAACTATTTAATAGTATAAAATAATAAATAATTGAATGCCTTAGCATTTATGTTAAATTCCCCAATATGTAGCTTTAATTTACTTGTTATCAATTGACCAGTTTGTTTTTAAGAGATTAGGGATGGGACACAGTCTATTAAATTTATTTTTATAGATTATTTATTTCATTTTAAGTTGTCATTAGTTTTTACTGACTGTTTCTTTGTGCTTTGTGGGATGGGACACAGTCTATTAAATTTATTTTTATAGATTATTTATTTCATTTTAAGTTGTCATTAGTTTTTACTGACTGTTTCTTTGTGCTTTCACTGCTTTTTCACGCTGTTCTCTTTTTCTTTTCAGAAATTAGAATTTCATTCAACATGGCTCCCAATAAAAAAAGTGTTGTTTGGAACTATTACGAAAAAAATGACGACAAAACTGCCAGATGCAAGCTATGTCAAAAAATGTTAAAACGGCTGGCAATACCTCCAATGCAATGGCACATATTAAAAATATTCATAAAGCTGTCTACTTGGTTTTCCAAAATACTAAAAATACTGCTGCTGCTACAAAAGATTCATATTCAGATTTGTCAAACCCTATCCCTAGTACTTCAAAACAAGATCATGCCACGATATCGAAACTTACCGTAAACGAATATCAACTGTCGCCTTCAATTTCAATGTTGTCGTCCTCGCCAATGGATACTAACGAGATAAGTACTAACGATTCTCAAACTGATCACAAGATTGATTATGATAGGCAATTACCTTTTAAACGCCAGAAGTCAATTGAAAGTAGCTTTGGAGAAATTTACGCGTATACCTCTACTGGTGACAAAACTAAAAGAATTAATAATGCAATAATGTTCATGATCAGTAAAGACAATCAACCTTTTTCATTAGTCGAAAATGAAGGTATCAAGCATCTTTTGAAAGTTACAGCACCTCATTACAAGATTCCTAGCAGAACCACTGTGACACGCTGGTTAGACGAGAAGTATGATATATTAGCAACAGTCATGAGAAATAAATTATGCAATGTAGAAAATCTTACCTTAACAAGTGACATTTGGTCAGACCTACAAATGAGAAGTTACCTAGGAATAACTGCTCATTTTGGCATCCAAATAGAATTTCACTCTGTAACTTTAGGAGTGTACCACTTAGATGAAAGACATACTTCCGAATATATTGCACAAATGCTCACTAAAACATGTAAAGAGTGGGGATTCAATACTGATAAAGTCACGGCAGTGATAACCGATAATGCAGCAAACATGGTGAATGCTGTTGAAATTGCATTTGGGAAAAGAAAGCATATCCCATGCTTTGCGCATACACTAAATTTAGTCGCTCAACATATTAAAACTTTTATTACATCGTCTCAAACTTTTTCGTCTGTGTGTTGCATGTCGCGTGACGGTCGGCCGCGGAGTAGGGATAAAGTGAAAGGCGCTCGTATCGATGCGGTTTTTACTAGATACATTGAAAAAATCGAATGTAAGTCAATATTGGTTACATTTATAAACTGTGAAATTCATGATGAAGATGGAATTGATAATAGAATGATTGAAAATAATTGAAAAACGGATCAAAATGACTCAACGATTATAAAATATTGTTTTCAGTGTTTTAATATGTGTATATCATCTAAGTAATTGTTAAGTATTATGTATGTCGTACTCTAAGACACAGAGTTCAATAAAAATATTAGTTGAAGACCTAGTCTACTTTTATCATTTCCCATTATCATTCCCATTTTCTAAGTATAAAATTAAGATTGATGAAGCAATTTTTATACCCTTAATGGAATATTCTATATTTTAATTTATTTATAGAAAAATCAACTTTATGCACATAATATGTTTCGAATGATTTTTATTTACTATAGCTAGGATGCTGCAATCTCTGTAGGCGTTACCAATAAACTGATATATTAAAATGTTACGCTTTCGGATGACATGGTTTTTCACGCTCTGTTTTCATAAACACACCGTGGAGATACAATATAGTGTAGTACACAATAGCAATATAACGTTGTTCGAAATTTTTATCTCTTTTAATTTAGTATGTATAAAGGAGACTATTTTAAATCTTTGTTTTATTGGATATTTTTTTTCTAAAAGTTTTATTAATAAATATAAACTAGTTATACCTAAATATGTTAGAGCATAAACTTGTTGTACCTATGTTTGATTATATTTACGATGTTTTTAAATTTATAGAAGTAAATACCAACAATTGTATTATCATAGTTGTAGTATGCTCTACTTATGTATGTTCAGTAATACTAGCTGTTGCCCACGACTGCGTCCACATGTTTATTGACAAACAATGTTTTTATCTTTCAAAAATATTTAAATTACCCGCAATTTTTTTTTTAATAAGAAATACTCTACGTTACTTCTAATATGTCTAAAATATTTGTACAAAGTTTGATAATCGGTTGAGTAGTTTTCGCGTGGAAGCGTTACAAACAAACTTACATTCGCATTTATAATATTAGTAGGATATTATTTTAAGAAATTATTGGTTGTTTTTTCATGTAATTTCAGACCCTTACGAATGTGAGTACGTCATTATTTGAAGTAAGAAGCTTATAATATATTAATCCGCAACTTGAGGAAATAGATGCTTTAATTTTGCAAATATATATATATATATATCAGTGTTCAAGTCAAGTGCACAAAATCCTCGATGAACATTTAGCGGTCAAGAAGTTTTGTGCCCGGTGGATTGGACTTCATAATTTGACCGAAGCCCGAAAATCACATTGTGTTTTAGAATCCTGATTAACTGAAGACACCAACTTTTGATGGTACTTGCCAAGGTGTTCGAGTATTTTTTTTAAGCCGGCCCTCTCAAAGTCGACAAACGTCGAACATTTTAAGTTTATAGTTCATCAGAATTTCATATTTCTAAGAAATGAATTATGAAATAAAAAGAAACAATGAGTATTAGGGGGCTCTCATACAACGAATTCGATTTTTTGCTTGCTTTTAATAACGGCAACAGGTAGGCGCTTGAAATATTCATAGAATATTTAGTTACATATATACCTACTTTAAGAATAAATAATAAAATAAAAATAAAGTAAATATTATTATTATTACAATGGCACTAAATGTGCTATTATAACAATATAAATATCCTTTTGGCGCCCCTTTGTGAGCAGCAAATATAATGCAAGAATTTCTCATATTAAAAATAAACAAAAACTTTAAAGCCACGAATCACAAGGCTTTAATACGTCACTAGGATAGTAGGTACTCGCCTACAACATTTAAAAAAAAACTAAAATATATATTTTTTATAATTCAATCTTGTTATTTAAGTACTTAAAAAATAAAATTTAAGCACTTAAAGCATTAAAAATAATGTTATTAACGATTATAGGTCATTTTATTAACTAATAAGTTTAGAAAATAGAAAATGTACTTATTTAGAGTAGAAAAAAATATATTGCATAAACATTGACTTCCTACTCAAATATCAAAAATAATTTCCGTTAAATCGGAACTGACATTGACCTAGGAGTGCAGTAAAACAAGATAAAGCGCTATCACTAGTCGTCAATTTACCTTTCATCGGAGAGGTGGTCACGAGACAAGCTCCCGCTCGAATCCCGCGCGAAAACTTTAACAACTGAATTGATGCAAATTATATGATATATGAAAAGATAAAAAATATACTACTAATTAAAAACTCCATTTTTTGTGTTTATTGTGTATTAAAAAGTACATTTAAATCAAAGACTTTTATATATTTCTCTTGGTGACTGACCACGTTTTCCTTCTGAGGTAAGTAATATTTTTTATATTCTCTAATTCAAAACCGTTACTTAAATAAATATATATGTGCTTTCAATATAAACATTAAAAAATATATCGTCAAGTGTTTGTTTGATTCAGTAGGAAGTCAATGTTTATGCAATATTTTTTTTTACTCTAAAAATGTATATTTTCTATTTAACCTATAATTGTTAATAACTTTATTTTTTAAGTATTATAAGTGCTTAAATTGTATTTTTTAAGTACTTAAGTAACAAGATGGACTTATAAAAAAAAATATTTTAGGTTTTTCTAAATTGTTGTAGGCGAGTACTATCCTAATGACGTATTAAAACCTTGTGATTCGTGGCTTTAAGTTTTATTGTTTATTTTTAACCCCCGACTAAAAAGAGGGGTCTTATAAGTTTGACCTGTCGATGTGTGTATCTGTGTATCTGTCTGTGGCAAATTTGCGGCCAAATGCGTGGACGGATTTGAATGGGGTTTTTTTTAACCGAAAGCTATTTTCGTCGAGATGGTTCTTATTCATGTTTGGTCGAAATAGAAATAGTCGTCTCCAAGATATTGACGTTTTATTCGGGCCGGGCGGGGGAGAGGTTCTTATGCAACAATTAGCTGTTTCCAGCGGATTTGCCCTCGCTATATAGAAAAAAATCCTTGTTCTGAAGTCCAAAAGGTTTTTACAGTTTACTTACTCTGGTAAAGTACTTTATTTGGGATAGCTGTTGCCCGTGACTGCGTCCATGTAGACTGTAAAAATATATTTATATGGCTTATGATCTTAGTCATAAAGAATCACGGGCAACAGCTAGTGATAATTCCTTCATCATAGTATTATTAGTGATTGCAAATCATTTTAACTTTAAATGTTTTTATTTATTAATATTCGTATATATGAAATTTACCTATCTACCTACCCATATGAAAAAGTCTTGAATCATGTTGCGTAATACATTTATAATTTATTACATTGTCGAAACTTTCACGCCGATCCTTATTTTATTAAATATAAAATATATTTATTCACCGCCCCGTTGGTCGAGTGGTTAGCGCAGACGCCTAACGTGTCACGGCGCAATGGGGCTCGGGTTCGATTCCCGGCGGGAGACAGGCATTTATGTGATGAGCATAGATGTCTGTGTTTCTGGGTTTGGTCGTTTATTAAATATATTCTCAGTATTTATATATGTATTTCTATGTATTTGTATCGTTGTCTAACACCCTTAACACAAGCAAATAATTTGCTTACTTAGGGGTTAGATCAATGTGTGTGATTTGTCCTGATATTACTATTATTATTATTTATTTCTCGTATTAATAATATAACCTTTGTACATCAGAGGGATAATATAGGATTCTAAAGGTATAATATTTTATTAAATCGGTCCTGTAGTTTCTGAGCCTATTCAATTCAAAAAAATAAACAAATCTTTTCTCTTTGTAATATTAGGATAGATTAATAGAAATACTTAAACAATTGAATATTTTGTATGTCTGTAGGTTCATTTAGTACAATTCAGAAACCAGTGGTAACATAACTTTAAAAAGCAGAAAAAAAATATTCTATGAATATTTCAAGCGCCTATCTGTTGCCGTTATTAAAAAAAAAAGTAAAAAATCGAATTTGTTGTATAGGAGCCCCCCAATACTCATTGTTTCTTTTTATTTCATTAATCATATTGAAAGTGAATATACAGAAAATGCCAATAAGGCAAGTGGACTTAAATATGTCAACAGATATTCCCCAAACTTTTACAACTATAACTATTAACTAGACTAGATCTTTGGGAAATATCTGTATCTGTTCGTAATTTAAATTGTTGCGCCGGACTTACCAATAATATTTAATAACTGTTTGTATATATTTAGATATATACCACATATTTCCTGATTGATATGAAATGATGATTAAGCTAAGTAAAATAACTAAGCTCCATAAAATAGGTAAATTCTTTAAGGTATATAGTATACGTTTTTATATTAAGCTCCCAAATTAAGCCTTAAGTTTATCATTAAATAAATTTATATTATATATTAAAAAAATGATAAAAACTATCCTATTCTTTACAGGAATACATTAATGTATGGCCTGGGAATGAACTGCACTGTATTGCATATTAATCTAACTAGCGTCATTTCGCCTGTTTGCGTTCATTTAGTGGAGTTGCTGACTATGAAAGAGTAAATAAAAAAGATTTAGCACTAGTTTTGAATAAAAACTTATGTACATTGTTAATAATATAGTCTCTTTTATATTCATTTAAAGTTTTGGTGGAAAGATATAACGATTTAAATATAAAAGTGATAAATATCAGATTAGGGCGATTTACCCAGTTTGCGTCCACAAAATCTAAATTGCTTCCACTCATGGATCAGTTTGCGTCCACCAACTTATATATAGAATGTAGGGGAGATTTTTATTAATTATTATTCAGAAAGATTAGATTTTAACAATTTATTGTTTTATGTCTAAATATTTAACTAATTAAATTTTAAAATATTTTTAGTAACAAATATATCATCTTATATATTTGTCACAGCCAATGTTTTCTTCGCCGTCTTCATCTACATCTGATATAAGTATGTCATTACATTCAGCGCACTTTGTGCTATCCACGGCTGGTAAATTTTCTTTTCAGAGTATCAGTATCTACTGTGACTTTAACAGGAAGTGTCTTTTTCCTACGTTTTGGAGCAGTTCCTTGAAGTTTTTTTTCTCTATTCGTTCTTAATTTCTTTTTCTTACTGCCTTTTTTTTTAGGGTTCCGTACCCAAAGGGTAAAAAACGGAACCCTATTACTAAGACTCCGATGTCCGTCCGTCCGTCCGTCCGTCTGTCTGTCACGAGGCTGTATCTCATGAACCGTTATAGCTAGAGAGTTGAAATTTTCACAGATGATGTATTTCTGTTGCCGCTATAAGAACAAATACTAAAAACTAGAATAATATAATTATTTAAGGGGGCTCCCATACAACAAACGTGATTTTTTTTTGTTTGTCTATATGTCATGAACTTTTATAGCTAGATAGTTGAAATCTTCACAGATGATGTATTTTTGCTGCCGCAATAAAATCTGATACTAAAAACGTAAATAATATAAATATTAAGGGGGGCTCCCATACAACAAACGTTACTTTTTTTTGGTCGATATTAATAACGGCAACAAGTATCCGATTGAATTATCCACAAAATATTTTGTTATGTAAGTATAGGTAATATTATATTATTTACTTTACAAATTAAATAAAAAAAATAAATCTAAAAAATCTATTCGTTAAGTGTGAATAAAAACACAGATGATGTACCTATTTCAGTTGTCGCTATAGCTACAGACACTAAAACAAAATGATAATTATTTTTTTAAATAGATAATAATAGTACGGAACCCTTCGTGCGCGAGTCCGACTCGCACTTGGCCGGTTTTTTCCATCTGCTCTTTATGTTCATAATACTTTCTCGATGCAGACGAAGATATGGCCGCTGGAGTTCTTTGATTAAATTTTCTTGCTATGCTAAACATTTCAGCCAACATCAGGTGGCTTTTAAATGGATCAAAGGTTTCTGAATGTGAAATGCCTTGAATAAATAATGAAGATGATTGTAAACTAGGAGGCTTTTCTATAGGTGAAATAGATGGTGATACAGTTGATGCTAAATGAATAAAAGCGGTCGGAGGGGGTTCTGATATTTGTTGCTTAGTTTTCTCAAGACTTGGTGTAGTATGAGTTGCCATATCTTCTAGTGGTAAAATAAGATCTTCATCTGAAGACACTATTGAACTAAGCTACAGGTAACTGCCAAAAAGGTGTATAGGCAAAATCATTTTTATTCATGTCATGAGTTTCAGAGTTGCACCATGATACACTGTGATTTCACAATTTCTAATTTGTTCAATCAGGAGCCGTTAATAAATTACGTTATTTTTTTTTATTATAATTACATTAAGATATTATTGATCGTAGGTATATACAATTTTATTAAATTTAAATAAGTTATACATTTTTAATTACTTTTATAAATAGATAACAAGAAAACAAAGGTGGACGCAATCTGGTCTGTCCTAAATAATAGGTCATAAAATTCGCGTCCACTGCGGACGCAAAGTGGAATTTTTAATATTTGTATGTAGTTCGCGTCCACCTTATTTTAACTGTCAACAATTAAAAAACTTAAGTAAATTCATAATTATGTTTTTCCTTTCTTTATTATTAAGGCTTAGAAACATCTATGTATTCTTAACTTCACATAAAACAATGTAAAACTAACCGTGAGTGGTGTTGTTGCTCACTATTTTTTTACTAACATTTAAGACATTCGCAGTCTTTTGTCCCGTGGCTCAAATTAATTAATTTTTTTAAAGGGAAGGATTGCGCTCAAGGAAATTTTGTCTATGACTGTGTATCTCCTATATATTGAGGTATTGGCAGAAATTACATTTGGTTTTGTTAGAAAGTTCATAAACTTATTTTCGAGTATTTTATGAAAGGATAGCCGTCGAATGGACGCAAACTGGGCGATGGACGCGAACAGGCGAAATGACCCTACTAGTTAAGTAATACTAAAAACTAGTTATCTCTGGAATTAGTTTGTCGTTGTGGATCAATTTTGTTTTATCAACCGGCAGCATCACACCGATCGATTAGGACACTCATAGTTTTAACATTAAGTTATATAGTTAACAGAAGGGCTTATTTCGATAAATCTGGTATCGAAATGTATATATTTATATTGACCTTATTTACATTATCATATAATTGTGATACATATTCCACTTCTACCTGTGGTTATTGACGGTTCTAGATTAAAAAAAACACAATTTTATTATATTTTGCCCATTATTCTCACGACTTACGATTTATTTTTTGCTTTTTAGTTCGATTCATTTTTAAAGCGTGTTTTTATAGTTTTTTTTTAACTATATTTATTTTATGCTTTTTATACTTCTGTATCAAATTCGACATATTTCTCATATATTTTTTGAGTAATATAATAGAATGAAATAAAATTTCATATGAAAAATATATTATATATAATTTTATTAAATAATTAAAAAAATATTAATTGTCGACAACAATTAATAGTATTAATGTTAAATTCATACATAATTCATTATTTAATTATTTTTTATATAACACATTATAAAATCAGATTGACTTCAGAAAAATTATAAACATTTGTCACGCTCGCTATCGAGCATTCTTTTGTGCAATAATAAGAAAAAGAGAGATAGCATTCGAAGGCTTTATGTCCTTCCCGATATAACCCCCCCTTCACCCCCGAGAAATGTAAAGTGATTGTAATGTAATGAAATAATAGAGATTAATCGTGTAGTATTTAACGGGGCGAGCATAATATTGTATTATAGCCCATAGGTGTGAAGGATAATTCATAAGATAAGAGATAAAAGACTTTGAAAGTGTTTAAAAATGTGTAAAATTTCTTATATTTTTATTATATTACCGTTTATAAATTTCTACTTTGTGTATTGATTAAGGATTGTTATATATTAACGTAAAGGGAATCGAAGTCCCCTTTTTATGTTGTTATTGTTATTTACGTGTGTAAAAGAGTAATAAAGATATGTTAAACTTAGTCACGAGGGCATAGTGAAAAATAAACGAAAAACGCGTTACTATTCACCGGCTCTCTTTACGGTAAATCCGGCTGCCTATAACCCGCTAGTATGGGGCTATGCGCACATTCGCTCGGATCGCCATAGCAAGATTGAAGAAAGGGAATAATCTTATGGGATTATCGTAGAAGAGCCCTATTAACGTTACGGGAGGATCGTAGAAGAGCCCGATCAAAGCTACTCGTGACTGGGTCTATTGAATTTCTATACATTCTTGTTTCAATTACCCCCTCTCAGTCGAGACCCTTTTATCATCCTGGCCAGGATGACGGCAGGAATTGATTAAATTATTGCATTGTCATCGGTCTTTGATAGGTGTGCAAAGTTTCAAATGAATCCGATCGCTGGAACCTCGTGAAATTTAACCTCAAAGATTCCGTAACATACATACGTACATACGTACAACCCAAGCTAATAAAAGCGTATTAATAAGTTTCTTCTACGTAGAAATAAAACTATAGAAGATATTAAATTCGACGGATATATACGAAGGAATTCTAACCTATTGTTATCTGAACAAGACACGATGTGTTATTGACTGGGATTTTTTAATTAAATAATAGTCACAATAGATAAAATATGTCCTACTGCGTCCTATGCGTGGAGATTGAGGTTGCGTTGCAAGGTAATTAGGTAATGGAAATGTACCTACATACATCCTTTTCTTAAATGACGACCATTGGGGATTTTAATGTTTGATTGAAAGTTTTGACAATTATAAAATGTTCCACATGATTAAATTTTCAACGAAGATTTTTTTTTATCAATCTATAAATCAATGAATATAATATTTTGATATATTATTATTATAAATCTACGACTGATTTTGTTATTCTTTTCTTAAGTTGAAAACTTAAGAACATAATATAACAATTTATAACATTACAAACAATAATATAACATTTTTATAAATAATATTTTTCTTATTTTAATGTATTCGTCAGTTCTAAATAACCTGAAATATGAATTAAGTTTTTTGAATTTATAAAAAGATAATAAAATGTCAATAAAAGAAATAAGAGATGTTATTTGTATTCGGAAATAATAAAGTGTTGTTTTTATCACTTATTTTTTGTTATTCGTCTCCTATATTTTGCTTATTAACAACTAGCTGTTGCCCGCGGCTCCGCCCGCGTGTAGGTCGCTTTTCGCGTAATCTGTGTTAACTACAATTATCCAGAGCCTTATAATAATAGACTTATTTAATAGCCTTATTTAATAGACTTATAGTTAATTCTATAGTATCCTATTCCCGTAGCAATTTTATACATATAGGCATTACATTGCTACGATATCAAACTGAAAAAAAAATAAAATACGTACAAGTCACACACACACACACACACGTCTGTCTTAAGGGTGCCTATAAGAGGCCGTCCTCGGCTTAAGACAGCGTATTTATAGGATGGGATAGATGGGTATAATGACACTAACGCCCCCCGACAGCAGAACGCCGAGGCAGCGTGTGTTTAGGGCCTCGCCTTCGTCGGAGAAGGCGGTGTATATGTGTATATGTGTAGGTGTGTATGTGTGTGATACAGTGTAAGCTAATCGTCTGTCAGTCGTTATTTTGTCATCTGAGTCGATAAGAATCGACTTGGGTCTTCTCTTAAAAGCTAACAGGGTGACTCTAGGCTGGTAGGTGGTCGCTTCAACCACCAGTGGGTTCGGATGTACCTCGGCCCTATCAAAGAAGTTCTGAGAGAGTTCCTGGAAATATTACGCTATTGTAGGTAAACCTAGGTCTCTATGGAGGTCTGCATTGCGCATATACCACGGCGCGCCCGTGGCAGTGCGCATGAATATATTCTGAATCACCTGAAGGGGTTTTAGTTCGGCGTGAGCGAAGGCGACACTCGCATAGGACATGACGGTGCGTATACAAACTTTGTAAAGTGTGACCTTATTTCTAAGGGACAGTTTACTCCGCTTGCACACGAGGTGATAAAGTCGGCCTAGAAAGAAGGCCGCTCTGTTCTTAACCGTTCTAATATGTTTGCCGAAAGATAATTTACTATCGAGCGTTAGTCCTAAGTATTTGGCTTCTTTTTGCCAGTCAATTGGCTGGTCAAAGATTCTAACTCTCCTTAGCACCCCCGTGTCGACCCTTACCCGACAGAACAGCACGGCGGTACTCTTCTGAGGGTTTAACTCAATCCTCCATTTCCTAAACCAATCAGATAGGGTGTTGGCCGCGGATTGGAGGCGAGTTGCGACGGCATGAGGGTCCCTACCGGAGGTAAAGACTGCGGTGTCTAATTTTGTAAAATTTTGTAAATTGTGTAAAATTTTGTGGTTGAAATTTTTAGCACTGCTTTTAAATGTTCATCACTAATATAGGATTTGATCGGATTTTTAATAAAATTCATTAATAAAAATGTTTGCTCACAAATGTACGTTGATCCAAAAATAACGAACATTTTATTGGCTAAAGTTTTTAAATAAGAAATTTTATCAAAGTCCAAAGATTTATAAAAGGAGCGCATTTCTTCACTTCTATATTTTATATTATTATTGCAATGTAAGTCTATGATTTCAGTTGAAATTCACTTGGTATTTTTTCAATGTTTACAGAAAATGGTTTATGCACAATCGACTTTTATATTTTACCTCTCCTCTACTTTACCTTACCTCTTTTAATTCTTCTAAATACTCTTCGCTTAATTTAGTAATGATATCTAAATATTGAGTCGATTTATTCGTGGATATATTCAATGTTTTTACTGTTGGGAAATGATCTAATTGTTCTTGTGATAGTTTTTTCGTAAATAAATTAAGTTTTAACTGAAATGCCTTTACATTCGTAAACAAGTTGTATCCATATTTATTATTTCCCTGAAACACTTTGTTAGTATAGTGCAAAAGCAAAATCACAAAATAAATTATGGTCTTTAAGTTCTGGAAAATCGGATGTGTTTTTCTTCTCTAAAAATAGATTTATTTTATTTTTCAATTCCCATATCCGACGCAGAACCTTTCCCAAACTTAGCCGAAATAAATTTAAAAATTAATAATTGAGCTGTATTCTCGATGAGAATAGAGATCAGATCTGTACTCTCATCGAGAGCTATTGAATATCATATTGTCGTTCGTAGTTTTGCCAACAGTTGCATATTTGGATCATCCCCAATACATTCAATTCTACGTGTTATTGTCCGTTGAGATAACACTTACATTCTTACTTAAACGAAATTTATTTTTTATACTCGGACTTACAATATCAGCAGCTGCAATCCTGCATTCTTTAATATATTCACCATCAGAAAATGGTTTATTTTTCTTTGCAATTATATGGGCAATCACATAACTCGTTTTTGTAGCTTCTTCTTCCTTAGTGGATGACTAAAAATGTATTTTGTGTAAATATATTTTGTTGCAAGGATAAATTCTAAACAATATTATCTGCTGCTTTTGATCGACCTTCCGAATTTAATTCTGAATTATATTCTTTATGTTTGGCATTGAAATGCCTTTTAATATTATATTTTATTATATTCACAGCAACACTATTGGGCAGATAAGACAAATTGCTTTATTGCTAGTAATAGTAAAAAAGCATTTTGTTTTCCATTCTTTGTTGAAAACACGGTTTTCCACATCGACTTTTCTTCTCTTATTCATTTTGGATGTTTTATTTGTTGTTGTTGTTGCTTATCTGTGGATGTTTTATTTATTGTATATTTATACGTTTGGAAATATCTATAAACATGTATAGCCATGTTAAGCTTATTTAAATTTATATAAATAAAGAATGAAAAATAAACCGATACGGGCAGGGATATACCGTATAGCGACACGGTAGCCTAGTTGGTAGAGCGACGGGACGGTTTCCCAGTAGTCGCGGGTTCGAATCCTTGCCCGTATCGGTTTATTTTTCATTCTTTATTTATATAAATTTAAATAAGCTTATAATAATAATAATAATAATCATTTATTGAAGATAACAAGGATCCAGTTGTTAGTTACAATTATAATTTCTATAAAACTATATTAGTAAATACATAATCATTCTTCTAAATAAATAAATTCTCATTTGATTAAACCAAATCAGACTCGAACAACATTAAATTAATTTACAACAATCTTGAATTATTATAAATTATACAAATGAAATCAAATTTATAAATTTAAAATAAATAAAATAACAATCTCAATCACTACAAGAATTAACATCATAAATCAATTTATGGCTTAATACATGTTTATAGATATTTTCAAACGTATAAATATATATATATATCAATATATATATAAATATATATATATATATCAGTGATACTCCGAGAGCAAAGTTGCCGAGTATCACTGAAAACGACAACATCGGTCGCAACGGTTTCACATCAAATATGGTGGGGATATTTATGACAATTGAAAATGTTCCATATTGTTTGCATGCATATAATTGTTCGACTATTATACATACTATAATTATTCAATCATCATAATTATAATTTTGAATAGGAGGTGCTGAAAAGAGCGTTTGTCCGGGAGAAAATTTTAGTTCCCACCGGCCCTGATAATGTGTATACTGTATAAGTATTGTTTGGTATTTTATCTAAAAAAAATTATAGGTATGTACTATTGTAAATGGCAAAACGGCTGTTATCAGAATTAGAGGTTTTAAAAAGCAAAACCTACGACAGTTATGTGTATAGTTATATGTTACTAGCTTTCCGCTCGCGGCTTCGCCCGCGTGGAATTCAGTTATTTCGTGCGACATGTTTAGTCTTACATGATTTTATGTCATCTTACATAATTTTATGTTTGACAATAAGGAACTTCCATACAAACTTTCATCCTCTATGTCAACCCCTTCTACCATTTTTTTCGCAATAAAAAGTATCCTATATCCTTTCCCAAATTTAGTTCTATCTTCACACCGAATTTCATCAAAATCGGTTCAGTGATTTAGGCGTGAAAGCGTAACAGACAGACAGACAGACAGACAGACAGACAGACAGACAGAGTTACTTTCGCATTTATAATATTAGTAGGGATTAATATTACCTTTTTATTTGAATCCAAGGCCTAATTAGCCATAGCCCTTCTTTTTTTTTGATACGATGTTCACGGAAGATCCATACATATAATAAAATGGTCACTGATCCATTCCTGTACATGGAATTAAAAAAAAACATCGTAGGGGGGCTTTATAAGAGCAAGAGAACCCAAAACAATGGTTTTTCAGTTTGTCTGTTTGTCTGTATGTCTGTATGTTTGTGTACGCTAATCTCAAAAACAGCTTAACCAAATGGAATGCTGTTTTCAGTAATATATTATCATAGTCTTCACTTAACATTTAGTGTTTATTTCATCTAAATCAGTTAAGAAATAATAAAGTTATGACAATTTATGTCAATCACGTAATAGGCACCATGCAAATCTTATTCTATACATTTAATAAATCTGTGGAAGAGGAGTCTATGTACATTTAAAATAAATAAAAAAAACTATACCAATATGTGAAGAGATAACTAAAAGCACTAGCATTTTTAAAATCTTTGTCTTTTTGTTGTACACTACACGATAAAAAAAATATTTTCAAAAATTCATACAGGGAGACTATTTATTATATAAGCAAGATGATAACTCAAAACAATGTTTTTTCATATTTGTTTCATATTGTTCGTCTATATGTCTGTATGTTTGTGCACGCTAATTTCAGAAACGGTTTAATCGATTTTGATGCAGTTTTCGGGAATATATTGTCATGGGATTCATTTTACCGTTTTTTTTTTCCAACAATCGGTTAACAAATAAAGAAGTTAATAATCTCTTTTTTTCGTACCATTTTGAAGGTTTATAGTTTTTACATACATTGATAAGTATTGGTACGTTTTATCAAAATCGAAATCTACGCGTACGAAGTCGCAGGCATAATTAGTCGTAAAACAAAGTAAGTTTTCACTACTCCATTTTAAATATTCTCTCTTGGTCTCATTCTTTCTTTTTTACATAAAATGAATAACACTTAGCGATACTTGTTATAATGATATAACAAGTATTTTATAGTAAGTTCCTGATTTAAAGTGCAAATGCTGTTTGAAGTTCAGGCTAAAATGGATAACTTTACATGCTAGAATCTTATTAAAAGGAATATCTAAAAATGCTTTTACTGAAAAGCATGCACGCGTATCAAGTGTCATATTAACATAGAACTGAGAACTTAATACAATTATGTAGGAACCGTAAAAGACTAAATGCAGGATGGATGGATTTATTCCATGAAACTTTAATAAAATAATTGACTTAAGGACATGTACTGTTCGTCACCACAATACTTGCATCTATATATTCTTATTCCTTGTGTACCTTGTTTATATTTTTATATACGACTTTCCATAATTAATTATTAGATTGTGTTTTAGTGAGTGTGTTTCTGAAGTAGCACTAAACGGTGTGATATTTTTACTAATATATACTACATCATTTTCTTAAACTGTTTTATTATATTTGTATTATAGAAAATACAAAAAATTACATTTATAGATTTCATAGGTAAGAGTAATACTTGTAATTTCGTCCACTTTACAATCAATCAATTATGAAAGCTATTAGTAGGAGACTAATACTACTAAGAATTACCACCACTAACAACCACTTCACGTTTCACTAACAACCTAATAACTCACTAACGACTAACATATATATATATATATATATATATATATATATATATATATATATATTTCTTGTGTGCGTGTGTATGTTACTGAACTCCTCCTAAACGACTGGACCGATTTTTATGAAATTCTTTGTGTGTGTTCAAGGGGACTTGAGAATTGTTTAGATTCACAATCTGGTCCACTGGGAAATGGTTTTTTGATTAATGTTTAATGTGTAAGTAGGTGGTAATTTTGGAATGTTTCACATTGGTTCCGACGGACTGCGTTACCATGGCAATGTCAAATATTAAATAATATTATATTTTAATTATAGTCTGCCCTGAGAGTTGGGGTTGCGATAAAAATAAGAAAAATATTTTAGTACTAGCGGCCCGATAAATCAAAGTGAAATTAAAAAAAAAATAATAGGAACTAATTCATTTATTCAAACAAAAAATCTTTATTTACATATTCATACGGTATCGATTGGTCGAATTATGATAAATGTACATGTAATGACGTTAGACATTGTGATAACTTTTTAATATATATTTTTTAAGTTTGATTTTTTAAATTAAAGACCCGTGTACAAGACAACGTCTGTCGGGTCCGCTAGTATATGTATATATATATATTATAGCGTTTAGAATATATATTATAGAATATATATTATTCTATAATATATATTCTAAACGCTAAATACTCATTTAGAGCATTTTTAAATTATTTAGTCTTCCTGTTTGCTAATAACGTTCAGAGTATAATATTACTTAAAGCATTCTGGAAACTTGACAAGAGCTGAAAAGTTGTTTTATGAAGAAAGATTTTTTTTTATTATTAGTACCGTTGACAACTCTAAAACGACGATTAGTTTATACTACAGGATGTCCATTTTATTAAAATGCTATTAAGGGCAGTTTTGATTTACGTGAAATGTACTACATATATAATGTATGTAATTGCAAACAATGCAGGTATCAACACCGCCACGGAATCATCGTACCAATCGTTGCTTGATTGGGACTCTTAGACAAAGGCCATCTCGTCTACATGACCTCAATGGCAGTTGTCGGCAGGATTCCAGACGATGCCACATAACGTGCCCACACTCCTTTATTATCTACAGGAGAGTAAGCTGGCTGGCCTAAAAATCATATAATAAAATCAGAAAATTATTAACTAGGCTGACAGCCATTTCGACTGATTGTCAAGCGAGTAAGGTCTGTTGAGGTGACAAATTAAACTGTTTCATAAAAAAAAATTAAGAGTTTCAATCCCGAATTGAGCCTGCTCGACTAATGTAAGCAAAAAGCCCGCTCCAGTTTAACTCAATGCAAACCATTGAAAATTATTTTTAGTTGAATTTTCATGAAAAATGTTTTTTTGCTTACAAACACTTACCTGAACCACAGCAACCGCCCCGTTGGTCGAGTGGTTAGCGTAGACGCCTAACGTGTCACGGCGCAATGGGGCTCGGGTTCGATTCCCGGCGGAGACAGGCATTTATGTGATGAGCATAGATGTCTGTGTTTCTGGGTTTGGTCGTTTATTAAATATATTTTCAGTATTTATATATGTATTTCTATGTATTTGTATCGTTGTCTAACACCCTTAACACAAGCAAATAATTTGCTTACTTAGGGGTTAGATCAATGTGTGTAATTTGTCCTGATATTATTATTATTATTATTATTATTATAAAAATGAAATTTGTTCTATAATTATAGAAGAGTTCGATGGCATAAAATGTATTGACCTAACAACACAGAGCTTCGACCGTCGCTTCGATTCTCCGATATTAATTTCAAAATAATACCCATGCGAAGCCGAGTTGGGTCACTAGTTATATTATAATAAATAATGACTAAAAATATGTTGTACACAGTAAGAGCTAGTAATTGAATACTTTGAAAATATACAACTTAAAACAGATTACAAAGAACCTAGTACTTGTAGTTCAAAGTTTATCTTAATATCATAGTGACATCCGGATGGCGTTTCAATATCCTGGCCTTAGCGTTGGAATAAGTGAAATTTTCCTACGCTACTGTTGCAAGAGGCAATAGCTTGGTAGACTTAATTATCCCTTACTTGAGTGGCATTAGATGATCTTCCTTTATCAAAGAGACGAGACGAGAGTGACGAGACTATGATAGGTAATTTCTATTCTATTGCATTTGACTTTTAAATATTAAACTGACTAACTCCAAATCCATCGTATATATAGTGACTAGGGCTTCCAATCCCGGAATACCGAGATCTCGGTATTGCGAGATCCCGCGTCATTTTTCAATCCCGCGTGATGCGGGATTACGGGCGCGGGGTCTGCGCGGGATTTGCGGGACTGAAAAGACCGAAGGGGCCTTTTCTGCTGCCGGCTATATTGTCTCCAAAATACGCAGTAGTATGGAAGACGGCACTTTAGATATGTTGTGTTTCCTTCCCAAATATTTTCAATTGAAAGCTGACCAAATGACTGAAATAAATAATTATAAAGTTTTAAATATTTTTCATGGTCTTGACTTAAGAATGGGTTTTGTTTGATTTTTAAATATTTTTTTGTTTTTTTGTGAAAAATAATTTTTTTGTTTTTTCCAGTATTTGTTATTGTTTTTTTTTATAAATAAACAGTGTAATTTTATTGATCTCTTACTAATAGTACCTAATGCCTAATAAAATATGGAGTTAGTTGATTAATTATTTTTTTTATTTGCTTACATAAATATGAATATTTTTAGTATGCAGGATCCTTTAAATACCGCGGGATTGAAAATTTATTATTTAGTCCCGCAAATATCGAGATTGGATGCAGGCTGCGGGATTGGAAGACTGCCCTAATATGTACCAAAACATATAGAAATTCTGTTTTAATTGAGGTAACGCTCTACGGACATAACGTATTTACTCTCTAACTACGAATATAAATTATTTTCAGTGTTCAATTTTTTTTACTTAAAAATAAACTGAAACATTTAAAAACATTGATTTATTAATTTAAATACCCAAATATATCCCGTTAGCTGGAGAATATGATATTAGATCAATGGAAGTAGATCGTCCTTTATATTATCGTATGTATATATATAAAAATATATATATGTTTTCGAAGTAAATTTTTCACCAATGCCACTATAGTAGTGTTTATTATTATTATTAGTATTAACTATGTTAAGAGATAGTTCAGGATTTACACTTAGCTGTAAAAGTGGATTTGTGGTGAATTCATTGCTTAATGAGGTAACATTTTTAACGACTGTCCATGTGGCCTTGGGGTTATTTCTTGATGTTTAAAATTCCTCCCTCTCATAAGCTACTTTAACAGATTTTAAGACATTCCTACAATGGTTTCTATATCTTATAAACGTTAATTTGGCTTCTAAGTTATTAGGACTTTTTTGTAATTTATTTGTAAGCAGTCTCGATTTTTAACACAACGCAAAAGACCCGGCGTCTTCCATGGCTTAATAATACGTCGCTTATTACCACTCGGGTGACTTTACAATATCAGCTATAATCTTTACCAGAGTATCGGCTGCCACTTCAGCGTTGGTCATGGATATAATTGAGGAGAAGTTAAAATTAGTAAGGTCCCTAACACAAGCACTCTTACACTGTTTTGTACAGGTACCTCTTTTTGTGTCACTTTACTACTGCTACATAACATAACAGGAGAGTAGTCTGTGATAGAAGAGTCGATCACCAGTACTATTGAGGGTCTTTTTGTTTTCAGCAAGATATGATCAAGGCAACTATCATTCCTAGTAGGGAATATATGGAAATTGATGTTCTTCAGTAGCATAAGTTTCAAGATATCACGTCTATTCATTCTAACTAAGAGGATTAGGAAACTAGGGCCTATGGAATATTAGTAGGTTCTCAGTAATTTGGATTTATGATAAGATTCATAACTATTAACATTATATACATGTCAAACGATTTTACTTAGTCGACAATAAGGGCAATAAGTTATATGATTTCCATTTTCAGAACCTACATAAAAATTAATCAAAATCATTCTCAATTTTCAACGTGAATTAAAATTGTTCTCTGTAAAATTCCCATTTACAATATTCTTTATTGAAAATGAGAATATTTAAAAGTTATTATTGTTATTATTATTTAAAAGCACGGCTGTGCAGATCTATGGGAACCCAGTATCACTGCGAACTAAAAGATCTATTGTGATCGCCACTGCCTACAGTTCACTATAATGGCATTCTCTCCCAGTTAACCTCTGTGTATGGTGAATAATAGTGGTAGGCGTTTAAAAATAAAATAAAAATAAATAAGAAAAATAAAGCTATTGCATAGCATTTGTTATCAACGTATGTAATTATAATTATTTATTTATTTATGCACTATTATTATTTTTTTTATATTAATTCAAGTTACACTTTTTGAGTGTGGTGGCCGATAAGATTTTTTTTCTTTTATAGAATAAATGACACATTTATAGGGTTGTTGATATTTTTAAATATATCAATATCGGGGTTTGATATTTAAAAAAATATATCGGTATTTCCATATATAGGTTTTAATTAAAATAATTGTTGTAAGTCATCTAAAAAATGATTGTCTAGACATGCAAGATGTTTTTTATTTTTTAAGTGGGTTACTAACTTAGTTGTATTTCCGCTGCTTTTATATTTTTTCCCTCATAAGTTAGATGAAACACTGCCTGTATCAACTTTTTTAAAATACATACCATACTTTCATACTAATTTTTTCATTATACATATTATATAATTTTTAAAAAAATCGGGAAAGGCTGGCTGACTCAGCCTGTGACCACGGCCTGTGCAACCTGGTCGAAACCTCAGGCAAATTAAAGGTATGTAATATACTCCGGACGCGTTAATTCCCGATATACATATACATACCATACAATCTTAGAAATTATTGGAGAAGATATATTTTGGCACTGAACTATTTATATGAAACTAGATATTTAATGATTTAATGTTAATAAATTAGCTTTTATCGCTACAATAAAATTATAATTTATCATAACCTCTTTTTCACTTCTCTCAATGTTATCTGTGATATCAATATAATTTGTTTCGGAAAGAAGATATTACCCACTCCTATAAAGTAGGTACTATATTTTTATACCATACACTTTAAAAGTATATCTATAAAAAAATGTACAGTATACTAAGTTTACGATTGTTGATTTTGTATAGATTAAATAATTTACTTAGAAAAAAAAAACAAAACTTATTTGAAAAAACTAAGAGGTGTCAAGGGACACCCGGATGGAACGAAGTTCCTTTCGATTAATTATTGAAGGAATAGGGAATATGCATAAAATTTAGAATGGTCTCATATATATTTTTTCGGATACCTATTTTCATCTTATTATAATAAAAACATTTTTTTTTAACTGATCATTTAAGGCCATAAAATAATTTGTGAAAAGTGTAAATTAAGAGAGCGAAATTCAAACTTCCAAAACGCGCCACCATTGGTCAAAAGGAAATTTGACGTCATTTGACACGCCATTCAAATTATCGGCGTCGAAGTTCATACTGTGGTATCAGTGTTACTGAGAAAAATAAATAATTTAAATCTATATTTTCGTGCTTAAAGGTTTTATTAAATGATATAATTGTTTAGGTAATCATTTTCCACTTCACTTGACTCAGATAAATAACTTTGTTGATAATCAGCAGATATAGAAGATATAAGATTATCAGCTGTGTTTTCAGTAAACAATTTGCTTTTTAAAACATGGTTTTACTGGTAAAGTAAAACTATGTAAAATAGTCAGTTTTACTGATAAAGTAAATGTCTGTACGAGGTTCTAGATCCACATCGAACTCGTACTATTTCTTCTTTTCTAAGGATAACCAGCCAAGTGTTGTCTTGTGTCTTCTGTATCTTGTCTTCTGATAATACCATTTTAGCGCGGGTGTAGTTAGCGTCCCTATGTTGAACGAGGTTTATTATGCAATCTTGCGATGTCCTAATGTGCTTGGTGTTTATTATCTCGCAGAGATGAGAGCTCTCGGTTAGCTGCCTGTAACTATCTTCTAGGTATGCGTACTCATCGCTTCCAAGTGCTAGGTATTTGGATTTTGGGACAATAGTAAAATATTTTGTATCAGGGATAGAACAAAGGTGGATAAGGTCATATATATTTGGGTCGGTGGTAGGAATTTCTAATATAAATGTTAACGAGTGTTCCGTACTGTAAGCTTTTACTTTAATTGACCTTTCTAAAACTCATATATTATTTATTTAATATCTGTCACTGATACTAGGTTAAACTTAGTTTTAAGTTGTCTTAATTCTAACACCCAATTTTGGGGACTATTTATCTTGGGATACATAACACCTAATTGGGAAAATGTTATAGCATCATCTAAAATCATTAACTTATCTAAAATGATCTGTAAACTAAAATCTATTTGAACATAAATATCTTAATATAGATTATATCTATTTACTAAAGATAATTTATATTATATTTGATTACGATAAGAATTTTGAATACGTTCTGAATGCGTGGTAGACGTTTCGGAAGCTTTAATACTTGAATATAATGCAGTTAATATAACCGTTGCTAATTTTAAATATGTTACATTATAAAAACATACTAAAATAAAAATATTTTTTTGTTTAATTATTTGGCCTTGCTCAAGCAAAAGGATTCCCTGTTCATTATTAGCGGGATTAAATGTTATTTCTGCTGCTGCGTGGAGCATGATTGCTCCTGTGATGAGGGTCCTGGTACAAGGTGAGGCCTTCTTAGTAGTTTATAATGAACTCTTATAGACTTTGAATATGGATGATTTCCTATTATTTCTGCAACATTATTAGGGTGCAGATGAATTATCTTATATGGTCCTTTAAATTCCGGCTTTGTTTTGTCGTTTCTCGCTGTCTTCGCTACTTGTTTGTAGACTGTTTCACCTACCTTGAATGTTGTTTCCTCTGCTTCTTTGTTGCGTTTTGCTATTACCTGTTCCTTGTTCTTAGATAAAAGAGCTGTTATACGTACCAGTATTGATTCAGCATTTGCTTTATGTTTTAAGACGTAATCTTGATAGAATTCTTTTGGAAAATGTAGTTCTAATGGATTACGTGATGATGTATGACCAAAAAGAAGTTCATGAGGCGAATAACCTGTTGCGGAGTGGATAGCATTGTCGTATGCTATGATTGCGTATTTCATTATTAACTGGATTGGGTCATCTTTATTTGTCATTCTCTGTATTCTAATAATTTCGCCTATGATCGAATGAAATCGCTCTATAGGTGAATTCGAGCTAGGATTGTACGGGGTTGTGAAATGTATATTTATGTCATGTAAAGCACATATTTCTTTAATAACCTCATTGTTAAACTTATTGTCGGAGTCTGTCGTAATTTTGTGGGGAAGTCCTAAAACAGAGATTACTTGTAACAATGCTTCAGCTACATGTAAACTACTAGATGCGTTTTAATAAATGCGGTAATTTTTTATTGCCGTCATATCGCGGAATTAAATCTACGACGAGTTTAAAATGGGGTGAATTTATTACCGACATAGTGATATTTTGAAAATTCAAAAAAAAAGAAAAAAAAAATGTAATAAAAATTATATAATTCAATAATTAACTTTGCACACTAATAAAGACAACTGAAGTATCTCGTTGCAGTTACACTGCGTTCCACTGATAATATGTAATTATTGAAGAAACAATGAATGAAATTCTAAACCTAAAGAATGCGCGTTGGATTTTAATTTGATTTAATTTGATTGAAATTACGAAATTAACTAGGTTTATCGCAATTTTAGCTTTAAACACTTTATATTACCAAAATATATGGTATACTAAACTAAAGAATGCCCGTTCGATTTTAGAAATAGACAAACTTTCAAACTAAACTAGGTTTATCGCGATTGTAGCTTTAAACACTCTTTAACATTAATAATATATATATTCTAAGACAGGAAATAGAGCGGGAACTTGGTTTATTAGCGAGAGTACTCACCACACCAGTATCCCGTCGAGTCTTGAGTAGTACACGGGGACGTCCAATTCTCCAGAATATCCTCGTGTAGTCTTCGCTTGACCGCCGTTAGGTTCTGGATTACGGGAATGCGACTTAGGAATCGCCGTTTGTCAGAATATGGAAGAGTTTGATTCCAAAACTTTTTTACGAAACGCCGTAATTCTACCGACTGCGCCAGTTATGTATTGGCAGACAACGAAGTTATAAAAAAAAATATTTCGTTTCTTTCTACTTTTCGTTTCTTTCCACCAGACATTATTTTCGTATACAAAATATAATTAGTAGGCACTAAAGATGCACACAAAGTCACAAAGCAAATTGACGGCACTAGCAGTTTGCTGGATATCGCTTGTCGAAGATATCACCTCGGTAGCTCAAATAGAACTGAACTTAAGTTCGGGCCATTCACCCGCTTATATAGGCAAAATGAAGGAATGATCTAGAATCGTCTAGTGTAGAACAGTTGAGAAGAAATAATCTTTTGTTGCGCCGCCAGTAAGGCGGCAAACATCAAAGGCTTTTATGTTTGCCGCCTCACTCTTTGATGATCGCCGACACTCGGCTTGTTCGCTCATTTGATTCCGTGAGTATGAGTAAGTAGTGTAAAATATATTTTTTTAATTAGGTTTTACAAAATGTCTTGCGGGCCGGATCAAATCATAAAGCGGGCCGGATCCGGCCCGCGCGCCGGTTGTTGCCCACATATGGTCTAGAGCTTCCGATTACTATAGCCTGACACTTATCAGGATTCACTGCTACGCCAAATCTGTACGACCATCGACTTAACTTCTTTAAGGTAGGACCGCAATAAGGATTTCATGATAAACTGTGTTGAAAGCATTTGAAAAGTCTACAAGCACCAACACTGTCAAGTTTTATCCTCCATGCCAAAACGAATATCATCAGTTACTTTAATGAAAGCATGGTTGGTGCTGTGGCCAGAGCGAAACCCAGACTGATGACTACTAACTAGGTTATGTTTTGCAATGTGAGAGAAGATTTGCTTATTTACACAGGCTTCCAATATTTTAGAGAGGAAAGGCAAAATAGAGATGGGCCTATAATGATTAAGGAGAGTAGATTGTTGGATTTTAGGTAAAGGATGCACAAAAGCTTTTTTTCCAAATTTGAGGATAGTCCCCGGAACTCCGAGAAAAGTTTATGATATGAGTGATTGGTGATAAGAGACAATCTAAGATATTGAATATCATAGAACTGCTTATGTCGTTGCAGTCCCAAGCTTTAAATTTAATCGAAGAAATGGTTTTCTTTACTTCATCCTCAGAAATGGTTGAGAAATAAAAAAATGGGACCAATGGAAAGTTGCATTGATGCAATAAAAGAAAGTGTTTCAGAAAGAATTTTGCGGTCCAACTTTGAAGTAAAGATAAAATAATTGTTAATGTCATCTATGGGTACAGAAGAGCTTTAATCAGAAGTGGTAGTTTTGTAAATACCAATAGAATTAAGAAATTTAAATATGCCAGAGGAAGAAAAATTAGTTATATTAAAATGGATAAAGCGGCGTTTAGCTGTTCGTATAATTTGGTTACACAAATTTCTCATGACCTTGTGAGCTGACCAGTTTTGGGGTGTTCGTTCTTTTTTAATATTTCTAAATAATCGATCTCGCTTTGCCATAGCAGCCCGGATAGTCTGAGACATCCACGGAGCAGGGGTCGTTTAAGCTTTACTGTTTTTATGGATGTCGTACAAAGTGAGAACACTATTCAAAATACAAAGTTTCTCTTCGACTGTTGCTACTGCGTTCACCATAGAAAAGTTAGAGTTGAGAGCGTCTATCGTTAAACGGTCTAAGTCAATACGTGAATAACTGCGTATTTTTAGCACTGTGGCCTTATGTTTGGGTGGCTTTGATTTGTAGGACAGGTAAATGACATGACCTATGTTGTGAAAAACAGGGAGCTTTAAGCTGTCCAAATCTTGGAAAAATCAGGAGAACCTGATATAATAAGGTCTATCCACGAGTCCTCGCAGTTGATATTGTGATGAGTCACGTGTAATGGCAGAATTGAGAGGTTTACCGACTCGAAGATAGATTGAAGTCTAAGAGAGGGCGCAGAAGATTTGAGTAGGTCAGTGTTAAGGTCGCCCATTATAACAAAATGTGTCTAATTTGTCTAAATATTATCCAAGGCTGTTTCTAAATCCGCTAAATAATCGGTTAAGGGGGGACAATAAATAACCCCCAGTAATACCTTAGTATCCTTGAATTGGAGCTCTGCAAACAGATATTCGCAGGAGGTAGAATATTGAGAAGGAGATGCTAAAACTAATTTGTATGCAAAACAAGTTTTCAAGTAAATGGCTACACCACCTCCTCTTATCTCTATGCGATCGTTTCTAATTAGCACAAATTCAGGTAAAGGATAAAGTGCAGAGTGCAGAGATGGTTTTAACCAGATGTCAGAAACAAGCACCGCATGAACAGTACTCTCCTGAGAAAAGGTGGTCTCAAGCTCTGAGTAGTGGCTAGGAATGCTTTGAGAGTTTAAGTGGCAAACGTTGAAAAATTTTTTCTCATCAGAAAAAATATCTACCAGCCTATCATGTAATATAGTTAGATTAATTATTCTAGTCCTTTGCAGGAAAAGCATTTTATATTCTGGTGAAATTCTTAGGGTACAATGCTTTTTCTTTGTCTTCTTAACTAGTTTAAAGGTTCAGTATTTATCAGCACTCTTATTGGTTCACTAGACTTTAATTTATTCTTAATAATTATTATAAATAGAGTGGTGATTTCTAACTTCTCTATACGGAGTTTTAATGTTACGTCTACTGCTGTCGAAATTATTAATCTTGTACGCTAATAGTGCAACTACATACATTTCCCTGGAAGATACATATTATCCGATGCTAATTTAAAATTATTGATAAAGTTATTGATGTCAAAAAATGTAAAAATGACAAACTATGTAAGACTATATTTAATTTATGAATCTTGTTTTTTTGCCTTTGAGATAATGTTACAGAATAAGGAAATGCACATAGCATTATTTGTCTGGCCGGCAGTGATAATAAAATGTCAAATTTATTTATTATGTCACTTTTGCGAACGCCCATACTATTTCTTAATAAAATTACAATATTTGTGTTATTGGTTATTTCAACTGACATTATTTTATTCATTATATGGTAGTAAGATCCCCCAGGAATGCAAATATTTGAGATATTCAAGTTCACCCATGGCTAACACATGTCGCTGAATTTCTTTGTTTGCTAGCTAGTATTTATAACTAAGAGTATCATAGGATGTTCGTATATTCTAAATGTCAGCATACAAATGTTTAGTTTGAGTTTCAGAATCGTGCAAAAGGTTTTTCACTTAGTATGAATTTTTATTTTAGAGTCTTACAAATCTTATTTAATTTTACACTTTTAACCTTATCTGATACAATGTTTTGACACTTATTTAAACTTCACATACATTTTGGCATTTCTTTGACTTATTCTTACTACCAAATTTCTGCATAGGACATTTTTTAAAGTTTAAACCAGTGTCGATTAATTCCCTAAAAAGACTTTGGGTATTTTCTTCTTTAACACACTGCTGCGGCTTGGAATCCTTCGATGGTCTCCTGTGCTTCCAAAAGTTGGCGTTCTAAATGAGCAATCCTGTTCAGAGCACGTTTATAAGTATAAGTGCATTTGTCAACCTCGTCCAGCGCTAATTTCAGGGAGCTGCACTCGCACTGCTTCCCTTAGCTGGATGTGCAGCTCATATCACTCTTTTTTTTAAGGCTGTATTTCTACCAACAACCTTTTTCACCTCTGCTTCACTGTAGTCTTTCCTCTTTCCAGTAGTAAGTGTTTTTTCTCTCTCTCCGTTTCCTTCAGCGTTGTTAATGCAACCTTCAGTTGACACTCAATATCTTGCATTTTAGCATTCCGGGTCAACACTAGTTATATTAACAAACTAACTTGAAAACTAACTCAGCATTGAAATTATTATTATTTTCATGTAATAAAATATGACACAGGTATCGATTTATAAAAAATATTATTTAAGAAAAAAAATAAAAATAAAAAGTATAAAATAAAATAATAATAATAATTAAAATAGTTATAATAGTCGCAACAATTAATTAATAACAGTAATAAACATAATAATAAAAGCCGCAATAATAATAAAAATACAAAAAAGCAAAAATAAAAAGTATATATTTTAAAAATCAATTACAAAAAGTATTGTGTTCCTGATAAAAACAAATTGATATTTTTTCATTTATTTTATTCTGTTTCAGGCAGTGCACAACGGGGATGTGATAAAATGGCATCTACAATGGATGAAGAGGATCTGCTGTTGTTTAATAAACTCAACGACACGAGAAATTCAAACTTTCTAGAACAATATTATGCGAATTTCAAAGTCTGTTTGAGTGTAGCATACGCTGTTATATTAGTATTGAGTTTTTTTGGAAACCTTAATACATGCTTTGTAATTTGGCGTAACCGTTCCATGCACTCAGCTACAAATTTCTACCTCTTCAATCTATCAATCTCTCAATTTCTTTTCCTTATATGTAGGTTGCCCCTTGAAGTAAATCGATTGTGGAAATATTTTTCGTACCCTCTTGGAAAAGGATTGACTATCACTGTGGGTTTTTTATCAGAAATGTTCGCAAACGCATCTGTTTTGACAATAACAGCAATCGCCGTTGAAAGATACATTGTCATCTGCCATCCGCTTATGACGGATATGTGCAATTCTTCAAGAATATTAAAATCTATTATAGCGATATGGATATGCGCAATGTGCTTTGCTATGCCCCAAGTGATGCAGTTTGTAACCGTCAGTTATGAGAAGAAAGAACTAATGGTTAGCGTAGATACAGTGAAATCACACGTTGGACAGAGAGTTTTTGTCATATTCAGTCTTACATTATTCCTAGTGGCAATGTCTTTGATAACCGTATTGTATAGTTCGATACTTGTTAAATTGAATACATATCCAGCTCTGCATCCAGTCGATAAGTCTTTAGTTCGAAGGGGTGAAAAATCTAAAAGCACACCGAGATTCAAAAGAGGTGCCTCCCAAAGAAGACTCTTTAAGATGTTAGGTGAGTATACTATTGTTATGTAATATTCCTGCCAAACAAAAACGTGAAGATAAAATAAGTGTCAGTGGGTGTTAATGAAATGGATTAAATTTTTGTTCAAATATTTTTTACTATATGAGGTCCTTAAAAAAATGTGTGATCATTACTTTGGGTCTTATATATAACAACAAATACGTACCTCTATCGCTTGATTTAGTGACTCACACAGAATAAAAAAACACTCCAAACTACAAAAATAATCCATTGCCTCAAGTTCCTTTCTTTACTTGATTAAAATAATGTCTAAGTAAATAGTTAATTAAAAAAATATAACATTCGTTTTTGTGTGTTGTTTTGAAGTAGCTAACTGTAATAGTATTAAAAGATAAAATAATAATAAAAGGAGAAGATTTATATTTCAAAACTTTCGTAACAATACGAATACAAATATATTTTTTGTGCAGTTACTATACTAATAGACACTTTATACTTTATACCGAAGTCTTACAGGATTATCGTACTGATAAGTTAGAAAATAAAATTATAAAAGCTTTTGGCTCCGCTCCGTTGGTCGAGTGGTTAGCGCAGACGCCTAACGTGTCACGGCGCAATGGGGCTTGGGTTCGATCCCCGGCGGAGACAGGCATTTATGTGATGAGCATAGATGTCTGTTTCTGGGTTTGGACGTTTATTAAATATATTTTCAGTATTTATATGTGTATTTCTATGTATTTGTATCGTTGTCTAACACCCTTAACACAAGCAAATAATTTGCTTACTTAGGGGTTAGATCAATATGTGTAATTTGTCCTGATATTATATATATATATATATTATATTTTGGTGATCTAACTACTATAGAGTCATCCATACAGGCTCCAAAAAATGAAAATTATTTATAAGTATATCATTGAAACGTTACGATTAGGCTGCAACTCATTTGTGGCCATATTTAATTAAGCATTCTTATATCATAATATACAGAAAAAATTGTTTTAATTTGATATGTAAGTCATAAATGTACGTTATGAGTGTATCAATGTATCAAAATCATACCTGTTTAAGCCTGGCTGTGAAGAGGTGCTACCGAGTGCACAAAGGGAACCGTGACTTTTCAGTCTTTTTATATATATTGAAGTGATTTGATTTACTATACACATGTTTACAGTTTTTTCCGAAAATTATTTTTAATAATTTAATTAAAAAAAGCGGCTACATTTTGATGGGCAATCATTTATTTGTATACTCTACTAATCATCAACATACGTACAAGTTTCGTTTTTACTACAAAACCGATAGGTGCACGAACTTGCAGTGGGATATTAGGCTAAAAGCGTACGTGGTCGTCGTGTATAATTCTTGGCTCAACTAAAGTCAATGTTCAATTACTTTTAAAATAATAAAGAAGAATATTAAAAAATATTTCAACAATCTAGGAGAAAGCATTCTTTAATTACTATTTGTAAATATTATAAATTAAAAAGCAATTAATAACTTTTGTTATGACAAAAACAAAATTGGATGAAGGTAATTCGTATTATTATACAGCCTGTTAAAAATCAAAGTCTAGAGACCGAATGTTTTGTTCTAATAGATTTTATACATGTGTAGTGTGAAGACTTGTATACTTTACTTATCATATATTGCTATAATCCCTTCTGGTTGGCAAGGCGGCTCTCTCTCACCAACAGGTGCGGATACATGATTAAATGTAGAGGAGGTCATTTATGACTTCGGATTTTAAATATCTTTTTGAAAATACATTCTGAAGAAAAAATACACATATTTATCTTTTATTCTACATATATATATATAATTAATGGTCACTGATCGATTATAAATATTTAATAAAACATAATGGAGGGCCTTAATAAGAGCAAAAGAATCCAAAACAATGGTTTCTCATATTGTCTGACTGTCTAATATCAGAAACGACTTAATTTGGATGCAGTTTTTAGAAATATATTGCAATAGTCTTTACTTAATATTTAATTTTTTTTTTTATTTAAATCGTTTAATAAATAAAAAAGTTATGTCAATCACGTAATATTTTCTATACGTGTAATAAATCTCTGTACGTTAAATATATAAAAAAAAATATAAAGCCAGGATCTGAACGGATAATTAACGTAATCCAAAAAAAACTGCTAATGTAAAGAGCTGGCTGGGACGACGATCTGAATAAATATGTAGGAAGAAACTGGACGAAAAGTGCAAAGGATAGACAAACATGGAGACATGTTTGTCTATCCTTTGCACCAAGACTGGAGGAGGCCTATACCCGAAAGGGGCCATAACATATTGATTTTTGTTTATTTTTTATTTTATTTTATACTTAGTTTAGTATTGTTACATTTTTTTTTCCTTTATAACAAATAGCTGAGTGAGTAAGTAACCAACTGTTACTGAATATGTCGTGGAAATAAAGTGGCTTATTATTATTATTATTATTATTATGATGTAAATAACTTTTATACATTGTACAATATTTTCTTATATTAAAATGGAGTGAGGTGATAAAGAGAACAGAATCGCTGTGATTGCAATTACCCGAAGTAGGAATGGAGCCAAATGCAATTTTTAAAACTCTCCATACACTTGCTATAAGTCAAATATTTGTGTACCGTGATATTAGTAGGTACAATTGTAGATCATCAAAGTATGAAGGATAACAGTGACAGATTAATATAATAATATTTTATTTTAACCAAACTATCTTTATACAGTTACGGTGGCGCTGTTCTCCTTCCTGTGCTGGGCGCCTCTCCACGTGCACAGACTAATACCGATTTTTGGAAAACAAATGGAGCAACCCGATGATATATCCTATAAGGTAAATAGCTTAAAAAATGTATAAATCTGATTAGGGGTCCGTTTAGTGGCTAAGACTTAGATCCACAAATTACTTCTACTCTGGATGTTGTTTCTGACTTAACCGGTTCTTGTATCCAATGATTGGCTAATTAAAACCTGCGTAGGAATGATTAATGAGTAGTTTTGTTTAAACTTCCATCGCTCAGTACTTCAAGAGGCTTTCCCAAAAGTACTTTGATAGTGCTGAGCGACACCCGAACCCACTGGTGGCTGGCGCCGCAGAGTATAGAACACGTAAGACTACTTTAGTCAGAAAAAGAAGACCCAATTCGGTACTCGTTGACCCCGACGACGCGTTCACAGTAGGTAATAACGTACGCGTAGGCATAAGTGACACCACACAACATACAGACACACACCGTCTATACCGGTATAGACGAGGTCCCAACTGAGTAAGTGCTCCGTTGCTCCGGCGCTCTGCCGTCGGAGGACGCTAGTGTCCAAATTTCCTTAGCTTCTCTCCTGACTAACGACGCCCCGAGCCGAGGTCCGTGTCTCAATTTGAGACGATCTCGGGATGTCATTCCCCATGGGGGCCCATCTGGCCCCCCCCTTTTTAAGGGTGGGTCTCCTGACCCACCCTCTCCCCCGGTGACGCTGTAATAGCCAACAGGTAGCCCTGTAATAGCCAACAGCAAAGACAGACCAAAAACTATGTTTAAAAAACATTTATTCTTTTGAATCTATTTTGAATTAAATAAATGCATAGTAAAAAAGAATCGTAGATTTTTTTTTACAATAAATAAACTATCGAATTTCTAATAACATTCCTAGCTCACATATAAACATTTAAACTAATGTTTTAGGTAAGTTAATCATAAGATTTTTTTTTTATAAATCAATTGATTACCTAGTACCGGGGCTAAAGCAATGAAGTAAGTTGATTTGTAATGGCGGCACACGGGCATGAAGACAGAGTCATTTTCGGAAAATATTATTTGTACAATGGCTACATCTTTTGGAGGTGCGGTCACTTTTCCTATAAGAAACTCTCGTTTTGTCTAGTTTTGTTTTATAGTAACGTTGTAATTCTGTGCAATAATTCCGCTATTATTGGTACCGTTTTCAAAAAAATTATCTGAATCTTGCTTCACTATGTTCGAAATACAGCAGAGCAATATGATGAAGTTCAAGCCCTGTTATTCAAGATCACTTTACCAGAAATTAACCTGGATCCTCCAGGTTCTTATCGATGTGCTTGGTGTGCGATGGTAGAGATTTTTTTAAATAAACATCCATTGATGGGAGCATCGCTTATAAAGGCACCGACTCATCCTGACTGTCACAAATCTTATATGTATGTGGGTATGACATGGAAAAATGTTTTGAGTTATTTCTAGCGTTTTTTATTAGTAAAAACTCCAAGTTACGGCGTTCATTGGCCTCAACAAGAAAAAAATCCATATCCTATGTGTTGATCCAGATTGCTCAACTTCTAAGCAGTGGAAGCGATGGAACACCCAAACGACGCATAGATAGCTGGTGTATGTGTTTAATTGATATTGTTTGGCAAGTCCTACTATTTTTTTGTTTCGATGTCAAATGCTCGCTTGTTAAGCAATCCGATAGTCGTAATTTTTTCGTTAATGGTAAGAATGACGTTGGTTATGTAAACAAAATGTGTTTAGGAAAATCTTTGCAACTTACAAACTAACGGTTATCAATTACAAATTTTATTTTACGTACTTTCTAATTTAGTTTGAAATATGATGTTATGCTTGGCCGGGATTTATAAATAAGGTTTTACAATTAACATCTCTGATTATATCAAATCAAAAATCGATAGGTGCTAACACTTATAAGGCCGTTCCTATGTTAAATCTTACTAATTTTGACGTACATATTCGAAACAAACAAGATTCGCTAACCAGACCAGTTCCAGAGTGATTCTTAATCGTCAACCTTAGTTGAATCATCTTCCTCAAAAACGATTTTCTAGAGTATATTGTGTTTAGTTTAATGCAGTTGCATTTACCGAACTAGCAAAAGTGTTGCTAAAGCCAGTTATACTAGATAGTCAGATACTAGATAGCCAGACATATAGCCAGATAGATATACTCATGAAGAAATTTGGTAAATGTAAACCTTGTTATCTTATGGTGCGCTGTCATCGTATTGTTGAACATTTTAGACCTATAGGACAGAGATTCCATGATGTATTTCACATTTGGAGATAATATAGTTCATAACATCAGTAACTTGATCACTTTATACATTTTGCGATCGCAACCGGACTGCAGGTTGTTATTCTCTATATCTAGATGCCTCAAATATATTAATTAGGTTTACTTACGTTAAATAATACTGAATAATGACATATTAATCTGACTAATATATAAGTGTGATTGTTTGAATGTTAGGGTGGATGGATGGTTGTTACTCAATCGCGCCAAAACTACTAAATGGATTTTGATGAAATTTAGCAATATTGTAGCTTATATACCAAAATAACACAGGTTTTAGAAATACTACCTTTTGCAAGTGGTTTTGTCTGTGATCTTTGTTCTTCAATCACACCAAAACTATTGAAAGGATTTCGATGAAACTTAGCAATATTGTGGCTCAAGTACCAAGATTGGCAATTGAAATACCAACTTTTGCGCGTGATTTTGTTTGTGATGTTTTTTACTTAATCACGCCTAAACTGCCTGACGGATTTTGATAAAATCTAGCAATATTACTTATAATAATAATATTATATTATTATAAGCTTATTATTATCAGTATAAGCTATATATATAATATTTTATTGTAGCGCGATAATTAATTGCCACGGTAAATCCTGTTTTTAATTCATTTGGTACACTGAATTTTATATAATTATTAGTGAAAATTATTCTTATTACCCGACGACATACAAGGAGTGTTATGTTATTCAATGTATATTTGAATGTTAATAAAAAAATAGCCAATTATGCTTTTTTTATGTACCCAACTGTGATTTACTAAAAGGTCAAAGCTGGCGATGGCGATGGCTAAAATTCTGGCGATGTACGCCGGGTTTCCGCAAGCTATGTCTCTTTTGAGGGACCTGGAGGCAAAGATGAACTTTTTTTAATTCGCTGGTCTGTACATTCCATGCCATCGCTGCATTTGCCCATCCTTAGTAGCAATCCCGTTTTTGGCTAGATGCTACTTTACAGAATCGGTCAAACCAATTCTGTGATTTGCCACGAATGGGAACTACAGAGGTTGGAACAAAGAGTTCTATACCCTGCGTACATTAGCGACAGAGTTGTGGCAACGATATTGGGATCATGTGGTGAAAGGCAGACCTGCCTGGAAAGAAGAATGACAAAAAAAGACTGCATCTCATCCCAATCTGCTGACCTATAATGCCATACACGGCGGTGACCTGGGACTCGTAGACGAAGCCTACTTCCTGGAGTAGTTTCTTTCCACAGCACACACAGAACTCTCTGCTTTTCTTATAAAGTGTAGTTCATTTATAAAGTTATAAAACATCTATATATTAGGTTCTAACAAATGAAATTGTATTATGGTATCCTATTGTAAATTTTGAATGGGAGCAACAAAAAGTCGAATATTTGTCAATAAAATGTATTTAATTAATCAAAGTATGAACAATTGTAGTTTAATTCATGAGGTATTTTGCAAGCTTTTTATTATTCTCAATTCGCTTCAAGTGGAGTAAAACAATTTTACCACTAACACCGCAACCTATAGCTAACTAGGACGTGGTTTGCAATGGATCCGTTTCCATAGTCACCTTAAATTCTTCATTATCAACTTGGGTCTCTGGCCGTTCACGGGGCTTGTTCTGCAGGTTGAAATCTTCAGAACGAAAACGTTGGAGCCAAAAACGAACTGTGTTTTCTTTTGCAATACTATCATCAACCACCATACATATCATTAACCTTTCGAGTCGTTTCCGCAGCACTGGTGCCACGGTGAAACTCGTACTCGTAATTAATGCGATATTTTAAGTTTTCCATTTTGTAAACTGAATAACGCAAACAGAAAAAACGGAAGAAAAAAACGAACGAATGACGGTCAACAAAACGGAAATACAAGTGTAAATAGCTGTAAAAAATAAATTTGGAATTCCTTACTAAAGAGGAGAAATTTGTGATTAAAGTGGCCAGTACGAAAAACGCCAATTTCATATGTCTAATGTCTAAAATGTCAACGATCTAATATAAATGTTAAGTATGAAAATATAACTATTGATTTTAGAAAAAAAATGCTTCTTTTTTGTTAAGAATATATTTATGTTTATACTAGCAGACCTGACCACGCGTTGCTGTGGTTGCTAAGGTTTTGGATATACCTATTACATAGTAGTAAACTATTTAAGAAATCACGGTATTAGAAAAAAAAAATAAAAATTTAAAAAACCCCCGACCGCTAAGTATAGGAAAAATTCAAAATGCAAGTAAATTTATCAAGGCCAAAAACGAAATAACAATATTTTGATATTATCGTACAATCAAAGACCTCATTCATTAGCTCCAAAAATTTTGTAAAATAGACACTCATCAACGTACGTACAAAGGTCCCCCGAGGTAACGACTTCAATAAGTACATAATAATATTATCATCCTTTTTAGATGTCATCTAGTATCGGGGTTTATTCATTTTTTTTTGTTTTTTTTTAAATGTTACACTTCTTTCTAAATTGTACCAAATGAAGCTACGAATACACTAATTTCCCCTGTTTAGGTTTTTACTATCAATATTGTATAAAAACCTTTCGCCAGCACCAATAAAATTTTGGGGACGACTGCTTCTATTTCGACCAAACATATCTAAGAACCATCTCGACAAACCAAGCTTTCGATTTAAAAAAAAAACGCATGCTAATCCGTTTACGTATTTGGCCGCTACGTATCCACAGACAGACACAGAGAGACACAAATCTACAGGTCAAACTTATAATACCCCTCTTTTTGGGTCGGGGGTTAAAAATAATGATGTGGACCGCTATGTTTTTTTACATAGATGCAATTTGTAAAGAACATGGCGACCTCTATGACTGATCTTCTTAGTCTATTACCTAACCCTTGATACAGTAATATAATCATTATTAGTGATGCGCCGAATATTTGTCTAAAAATTCACCGGATTGGGATTTGAAACAGGTCTTTGAACACGATTGATCAAAATTATCGTACAGTTGAGGTATTTAATTTTAAATTTAATTATTATTATTTTATTTCAGGTAACAAATGAGTACACTACAAATTTATAAATAAGATATGTAGGGCAGATAGTTTAAAATTTTTGAAAATAATATTTGTTATTTTAAATTATTAATAATTTAATTTTTAATTAAATTTTGCACTAATCGGTGCACAATATTTTTGGTTGACCCGTCTCACATAAATAGATTCAACGAAGAAGCAGGTATAATTTGACTGTATTATGTTCATTATAATATGAGTTTATAAATACTTCAGTCTAAGTAATACGTGGCGGGCTATATTAACACTAAAAATTAACTCATAATTTATTCTCAGCATCGCGCGTTGGTTATGATGTTAAATTGTATATGAAACATTTGTACTTTTAACATTACGCCGTCTGTTGAACACTAACTCAATCCAGTCAACAGATACAACGCCATCTGTTAAACTTGTTTGAATTCACAGCAATTCAATTGTAAAGAAATAATTTGCAATAAAATAATATTGCGACTTAAAATTAAGATGTAAGTTATCCTATGTTTCAAGATAGATCAAACTGCACACGGTGTGCAAATTTGATTAAAATCGGTTAAGTAGTTTAGGAGTCCATCGCGGACAAACAACGTGACACGTAATTTATATATATTAAGAAGATAGATTAAAACAGTATATGCAATATACTACTACCCATTTGTGCCGTCTCCTTCATCCCAAAAACTACTCGTTCCATCAGGACGAGTTGTTATTTATATTTCCATTCGTCATGGCCTCTGTTTCAATCAACATTTTCTTTTAAATTTTATAATTGAACGACAATAAGAAAAAAATAAAAACCCCCATTCAAAAAGATCTCTTAAAAGACAAGATCTCTAAGAGAGTATAATTGCTTATTAAATTTAGCTTTTCACTTATTTATTTTATTTTTGCTAACTTAACTTATTCTTAATGTTAGAAAATTTTCAACGCAACAATGGTTTCTTAACAGTAACGTTATATTAAGTTTTATGTCAAGCCTATCTTATTTGATTAATTTTTTATCATTACTCTGTATTGTCATTATATATTATTATAACTTAGTTTTTGGTTTCAGGTCTACGTAATCCTGACGCCTCTATCTGATGTGCTGTACTTTCTATCTACTGCAATTAATCCGTTGATTTACAACATTATGTCGAAAGTTTTTAGAAACGCATTTAAGGTAAGTCAACAGTTATTTTATGTCGTAATTAGGTTAAAGTCTAAAGTTAGGCCAAAGTCAGATTAATGAAAGAAAGAAACGTTTTCATATTTTTAACATGCTGTTGAGTGAGTTTGGTTAAGATTTATATTCAAATCATATACATATCTCATGTTCGTCACAAAAAAATGGCATAATACCGAATTTATAAATGTTATATCAATTACAATTTTATTATTCGTAATTCACGTTATAATTGCAAATTTAATTGAAAATAATAGTCTAAGATCTGATACAAAAAAGACCTTCACCGATCTGTTTATTGTTAATATTGGATAGGTAATTTAGTACAATGAACATTATTATAAAGCGTGTCCGATATAATTTTGTCCCAATAATTATTAAATAATAATTAAAATATCTGCCAAGTGCGAGTCAGACTTTCGCACGAAGGGTTTCGTTCCATTAAATGCAAAAATGTGATGTAACAATAAAATATATATATTTTCGGAGTTTTTGCTTCATATGTAGGTACTATAAAAGATTGCTTCAGATCAAATTTCTAGACTTTAGGTCGATTAGATATTAGGTTTTAACTTCAAGTTTTAAAATATGCGGATGAAATTGCAGTTTCTTTTGATTACGATAACATAGAAGTTTTATTTTGTAACAGCTTAAAGGTATTATAGAGTATTTGATATAAAATTAAATTCAATACTTTTACGCGTTCACGAGGAAAGGGATAGTAACTTTAAAATTATGTATAATAAAAATATTTTTATTATATGAAGTAACTCAATATTTACGGTTCTTTCCATTTTTTCTTTATCTGTGCTAGAAGCCGCTACTTTTTACTAAATTTCAAGAATCTGAGTTTACGGGAAGTCCCCGTAGGTTTTAATTCCCTTGCGAGTTAAAAAATTAAAAGGTGTCAAGGGACACCCGGATGGAACGAAGTTCCTTTCGAATAGTTATTGAAGGAATAGGGAATATGCATAAAATTTAAAATTCTCTCAAATACTTTTTTTTCGGATACTTATTATCATCTTATTATAATAAATACATATTTTTTTCTATTTACTAATCATTTAAGGCCATAAAATAATTTGTGAAAAGTGTAAATTAAGGGAGCGAAATTCAAACTTCCAAAACGCGCCACCATTGGTCGAAAGGAAATGTGACATTATTTGACACGCCATTCAAATTATCGGCGTCGAAGTTCATACTGTGGTATTACTGTTACTGAAAAAAATAAATAATTTAAACATATATTTTCGTGGTTAAAGGTTTTATTAAATGATACGATTGTTTAGGTAATCATTTTCCACTTCACTTGACTCAGATAAATAACTTTGTTGATAATCAGCAGAAAAAGAAGATATAGGATGCTATAGAAGTATGTATTATCAGCTGTGTTTTCAGTAAACAATTTTTTTTTTAAATACTGCCTTACTTGTAAAGTAAAAGTATTGTGTGTTGAATGAGGAAATGGTAACAATGCTATATTTTGTTTTTTAGCAGGTATATTTACATTCATGGGCCTACCGAGGGGGGAGGGGGGCGGGGGGGGGGGCAGCTGCCTCCCCCCTGGACGTCGTATAGCCCTTTAGCCCTTTACTACCTTCCATTGTAAAGTAAAATTGGTATAATACATTAAAAAATAAGGCAATTATGTTTTAATAATTAAAGGAGGTTTAGAATTAGAAATGCTTTCTCAGGAAGGTTAGTCGGGAACGAAAAAGTGGCTTATCAGTTGTTATAGATGTATGTATTACAAAACAAATACAATTCTCTAATAAAACTGTAAGCAAACACTTTAAAGTCTAAATCTTCATTAGAAGCGAGATTCGGCAAAGACAAATCACCAGCGTTTGCTCTTTGATTGTTAAACCATGCTCAGAAAATTAAAATTACAGCTCCATAATTACAAAAATATATCAATGAAATCTGGTTTGTCCGCCCCTAGCACAGAATCTGGGTACGCCCATGTTTACATTGACACCTTTACTTCTGTACTTCCGTTTAATATTAACTTGCACAGCCACTTGGTAATTTATCTTTAATAAGCGAAAAGCAAGGCTCTGCCTTGTGATCACATTTAATATTGTCTTGGCTGATTAATATCACAGACATTTGTATGAGCGATACAAGGACTTACTATATAGTAAAGGTCACTTCATTAAACTATACACTATATTGTAAAGTACACTTCTTTGTAAAGGTCACCAATTTTTTAAACACTGCTTTTGATAGCTAACTCTGCAAAGGCATCATTAACCGATGTCAATCTTTGCCTTTTGACTACGCACATTCTCATTCTATCAGCTGGTGTTTTTGCCACAAAAACATATGAGGAACAACTCCTTTCTTCAAACTTAGATTACATTTTTCTCCTTGTTGTTTCGTTATACATATTATATTCAATATTATTGGCTGTATCTTCCTTAACCTGAAATAAATCGATAACCATAAAAATTTCGTAAAACCAAAAAAAGAATACGGTTTTAATAGAAATTTATACTGATCTTTTGTAAACTAGTTTAGGTTAATTTTAAACTTAAATTATCTAATGTTCAATAGCTAATGCAACTTACTATAAATTTAAACTATTAAATTTTACTTATTATAAATAAAGTATACTTACGTTAAATTGATCTTCACAACAATATAAACACAATTTAAGACATATATTATCCCTTTTAATTACCATAGAGTAGACCATTGTTTTTGTATTTTCGCATCTCTTGAAATTTAAAAAAACATTTTGCCGGGTGTTTTTCTAATACTATTTTTGCACTCCGGTACTATACATTACTTGTAAGATGGTTTTTACCTTCTTCCATGACTTGTAAAGCACTTAAAACTTAAGATATGTATGAAGTTAATAAAAAGTTCATAGCAAACATTGACTGGTTGTGTCATTTGAAGTCACACGGCGCGCGCAAAATGTCAGCATTTGAACGACCCAAATTTACTCAATGTTTGTATTTTCACTTTGAAAAAAAAAACTAGAATCTTTTCAAGCCTATTTATATTTTTTTACGGTAAAGAGGGGTATATGATTAATTTACGTCAAAAAAAAAACATGAATATTACCTATTGTAATAAAAAAATATTAAATTATTAATATAAGCTAATATGCTAGTGACAGACGAAGCTTCTTAGCATTCCATGGATTCACTGTGCGGGTGCCAGGTCCATCGCGTTGCAAGGAGAGGAGTGCAAGCAGTGCCTGGGACTTGCGACCCAGGAGTAGGATTAAGGGGCCCCTTTATTATGCGCAAAAACGCTCACCTTCACCCTCCACACTCCTCTCCCTACCTAACCAAATTTGGAAAGAACCTACCAATGCCGCCTTTAAAATACGTTCTAGACATGAACCGATGCTTGTTCTAGAAAGACCAAGGTCTTTAAGAAGGCTATAGAGAGATTTTGCTGTTATACCCCTCGCTCCCACGTCTACCGCGTACAAACTAGCTATAAATTTATTCCTGATCAGTTCGTTGGTCAGTTAGTAATACTTATTGAGCTTGAATGTGTGATCCCTTGGGATGTTTGTTTCCCAAGGAACAGTAAGCTCCACAAGTATCACGCGCCTCAGATGTTTAGAATACAGGAATAAGTCCGGTCTGGATGACGAAATACCAACATGCCAGGGATTTTGTAATGCTTTTCATACGTGTCCATCATGAGAGTCCAATCAGGAGCCGCGCCTAATATTGAATACGGCTTCGCCTTGATTTTTTGGAGGAGCCTTCTTTTACGAATTCTACAGATCGTTTGGTGGTTGTTATACTGAAAGACTAACCGCTTCCCGTATAATTTCTAATACCTTATTGTGGCGACGCGAGTATTGACCTTTATCTAGAAGTACCCTACACCCTACTAATAGGTGTTTCGCGGTTCCTATTGCCTCTGACTTTTCGGTGGCTTTGCCCCATCTTACTAAATTACTTTGATCTGGGAGAGTCATTTGGAATGCATTAAGATAGAATTTTAATAATGCCGGGGACCAATCATAAATTAAGGTGCGCCACTTCAAAACTAGTGGAATACAAAAGTCTCCTATGGTCACCCATTCGTTCTGAAATACTAGGCTCATCGCGTGGAGTCGGTAATTATCGTTTTCGTCTTGTCGAATATAAGATTTTGTTATGTCTATGTCTTGAACTTTCCTACATGATCCTAACCCTACTTTATTCGTTTGAGCACCCATCATACATTTTTTATAAATTACTTAAGAACGTACTATAAAATATCAAATAATCTGGAAATTGTTATATATTGGATTAATATAATCAATTGTAAACATTAAATATATACTTAAAAAGGGGGTTATACTGTAATGTATATTAATGTCGTTATAAATGCAACTCGAAACTTTTATCTTTTTTCAAAAGTGTAAATAAAAATGAACAAAGTGAATCGTCAAAAATTTTAAATAAAGAAAACATCAAAACTATACTTAAGATATTTTATTCACTACAAAAATTGTATTATTCTGAATCATAAATATAAATATTATATTTGAAAAACAAAATCCTTTTAGAGATTTACATCAAATGCATCGGGACTAATATTTTCATTATTGACTTCTTTACATTTGACAGCATTTTCCGTCAAGTTTAGTATTTCTTGCATCTTCAAAGGCTTTTGGTCTACAATAAATTCTACTGGTTTCAAATAAACCTCTAAATCCCAAACACAGTTTTCAGGATGGAGTGGTGTACATTCCGACTAAGATACAGTAAGCCGCAAGAGTTAACAACCATAGTTTATATATTTCTTTTGTTGTAAAGATTTCCAGCAAAGTAAACTTTTATTTTATTTCAAAAACTGTTTGTTGTCTTCTTTCGTAGTATAAGTTTAAATAAAAAAGCAATTATTAGCATAATTTACTCTGTTGCAGTTATTCACGACATAAATTTGAGCGTTAATCCATATTTCATCAATGAGTTTGTTGGCTTTATCAAGTAACGATTTAAAAACGGTTTGATATCTTTTATTCTGAGAAAATATATTGAATGGTTTAATATATTCTTTATTATAAAATACTGCTGTGTAATCCCAACCTGCATATGCATGGAAAGCAGGAAAACTTTGCTATAATTTTAATAAACGGATAAAGTTTTTATTATTAAATTCTAGCAATAGATTATCGAAGTCAAATAAGATTTTTTTTATAGCCATTTTTGTATCCTTATCCCTTACCCGTCCGTATCCCAATACAAAAAAATAACGAAATTGGATAACCTACTTTGTAAAAAAATATCTGTGATTAAGAATAAAAAAAAATGTAAAATAAAAGAAATACTCTTACATGCAAAAACTACTTGACAGAGTATGATGAAACTTTGAATGGTTACAATTTAGACATTGGATGTACAAAGGGTACGTTTTGTCTAAATCGAAATCTACGCGTACGATATCGCAGACACAGCTAGTAAATTTTATAAAACAAGTAGGTTCTAGTAGCTAATTACTAGCTTAATTAATTACTAGTTTACATCAAGATAAGTATATACATTAGTTATATATACGTAATAAAAATTACTAGGTACATTTTTAGACAAAAAAAATATGTGTGTGTGTATTAGTGTACACATGTAAGAAGTGAAACTTCTTTATGACATAATTTTTTGAAAAATGATTCACTAATTACAACTTTACAGGAATGGCTAATTAAGTTAAATTAGACAAAGTTTAAGCAAAAATAAAGATGGCGCGTAACAGAAAAACGTTACAATTTTTTGACATTGCTATAAAATTTCTCCCATCCGTCGATAAAAAAGTTTCATTTCAAATATGGCGCGTAACGGAAAAATGTGACTTAAAAATAAAGATGGCGCGTAACAGAAAAACGTCATAATTTTCGTTAATATTAATTAATTAAAACGTAAGAAGTAAATCGACTGTTTCTGACGTATAATATTCTCATAAAAGAAACACATAAGTACCATAAAAAAAAAGAAAAATGTACACAATTCACTTTAAAAATAATAACTTTAGACTTCTTAACATGTTGGATCACATCACGTAGCAAAACAGACCTTGTAAAGATCAGGACCCCAATGCTCCATTTCTCAGCAAAAACTCTTATTTCTTTTCATTCTTACTTCTTCTATTTCATACAATCAATGTATTTTAAAAATATTATAAATTATATTTCATAATTTCTTCTTCATGTTATAATCTTAATTTATTTGTTAGTTTCAATAGCAAGTCCATAAAATCGTATTGTCCAGTATATAATCACAATTCATTATTTAATTATAAAACTCTAATCCGATAATTTTATTTTTGGTTTGTTTGTTTTAAAATCCACATTCCTGTCATTTTAATTATTTATTATTACCATAGCAACATAGTGTAAAAGAGATGAAGCTATACGAAATAAAAGTGATGTCTCTTTTCCTCCTATTGCAGGAATAGAAAAGCATTCGTTCATTTACGTCACGTCTACGTCACTAATCCGGAATAAAAAATAGTGTGTATATTTCTGTCTCATTTTTTACCGGCTTCATTCTACACATTTTTGTATTTGTGTCTCTTACCTGTCGTTTTTTCCGTTGCATCAGGTTTGAAATCACAACGATTCTAAAGAAGTTTCACTTCAAAAATCATTCTAAAACAATCATTTTGTCTTTTTCCGTGGTAAAAGCGGTCTTTTCTAAATCATATAGATATCAATTTGGTGATAGCCGTTAGCCAAATCCAGTGTAGTAAAATGTTGTGCTCTACCTAGCCGGTCTAAAATATCGTGAATGTTTGAAAGTGGATAATTATCTTCTTTTATTCTATCGTTAGATCTCCTGTAGTCTATAGATAGTCTCAACCTTACTTTTCTTGAAGCATCTTGTTCCTTTGGAATTATGTGAATAGTGAAACCCTTATATTTAGGATCAAAGTCGAATAATAAAAATGTATGATACATTTCGTTTGTACCACCATGGGCTAAATTTACTTAGAAGGTTTTATTTTCCATGCAATACCTGAAAATAGTACCTATTATAGCATCGGAAGAAATCATAAAGCGGGATGTTCCTGTATGTCTTATAGGACACTTACTTTTGCATTCGGATATTTCAATGCAAGGTACATAATAATAATATCTTTACTGATAAAAAATAATTAGAATAGGCAACATGGACCCGTTACAGGTTGAGAAAAAATAAAACTAAAACAATTATACAACTACAAAATAAATAAACACTAGTTTGCCGCTGGTCAACGAAAAAAACTAGTATAAAATCTGAGGAATTCATTTGACACACTCCTTAGAGCTCCGATCATCAAATTGCCAGACTCGAATAGTGTTTGTCTAAATCTGGCAACCCAATGCCTGATCACAGCCTCGAGGTAGACTCGAGTCCTCGGTGGTAGACCATAACATCGGGTCGCCGGCAAAGTTACCACCCATCGGGCAATGTCGTGCCGCAAAGCGACCTAAACGTGTTCCGGTACGTTGCTCGATGAAGCCGTATATGGAAAATGGGTCTGAACAGCTGCGGTGCGTTGGCCAACCGGTTTGACGTCGAATTGGTGTTTGTTTTGTCGGGTGTCTAGTCGAGGAGGGTAGCGGGATCGGAAGCGACGGCTTTTTCTGCTGGCCACCAACAAATAGTTGGGGGCCCAATTAGTGGGTTAGCCACCCACGAAAGGCTGCCCCGCCAGCTGCGAAAAGTCCCTGGGTGGCTCCATCGTGCTGGTTGGCGACCAGACGAGGAGGCCCGTTGGCGATCTCTGGGGGGGTTCGGGCGTCCCCGCAGTCTCCAGACTAGCCTCCCAGTGGCAAGACATTACAAATTTCGACGTCGGGTTCGATACGCACCGCTTCGTTTAACTGGCATTTCTCATTCCTATTCACTTTTATTTATTTTAATATGAAGAAAGTCAAAAGAAGAAAAGTTTTTACAGCGGCTGCACTCCTCCTTCTATAAAGTGCACTTTACTTATATGTTACCCTGATTAGTACTACTAACTATATATTTTTTTTAAATATGTGTGCAATATCGCCATCGATACAAACTGCAGTTCCAATTTTAGTATTTGTTACTTTCTTTCCAAAATAAAGAAAACTTTTCGTTAACTAACTTTTCTAACTTTTCGTTAACATTACTTATTTTGTCTAAAAGAACCTTTTTCTTATTATTCTGACACCATTTAAGGCGTGCCTTAAAAATCGTCCTACTCTCTTTCATTTTGTCATAAAGATTACCCGAATTAGGAGCCCCGGATTCCAACCACTTATTTAAGTGTAATTTAGCAGCCAAATATGCGGTTTTCACATGTTCATTCCAGCCCGGCGTTTTTTTAGCCCCCATCCTTTTCTCCAAAGATTAAATTAAGAACGGACATCTGCAGCTGCAGATTATATGAACAAAATATATATACTACAAATTGTATCCAAGTATCGCGTATGTGTTTGAAAATTACATGATGTACATTCCACGAGCAATTCAACAGGTCCCAGTTTATAGTCCGGGAGCCAGTGACCAATTTTCATCATGAATTTCCTCCCGAGTGAAATTTTGTAAACTGCAATAGAAAGTTGTGCTATGAAGCTTCGCGGTCGTCAGCTGCGGCTCTGGTGGTGGAGAAAGCAGTGGCAGCCTCCCACGCACGAATAAAAAAAAAGTTTTTTTAATGATTTCTTCCCATTCTAAAATTTCTTGAATAATAGTTTATCTAATATCTTGAAGGGAAGATAAAGTCAGCTGCCCATAACATGGTGGATTATACGTCAGCTGGCCGCTCGAAGGACCTACCTTTACGAAGGAGACGGCCTCGGAATCCGAGTCGGGGAGTTCGTCCCCCTCCTCGGACGCTGATGAGGATGAAGGTTTCACGACCGTGCAGTCCCTCGTCTTCTCGGACAGCCGACTGTCCGCGTAAGGGACCGGTCCCTGAGGATCCTCCCAGCTGCGTCCTGTGCGGACAGAAGGGCCACCCCGCGAATTATCGCGGGTGCCCCAAAGTGTGCGGTGCGCAGGACACAGCCGGCAAGGCATCCTCCTCGGTTCGTCCAGCCTCCATGGGCTCCTCTAGCCCCTAGGAGGCCCGCGGCCCCTCAGGCATCCCAGGCCCCTCAGGCACTCGCGAACGCTTGGGTGAAGCCTCCGAGGATTATCCCGCAGCCCGTTCCCCAGCCGATACCGTCGCCGCCGGTTCGTAACTCCACCGACGGATTTGCAAGTTCAATTTTATACATTTAGACATTACATTGCTACGATATCAAACTGAAAATAATTACATACATACACATCACACACACACACACACACATACACATACACATACAGCCAGGACATTATGCAGCTATACGTAATAATGCATATGAATACGAAATAATTTTTAACAAACATTATGTTTTTGAGTATTGTTGAACTAAAGAATTTATTTGTAGAATTTGAAACTGCTATACCATATGCGAAAACATAAACATAGGGAGTTCTAAAAAAAGTCAGCGCCATCTATGGAGAATTTATGTAACTAAATTTAAAATGGTAATATGCTCATATTCAATTTGTTCATTTATTAAAATTCAGATAGAACAAAGTAGAAGTTCTAGCTTTATCTAAATTAAATACGTTTATGTAAACCGCATTCAACTCTGTTTAAAAGTTTTGAAACAGTGCTTAAAGTAAATTTGCAATTGAACATAACTTCTTTTTCACCTAACCGATTTTGACTAAACAATGTTTAAACAACGCTCCAGATTATATATAATCCACATTTGAAAATTGCGTTCAAATCCGTTAAGTACTTTTGACGTTATAACGTACCAGACAGACAGACAGACAAATTCCAAAAAATGTTTTTTTGGTTTCTGTTACTCGTCTCCAATCGCACATGATCAGTTTTTTGGAAAAATATTTAATGTGCAAATGGATTCTGTTAGTTATCACTTCACATCCTAATACATTTTTTAAAATAATTTTATTGTACAAAGACTACTCCTCTTCAAATTTATTACATGTATAGAATAAGATTTGCATGGTACCTATTACGTGACTAACATAAATTGACATAACTTTTTTATTTCTAAACCGCATACAAATTGGTTAAGCCGTTTCGTGCACAAACATACAGACATACATACAGACAAACTGCGAAACCATTGTTTTGGGTTCACTTGCTCTTTATAAGAGCAAGTGAACCCAAAACAATCCCTATGATGTTTTTTTTAAATATTATCCATGTACAGAAATGGATCAGTGACAATTTTATTATATGTATAGATATTAATCGACTTTAACGTTATTAAATATTTCAGAGAAATTCGTAACTTTGTTCAAGAGCACCGGATCTTGATTCCATTGCCACTCACTATATAAATCATGTAACTTATCTCTACTTTTATATTCCCACGGTAGCCCCATCACTAAATTTAAGTTTTAGATATTTTATTATAGTTTTTAGCTTAAAAATATTATTAGATTCTTGTAACAAAAACTCAAAAATTTTATTAAATAAATTATTGGGATTATCATCGGTAATATCTACTTTACTCACTTTTTGCTCAACAGTATTCTTAAATGTAAAGATCAGGTTTTTTGTAATTGGTCTGCAAGTATATTTTTGGGACTTTTTTTTTCATGACTAATTAATAGAGAAAATTTTAGACCACAGTGGTCTGAACTTAAATTCGTCATTATTGTTTCTTTAAAAATGTTAAAGCGACAGAACACATTATCAATACAAGAACAATAAAAGATTTAAACAAATTTAATAAACGTACCCTAGACGAAGTGACTTGTAATATATCTACATTAAAATCACCGCACACTATCACGGAATGGTTTTTTTTTACAAAGCTTATTTAAAATATCCTCCATTTTGTTTTCCAATTCATCTAAGTAACCAGAGGGAGGTCGGTACACGCAAAAAATAGTATGTTCATTGAGCTCAATGCAGGATAGTTCAATAATTTGCTCGATAGAGAGCGCCACTATGTCTGATCGAGACTTTAGCACTACATCGTTACGGGCTAAGATAAATGAGGTACCGCGAATAGCTTTCTCTCTACAGAACAAACTTGACAATTTATAATTTTTAACATTTATAATATTATTATTCTTTGCTAACCAGTGCTCTGTACTACATAATAAACTTATCTTATATTTTTGAACAAACAGTTCCATTTCAGATTCCTTACCACCTAAACCTTGTATATTTTGATGGACAATATTAAACAGTCTAGGCTTTGTCTTATAATTTAGTTTAAAGTGGAACGCTTATGTTCTGTCGGTACTACACTATTCAAATTATTAATTATTCTCGTTATATCCCTTATAAAGTAGCCATTTGTGTTTTTTTGTAATATAGAGGCAGATACATTATACCTTTTGTCATCCTAAAACTATTATAAATAAATTTATTTACATCAAAGTATGTAAAAGAATGCGTCACTTAAGGTCAAATTGTATAATGTCAGATTTAAATTATATAGGTATATATTTGTTTTATTTGTCTGAATAAGAAGATGAATACGGAAATGTACAAATTACAAATTTACAATTACTCTTATTATGTAATATTTTTAATAATTTCCATTTTCTTAACGGACAAACCATCTCCAGGTAACAGTACGATAGTACTGTTTTCAGTCAACTTTAAGTCAAAGTTAATTAGTTTATCCAAATTGTGCTGGTAACTAGCCCCAGGTGAGCATATATTATAAACATTATTTAATTCATTACTTAAAAGAGACCCAAGGCCTTGACCTAATTGATCAGAAAAATCAAAGTAATTATGTTTGAGCACAACAGAGGACTTATTTTATATTTGTTTTTTTTTTTTTTTTCATAAAATTTATTTGACCTACTCTCAATCATTTTCTTATTATAAACACTCACTTTTTAAATTAATTTTGTGCGTTCAGTTTTTTAATAATTTATTTTCTTTGCAAAATACTTGATATTAATGAGATAATTATATTTTTTTATTAATTTCTTAACCTTCATATACTTTTTTAATTTGTTATGACTTGAAAAGTATATGGGGTGCACAATACTTGACTCGGGCGGAATCTAAATGTTCGACCAGAGAGATGTTTTGATTTTTTTTCCAAATTCTTGCGGAACCCTAGGGTTCGCAGAACACACTTAGAGTATAGTTGGTTTAGAGGATAAATAAACTTGAGAAAAGTAAAATTTCACCTCGTGCTTTAAATGTTTTAATAACTGTCTGGTTGAAGCAAGCTGGTAGTGTTTGGTGGCAAAACTACAACTTCCATGGATCGAAATTAATTAGAGTTGTTGGAGGATGACCTGGTGAATTGTTATTTAGTAGCATCACCTTAAATGGAATTTCTTTTCATTCGCAATTACGTTTGAGTTCAGGAATAAAATGATGACCAAACCAGTCTTCAAAAAAAGAAGCTATCACCCAAGCTTTCGTATTAGATATCCAAATGACAGGTAAACCAGCTGTAATTTTTTTTTTTAAGGTCATACTTGTCTTAAACTAAACAAGCCGACGCGCGCGGTGATCAAAGAAAAATCGCGTATCTACGCATTTACACTCGCGTAAAATAAGGTAGCGTAATTCGGGATGTTACTGTATTTAGTTTTTAAGGTGTTTAATAATTGTATGTGTTCATGTGTGGTATTATGTATACCTAGGATGATAGTACATCTCTTGAAAATATTATCTTCTTACTTAAAGTTTCTAATAAAATATCTGAAATACTAATTCATAATCTGTTTTATGCGTATATAGAAAAGTATATACTTTTAATAACGTGTCTGGTCAGTACAGAACACGATAACGTCATGGTGCCGCCGACGAGACAGATACCGATTAAAAAGGACCTACAGTGAAATGCTGGCATCTCGAACGGAAGCGGAACAAGCAGAAGCGGCAAAACAACATACACGTCATTCGCGGCTGCAACGACGACATCTTACTACTTCTTCTCAGCTGTGTGATGCGCCACCTCGACCACAGGTTAGTTTAGGGCAAGTACGTTTCAGATACTGCGTTGACACTACACTCTGTGGTTGACTGAACGTAACACTTTCTAGGATGTTTAGGTTTACTATATTTAGTAGGTAACTAAACGCAACGCTAAGATTTTATTATGTGTATGAAATGGTTTTTGGTACCTGACTTTTTAAATCTACCTTATACTTATAACCTGCTTCTTTCCTTTTCTATAATTTTGTATTATTGTTCATAAAACGATTATCCGTTTCAGCGATCCTTGTCCGATGAGTACTTTTATTTAAAATCGTTTTATCGGTTGAGCAAGGCACAACGAAGAAAAGTTGAATATCTTAGGAGTAATTCTTGAAAATTATAACTACAATCACTCAGTCGAAAAGCGTAGTAAGATATGCATAAGACTAGTCGCTAATAGTAAAGCGTTTTTTTAACAGTATCTTATTTAAATGTAAATAAAAATGTATACCTATATTTATATTAAGTAGTATCTAAAATACCGATTAAGATTCATGTTTTCTCACTGGAAAGGCAAACCTTCATTCATATAAATATTAGCCGGCTAAGCTCTTTGAGTTATAAATAAATAAATAAATTATAAATTAGTGTCGAAATAAATTATTATCTTACTGTAATATTTGTACTTAACTTTTATTAAAAGTAAGATTTTGCTCTGAATCTTTTAACATTTGTTTGTTGTGTATTGTTACATTAGGAGAGAATTATGCATTTTTACTTTATCTATTATATGTAGAATAGATCCCTTTTTCTCCTCGTTCACAAATTATTGAAAGCCATTTATCACAATTTATACAAATCCTAATTTTTGTGTAATTATAGCTGAAATATTTTTATTGTTTATCCCTGAAAATCAGAAATTCTAAATTAATATGTATTTGACTTAAATAGAAACTATCATTTTTTATTATATACCACATTATTTAAAAAATAATTATAGAAACAAAATACCAATAACAAGTGCTAACGAATTTATGAAGCATTTTAGCTACTTGTATAATATAGATTACGTAGTTACTAATATCGAAAACAATATAAATCGATTTTTAATTACAGGATAATAGTTTTGTAGCGAATAAAGATAATAAACGAGCATTACACTATAATTTATATTCAAAAGTAAAATCTCTAATTATCATTGCATATTAGTTTTACTGAGCGAAGGTTGCGGGCGAAGGCGATTGCTCTTTGATAAGACAAAAATTATTTGTATATGGGTTATAACTAATATGGTTAACTATTTATTACTATTTGTTTAATGAATTTCACTAATTTTATGTTTTTGGTAGACTCTCAACCTAAGTAATCTCACCGTCGTGAACGACGAAAACAATCCGGGGCGCTGGACGCATCAATTGGCAGGAGGATCGAACTCTTTTCAATCACCGCAAAGCATTTCAAATTCCAGCCTTTGTGAGACAGTCCAAGAAAAAAGCAAGGAGGAACTAGTCACTTATTTATACCAAATGAATTCCAAGATTAAGGGAGGAAATCGAGACACGACTGCTGAGGATGAAATCGAGACACGACTCTAAACATAACAATCAACTAGCAAGCATATGCTAAAAGATAGAGATAACCAAGTAAATTTGTTAGTAGGTACTAGTACATTATTCACCTATTAAAATGTATTCTTATATATCCCATAGCCATAAGTCTGTAGTAAAAACAATGTGTGGTCTTTAACTACTGTGGTGTACTGTGGTGTTAAATAAAAAAACTATTTAAAATATATATATTTCGAGTGTTTTATATACATATATATATTTTATTACATTGTATTTTGGAGAATGTCCGAATCTTAACGAGTGTGATAATGTCGAAATTAATCTGTTAATGTGATAGATATATTTAGATTGTATATATTTTTATGAAAGTGATGAAGCTACTAAGCGTAGCTGATTTTGGGTTAGGGGATGGGATGCAATGAGCTACATTAAAAAAAAAGAAAAAAAAAATATATGTGTAGAGAGATAAATAGGTTCGACAAAGTTCAACCTTTAATATGTTAACTGTAGTACATCTTTAATATGTGTAGGTACTCTAGTAGTGCTATTAATCTAAATGTTTCAGCTCAATTGGTATCACGGGGCAGTTTCAAATCCCTGCCCGTATCGTTTTATTTTTCATTATATATTTATTAACATTTAAAACATGAATAAACATGGTTATAGATATTTTCAAACAGGTATATTGATATTATAAGACATCGATTGAGTTTTTAATTAATCTTTGAGTCTGAGCGTTTGCTTAACTTAATAAACTAACTAAATGAAACTGGTAACTTTATAGTTATTGTTAATATTTTAAGAGTTTAAATAAATGTTAGAGTATTCAATACTTCAATATTAGAATAAGAATAACTTTTTAAAAGTTTAATTTGTAACCTAAAGATACTTGTTAGTGTAATGAGTGTGTTATAATTACCCTATGAAATCCCGGTTACTACTCTCTTTACCTGTGGTGAAGTGACATTTGTCTTAAAATAATCTTTGAACAGGAGAGACAGATATTGTTTCATAACGCAAAAAGTATACAATTATCTAATAGGTATAGTTTTACATATTATATATCTCTTATGCATAAGAGATAGACAGAGCTACTTAACCATTTTTAGTATAAATTTAGATAGAGATCATTATGTATCTATTTATTTATCAAGTTTCTTTAAATATAAGTAACTAAGGTTAAGTTAAAAACTATGTGAAAAATAAAAAAAAAGAGTTGATGTCAATTGCGTTTAATATACGAATGTTTATTTTTAAAATTTTTATTATAAATTTATCATAATCATTTTTAGTATAAATTTAGATAGAGATCATTATGTATCTATTTATTTATCAATTTTCTTTAAATATAAGTAACTAAGGTTAAGTTAAAAACTATGTGAAAAATAAAAAAAAAGAGTTGATGTCAATTGCGTTTAATATACGAATGTTTATTTTTAAAATTTTTATTATAAATTTATCATAATCATTTTTAGTATAAATTTAGATAGAGATCATTATGTATATATTTATTTATCAATTTTCTTTAAATATAAGTAACTAAGGTTAAGTTAAAAATATGTGAAAAAAAAAAAGTTAAAAAAAATTAAAAAATTAAAAAAAAAGAGTTGATGTCAATTGCGTTTAATATACGAATGTTTATTTTTAAAATTTTTATTATAAATTTATCATAATCATTTTTAGTATAAATTTAGATAGAGATCATTATGTATCTATTTATTTATCAATTTTCTTTAAATATAAGTAACTAAGGTTAAGTTAAAAATATGTGAAAAAAAAAAAATTAAAAAAAATTAAAAAATTAAAAAATTAAAAAAAAAGAGTTGATGTCAATTGCGTTTAATATACGAATGTTTATTTTTAAAATTTTTATTATAAATTTATCATAATCATTTTTAGTATAAATTTAGATAGAGATCATTATGTATCTATTTATTTATCAATTTTCTTTAAATATAAGTAACTAAGGTTAAGTTAAAAATATGTGAAAAAAAAAAAATTAAAAAAAATTTAAAAATTAAAAAATTAAAAAAAAAGAGTTGATGTCAATTGCGTTTAATATACGAATGTTTATTTTTAAAATTTTTATTATAAATTTATCATAATCATTTTTAGTATAAATTTAGATAGAGATCATTATGTATCTATTTATTTATCAATTTTCTTTAAATATAAGTAACTAAGGTTAAGTTAAAAACTATGTGAAAAATAAAAAAAAAGAGTTGATGTCAATTGCGTTTAATATACGAATGTTTATTTTTAAAATTTTTATTATAAATTTATCATAATCATTTTTAGTATAAATTTAGATAGAGATCATTATGTATATATTTATTTATCAATTTTCTTTAAATATAAGTAACTAAGGTTAAGTTAAAAATATGTGAAAAAAAAATAATTAAAAAATTAAAAAAAAAGAGTTGATGTCAATTGCGTTTAATATACGAATGTTTATTTTTAAAATTTTTATTATAAATTTATCATAATCATTTTTAGTATAAATTTAGATAGAGATCATTATGTATCTATTTATTTATCAATTTTCTTTAAATATAAGTAACTAAGGTTAAGTTAAAAACTATGTGAAAAATAAAAAAAAAGAGTTGATGTCAATTGCGTTTAATATACGAATGTTTATTTTTAAAATTTTTATTATAAATTTATCATAATCATTTTTAGTATAAATTTAGATAGAGATCATTATGTATCTATTTATTTATCAATTTTCTTTAAATATAAGTAACTAAGGTTAAGTTAAAAACTATGTGAAAAATAAAAAAAAAGAGTTGATGTCAATTGCGTTTAATATACGAATGTTTATTTTTAAAATTTTTATTATAAATTTATCATAATCATTTTTAGTATAAATTTAGATAGAGATCATTATGTATATATTTATTTATCAATTTTCTTTAAATATAAGTAACTAAGGTTAAGTTAAAAATATGTGAAAAAAAAAAAAAAAAAAATAAATAAAAAATTAAAAAAAAAGAGTTGATGTCAATTGCGTTTAATATACGAATGTTTATTTTTAAAATTTTTATTATAAATTTATCATAATCATTTTTAGTATAAATTTAGATAGAGATCATTATGTATATATTTATTTATCAATTTTCTTTAAATATAAGTAACTAAGGTTAAGTTAAAAATATGTGAAAAAAAAAAAAGTTAAAAAAAATTAAAAAATTAAAAAAAAAGAGTTGATGTCAATTGCGTTTAATATACGAATGTTTATTTTTAAAATTTTTATTATAAATTTATCATAATCATTTTTAGTATAAATTTAGATAGAGATCATTATGTATCTATTTATTTATCAATTTTCTTTAAATATAAGTAACTAAGGTTAAGTTAAAAATATGTGAAAAAAAAAAAATTAAAAAAAATTAAAAAATTAAAAAATTAAAAAAAAAGAGTTGATGTCAATTGCGTTTAATATACGAATGTTTATTTTTAAAATTTTTATTATAAATTTATCATAATCATTTTTAGTATAAATTTAGATAGAGATCATTATGTATCTATTTATTTATCAATTTTCTTTAAATATAAGTAACTAAGGTTAAGTTAAAAACTATGTGAAAAATAAAAAAAAAGAGTTGATGTCAATTGCGTTTAATATACGAATGTTTATTTTTAAAATTTTTATTATAAATTTATCATAATCATTTTTAGTATAAATTTAGATAGAGATCATTATGTATCTATTTATTTATCAATTTTCTTTAAATATAAGTAACTAAGGTTAAGTTAAAAATATGTGAAAAAAAAAAAATTAAAAAAAATTAAAAAATTAAAAAAAAAGAGTTGATGTCAATTGCGTTTAATATACGAATGTTTATTTTTAAAATTTTTATTATAAATTTATCATAATCATTTTTAGTATAAATTTAGATAGAGATCATTATGTATATATTTATTTATCAATTTTCTTTAAATATAAGTAACTAAGGTTAAGTTAAAAATATGTGAAAAAAAAAAAGTTAAAAAAAATTAAAAAATTAAAAAAAAAGAGTTGATGTCAATTGCGTTTAATATACGAATGTTTATTTTTAAAATTTTTATTATAAATTTATCATAATCATTTTTAGTATAAATTTAGATAGAGATCATTATGTATCTATTTATTTATCAATTTTCTTTAAATATAAGTAACTAAGGTTAAGTTAAAAATATGTGAAAAAAAAAAAATTAAAAAAAATTAAAAAATTAAAAAATTAAAAAAAAAGAGTTGATGTCAATTGCGTTTAATATACGAATGTTTATTTTTAAAATTTTTATTATAAATTTATCATAATCATTTTTAGTATAAATTTAGATAGAGATCATTATGTATCTATTTATTTATCAATTTTCTTTAAATATAAGTAACTAAGGTTAAGTTAAAAATATGTGAAAAAAAAAAAATTAAAAAAAATTAAAAAATTAAAAAATTAAAAAAAAAGAGTTGATGTCAATTGCGTTTAATATACGAATGTTTATTTTTAAAATTTTTATTATAAATTTATCATAATCATTTTTAGTATAAATTTAGATAGAGATCATTATGTATCTATTTATTTATCAATTTTCTTTAAATATAAGTAACTAAGGTTAAGTTAAAAACTATGTGAAAAATAAAAAAAAAGAGTTGATGTCAATTGCGTTTAATATACGAATGTTTATTTTTAAAATTTTTATTATAAATTTATCATAATCATTTTTAGTATAAATTTAGATAGAGATCATTATGTATCTATTTATTTATCAATTTTCTTTAAATATAAGTAACTAAGGTTAAGTTAAAAATATGTGAAAAAAAAAAAATTAAAAAAAATTAAAAAATTAAAAAAAAAGAGTTGATGTCAATTGCGTTTAATATACGAATGTTTATTTTTAAAATTTTTATTATAAATTTATCATAATCATTTTTAGTATAAATTTAGATAGAGATCATTATGTATATATTTATTTATCAATTTTCTTTAAATATAAGTAACTAAGGTTAAGTTAAAAATATGTGAAAAAAAAAAAGTTAAAAAAAATTAAAAAATTAAAAAAAAAGAGTTGATGTCAATTGCGTTTAATATACGAATGTTTATTTTTAAAATTTTTATTATAAATTTATCATAATCATTTTTAGTATAAATTTAGATAGAGATCATTATGTATCTATTTATTTATCAATTTTCTTTAAATATAAGTAACTAAGGTTAAGTTAAAAATATGTGAAAAAAAAAAAATTAAAAAAAATTAAAAAATTAAAAAATTAAAAAAAAAGAGTTGATGTCAATTGCGTTTAATATACGAATGTTTATTTTTAAAATTTTTATTATAAATTTATCATAATCATTTTTAGTATAAATTTAGATAGAGATCATTATGTATCTATTTATTTATCAATTTTCTTTAAATATAAGTAACTAAGGTTAAGTTAAAAATATGTGAAAAAAAAAAATTAAAAAAAATAAAAAAATTAAAAAATTAAAAAAAAAGAGTTGATGTCAATTGCGTTTAATATACGAATGTTTATTTTTAAAATTTTTATTATAAATTTATCATAATCATTTTTAGTATAAATTTAGATAGAGATCATTATGTATATATTTATTTATCAATTTTCTTTAAATATAAGTAACTAAGGTTAAGTTAAAAATATGTGAAAAAAAAAAAATTAAAAAATTAAAAAAAAAGAGTTGATGTCAATTGCGTTTAATATACGAATGTTTATTTTTAAAATTTTTATTATAAATTTATCATAATCATTTTTAGTATAAATTTAGATAGAGATCATTATGTATCTATTTATTTATCAATTTTCTTTAAATATAAGTAACTAAGGTTAAGTTAAAAACTATGTGAAAAATAAAAAAAAGAGTTGATGTCAATTGCGTTTAATATACGAATGTTTATTTTTAAAATTTTTATTATAAATTTATCATAATCATTTTTAGTATAAATTTAGATAGAGATCATTATGTATCTATTTATTTATCAATTTTCTTTAAATATAAGTAACTAAGGTTAAGTTAAAAACTATGTGAAAAATAAAAAAAAAGAGTTGATGTCAATTGCGTTTAATATACGAATGTTTATTTTTAAAATTTTTATTATAAATTTATCATAATCATTTTTAGTATAAATTTAGATAGAGATCATTATGTATATATTTATTTATCAATTTTCTTTAAATATAAGTAACTAAGGTTAAGTTAAAAATATGTGAAAAAAAAAAAATTAAAAAAAATTAAAAAATTAAAAAAAAAGAGTTGATGTCAATTGCGTTTAATATACGAATGTTTATTTTTAAAATTTTTATTATAAATTTATCATAATCATTTTTAGTATAAATTTAGATAGAGATCATTATGTATATATTTATTTATCAATTTTCTTTAAATATAAGTAACTAAGGTTAAGTTAAAAATATGTGAAAAAAAAAAAGTTAAAAAAAATTAAAAAATTAAAAAAAAAGAGTTGATGTCAATTGCGTTTAATATACGAATGTTTATTTTTAAAATTTTTATTATAAATTTATCATAATCATTTTTAGTATAAATTTAGATAGAGATCATTATGTATCTATTTATTTATCAATTTTCTTTAAATATAAGTAACTAAGGTTAAGTTAAAAATATGTGAAAAAAAAAAAATTAAAAAAAATTAAAAAATTAAAAAATTAAAAAAAAAGAGTTGATGTCAATTGCGTTTAATATACGAATGTTTATTTTTAAAATTTTTATTATAAATTTATCATAATCATTTTTAGTATAAATTTAGATAGAGATCATTATGTATATATTTATTTATCAATTTTCTTTAAATATAAGTAACTAAGGTTAAGTTAAAAATATGTGAAAAAAAAAAAATTAAAAAATTAAAAAAAAAGAGTTGATGTCAATTGCGTTTAATATACGAATGTTTATTTTTAAAATTTTTATTATAAATTTATCATAATCATTTTTAGTATAAATTTAGATAGAGATCATTATGTATCTATTTATTTATCAATTTTCTTTAAATATAAGTAACTAAGGTTAAGTTAAAAACTATGTGAAAAATAAAAAAAAGAGTTGATGTCAATTGCGTTTAATATACGAATGTTTATTTTTAAAATTTTTATTATAAATTTATCATAATCATTTTTAGTATAAATTTAGATAGAGATCATTATGTATCTATTTATTTATCAATTTTCTTTAAATATAAGTAACTAAGGTTAAGTTAAAAACTATGTGAAAAATAAAAAAAAAGAGTTGATGTCAATTGCGTTTAATATACGAATGTTTATTTTTAAAATTTTTATTATAAATTTATCATAATCATTTTTAGTATAAATTTAGATAGAGATCATTATGTATATATTTATTTATCAATTTTCTTTAAATATAAGTAACTAAGGTTAAGTTAAAAATATGTGAAAAAAAAAAAATTAAAAAAAATTAAAAAATTAAAAAAAAAGAGTTGATGTCAATTGCGTTTAATATACGAATGTTTATTTTTAAAATTTTTATTATAAATTTATCATAATCATTTTTAGTATAAATTTAGATAGAGATCATTATGTATATATTTATTTATCAATTTTCTTTAAATATAAGTAACTAAGGTTAAGTTAAAAATATGTGAAAAAAAAAAAGTTAAAAAAAATTAAAAAATTAAAAAAAAAGAGTTGATGTCAATTGCGTTTAATATACGAATGTTTATTTTTAAAATTTTTATTATAAATTTATCATAATCATTTTTAGTATAAATTTAGATAGAGATCATTATGTATCTATTTATTTATCAATTTTCTTTAAATATAAGTAACTAAGGTTAAGTTAAAAATATGTGAAAAAAAAAAAATTAAAAAAAATTAAAAAATTAAAAAATTAAAAAAAAAGAGTTGATGTCAATTGCGTTTAATATACGAATGTTTATTTTTAAAATTTTTATTATAAATTTATCATAATCATTTTTAGTATAAATTTAGATAGAGATCATTATGTATCTATTTATTTATCAATTTTCTTTAAATATAAGTAACTAAGGTTAAGTTAAAAACTATGTGAAAAATAAAAAAAAAGAGTTGATGTCAATTGCGTTTAATATACGAATGTTTATTTTTAAAATATATGATAAGCCAATGTAGTAAGCTAAGATTTGAGATCGAACACTTGTAATAGGCTGTCATCTGTCCCGCATCAGATTAGTCTTTTTACATAAAAACCTTCTATTAAACACTTTAGAGAATTTATATTTATATATTACATTTATATTTATATTTATATATTACACATATTGTTTGGCTAACAATATTACATTGTTATTTGTTATAATTATAAAAGACTGTTAATGATGACATAAAATTTTATAAAAATGATATGTTCTGAAAAAATATATTTCATATATTATATGACATAACTAATATATTTTTATATATAAATATATATATAAAACAAATTTAAACTATGGCTTGTCGAGGAGTCTTTTTACAGCTACAATGAATTTTTAAATATAAAATTTGACTAAATATTTAACATCATTTTAAATTGACATTCAAAGGTAATATGAGAGATTGAATAATCTTTTTTATAAAAAAATCTTTATCTTTAATTAATTTATATAATTTTGACATAATTTTGACATAATTTTGACATAATATAATGAATAATATTTTTGACATGTATACAATTTAAAATTATAATGGAACTATATGTGTAATTGTGACATATAAATAATTATGTATCCAAACTGTTTGACATGTAATGTATAATTATGAATAAATGACTATTGACTATTGACTATATATATATACAGGTATATATTGTAATAGAGAAATGGTTACATTTTAAATTATAGATTGATATATCTTCTCGTCTCTTTGTCCTAATTCCTGTATCGCTGTTGTATAATTGTTGTTGATTAAATGTAGCAAGAATAATATGTTGTTTTATTATAAATGACACTTTTTTGTATTTAAACTTTCGTAAACCATGATGATAATATATATGTATTTACCCGGCTATAATCTTTAGTTTTAATCGAAATTTGCCCTACTAGTTTCGAACCCATTCGGGGTTCCTATTCATGAGCCCGAAGTATGACAGACTCGCGGCGTGAACGGCGTGCAGCAGCTCGCTAAGCGCATCGCGACGGTGGTGGTGAGGGTGGGGAGGAAGATGTAGTCTCAGAGGTTTCGTGCAGGTCTTCGTTACTCGTAGTTATATGCCGTTGTAAACACACTGAACTCACTGTATCACTATTTAATGTATGTAACTTATTGGTAGTGTCCTTTGTAGTGTTAATAACCGGTACCCAGGCCGTAGGTAGCATCCAGTCACTATCCCTATTGAAATTCGGTAGATGGAAGATTTCGATGGCTTTACGTACTTTACTCAGTACTAAAAACTTTACGCAATTGAATAAACTAACCGTTATCAACTTATCTAATTATGAATTGAGTAATACCGACATTAGAGTATTGTCAAAAGGAATGAATTTTGCCCCGACACCTCTTTCAATACCGAAAGGAATCTTCATTTGTGGTATAGAGGATACTATATTTTTTCAGATCAAATTCCGATTAATACTACATGATATACATGATAGCCGGGTAAATATAGAAAAATGTCACATTCACACTCTACAGTATGACAAGGAGAGCAAAAGTATGCGATTGCGACGGAGCAGCAAAGTAGATGGCGCAAGTTTCTGTTGCTAGAGGCCTCACATCTGTCAATCTCGATCTCCTGACGTTATCGACAGTGATATCTGAATCAAAATTTCAAATGCACAACAATCAAGTGATAGTTCCACTGATATAAATATATTTTCATGCGAGTAATGCGTTGATGTTCAGTGGCTGCGTGTACACGTAATACAAATTAATTGAAAGTTGGTGCAGAATTTATGAGGCTATTGTAAAAAATAAGTATCCTAGAGGTACTGACTGGGGTTATAATTTATTATAAACCGATGCTATTCGATTGAGTTGCTATTTACCTTACAATTTTTTTCTAGTGCAATGAATTTGAGTTTGACAAATTTGTTGTCAACTGATAGGAAATATGGGGAAAAATTTTGCATTCAGATTTCACTTAATTTTTAAAATTATTGTATGTTCTAGGTACAGGTACTAGAGACTTATTTCCTATAAGAGTTATATGCGAACATTTCAAACACTTTAAGGCCTTTATCATTACTTAGGTTTGGCTAATAGTAGGTATCCGCATTAATACTACTAATAAAACAAAATAAAACTGAAATTCTTCATACAAATATGAGAAATGTTTTCTCCGTTATTGAAGGTGTTTATAGTTTCTGTAGAAGATGCTTCAGTAGTTTAAAACATTCGGGAAATTTTAAATGATGAAATGTTATGAGATGAATAAAAGAAATCAATTAAAATTAAATAAAAGTAATTGCAAATTTTCAGTTTGAGACTGATGTTCCTTAGATTATGCGTACTTACTTTATATAGTAACACTAACTTATTTCAAAGAACTTAGTCTTAGATATGTTATACTTAGGTTTTGTTAAGTTCTTATGTTGGGCTGTGAAGTTTTGACAGTATGTGTAATAAATATACTACAAAAGATCATAGCGTCATAGCGTTGTTTTTTAAGGAACGTTTGCTAACCTATAATATAAATGGGATTCATGTAAAATATGTTTATATCCTTTATTGGCAGTTTTAAAAGAAATTTTCAACTTCTTTGAATATTTTGTATTAAAACTCTGCTATCAGTGAAGAAGACCATTTCACAAGCTACAAACGAATCAATATTAAAGGTAATTTCAAACATTATTTAAGTATATATATTATAGTGTAATATGCAAGGTAAAATATATTTCATCAAGGGTGTAGTGTTATAAAAGCTAAATTAATTATTTCAAAGATAACACACATGTTATTAAAAATACCTGAATATCATAAAGGCGTTATAAAGTGTTTAGGTCTAGCAGGACTTTTTTTGTCTCACACGAGAATAATAATAAAAATAATATTTTAGTAGAAAAAAGTATTTTGTGTGCTATACTCAATTTAAATAATCAACATTGCAAATCTACGAAATAAGTTAATTGTGAATAACTTGCAAGTCGTAATTGACTTCAGTTCAGTTCAGTTGTCACTGATTACTATTAATCAAAAATTATAAAAATATTCAATTAAAATACAATTTTGCATTTGATGTTGATGTTGATGATGTAATGTGACATTAATAGTCCATACTAACATTATAAATTAAAAGTAAATCTAAATATCTTATTCCCACGAAAAACAACGTAAATCAGGAGAAAAGCATCGCTACGCCGCTTTTTTTGAATGCGCTTGCGTCATAGTAAATGATACGTTGATATAATATTCCAGTCAGTTGGTAGTTTTACCTGGAAAGTTTTCCGGGAGAAGTAAAATTGGTTTTTATATGTTTTTCGGTATGCTCTTTTCTAATTTTAACTTTGCCACCTTAGATCTACACCGTCGTATCTATTTCTTTTCTTATGCATATTACGAGACAAACATTTATTTTATATACACTATTAAACTAGAAAAAAAAAATCAACAATTTATGTTATACATTTTCTTATAAAACCAATAGCTTTAGCGTACGAGCGCCTCAAAGCAAAAATACTATTTCACTTACTATGCAAGTAGTTGATGTAAAATATAAATCTGCTGTCCAAAGAAGCTATCTAATATGAACGAAGTATCTACTCAAGGGTAAAAGCTAGTACATAAATACCCCCAAGAACCTTTTTTTCCAACAGTTATTCGAACTCTTATCTTAACAATTTTATATTTTTACATAATAAAATAATGTAAACATTAAAAACTTTAAATAACTTAAACCCCTGTGGGTAAATGCTACTGTATCAATGGATGTTACGTCTTTAAAAAAAATTAGGTGACATTAATCGTATTCGTACCATATTGGAGCAGTAAGGGGAGGGGGGGGGGGGGGTGGGGGTGCTTGTACCTGTTTTGACGTTACGAAAACTCTGACAGTTTACCACATCGTAAAATCAAAACATAGAATTATTATACACTGATTTATAGAATTACCCTAAATAAGTAAAGATAAATATATTTAGTATTTTTTATGTATCAATAGATTTTGACTCATAGAATGTATAATAGTTCCATGTTTGGATTTTATGATTTTGTAAATTATCATACCTACTTTTCGTAACGTCAAAACTCGTACTAGGATAGGATAAAGTAGATTGATATTTGAAAAGAAGCATAATATACCCCTGATCTAATAAATTATTGTATGCGTATTAAAATATTTTAAAAGTTGCCGTAAAATATCAAATTATTGCCGTACAAGAGCTACGAGTATTGCAGTAAACGATGGCTCAATAACTGTTTACACATGTGGATACAGTGTACGAATATTTTGATTTAAACTTTACTACTAACATATACTACTGTATATTAACCTTTATTAAAAATACATGCACTGATAACTAATAATAAGAGTTAAAATTGGCTCATTAGGGTAGATGTTCAAAGACAGATTAACATTTTATAAATTAATAATTTATAATTTGATAATTCACAAGTGGCATGACCCTTGACCTTATTGTTAGTTAAAAATGGTACCCAGACTTTACTCAAAGTTTTATATTCACAACAGACCCATAAATTTAAGCTCTCGGTACACAAAAAAATATTAGAAAGGATAAGTTTATTGCTTGTGATTCGCACACTTTTAATAAATCTGAAGGCAATTTGTTATTCTACGAAAAAGAAAGAAATGTTAGATATTCTCTTTGCAGTAAAACATTCAGACCTTACTTTTTATGGTTACAATTTTTTATATTCACCGATCACCGACTTTTGAGCTGCTCGTTTTAAGCTAAAAATCTCGGTGGACATTTACGTTGCTGGCGATTCAAACTCGGAGTCAACACTGATAAATCATTAGGGTTATTAGATAAAGGGCACAACAGCCTCGAGGTTAGTGCTAAGTCAGTCTAAATTAGGACTGTAGTCAGTTCTTCAAAAGTTAAATTGCGGTCACTAATTACCCTTTACAGGTGAATTTTGCAAGTGTTAACAGCTGCTTCCACTAAACCATAAAAATGCGGACTGAGAGGTGGTGAGAAAATTCAGTCAATAAAATTATTACCAAATAATTATTTAAAACTGCATCTTTAATAATTTAATTTCCCTTGCAAATAATAATAATAATAATAATACAGGACAAATTACACACATTGATCTAACCCCTAAGTAAGCAATTATTTGCTTGTGTTAAGGGTGTTAAACAACGATACAAATACATAGACATACACATTATAAATAGTGACAATATATTTAATAAACGACCAAACCCAGAAATACAGACATCTATGTTCATCACATACATGCCTGTCCCTGTCGGGAATCGAACCCGAGCCCCATTGATTCCCTATACGTTAGGCGTCTGCGCTAACCACTCGACCAACAAGGCGGTCAAATTGCAAATGAACATAATATATTTCGAGCTCCCTTAAAGTTTTATCAATACAAATCTTGTCAATACAAATTGAATTAAGTTTAAGATTGAAGTGACCTTGAAGTTAATTGATATAGAAAAAAAATAGCAGGTAAGACTCACATGAGTGTTTCATGTGGCTTACGTTTTTATTATTAAATTCAGAAGGCACAAATCTTCACATATCACCCGGAAGCATGTTTCGGATTTCATTCATATTACAATCAATATATTATGACTTATATAGACTAATATTGTCATCGTAATGTATTACATTTTTTATTTTTATTTATTTAATTTATTTATTTCCCCAAACACAAAATACAATTAATTAACAATTAAAATAAGTAATTGGTGTAGGGACAGGAGTCCAAACCATATTATAGGTAGGCCCTATAATATGGATCTCCTGGTCTTCCTTACCCTCCTTACTAAATCACGTAACTATATATGAATTTTAAGTGACACATTAACTAAAGACAACATTGCGGTCGGATCTGAGTCGGCTACCTTTCTCTTTTCGTCATAGCAATCTATAAGTATTGACCGGGCCACATCATAATTTTTGAGAATAATACTTAAATCTCTAATTATGTTTAAGGACTCATGTGAAAGACAATGAATAATGGATCTTCGGGACAAGGCCCAATGATTGGTTACGGCTATTGATACGGCTTCAATTCATTTATACTAAAACGTCTTAAATGGGGAGTTAACTGGTTAAGTGTTTTTAAAACTTCCATTAACATTACATTATAAATACTATAAATCTTTTTATAAGTAGCATAACAGATGCATTTAAATAGGATTGCTATTTAAATAATATAAAATCCCTTTATAACACCTCCCGTCTAAAAGACGAAGGTTAAGATAAACGGGGGAATTATTAATAAATAACAATAAATTTAAATATACAGTCAGTAAACAAAAATGAAATATCAAAATTTCAATTTTACAATACATTTTACAATATTGTATTAATATTAATTATTAATAACTCCTCCATAAAAATAATCCAAAAAAAATATTATAAGCTGTTAAATATTGAAACGAAAGATTATAAATCAATAATTAGGCATAATAATATATTTACCTTATTAGAGAAAATAAAACAGTTATAATTCAATAAACTTTAAAATATTACAATTATAAGAAATTAAAAATAAAAAAAAATAGTATAAAGTCTTAAAAAGTACCTATCCAACTTTCTTAAAACCACAAAATATTAAAAACTACTGTATTTTCAATTTGATTTTTAGTTAGTTTTAAACATAACTTTATTTTTTGTCATTTTACGTTTTGATAGACTCTTAATCGATTTATTATCATATTTACATGAATTCTGTTGAAGCACTTTTTTTTATTTAAAAAAAAGAAAATGCAAGATTCATTAAGAGGAGCCGACACAAAAAAGTGCCGTATCTTATCCCAAGCTCCTGACTTGTATTTCCATACTCGCTTAACACCAGGTGGTTCGAGAGCTGGTGGGGAATATGAAACACAGATTTTACCAGACCTTTACACGATACCTGTCCGGATCACTGGTCAATAGTACAGGTAATTGGCTGTATGGCCTACTACATCTGGTACCCTCGTCACTTGCCTCACCAGCGAAAAGAGGTCCAAGGACAATGCAAAGTTCCGCGCTTTTCTTCCAGCATGGTCGGTCTTCTGGTAAGGGAACAGCCAGTCCTAATGACAGGCATTAAAGTAAAATAGTAGGGCGTATGGTCATCGCGGTTTCAAAACGTTTTATGTCCTCCCGCTTGTTTGATTTTAAGTCTGATTGTAAGGATCTTTGTGTGAAGTTGGAATTGCGCGATAGTATGGATAAAACAAAATATTTGTATATCTGATGAGAATACAGACCATTCCTGTTAAAAAACATATTCTATAGCATTTCATTATAAATTCAAATCGTGTCTTGGACAATCATAGCGGAGATGCCATTGTGCTTGGTGAATTTAATTTGTGTGGTTTGCGTTAGACGAAAACTGACAACCTCACACTCACATGTGCACCCTCATACAGTCTACTCCTTAATTTACTAATTTTATCATTAAATAATTTTGATCAATATAATTTATACCTGAACAATCTTAGCAAATTGTTAGATCTAATAATAAGTACAACAGAAATATCTTATATAAACGTCAGTGCCGATAACTAAAATAATATTATTAAGGTATTTGTTAATAATATTATCAAGGTATAATTGGTGTGAATAAGTATGTTATAAAATCTGTATGTAATTCAATGTAATATTAAAAAGTTTATTTTACGTAGTTTATATGTTATTTTAAAGTTGCTTTATTCAAATACTTCCAAAACTATCAAAAGTATATCGCAACTTCTTATCAAAAGTTTTATTGTTTTCCCGCTATTCCACGATGATTGGTATTAAATTATACAGAAAAACTTATTTGACCATGCAAACAAAACTCAGCGAGCAATCAATAGCTTGTCAGTATGTTAATAAGTGAATTTTGTGACTTGTGACTGACTGAACATTGTGGCTTCCACAGAATTGTTCATTCAAGCTGCCATAACAATGTCATCTATACATATAATAAATCTTTAGAAGGGTCAATTCTGTACATTGCAAATATTGAAAAAAAAATATGTTTGTGTGTATTAGTGTACACATGTAAGAAGTGAAACTTCTTTATGACATAATTTTTTGAAAAATGATTCACTAATTACAACTTTACAGGAATGGCTAATTAAACTAAATTAGATAAGGTTTAAGCAAAAATAAACATTACAATTTTTTGACATTGCTATAAAATTCCTCCCATCCGTCGATAAAAAGGTTTCACTTCAAATATGGCGCGTAACAGAAAAACGTCATAATTTTCATTAATATTAATTAATTAAAACGTAAGAAGTGAATCGACTGTTTCTGACGTATAATATTCTCATAGAAGAAACACATAAGTACCATAAAAACAGACAAATGTACACAATCCACTTTAAAAATAATAACTTTAGGCTTTTTAACATAACATGTTGGATCGTCACTATATCACAAATAAAATTATTCTTCATAATTGTTTCTGCTGTTTCGAGTTGTTGTTCGTTCTAGGTATAGCAAAACAGACCTTGTAAAGATCAGGACCCCAATGCTCCATTTCTCAACCAAAACTCGTATTTCTTTTCATTCTTACTTCTTCTATTTCAGACAATCAATGTATTTTAAAAATATTATAAATATTCATAATATCTTCTTCATGTTATAATCTTGAATTTATTTATTAGTTTCAATAGCAAGTCCATAAAATCGTATTGTCCAGTATGTAATTACAATTCATTATATAATTATAAAACTCTATTCCGATAATTTTATTTTTGGTTAATGTAAATTGTGTTTTGTAATCCACATACTTGTCATTTTAATTATTTAGTATTTCCATAGCAACATGGTGTAAAAGAGAAGAAGCTATACGAAAAAAGCTGGCGCGTAACGGAAATATGTGACGTGTAACGAATAAATGTTACACTAAATTTTTTTCCAACCCCGATAAAGAAGTTTCATTTCAATAAATAGCAGGGGGTGTTACTCGATCGATACCAAACACAAATATGTGATTAAAATATTTTTGTCTGTCTGTCTGTCTGTATGTTCAGTCATCACGTGAAAACTAACGGTTCGATTTCAATGAAACTTGGTATAATTATACCTTATTATCTTGGGCTTGAAATGGGATACTTTTTATCCTGGAAAAAAAAAAAAAAAAAAAAATACGTAGAAAAAAAAAATAAATCTTATGTTTTCAGTTTTATCCATAGACGTTGTTCGGTAGAACCGCGAACACACGTTGCGTTGCCTGCAGTGGATTCAGCGCCGTAACCTATAGCGCCGAAAGTAGCATTGGGCTTGAACCGTTTGCGGCACACGCGGGCCGGACGATGCCACGCGTCCCCGACTCCTATATAAGGACGGCGTTCTGCGCCGCGCGATGTCCAAGTCGATTCTAATCGACCCAGATGACCAAATAACGACTGACAACAGACGATTAGCTTACACTGTATCACACACCTACACACACCGCCTTCGCCGGCGAAGGCGAGGCCCTAAACGCACGCTGGCTCGGCGTTCTGCCGTCGGGGGGCGTTAGTGTCATTATACCCATCTATCCCATCCTATAAATACGCTGTCTTAAGCCGAGGACGGCCTCTTATAGGCACCCTTAAGGCAGACGTGTCCCCCGGGCCCCTCAGGCCCGGGTTTTTCAAGGGCGGGTCTCAGTACTCGCCCACTCCCCCGGTGACGCTGTAATAGCCACTTGGCTAACAGCATAGTCATTACAAAAAAAAAAAAAAAAAAAAAAAAAAGCCGCGCGATGCATATAATTTCTGAATTTTGATGCGAGCGGACGTGTCCAGTGTGGCGAGCGGTCGTTCTTATTGGAATTAATATTGTATGCATGTAATTTTAAACCGTGCTTTTCAGCGCGACCTTTTTGATTACTGGATTCGATGTCATTTCTAAGACTGTTCCAATCAGTTATTTGTAAATACTTTTGTAAATGTTATAGTACGTAGGTAGTTTAAGTTTTCATCGTAAATTGGTTTATTTAGGTTGGTATTTTATTTTCTTTTTGTTTATCTTTGGAAACATAGGTGTAGTAATTAGGTTATAAGTTACTCAAAATGGAGAAATAAACCATCCACGCGAAGACCGACATCCGCGCGGACGGAGTCGCGGGCGGAAGCTAGTCGTAACTATAATAGTAATAATAATAATAATCATATAATAGGATAAATCACACATATTGATCTAACCCCTAAGTAAGCAAATCAATTTCCTTGTGTTAAGACTGTTAGACAACGATACTAATACATAGAAATACACAATATAAATACTGAGAATATATTTAATAGACGACCAAACCTACAAATACAAACACTTATGCTCATCACATACATGGCTGTTCCTGTGGGGATTCGAACCCAAGCCCTATTGAGCCGATATACATCTATACGTTAGGCAACTGCGCTAACCACTTGACCAAAGGGTCTATCATTATATGATATTTTCATGTTGTAAGTACTTTATTTTTATTAAAGAAAATATTTCGGGTGCATTAAAGGCTTTTAACAAGAGAAAAAATTCGAGAAAATCTTTGAAAATTGTTTCTATTCTAACAATCCATTAAGACATACTAGAACATATGTAACTATTGTTCGTTACTCGTTTGGGCGAAAAGTCATAATTTTTAGCTTGTTGCTGCCGGCTGATATTTAGAAGGGTTCATCGAAATATCAAGTCTATCCGACCATGAGATTGACTGCATGAGCTCGGAATAAATGGACGTAATTGTATCTTGGATATTACAGATTGATGTGGGCCGATGAAGCTGCTGGCTATCGCCATAAATGTCAAAATGTGAATTAATATGGGTAACAGAAATATGATTGAATATATAATTTGCCCACACTGTTGGTGGGGAATCCGTATCGTAATATTATTTATATAATCGTTTGGTAGTAATCATTTTTGACATTTTAATAATATTAAGGTCCATTCGTATGAGATGCTAAAATAGGATGGAGGAGAGGCGAGGGTGTATGTCAAACGATGGATCAAAGCAGTAATTGGGTTAACTCAATCACTTTTAGTTTGCATCGAACACATCCTTATCAAGTTTGTTATGATATTCCTTTAAGTTTTACCTTTAGCAGTATTGAGACTTCTGGTAGATATAAGTAAAAGATATTAAAACAATTAATTTGATGTTACTTCTAATATAAGACTAGTGAAAGGCACTTCTCTATACAGTTTTACCGAATTATAATCAAAATAAAATATAATTATGTTATGGAGTATTGAAATTATTCGAGTTTGTTTCATTAAGGATGCGTTTCCAGAAGAGATAAGTATCAAATCTCAATCACTACACTGACAAATCTTGACTAGAGAAATGTACGCATGTATGGTGTGGGTATACTATGTAAATAAAACATTTTATGAATTCCATTTTAATTAAGAATTAAATTTTCTAGCTTACTAGTCTGGTCATGTATAAAAATAGAAACAATTTAAAGTGTTGTGTAAGGTATTTACGTGATATATTGGAAGGTACTTATGTTTTTTCCCCCTTTTAGTTTATTTAGTATCTCTTCTTAGCCAGGGTATTTTTTATTTGTAATATATGGTTAAATATTAGGAAAATGTGCCAAAACTCCTCGATTTCATTGAATGTATATGGAGACTAAATGAAAAATCGTTTTCTTAAGATTAAAAACTACAATGTAAGTTTTTTTAAGGAGTAACCTACAAAGAAACATTCTACCTGCTTGAATTGTTGGTTTCATTGCATTAAGTTTAATTTTATAGCAGTATATACGGCAAACTTGATAAATTTCGGCATAATTGCAAATGCGTCCCTAACAAGAATAAATCCATGGAGTCAATACGTTAAATCTGAAATTTACAATTAAAAAATGTACACAACTATATACAGTTCAATAATTTCCAAATGAAAATCAAGAAATCCAGTTACTTAAATACTGGAATTAATACCGAGTGCTGTTTGTATTTGAATAATGAGCGATGCATTTTTATAAGAAACCACATCGTGTTTTAACTATACAGAACGTTTGTAGAAATATAAATACCTACTAGAAAATTGACAATAAAATATTACCAATAACACCAATAAACCTCACTTTCATCTCTGAGCTATTTTAACCAAGCGACCTATATTACGGTTTTACTGCATTTGCAATTATTAAGATATTGGGGTAAATTTATTTGTGCTACATATTTCAATGTTAACAGATAATATCTATCTAGAAAACATTTATGTAACTAAGGATTTGAATTGAAAATGTATAATAGTGAAATTCATGAATCTTTAGTTAGTTAATTAGAAAAGATGTTTTCATCGACCTTTACCTTATTTAAATTTTATCTAATTGGTCTTATGGATTTTTCCAATGTTTTATTATATTTTTTGCGTAGTACCTAAAATAAGTACATAGGTAAACCTACGAAAAGAAACGTTATTAAGATCGAGATGATTCTTCAACTGAACGTACAAAAATAGGATTCCAAGTTATAAAATGCCATTATATAATATTTAAGTTGTAAGAAAAACTCACTTTTATTTGACATATGACATATTTGAGATTTATTGTGCATTGTTTTTAGTTCATACATGATGGTTTCGGTGCCACGAATGTATAAAAATATTTTTAATTTCTTCAACGGGGCTTTGGCGCAGAGATTGTTACGATAAGCTTGTATGTATGTATAAAAATACATTCTGACTCGATGGCTGCCTAATAGGAATAAATATTCTATTTATGTAGTTTAGTTAAGTGGAAACTAGCGAGATGTTATGGTATTCATGTTTTTGTTTTACTTGAGACAGGTAAAAGAATTGTTTTTGGGACAATAAGGTTCGTGATAGAATTTTATATGAGAGAAATCTTACATAAAAGAAAATTTGGCAATTTATAAATTGTATAACTATAAGATGAGGTTGGTTAACCAAAACACTATCAATTTAAATAAAATCAGATTCATAGAACCCGACGGATCAAAATAATAATACTTCTATCAAAGTGAATGTAATTACTTATAGATAAAAGTTATATAAAAAGGATAGGTTCAGTAAGTTACTATAATATATATAAATTATAATGAATTATTAATTTCACTTAAAGATGTAGAAACAATATTTACATTGTTATTTATTAAATCTTTAAATTTTTTAAATTGTTTTATTAACTTAATTAGCTAGTAATATTTAGAATTCTTATGTCAAGTAATTGTTATTTTCGTATGCTTAAAGTAGTCTATTTGACTAAGATTATTATTTATGTAAGGAGGGACATTAGCTTGATCAGTAAATACTTGAATAAGCTAGAAAAGTAAGAACCATTAAGACTTCACTATTAAAACCAGTATTTAATACCATGTTTACCGATTCTTACTATTTTTAATTTACGAGTATTTGTTATTTTTGTACGTTTAAAGTAGATGATTTGACTATGATTATTGTTTATTAGAAGAGGGAGTTAATAAAGAAGGATATATAAACTTCTGTTAGGACGATATTTGGGAGAGAAGCTGCTGTATAGTACCAAGGAAGGGTTAAATACAAGTAAATAAAAATGAAGTGTGAATAGTTAAATCAGTGAAATAATACAATCGGACTTGGCCCTTATAATTCAGAAGTGGGATAACCCAGAAAAAGACTGACTTTTTCTTGCGTCACGTCCACTATTGGGAATAATGTAAGTGTTATTGGCTTATTTTGTTCTAATATACATTGTATTTTACATATTACATTTTATATTTGTGTTTTATATGAAGTGAAATATGCATAAAATTTTGTGAGGGTAGTAAATATACAGATATATATTTTTTTATAGTATTTACAGGACGTTATTGTGATATATCCCTTTACTTAAGGGGTGGGTGATGCAATATATTTCACTTATAGATGAATAATACATTTTGTTCAGGATTTTGTTAAACTTGTACGTTTTCAAAGTAGTTGTTCCTGCTGACCAGGATGTAAGTGTTCGATCGTCTAAGATATGGTTTCTTCATCCCGTGCAATTAAATCCTCGTTTTTAGTAAGGTTTTTTTGGTGTTAGGTGACGAACTATAGATGTGACTTGTCTTGTTGAGGGTAGACATGGTGCAAATAAATGTAAATATTTTTTTCAGACGAGAATACAATTTCCTCTCAAATTCTTTGTATCATTATTTATAGAAAATTTGATCTGTTCGGTGACTCTCCGGGTGACGAGCGGCAGTGAAACTAATCATTTTGTGAAATATAGGGAATATAGATGTATCTAAAGAGACTATTGCATAAGACTTCAAAGTCTTTTGTATAATACGGTCGTGGCACTAAGTAGGCGGATGACTAATAGAAAGGGATCATATTGTTTATGATGTAGTTATATCTTAATTTTATAATTGTTTTTTGTAGATATTTTATTTTAAGCTTTTATTCGAATTACTTATTGAATATAATATTATTATTATTTGTTTTACTGTTGTTGGAGTGATGTTATGCTGTTGTGGAGCTAATCATTGCTGATCGTTGGTGATTTCATTTATAGGGATCTGCCCATACAATAGCATTGTAATATCCACCACTTATAGTTTAATTTGTTGAAATACTATGATATTGATAGCAATGACAGTACTGAATGGCGACAGCGATGAAACTTTGTCAGACTGGTGCGACTACATCGGTTAGGAAAACGATAACTCATTTTACAGTTGATGTTTTTGGCAGAACCGATTGCAAAGATTTTGAATATTCGTGGAAAAGTGATGAACAGCAGAAAGGATAATTGTTGTGTTGAACTTGATTTTAGAGTTTGATTGTGCCTCAAGCTTAATATCTTACATAATATCTTACTTGGAGGTGAGGTATCTTAAGGGATACTGAAAATGTAAGTTGTTCGTCCGTAAATTCTATATTATCTTATGTTTTGAGATGACTTGTCCTATAAATTTGTTCCTCTTAAAACGGGTTGATGTGACCCGACAGAGTTAATTAGTTTTCATTGACGTAAACTTTCGAGTGCGCGATGTAGTGGACCTCGGTATTAATTATGGACCGAGTCCATTCGATTTATCTAGTTGTTTGTTAAAATCCAAACGAAATTATAAATAAAACAAGAAGGTAATTTACATACAATTTAAAACTTTAGAATTAATTACAGGTCAATTAATTATTTGGGTAATTATAAATTTGATAAATAATTAATGGGCACATGCCGTTTTATCTGTGAAGTTTCGTTTAATTGTATATAGAATTTTATATTGCTTAAGTGAATATTTCTAAACATCCACACGTATATTGTTTGTTAAATTTAAAGTATATAAAGTATAATGTTGTCGAGTAAAGTCGGGTTAGACCGTGCAATTATAATGTAGATGTGAGATTATCGTATCATAATATAGTGACGTGAACTATATTAAATGGTAAGGTACGCTACGTAATATATGTCGGCGATACGCCAGGGGTTTAAGGTTCATTGTCCATCACAATGAAAATTCACACAAATGATAGCGTAAATAGTTTATTCTCACTCGACTGTTAGTAAGAAACTGAATCTAAGTTCATAATACATCCGATATTTATACTAATTTGTAACAGTTATCACAATCAATACTTATTTTGAATAATCAAATCGTTTGTTTAAATAATCAAATCTTATTTTGAATAATTAACTCTAAATGCGTTTATTTTGAATATTTATGCAACAATATAATTTATTAAACAATGAATTTTATAAATAGTGTTAACAAAACAAGCCAATACAGTATCTCGAGAAACAATAGTTTTGTATTTACAAACAATTATTTAGATATTTATTATAAATAATTATGGAACAATATAATAATTACATTAAGAGACAACCCTTTTTCGTTTACAAGCAACAATTTAAATACTAATTATAAATAATTATGAAACAATGAATTTCACATCCAGTGTTAACAAAACAAGTCAATGCAGTATCTTTTAAAAGATACGAGAAATAATAGTTTTTGTGTTTTTAAACAATTATTTAAATTCTAATTATAAATAGTTATGGAACAATATAATCATTACATAATGATTTGCGCCCATATATACTTACTAAAAGACGTTCCGATTAATAAATGTTCTATAAAATTAGCAGTCGCATTACATGACAAACATTCGATAACCATGTTACGTTTAAATGTTGAAAGTCGTAACTTTCATGTTGACTATAAAGAAAATATTTAAGTGTATAATGAACACTATGTCTTGTCTACTATTAATCTTTTGTCATTCGTTATTCTTTGCTTCCTGTAATATTTATCCATCTCGTTAATAATCGTAATGTAAACTAAGACCTACAAATGAGAAATAAATTGACAGCAGAACCATTTATATTGACTCGCTTACTTAACAGGTACACCATGAATTGATTCAACATAGGGAATGAGAAAAACGATAATTCAACCTACAATGGCTAAAATTCATTATTCCTAAAGAGGAACTGTGTTTAATAATAATACTATGTTTGTTTGAAGAAATAACCGCAACATAGATTGACCTCAATTTCAGCAAGTCATATATATGAGTTTAATATATAATGAACATTATTCGGAAATGTGAAGAAATAAAAAGATTAAGATTGGAAGAAGAGCAAAGATGAAAGTCTTGAGTACTTCCCAGTAATTGAAACTTACATTTTAAATACTAAGGAGACAGGATCGCTAAATATACGGAACACTTTACACAAATATCTAGAAGATCTTCTTTCGCGGATTGGTAACCATTTAAGCTTTGAACGATATTGAGAGATATCCGAACACATTTACGAAGACCTGAAATAAAACGAATGCAACAGTTAAAAAGACGATTAAATTTACTTAGTTGCATTCGGAGATGTTAGAACAACATACATCAGCTCATTCAATAAGCGAGAGAGGGAGATAGAGCTAGAGCAAGATCGAGATAGAGCGAGATTGAGATAGAGATTAGAGCGAGATTGAGAGAGAGATTAGAGCGAGATCGAGATAGGAAGATAAAGAAAGAGCGAGAGGGAGATGGAGATAGAACGATAGGGAGATAGAGGGAAGGAGCGGATAAGTGATTGCACTAACAAATTCAAATCGGTAATACGTTTTTCCGTCGATATTATGCACTTAGTGAGCCTGTTATTTTACGGATTTACTCTATAACATGAGCATTCCAGCTTAATTAATATAATATTTATTATATTACATTCCAGCTTAATTAATATATATATTAATTAATATAATAATTAATAACAGCACATTTGCTGTCAATGTGTAGGCCAATTTTTTTGTGTAATAAAGGGAATGGGTACACTATTATAGCCAAGAATTGAGACGTCAACTGATGACAATTTGCACAATGATCTTCGAGTGCTTAGAAAGGGTTTGTGAAATTCTTTACATTTTAAAAAAAGTTTTTCGAGACAATATAGGACTAATTGGAAAATATATGGAGTTACTTGGTATTTATGAAAGGGGCGTTTTGAGTTATTAGTATTGACACATCAGATGAGACACGATATAGGTAAACATACATAAAGAGTATTACTTTAAAGCGATTTTGTAACTATCAAATGTTGTACTTTATTATGTGTGAACAGGTAGTGTGTATGCGAGTGGAAACATGTGCCTAAAGAAGGTTCGACTTATCGGTGATAGTCTTATAGCGTAAAATTTAATTTAAGCCGTATGATTCATTTTACGAAAGGAAAAATATGATTTTGACATATATGGCTAAGAGTACAGAATCAGTTTGTTAATTTTTTTAGAATTTATACGTATTACAATTTGGATTTTTCTTCATTTGGATTATAGGTACAATTGATTGACCCGAGTGATAGAAATTGGGAGAAATACGTTGTAATTCGGAATCGATGTAGCAAATTGTGTAGAGACAAACAACGCCGCCATATTTATAAATCCGTCAGAAGAAAAAGACTCCAAAAAAATGTGGCATTTTCTTCAAACATTGATAGTTGCCAAAACACATCAAGATGTAAATATAGATAATTTAGATTTAAATTGCATGAATCAGCATTTTTCAAATTCTGTTGCTATTGATGACGCAACCAAGGTAAAAACGATAAATTTTATTTCTGCTTGCCAAATTCTTAATATTTCTGTTTTCTTTCTAGGTCTAGGTCAGTTCTCCGAAAGTGATGTTTAGAAAAACATTATGGCGATTAAATCTGATGCTGTTGTTTCTGACTGTATTAGTCGTAAGATGATCATTCCCATACTTCTTTTTATAACTCCTGTTATAACCTCCATTTTTAATAATTCCGTTAATTCCAACACCTTTCCTAACTTGCAGAAAGGCGCTCATATTATACCACTACCGAAAAAACGAAATGCATCTTCCTTTACCGAATATCGTCCAATATCCATTCTCCCATTCCTATCTAAAGTACTAGAGCGCCTTGTCCACCAACAATTGAGTAGTTTTCTCTCTAAATATAATACTTTAAATCCTTTTTAATCCGGCTTCCGTCCTGGTCATAGCACTACTACTACCTCCTACTACATTTGTTCGAAAAAACTCGGAAAAGGATATCTCTTGGGGTGATATCCTTATACTACATATATATTATACTACATATTTGCCCGGAAAAGGATATCTCTTGGGGTGATATAAATCGTTGTCATCGCCTCGGATCTTCAACTGGGAGCAAAACTAGAGCCATACTTGTAAGATTTTATCAAACCAAGTATAGAGACAAGTGCTGGTCTGTCAAAACATGTCTGAAAGGTACGGGAATAACACTGTCGGAATTTCTTACAAAACCCAGACATGACGCCTTTTTGTTAGCAAATCAGCACTTTGGTGTAACGAAGTGCTGGACAAGAAATGGGGCCATTTTATAGTGTTGGACAGTTAGATGGGGCCCGTCTTCGAGCATCTACAGTTTGTAAGGTTAACGCTATAAATAATGCAACTCTTCTTGTTCGGAACCTCCAACGAGATCTGCAACGGTGGCCTCAAAAGATAGCAGGCTAATTAATAGCAGTAAAGTGCGATCGAAGCGGGTAATCAAGAAGTGATCTTTTGTTTATTACTTCTATTAACTTTATTCAGACCATACATACTTATAACTTTTATTTAACGTTTACCCTACAACCTTCTTACTTTTGAAAGTTATTTAAAATTTAGAAGTTGATGATTTCGTTTAATATAATATTATTTTGTGTAATGCCAAGTAAGACGTTTGATATTGTGAACCGTCAGGTGACGACAATATACTACTTTTCAGTTTGGGTTCGGATACTGCATGTTAAATATCTTTTATTCTTATTTCTAATTTCACTTTCTAGAAATTTACGTGAAATATTTTTACAATTTTAATCTTGAGAAATTATCTTAATTCTTATTTACTTGTACTTGTACAAAAATGTGAAATTTTAGCTTAATTATTTTTTTTATTGTTCTTTTCTATTTATTTCATTATTATTTTTCTTTTGTTACCTTTCTTTGAAAGCAATTATTGTTATTTTATATTTCTTAGTTTTTATTTTGATCTCTTCTAGCTGGTGTATATATTTAGTATTTTTATTTTATTATTTACTATTATTTTAATTTATTATAATTATCCTAATGTTTTATTTGTATCTGATATTTTATATTATTTACACATTTTGAATTATTTTATACTATTTAATTTTATTATATTTTATTATTATATACCTTTAAAATATTATTATGTCTTGTGCTGATGACAGTGACAAATTTTTATCTTTTTCTTCGGATGACCAATCTAGCGTTTCTAATTACCACAGTACAAATCTTCCTACACTTAATGTTACTCTTGACAATAAATGTTCTGACCTTGGTAAAAATTTTAACGTAGTTCATTTGAACACTCAAAGTATTCCGGCCCATTATTCAGAAATGCTTGCATCGTTTCAGTCAAGTAATGTACACGCCATCCTCGTTTCGGAATCATGGTTAAAACCATGGCTTACCTTCCACTTCTTATTCCCTGCCAGGATTTCGTCTGATTCGCAATGACCGCATCGGGAAGGGCGGAGGTAGAGTTGCAATTTATCTTCGCACTTACATTCTTTTTTTAGTTATAAGTGGTTCTACTCAGCCTCCCTTAACTGACGACTGACTGACTAATGCGGCCGAGCATTTACTTTTAGAAATTTCTCTGTCCCATTCCAAAGTACTTCTTGGTGTTTTTTACAGCTCTTCTCTCCATGTAGTTTACTTTCGAAGGAGGAGCTTCGAAAGTTTATTAGAAGACAGAACCCCATTATATAGCCATTCTATCATAATGGGGGACTTCAACACATATTTACTTAAGAACGATTCCCGAGCTAATAAACTTTTGTCCTTGGTTGAGAGCTGTAACTTACATATTTTACCGCTTTCCGCTACCCATAGCTTTTTTTTTTTTTATTATTTTTTTGGGACTTTGGGACCCATTCCTTGCCTAATTGTATCCCAACTCTCCTCGATCTTATGATTATAGTATCATCAAGTATCATCAAGATTATAGTATCATCTCCAGAATTTATTTCCACCCACGGTCAATATGCCTTTAATTTCTATATATACTTATATATATTAATTTTGGATTTGTTATATGTATGTAATGCATTTACCTATTATTGATTCTGCCGACATATGCTATCTTGACTTCAAAGAGGAGCTTTTGGACAAACTGCTTACCGTAAACTTTTATTTTTTTATAGTAATATTATTTTCGTGTATTTATTATATTATGTATATATTACGTATGAACATATGTTTGTATAATATATATGACGTAGATCACGATAATTTAACGATAATTAGTAACTCAATTGATATCATTGTAACAGTGGGGTGTGAACATCGTGACGTAACGAGTCACGTGATCGGAATCGTTTGGAGGGGCACCGGAGACATTTTAAATATTGGAGAGCATTGAGTCGAGGAGGAATTGATTAGTGAGAGCCTTACAGTTCGGACCCACAAACGGGATCGGTAGTTCACGCAACTCTGAAAATTGTATACCTACTAAGTAATTTGTGAGAATTGATTACCTAGATTTAATACAAGAATTGTCATATTGTGTGTGTGGTTTAATTGCCTGGGACCTATGCCTCGGATCCTGTACCAGAATATTCCATCAAGAACGAGCAAGTCACTAATATGCATCTACCTCCGAAATCAGATGTGGGATTCAATCGGGCATAAAATCACCAACTACCCTCGGGAGTGAACGTTGACGTTGACGTTGATGTGGGATCCACCCCACAAGGACTGAACTGAGCTCCAGCGCAGAAACTTTATATTTTTAGTAAGTATAACTTCTGGCGTACCGAATGGTTTTTTTACCGCAGCGTCAGTTTAAATGTTGCAAAACCTTTGTAAAACTACGACGAAACAACTTTCCTCGCCTCCGTTCTAATGATTATGTTTAAAGCATCTCAACCCTACCATTTATTTAAGTTCAGCTGCTTTACATGCGCCAAGGTTCATTCCTGACACAAGGACCCTTATGTCGGCAGGTCTGACCTCCGAAGTCGTCCGACAATGGCACTATAAGACTAATAAGCTCCCAAGGCTATCGGTCATAGACAAGTCCAAACGCGATCACCATGCTACCTTTTCTCTATAAAAGGTTCCGGAGCTGTAGGCACGCTCACCTCCCGTGTGATAAATCACACTTGCAATTCACTTGATGGGAACGTCACAGAGGTTAATTACCAGTTTAAAGTTGGCGCCGGAGCTGTAAGGCACGCTTGATTTCCGACACGTATTCAGGCCGCAAGGCCTACCCTTAGATACAGTCGGGTAACCGGATAGAAGCCAGCATCTAATCTTTAAGTAGGCCCACCGCTAGCTCACGGATTGCCGGCATGCAACACTGATTATGCCGCCCTGCGACTATGCTGAATTTTATTTTTAAAGCCATTTAAACGTTTTTTTTTCATTTTGGTGGTCAAAACGAAAAACCTCTTACCCATGTAAAACATTTATTAACCCCTGACCAAAAAAGAGAGGTATTATAATTTGGACGTTTGTGTCTTTGTGTCTGTCTGTCGAATCGTAGCAGCCAAATGAGTGGTCGGATTTGATTGAAGTTTTATTAACGAAATCTGGTTTGTCGAAAAGGTTCCTAGCTATGTTTGGTCGATTTAAGAGAAGTCGCCAAGATATTGAGCTTTTATTGGGTTTAATGTTCCTGTTTATTCGGCATCTCTCGCTCAGTTTTCGCTATAGCGTGGAATATATTCGGTTAACTAAAAGACAAAAATTAAAAAAAAACCCGATTCAAAAAGACCTCTAAATAGAATAATAATAATATTATTATGTACTTCAATAAGTACGTAATATTTTTTTTGTCACTTCTGACCAGTATCCTGATACTTTATTTCTTGCATCAACTGAATTTTATACCGGTGCAACTTAAATTTTGTTTAAAATATGGCATAATTAAGATCTATGGACGTTTAAAGCAACAGCACGCTTCCAAATCGAAAGATTCCGATTGTCACGAACGGACCGAGTTATACTGATTTCGATTTGGACCATTCTCGAAGATCTTGTACGTCTGGGTTTTGGTTTTTTCAATGTTGACCCGATCTCTTTAAACTGTTTGACTCATTTAGCGAGGAGTTAAATGTTTTACATTTAAGTGACAAAATGTGGAATACTCTACGCGCTATAGTCGCCGATTCACCGTTTCTGTAACTGTAACTACTCCCGAGAATCGTTTTATAGCTACTTAATTCTCAAGAACTAGGTTACCGATTGACATACCCCCCGCGCCCCTCAGAATATTTGCGTTCACGCAATAAGCAAAACAAATATGAACCTTCTTTTGAGACCCCGTATTTGCGAAATCTTTTATCAACTTCTATGTATCTAAACTATGTAATATGTCATGTTCAATAGAAACTATAGCTAATTTTTTTAGGGCTTGCTAGAGCATTGTAGAACTTAAACAGTTTTTGATATTTTTTTATTTTGAAAATAATCTTTTATGCAGAATACGTCCATAAATGTTTTTAATTCTTCGAATTTATCTTTAATAGAAGTTACGGTTTTTATCTAGGATTCTAAAAGAAATGCTTATTTTTTTTTTAATTTTGTGGTCTATTAAAATTTTATCATTATGCTCACATTTAAGTTGTATGGGTTTTCTCCTCGGTCGAATTATGTTTATAGGATTAAAATTACATTAATTTTAATTTGCCACTTTAGATGATTCTGCTAACAAAGTTTCAAAGAATTTATCCGTGCAATGTTTGGTGAATTAATCAATTGAATTATTTAATATATTAATTCGAATTAGATTTTTAATTATGAAGTTCTGCATCAGGTTAATGATATGAGTTATTTTACATGCCACGACATTTTTATCGCTCGATTTGCCGCCCCCCTTGGAGGTGATGCCCATGTGCAGTACACACCTTGAACGCCTCTTTGCGGCGGAACTCCTCTAAGCAGAGGCCTCTGCCTCTGCCCAAACCACATTAGCCCCCTAAGGAACCACTGCTCAGAGGATGTTCCAGGCCCTGAAGTAAAGGACCGCAGTAACTCTTCGCCTTGGGGTGGTCAATTGCCTTGCATCGCCTGCGGAGGATCTTAACCTCGAATATAAATATGCTAAGTCAAACCCAATAGGGGTTTAATGGTATTATTATAATGAAAAATGTAAGTGATATGTAATTGTTATACCTTAAATAAAAAAAGCTGACCCGTAGTTCAGCTGTAAACTATCTACCGTGGGGTATCTCTATTAATTTTCGATGATCAACAATTATAATCGATGGTGCACGGTCTGGCGGAGCAGAACATTTCTTTTTATGAAAAAAATAAAAATGATTTCACTCTTGGATGTCTTTAAATGAAGAATAGTATTTGTGTCGCGGAGTACCTACCTTCATTTACTGCCACATAGATGACATAAAATCACATAAATAAACTAATTCTACACACATACTACATTTTAAGTTGAGCTTATACCTATTTTGTGAAAAAAAATATGCCTATTACATAGCTGAATAAACTTAATCAAAATAAATTACAATATAAAATTCACCAATAGAAACCAATGTATAAAAGCGCCATAATAAGGAAATTATTCCTATATAGTTAATTTTAAAAGCCGTCAACGTTCCTGTTATTGCTCTGATGTTGCAAGAGACCATGTGCGGCTCTGAGCACACACCGACAGATAAACGGCTCGCTTGTTTGACATTTCACACAAATAAAATCTTTCATAACACAATAAGGCCAAAATATTTTTTTTTTCAAATATAATTCTCCGAAATTACATACCCATCCATGTCAGGTATATTTAAAATACACGTATGTAAAGTAATATAATGAATGAAAAGTTTCTGCAAAAATGGTTCATCGCTTATATTGTATAATATTTTATATGTAAAAATATTTTGAATATTAAGTCGAAAAATTAGTTCTTTTTAATCAATGTGGTTACATTTAATAGTATACCATTTGCTGTGGAAAATAAATATGTAAAAAACTGGTTCAACGAGTTCAACGCGTCTGACCTACTACGTAAAAAATTTAAATTCACTGATTAGAATCAATTACTATTTGGAGGTATTTTTAAATCAAAATTGGAATATTTGTGGAATAAAATTATTATTAAATTTAATGTTAAGAGTGTTAGAGGACTATGTAAAGAGTTAAACACGATAATAATGATAAATTTAAACAAACTAACTTAAAAGTTAGTATTTATTTTATTTAATACTTTATTGCACACAAAACATAAAAAAAAAGAAAAAAGAAACAGATAAAACTGCACAAAAGGTGAGCTTATCTCTAGGTACAGAGATTTCTTCCAGCCAACCCAAAAAATATGTTGTGATAGAATATTGGAAGGCATCGTGTACAATTTATATTTAAAAAAAAAAAAAAAGAAAAGATTAAAAAATATATATATATATCTAATACCTACAAAAAACAAAAATAGTATAAATATATATAGATTATATATAAGGTTATATATCAATATCCACTACAACTTACAAATCCAAAGGCATATAATAATATCATGTGAATGATAAATAATGCTCCTCAAACGTTTTTTAAAAACAGGAAGAGAAGTACTATTGCGCACTTTAAGTGGGAGTGAATTCCACAATTTCACGGAAAGACAGGTAAAAGAACTAGAGTAACAATGGGTGTGAGAAACCGAGACACGAAATACAAACTTACTGTCAAGCCGACAAGGAGATTCACTAGGATTCTTTTTCTTTTACTTATTATTTATTGTTAGAACTGAGTATGGTTTTCTTATTATATTTTAGTATTATACTAAGTACTAAAAAATATACTTAGTATTTAGTATAATACTGAAGGATAATATAAGTACTTCTAAAGAAGTACACTGAAATTTGTTGATATATTTCATTTTAGAATACAATTATTATAACTTTTGGTATAATTTGTTTAATATTATTAATAAATGTTAATATTTAAACAAGTGAAGGCTCTATGTCGGATGCTAGTACTTATTAAGTTACTACAAAACGAGTCCTACCAGGTATCAAAACAACACAGGTAAGGAAAAAGAAGAAACAAAATTAGAGCCGTGTTCCAAAATACATACCAGTATACTGACCAGTGATAATGACGTCATGGCACCGACACCATATTGCACTGGCTTCCGCCATATTGTACTCGTGAGGAAACTTTATAGTACTCTGTGGAGATATAGGCAAATGCAGAGTAATATTACAACAGTAACTAGAGCTGCTACCTTTTATGCTTTTAAAAAAATACATATTGCAGTTGTCAAGTAAATAAAGGATCACTTAATTTCCGTCTTTTTTTTTGTTTGTTGGTAAGTTTTATAATTTATTACCACAGTTACAGTTACATAAATGTAAAGTATATATGCAGTAAATTTTATTTAAAATAAATAGATAATTCTTTTTAAATTTTCGTTCTTATTAGGTTTAAAGATATTTTGTTTCTTTCGTCTCACAATTTAGTATTAATTAATTATAATAGTAGTATTACTAAATCATTTTTGTACTTTTTTAGAATTAAATGATCAACACTATTTTTTGTTGTAATTGTTTTGTATCTCCATTCTCTTTGAACTTTATTACTTTATGTAATAAAATGTATAACTGTTTAAAACAGACACATTAGAAATAAATGTGTAGTCACAGACTAATAAGTAATTGGAAATACTAGGTTCATGTAGTACACTATCAATAGTGTCAATTTATGCTGTCAAAGTACTCAGCGCTGCCCATAATATTTCGAAACGGTTTCACCAGCATGTCGTCGATTTTTGACGTCATGAGCACTGGCCAGTATACCGGTATGTATTTCGGAACACGGCATGATTAAGGCATGATAATTTTTGATGCTTGGAAATCGAAACTGACATTGAGCTAACAACACAACAAAACACGCGTAAGCGCTATTATGAATATTAACTAGTCGCGCGTTTACCTTCTGTTGAAATGGTGGTCACGAGAAAAGTTCCCGCTACTTTTTCAGCGCGAAAAATTAAATAAGTAATAAATACAAATTAAAGATTTAAAAAAAATACCAAACTAGCAAAAATAACATTTTCTCCTCTTCTCTGTTGAGTGTTTAATGTGTGATATTCAAGGTATTATTCAATAAAAGACTTAAATTCTCGTTTTAGTGACTAACCACAATTATTTTCAAGGTAAGTTAAAAAACCGTTAATTTATACGTTATTAAAAATACTGTTTTTGTTATTTTAGACCTTAATTGCACAATCATATAACTATAATAATATTTTACTTCTGTTCGGAGGGTTCTACACTTTAAAATGTAAATTCCTGCTATGTAGAAATAATATTTATGGAAGATATTCAATTTGAGGAACTTATATGTAGGAACCTACAATCTATAGTTATATACACCGGCATCGTGTGTTATTGACTGGACTTCCTTAATAAAATAACCGTTTTAGGAGTTAACTATCCTACTAAATGCGTGAAGTAAGTATGTATTTAAAATACATATACCTACATACATCCTATGCTTAACTTAAGAACATTTCGCACCTCCGCTCAAATAGTGTCAAAGTCAAAAAATCAAACTTTCGAGTAAATAGCGTTTGAAAATTATACTAAGCAAAAATTTCAATTTTCGGGTCATAACTCAAAAACTAACAAAATTAGCGCTATACATTTTTAAGTAAGTTTAAATGGTTTATGAAGATCTACCAAATGGTCGGGTAGATAGCTTTAAAAGATATTTTTTTTTTTTTTTGACTTGTGACACTTTAGAGATAACAAAAGTAAATAATTTACAAAATATTGTCTTATTAAAGAGTTTTAAGATTACAAATTTTAGAAAATACAATTGTAAATATAAAACTAGTGGTTGTCACTAACTCAGCATTATATTATACCTAATATAAACATACTTTTTAACCCTAGATGAGTTAAAAATTAATTGAATTTAGTTTATGTATTTCACGACTGCATACGTATGTACCTAACTCGACTGTAATTTTATTTTTGTTCTGCCCGCAACAACTGTCCGAAAAGAAACTTAAAGAAGTTGGTTCATGGTTGGTATGACAATGCAATTTTATTTTGATAAATTTAAGGCCAGGTATCCCTGCAAAAGTAGGCATTCAGTGCAACCCCCGCCCGCGTAATATAGGTACATCGCGCCTTCGCAGCGGGCATTGCATATAGCGACCATGTGACGTCATCCTGTCGCCACAGTATAGAACTAAACCATGTTTAATAATTTATTTCATTTCAAAATATTAATGCATTTTTAATATATTTTTATGTGCTAATAATGTTATTGATTTTCGTAAATAAATAAAGTGTAGGTGGTACATATAGAATAAAAATAAAACAAATTATATATTTAATTTAAATTATGTTTATGTATAATCACAATAAAATAGGTAACTCTTAATTAAAGTAATTTAAAACTGAATAAAATTTAATCGGCGTATATTTTGTGCCGGTATTGATTCCTTATCAGGGTTTTTAGATTTACGGTTAGTTGTATCAGTCGTATTTTCATTCTGAATTGATATGTCTCGTATGGGCATACTTCTTGCATTTTTACTGTCTATGATTTCAGGCAGCAAGCAATTTATATAAAATGTTAATAATTTTGGTTTCATATTAGTGTCCCAAAATAAATCATCTTTTTCAATGAACTGTGTGTATATTTTCTCATTCTCGTCTGCCCATATTGCCAAAAGACACTTTTGTAGTTCTGTTACGTGTAACTGGCCTTTTACTTGGTAGTACACAGGTACATAGAATGCTTAATTCACCGAGGTGGACAGCGATAAGGTAGCTCAGTTGGTAGAGCGGCGGGACGGTTTCCCAGTAGTCGCGTGTTTGAATCCCTGCCCGTATCGGTTTATTTTTCATTCTATATTTATTTATTTTTTTTACACATATTGCATTCAAATTTAAAAGACGATATCAGTCCATTTCTTCTTTCATCGACTAAACATAAATTACTTGCATTACACTAGATGTATCTGCTTAAACAGCCAGTTCACGTTGAATGTATTGACAGTCAGAGAGACAACATATGTAATTTACAGAAAACACTATGGTGCGTGTGCTGCATCTGCGGTCGCGGGTTTGTTTCCTACTGGGAGTGTATATTGGTGTTTATACAAATTTTTAGTGATATAAAGTTGTAAACTAACCACGTCTCAAATGATCTACTATTTTAATTCGATTACTTTGAGAGTTATTCATGCTTTTGCAAAATGTTCGATTGACACGTCTTCAATTTTAACATTTTTATTATTCTCTTTCGACCTACTGAAAAAGCTAGACTGTGGTAAACTAGGGAATGACATAATATATGTTATGATAATCGCACAATTGCATCTGCAAAATTTTGATACACGTCTTACCTTGTCAACGTCTCGCGAGACACTGACGAGTTCTCTGTGGACCGAATTTCGCTTGAATAATTAATTAAAAAAATAAGAGATTGAATAAAAAAAAAAAATATCGGGTAAAATGCCTCGAGAAATCAATGAACATTATTTTGGTAAAAGACCCATAATGTTTAATCGCTTATTTTAGAAATAAAACCGAAAAATTGGAGATAAAAAGACGGAAAAGAGGTAACTTTGTGATTTTTTTCTATCGAGCCAATTTTATTAAATCATGTTTTCATCGGGTACATTCCCTGCAATATATCCTCAAAATTAACAATATTTTTTTTTAGATTTAAATTTCAATGTTTACTATTTCAAAAAAGAATTCTAACAATGTGTTTATAGGGATACCTGGCCTTAAGGAAGCTGCTACCAATTTCATCTGCACCTCGGTAGACTTTACCCTCTTGCCAAAAGTAGCATTGAGTAATAGTTTGATTTACAAATGGTTTACAAAAATAACATTAGTAATGTTATTCTTTTTTCGTCCTGTATTTTCTGCCTTCAACTTGCTTATCGTGAAATTCATGTTCTTTAATTTAATTAATGTAACTGCAAAACAAAACATTTTGTTCCCGGGGTTGATTTCAGAATTTGATACTTGTAAAATTGATGGACAGACTTCGTGAATCGTGAATATCTTTACGTGGTTTGCAGTATTTAACAAAATGGGTAAGCTAGATAAGGATACACTTGTTCTGTAAAAAGAAGAACTTAAACTGGATAATCAAGAACTTGAAGTACATGCTGATGGTGAGCGGCGATGAGGAAGGACCTTTTTCTTACTTTTTTACGTTCTATATTGTGATATGGATCTTTAACTGAATCATCTGTTTCTACCTCCCCAGTTCGTTGTTATAAACATTATGTTATAAACAATACTGTTGCCAAAATAAAAAGGACTTTTAGCTTTTCCTTATCATATATAATGTCCAAACTCATTTCAATATAAAAAATATAATAACTTGTCGACAAAGTTCACTATAATTTAATAAAAAATCAGATTATTTAAAGTTTTGTCCACACATGTACCGACATAAATCGACAACCAACATTCTATACAATATCCAGACAGACGAAAACCTTGCGCAAGCAGAGACGTGACACTATATATGTTTGATAAAACAGTACTTTTACTTATCGATTTATTGTCACAAGCTCAATATAGGGATAAATAATCATCCTATTTAAATGACATTATTTGAGATAAGATTTTGAAGCTTTCTGAAATGAATTGTGCAATAAAAGAGATTTTCATTTTTTTTGAGTTGTGACATTATTTGAGCGGAGGTGCGATTTGTAATTTGAATATGATATGTTTGATTAATAGCTTTGACAATAATATCTTTTTTATATAAAAAATATTTGAAAACGGAAACTGTGGCGTATGAAAAAGGTATCACATACCTTTTATTTAACTGACGTTTTGACCCATCTCTACCGCCGTGATCACGGGCTAACTGTCTTAGCGATGCAAACCATCCGCCTCCGAATCCGTGAGGACGAAATTTCTTCGTCTACGCGAACACCTTCGATATTATTAATATTGACTTTCCTGTATATACCGTCACATAGAACACTCATAGTATCCCTATTCCGGAATATAACAGACGCGTTCTTTTTCAAGAGTTTAACTGACTGACAAAAAAGCGGGGTGTTTTACTGTTTGTCTCTGGATTCCACGATGCTGATAACCTAAATCTATCTTCGCGGTTGAAAGTTTTGTTTTTCTTGATCTCAATCGCTTCTCGTACAATTTTAGAATAAAAGTGTCGTTTATTTAGGTATAGCCTATTTTTTGATTAATATTTGGTACGATGATTATGAAAGGATCTTAAGTAAAGTTAAAGCAAAATTTTTGAATCCAGATTTTTAAAAATGAGGTTAGTATTTTATGTAATATTTTATAAACTAACGAAAATATTACTTCAAAAGATCTATTAACGAAATTGGTGTTCATATTATATCTGCTAAACAGTTTAACCACGAATAATTCTCAGAAATGCTTGTTTGAAGTTTCTAGTATGCCAGTAGTTAGCAAAAAGGGAAAACTTCACTCAAAGCCTTCAATCGTGAGCTTTCTTGGTCGAATAGTAAATATTTTAAAGTGCTTGAGGGGGATTAGTTTATTCAAAGCTCAACCGATTTTGCCCTTATTCGTAAACTTTCTCTAAGGAATTGTAAATTAAATTACTTTTAAAGTTCAGAATAAAGAATACTTAACGACACTAACTACAATGATAGAACGAGCATTGTTTGGTTAGTTCCCAAGTTAGCAAAATGTGGTACAGGTTTGTAATTTAGGCTCAAACGAATAACTCAATTTTACGAGTTTTTAAATTATAGTTTTTAATTTGAAATAACGAGTTTTTATATGGAAAAATCTAGTGAAAAGTAATATTTAAAAAAGATGTAAGTGAGAAGCACGTATGCGAATCAAAAGTATTGTATTCAAATCAGATGATAGTGGAGAACTTAATACGATTATGCAGTAAATATATAAAAAATAGGTTTAATAGGTTTACTCCCTGTAGCTTTAAAAATAAAAAAATGTCAAGGACGTGTATTGGATCATCATGACGATGCTAGTTCTATTAATTTACCCATTGCGTAGGGATTCTTTAGGGAATTTTTTAATGCATTAAAAAATTATGGGCTTTAGCTTAATATTTAAGTAGGTATATATAAATATAATAGTATCTTCTATCTCCTGATGGTAAGATGAGTAAGTAACCAATGAAAAACTCAGAATATTCACGGACGGGAGTAAAATAGAAGGGAAGGTAGGAGCCGCCTTGAGGTGCTGGGAAGGTCCTAAGGATATATCAAACAAGAAATCCCGACTGGGACTTTATTGCACCGTGTTTCAAACCGAACTGTATGCGATCTACCCAGCTACGGAACTGATTAAAAGCCTCAAAAACACCTCCGTAAATATTCTGAGTGACTCTAGATCTGTCCTTGAATGTGTAAAAAACCCGAATAAGCTACACCCGCTAGCATTTCTGACAAGATTGAAAATTAAAGAACTTATTAAAGGAAATAGACACAAGTTCTTATGGTTAAAAGCACACATTGGACATCCTGGGAACGAACGAACCGACGAACTTTCGAAGACAGCAACAAAGAAACTAAACACGAAAGCTAACTATGACGCATGCCCTAGATCCTACATAAGACGGAAAGTAAAAGAGGGAACAATACAACAATGGGATGACAGATACAGAGAAGGGGAATGAAGCTGAATTGACGAAAATCTTTCTGCTTTCCATAAAAAGTTCATGGAAAATTATAAAAAGTATGGAACACCGAAGATGATGCAAGTCATCACGGAACATGGAGGATTTGGACAATACCTATGCAGATTCAAGCTGAGGACAAGTTCTTCCTTTGACTGTGATGGCCAAACAGAGGAAAACGTCCTACATATAATATTAGATTGCCAAAAATACGCTAAAATATAACAAAAATTGGAATGTGTCTTAGGAAATAAACTGAAAAAGGAAAATATAAAAGTAATAAAGACATCAAAATCAGAGGAAACACTTTATAAAATATTGCACAAAATTAGCGACTAACATCAATGACAAATACAAGGAAACGTTAATAAACAAAGAGATAGGTAAGAAATGAATGCATTAAAATATTATATAATAAAATAATATTGTAAATGCATTACCCAAGATTATAAATATAAAAAGAGTGAGTAAATTAGAAAAATATGTGTGTGTGTATTAGTGTACACATGTAAGAAGTGAAACTTCTTTATGACATAATGTTTTGAAAAATGATTCACTAATTACAACTTTACAGGAATGGCTAATTAAGTTAAATTAGATAAAGTTTAAGCAAAAATAAAGATGGCGCGTAACAGAAAAACGTTACAATTTTTTGACATTGCTATAAAATTTCTCCCATCCGTCGATAAAAAAGTTTCATTTCAAATATGGCGCGTAACGGAAAAATGTGACTTAGAAATAAAAATGGCGCGTAACAGAAAAGCGTCATAATTTTCATTAATATTAATTAATTAAAACGTAAGAAGTAAATCGACTGTTTCTGACGTATAATAATTTCATAAAAGAAACACATAAGTACCATAAAAAAACAGACAAATGTACCAATTCACTTTAAAAATAACAACTTTAGACTTCTTAACATGTTGGATCGTCACTATATCACAAATAAAATTATTATTCATAATTGTTTCTGATGTTTCGAGTTTTTGTTCGTCCTAGGTATAGCAAAACAGACCTTGTAAAGATCAGGACACCAATGCTCCATTTCTCAGCCAAAACTCTTATTTCTTTTCATTCTTACTTCTTCTATTTCAGACAGTCAATGTATTTTAAAAATATTATAAATTATATTTCATAATTGCTTCTTCATGTTATAATCTTAATTTATTTATTAGTTTCAATAGCAAGTCCATAAAATCGTATTGTCCAGTATATAATCACAATTCATTATTTAATTATAAAACTCTAATCCGATAATTTTATTTTTGGTTAATGTAAATTGTGTTTTGTAATCCACATACTTGTCATTTTGATTATTTAGTATTACCATAGCAACATAGTGTAAAAGGGATGAAGCTATATGAAAAAAGCTGACGCGTAACGGAAAAATGTCACCGTTACGAAAAAATGTTAACACTATTTTTTTTTCCAACCCCGATAAAGAAGTTTCACTTCAAAAATAAAATTAACTTCGTAAAGAGTAGCAGTAAATTATTTATTCCATCCATATTAAAGTAAAAAAATTAGCAGCATCGAAAGTTGTAAAAACTAGCAATACTAAAGATACAATACGATACAATACAATAAGCCTTTGTTAACAAACAAAATGTTACAGTAAATATATTAGTGTTAAGCTAGACAGCTAGCATAGGCCACCCCCAGACCTCTCCACAGCTCGCGCTCGTGAGCTTTTCTCATCTATGTTCCACCTGCTGTTGCTTTTAAGTCATCCTCCCATCTGCGTATTGGTCTTTCTCTACTTACGTTTGCCTTCTCTCAGGTACCATTATGTCACATCTTGTGCCTTATTCTTGAGCTTTATTCTGATCAAACACATCCATGCTGGTCTTAAATGATGGAACGCAAGAATCTTAGAAAAAGACGAGATTCAGACCTTACTGGCGATACTCTGCCACTGCCACGACATCCTGACAGCCGCGAGGAAATCCATCGTGTCACTAAAATTGATTTGCAGACTTGCAAACACGGACCCGGCTTAGTGCCTTATCTAATTTATCCCAGATGATAATCCTCCAAAATTGGACCAGGCCACTGTACGTCCCTTCAGTTTGCGAGGACCATCCATTTAGCCGCGGATTAACATAAAGCATAACATAAGCAATTCACATAAAGGAAACCGCTATAGCCGTCTTCCTAGATGTCAAGAAAGCGTTGGACAAGATGTGGCACCCGACTGTCTGCTACATCAGATACTTCGAACTGGCGTCCCTCACCACCTCGCGCGTTTCCTAGCCACGTTCGTCAGCGGTAGGACATTCAGCATAAGGGTCGACAAAACCATCACGGACTAAGTCCAAACCAAGCAGGAGTGTCACAGGAAAGCTTCTCGGTGTCGGTTCATTGATTTGGGGGAAATCTGAATGGAACTCTGGCTTTCGCCATGGCCGAACAGAGGGCGTTCTTTTGGTTTATCTAACACATTATTGGGCGGCAGCCATTAAAAAGAAAGGAAGAGTCAGTTTAGATAATTCTAAACCCTTTGATAACATGACGTTTCTTTAGAATCTACCTTAATAGGAGTTACCCGGGAACTTATGAAATTATATACTTTAAAACAGATTAAAGTAAACAGAATTTATATTCAAAATAACATTTTATGGCAATTTTCTTTTAAAAAATATGACAGATATTTGCAATAATTATCTTACTTTCTAGTACAAACTCTTTTTAAAACACGCTTTTATTAGTGTCACGTGTATTTTTGCTTGTTTGTTTGTTTGCTTGTAACCGACTTTTTAAATGCGATTTTATCTATTTCCCATGTACTGATTTTGTTCAAACTTGTACATATATCAAGGACTGATAGTCAATTAAGAATTCTATGAGATTATCTCATTATCCTGATTAGAATATCCAGGATTAATAATTATCTTACAGATCTTTTTTGCATGAGAATAAGAGGGACAACATAAGTTCTCTGTCAGCGCCATGCGTTTAGTTTTGAAACTAATTCGCCGATTCATAGCACTCACATGGTATAATAGATAACTCTTTTCGCTCTAGTCGACCCTCCGTTATTGTTGGTATGCTGCATAACTTTTTATCTATAGCTGACAAGAAAGAATTTTTTGTTATAATTATTTTTCCTTGGTGGTAGACCATAACATCGGGTCGCCGGCAAAGTTACCACCCATCGGGCAAAGTCGTGCCGCAAAGCGACATAGTCGTGTTCCGGCACGTTGCTCGATGAAGCCGTTTATGGGAAATGGGTTTGAACAGCTGCGGTACGTTGGCGAACCGGTTGACGTCGAGTTGGTGTTTGTTTTGTCGGGTGTCTAGTCGAGGAGGGTAGCGGGATCCGAAGCGACGGCTTTCCGCTGGCCGCCCGCAGATAGTTGGGGGCCCAATTAGTGGGTTAGCCACCCACGAAAGGCTGCCCCGCCAGCTGCGAAAAATCCCAGGGTGGCTCCATCGTGCTGGTTGGCGACCAGGCGAGGAGGCCCGATGGCGATCCCTGGGGGGGTTCGGGCGTCCCCGCAGTCTCCAGGCTAGCCTCCCAGCGACAAGACATCACCAATTTCGAAGTCGGGTTTGATACGTACCGCCTCGTTCAACTGCCATTTCCCATCCCTATTCACTTTTATTTATTTTATTTTATGAAAAAGGTAAAAAAAAGAAACAAGTTGACACAGCGGTTGCACTCCTCCTCATACAAAGTGCACCTGACTAATATAAGGGGTTTGCACTCAAATCTTTTAGCTGTCCACCACCACCTGGAGACTGAGCAGCCGCACTTGCTCTTTTTGACGGAGACGCAGATACAATGTCCTTTGAGCGCTACATACTTGGATTATCCCGGTTACTCGTTGGAGCACAACTTTCGCTCACGGGCCGGAGTCAGTATGTACGCGCGGAACGACCTCTGTATTCAGCGTCTCCGTCACCTTGAAGACCCCACTTTTTCTTCCCTATGGGTTTTAGTGGACACAGGAAACGAAAAAATCCTGTATTCCTGTGTCTACCGTTCGCACAGCGGTGACCAGGAGACAACTCGTTTATTTGAGTACCTCAGTGAGGCTGCAGATATGGCTCTGTATCAGTACCCTTCGGCGCAGCTCGTCTTTCTGGGGGACTTTAATGCCTGTCATCAGGACTGGCTGTTCCCGTACCAGAAGACCGACCATGCTGGAAGAGAAGCGCGGAAATTTGCGTTGTCCTTGGACCTCTTTCAGCTGGTGAAGCAAGCGACAAGGGTACCAGATGTGGTAGGCCATACAGCCAATTGCCTGGACCTTCTGCTGACAACTGATCCGGACAGGTATCGTGTAGAAGTCACCTCCCCCTTGGGAACCTCCGATCACTGTCTGGTGAAATCTGTGTTTACATATTCCCCACCAGCTTTCGAACCTCATGGTGTTAGGCGAGTATGGAAATACAAGTCAGCAGATTGGGATGAGATGCGACACTTTTTTGCATCTTATCCTTGGCGGCAGGTCTGCTTCTCTTCTTTGGATCCGTCGAGTTGCGCGGATGCTATAACCGATGTGGTGCATCAGGCAATGGAGTATTTTATTCCTTTTGCTGACGTACCCATCGGTGGCAAAGCTCGCCCATGGTTTAATGCCGAATGTGGTCATGCTCAAGACCGAAAACATTCGGCATATCTCATTTGGGCTGATGCTCGAACCCGCAAAACTCCGGATGTAAGTTTGAAGAAGAGAGCCTTTAACCAAGCTGCCAAGTCCTACAAGAAGGCATTGCGGAAGGCTCGTCTTGATCGGATTGTTAAGAATGGCGGAAAGCTCTCTGTCAGACCAACTGGCAGTCGAGCTTTCTGGTCTCTTGCCAAAGCGATCGAGTCGAACTTCTGCCAACCCTCACTGCCTGCTCTGCTGAAGCCTGATGGATCCCTGGCCCACACTGCAACAGAGAAAGCGAATGTATTTGCTTCTCTGTTTGCTGAGAATTCGCATCTAGACACTGGCAATGCTTCTCCAGCACATCTTCCTCACTGCGGTATTTCGATGCCTGAAATCCGCATCACTAACAAAGAGGTATGGAGAACATTGTGTCGTTTAGATGTGAATAAAGCCAGTGGTCCTGATGGTATACCAGCCATTCTGCTCAAGACATGCGCAGCTGAGTTGTCTCCTATACTGACACGTCTGTATCGCCTCTCTTTCATGACTGGAATAGTGCCGAAATCCTGGAAGCTTGCTAATGTGCAACCCGTGCCCAAAAAAGGCAGCCGTGCCGACCCTGTCAATTACAGACCGATTTCAATCACCTCCATACTCTGTAAGATTATGGAGCGTGTATTGAACTCGCGCCTACTAGCATACCTAGAAGGTAACGATCTCCTCAGTGACCGACAGTACGGGTTTCGCCGTAATAGGTCTACTGGGGACCTCCTAGTGTATGCTACTCACATTTTAGGCGAGGCCATCGAGAAGAACGGAGAAGCGGTCGCCGTCTCTCTGGACGTCTCGAGGGCATTTGACAGGGTCTGGCATGCGAGCCTTATATGCAAGCTTTCAGCGTACGGTATATCTCCTGGTCTGATCGGCTGGGTAACGGACTTTCTGAGCCACAGATCTCTCCGAGTAGTTGTCGACGGGTGTTCCTCGGAACTCTTGACAATAAATGCCGGAGTGCCTCAGGGGTCCGTTCTTTCTGCAACTCTGTTTCTGCTGCACATTAATGATCTGTTGAAGCCCGGTATCTATGGGTATGCAGACGACAGCACAGTTGTAGAAAGATATCTGCCGAGTCCTCGGGCTAGTCGAGATCAAGTACAGTCTGAAAGAGAAGCCATGGTGCAACGTTTGAATGACAAACTTCAGGCAGTCTCCGCATGGAGCAATGCCAATCTTGTCAAGTTCAACGCCACCAAAACGCAGACGTGTCTATTCACCGCCAAAAGGAGCCCTTTCACCTTGGCTCCTACTTTCCAGAATGTATCCTTGGAATACAGTGACCGGCTTCAGTTGTTAGGCTTAGAGATTTCCTCGAACCTCAACTTTGGTCGGTTCATTGAGTCCAGAGCAAGAGCAGCAGCAGCAAAGCTTGCCGTTCTTGCGAAGGTTCGGCAGTACTTTACACCGGGACAGCTTCTTGTTTTATACAAAGCACAGATCCGGTCGTGTGTAGAGTACTGTGGACACATATTTGCTGGTGCCGCAAAGTCTCATCTTGCGGTTCTGGACTCAATTGAGAGGCGAGCAAAGAGGCTTATAGGCGATCCCGAACTGGTCGAAGCCGACCTCCAAAGCCTTGAACACAGGCGTAAAATTGCTAGCCTCTCAGTATTCTATAGGATACATTTTGGTGAGTGTGCGCAGGAATTACACGAGTTAATTCCCCCGTCCCCCTTCCATCACCGGACGTCCCGACGCACGGCAGGTATCCATCCTTTTGTTGTGGACATTCCACCTGTCCGAACGAAGCGCTTTGCTTCCTCATTTTTAGTGCGTACAGCAAAGGACTGGAACAATTTGCCTGCGTCGGTATTTCCGGCCAAATATAATGTGGGTGTCTTCAAGAGAAGAGTGAATAGGTTGCTAGGGCAATGCGACTTACCATCTAAGACTACATTCCACTTACCATCAGGTGGAATGTAGTCAAGCATTGCCTTAGATCATATAAAAAAAAAAAAAAAAAAAAAAAAATTAACTTTCTTATTAATACTATATTAATTTCGTCACTTAAAATAATAAACGTAAACAGTGGCTGACTAACAAATTAATATACTCGCTTTTGTGATTATATTACAATAATATATAATTGTAACAAAAGTAAAAAAAAAACTAAAAATAGATATTTAATGTTTAGAGGAAATATGAAATACATTTTCCAATAATATATAAAATTCATAAATTTTCGTAAAAAAAATCATCACCGAAAACTAATTCTTGAACAATAATCTGCCTTTTTAATTACTTAATAAAATGATAAATATGATTTTTTTTTTCATATAATTTTTTTTTCGTTCTATTGTATTATCAAAAATTATATGAAAAGTATGACGAATTTGACACAGAAGTATAAAAACCATGAAATAAATTTTGTTTAAAAAACTAAAAAAACAAGCTTTATAAATGAATAGACCTAAAAGTAAAAAAAATATTTTGCAGATTGTTTATTCTCATATTACGAATTCCTTTTTTAAATTCTTTTATAAAGCGTGTTTTTTTAGTTTTTTTTTAAACTCTATTTATTAAGAACATGTTGTTTCATAAGGATATGACTGTTGTAACGGGGGTAAAAAAGCGTTTTCTGATCAGTTTGAGGAGGACCGGCATGAAAGATTGAGAAATAGTAAAAATAGTAATAATAGATTTGTATGCTTGTCAGTAGAATCATGTTCGAAAGTTAAGAAGAGTTACTATAATACTTCTAGAAATAGCGTCAATGTTTCAAGAATAATAAAAACAAGTATTTAAAACAACGAGCACCGTCATACTATTAGAATTACAATCTTTAGCATTAAACAAAGGTAGACTGATGAAAACAATAGCTAATACATTTGTTTTATTGGTAATAACTTTAAAGTAGTTTTTGATGTCCGCTTTAACTGCAACGCAGTAAAAATCAATACGTAACTTTGATTTTATTATAAACGTTCACTAACCAGAACACAAGAAAATTGTTTATTAGATACAAAAAATATGATTATACTATAGGTTTTCGGGTCATCATAAACATTATTCTTTTTTAATTTGGTTTTTACGAATAATAACATTACGAGGTTATTTCTTGATGACTAATTGAATTTACAAGCTTTGTATTAAAAATTTTAAAGGAAAGGCAAAAGTGTCACAGTAAACGTTAAATTATTAATCGAAACACTCATGTTTAAATTTTTGATGTAAGTGTTCTTAGATAAGAAAATATTACCTTGAAAAAAATATGTTAGAAATGTAACCAGGAATATTTCTACTGCCATAAAACTTTTGTTGTCTTTGTTAAAAAATATATATAGTAATCAGTTATTTACAAACCTACATATTACGACGTTATGTAATAAAATACAAAATGTCGATGCTTTCAATGAATTATTTATTTTAAAAAAGAAAATATATACTCTCTTTATGCAATTAGTCTCTACTCGAGCGGCATTAGATGAACTTCCTTTATTCTTAATAGAAGACTGTTGCAAGTAATTTCTACACTAATGTATTTGACCTTTAATTATAAAACTGTCTAATTCACAATAATATATATTTTACCCATAAACACATTTATGACTGCCACACACCATGAGGTCCAGGTTAAAGCAAACTTTCATGTTCGTAAGTGAATAAAAGTATATAACGGATTTAAATCACTTCCTGTATTTTTAAAAAGATCAGAGCCATCGACACCATTAGTGTCGTTGGCTCTGATGTCTGAGTTTTTATCCATAGCTAAGTTACTTAAGTTTTAAAGAATCGACACACTATAAAATGAAACTAGGGAAAGACAAACTAAAGCTATTTTTAATACACTTGATGAAACACCCAACAAATCAACTACAAAGTAAAATAGTACTAAAATAAAAGTAGAAATAATTATAAGAACAAAAATGACAATTATAATTAATAAAAATAGTGAATAATTGCTTACGACCTTTTCAAACGGCTGCTCTACCAAAAGTGAGTTAGGTCTCGCGCCGAGCGTCCCCATCAACCCTTACGGTCGGACAATATCACAATACCGGGCAACGCTCGTCGCCTGAACAACTATTTAACATATTTCTAATTAAATAAATTGATTTCTCTTACAATTGATATTGCATAATTTATTGCCATAATAATGACGATTTACGAAAATCTTAGATTAATTAATTGATAGCTAAAACTTAATAAAGTAAGGAAATTAATAAAGTAAAGTTTGTAAACTAACCAACTTCTGAATCAAAATGTCATCCATTTACAATCATTTTATAGTTATTTACATGTAATAAAATGTAATACTAAGCGAAGGCCTTCTTAACAAAACATAATTAATTTTGACTATAGTAAAATCTCACAACGGTAATTATTTAACTTCATCCGTAAAATAACATAGCAAAATACAACAACTAAGTCATGTCGATATTTAATTAATAAGATTTAAAGTAATATTGTTTTGAAGATACGGATGAAGCGATTACAATTATTATAAATAATTAACTTACATACTAGATTAAGTTAAGTTTGTCCCTTAATTTATTTTATTAAATCATCGCGGCGACACGGCCATTCTGATGAACGATGCGTGCTCTGCATCGTTTTATCTGTAACCAAAAATGATAATAGTTTGTAGGCTAGGTACTTCCACAGTAAACCTAGGTAAAATAGTATTGAGATAGTTAGGACATTGTTATCACTTCTCATAACAAATGTTTTTGTTTTGGTTCCATCATCACTCCACGTGATGAGAGGTAATAAGAAAATGTAATAGAAAATTTTTATTATTATTATTATTTATTAATTATTATTATTATTATTATTATTATTTTTATTTTTTTTTTATTTTTTTTTTAATGAGTGTTAGTTATGAATGAACGCCTATTATAGCCTTCCACACCTGGATAAAGTTATAATAAGTCGAACTTTTGATTTTGGTTATAAGTCGCCTAAACAAACATAACATCTTTTTGTGACTGATGGGGCATCACTCGTACACACAACATATTTTGACATGTCATAGAACGTCTCCACCCGTCTATAGCATTATTATTTATTTATGTTATTTTCCCCAGCAATGGGATATTTTAGTGGTTGTATAACGATCCCGCGTCGCTACCAACATCTTTTTATAGTCCATATAGGATCTTTTGTTGTTGTATAGTGTCTCCACATTACTAACAACATATTTTATTATTGTCCAAGAATGGGATCTTCTTTAAATTAGTTATGGGTCGGATCTGCACGCCAACAGTATCTTTTAGTGATATTAGTAAACTTGTTATTTAAATCAGTCATTAATTCATTGTTTAAAAATAAAAGGAAAACGGTAGAATGAAAATTGCTCACCAGATATTGATTATTCAGTTGATGTAGACATATCAGGAGTACTATTATCAGCGTTTTCTTTAGTTTGGCTAATGCCCGAAGGTCCAGCTAGTTGATCATCTGAAGGCGACACGGTCATCGGCTCTTCACTGCCTCCTGGCTGTGGAGCCCGACGTAGCTGGTCGTGCGATACTTTACGAGGGCGTCCGTGGTGGCCAATTACCTTCTTTACAAGGTAACGGTCATTTTCGATGACTCTGTGGATCTCGTAAGGCACACTATATTTGGGGTCAAGAGATGTCTGATTTCTTGGATTGTTTTTAATCAGAACAAAATCACCTCGTTGAAAATGTTGAATTTTTGCCCGACCTCTGTCGAATCTAGACTTGTTCTTGTCAGCCGCTTCGACCATCCTGCGTCGTACAAGTACTTCCAAGGCATCAGCGTCTATAGATTGATTATCGAAGTTTACTAGGTTCAATAATTCGGGAGGCACGCAGTTTTGACGGCGAGTAAGCAGAGTCAAAGGAGCAATGCCAGTGGTCTTATGTACCGTGCAATTAAGGGCTAGTTGTAAGCTATCCAACGCAGTATGCCACTCAGCAATTTCATAATTCTTAATAATTATTAAAGCGTTCTTCAACGTACCCATTACACGCTCCACTTGTCCGTTAGCTCGACTAACGCCATGTGCTATAGTGTGTATTTGTATACCATATAAGTCACAGTAGTTTTTGAACTCACCTAGAAACTCGCGTCCGCCATCCACCACCACTTGCCTTGGTGCTCCGAACAAATGTATCAGCTGTTTCAATGCTGCTAGGGTGCTGTGTTGACTCTTGTTATTGAAGTAGCGTAGTAGAACGTACTTACTAAATGCGTCTATAGCAACAATTACATATTCTTGATCCAATCCCAGTTTGCCGGTAATGTCCATATGGACAACCTCGAACGGAGATGTAGGTTTGGGTATTGGATGCATTTGTACCTGTATTGCCCCCGACGACTGTTTGGACGTTCGACATACCACACAATTTTCCACAAACTCTCTGACTATGGTGCTCATTTTTTCAAAGAAATAGGTCTCTCTTAGTTTGGAGAGAGTCTTTTCCCAACCAGGGTGCTTTAGAGAGGTGTGAAAAGTATTGATCAAACTCCACTGAATCGATCTAGGGACAACAATTAGCTTCCGTGGACCTAGCGTAGGATCCATGCGTTCGTACTTGAGTGCTAGGTTATCTAAGGAGTATCCAGGAACGTCTTCTCTCTTTTCAAGAGCATTTATGATAGACCTAAGCTTACTGTCACGACGCTGCTCCACGTTGAGCCACTTCAGATTGCTTGACAAAATGTTTACATTTAAAGGGCCTGGATTTCTGCTAAAGAAGTCTGCATGTTGCATCCGCTCACCTTTTCTATACTCGATGTCAAAGTTGAAGTTTTGTAGGAATGCCCACCAACGATGTATTCTCGGTAAGAGATCTCTCTTGTGTTCCCAGGCCTTCAGCGCATTGCAATCTGTGATAACTTTAAACTTACGTCCATACAAGTAGTGCCTGAAGTGTTTAATTGCTCGAACGACAGCCAAGGTCTCCAGTTCATAAGAATGGTACCTGCTTTCTACTTCAGTAGTCCGCATACTGAAGTAGGCAACAACATGTTGTCGGCCGTTGATTAGTTGCACGAGTACTGCTCCAAATCCCAAGCTGCTGGCGTCGGTGTGTAGTTCCACAGGATCACCTTCCCTAAATATCGTTAATACAGGACAAGAAGTAAGATAATGGATGACTTTTTGACGCGTTTCCTCGTGGACATTAGTCCAAGACCATTTGACTCCCTGTTTGGTTAAATTATATAAGGGGGCCATAGTTCGCGAAAAGTCTGGAATGAAACGCCGAAAATAACCCGCGAGACCATTAAACTGACGGACTTGTTTAACTGTTGTCGGAATAGGTGATTTTAAAAGAGCATCTACTTTTTTTGGACTTGGACGTACCTTACCGTCCTCAACTACATTACCTAAATATTCAATCGATTTTTTGAAAAAAGAACACTTATCAGGATTAATTGAAAAACCTGAGTCACGTAAAGCTATTAGAATCCTTTCGAGATACGATATACCGGAATGAAAATCCCGACTTTTGCTGATGACGTCATCAATATAAACTTGAGCGACACTATCATTCGAGTCATTATCAGTACTACCCGGGCTTAGCAGGGGTCCTAAAGCGTTATTAATGCACCTTTGATACACAGAAGGTGCATTACAAAGCCCGAAAGGCATCGTTAAATATTCATAAAGGCCGTCCTGTGTGATAAAGGCAGTCTTTTCTATGGAAGTTTCACAAATAGGGATCTGGTGGAAGCCTGACGCCATATCTAAACAATTAAAGTACCTACCACCTACCAACTGGTCTATCTGGTCTCCTATCAAGGGTAAAGGGTAATGATCGCGAATAGTGTTAGAGTTTAGCTCCCGATAATCAACGCACATTCGGTCGTCACCGTTCTTCTTTTTTACCAAAACAATTGGGCTTGAATAAGGGGACCTACTTTCCCTGATTATATTATTCGTGATAAGTTCGGAAACAATGTCTTTTACTTTTTGACGTTCAATGGGTGCCAACCGGTAAGGTCTACGCTCAACGAATTTATCTGGGTTCTTTAGACGGATCTCTAGCTCCCCCGTATTGACACGAGTCTGGGAAAAACCCCGAGTAAATAGATAAGAATATTTATTCAAAAGTCCAAATAATTGATCTATTTGAGATTGATCCGTAAGGTCATGATCTAAACCGTCAAAAATGGGACTATTAGAGTGAATGTGAAAAACGTGAGCGTTACGAATCAAGTTTGCATGTGTTTGAGTTACGATTACACTTAACCCGGTATTATGTAACAAATTCGCACCGATTAACACATTTGTAGTCATTTCAAAATCAGGTAAGATATGAAATTCAATTTCTACGTTAATATTATTAATAACACAAATTGTGGTCAACGTACTTGTAGAAATAACAGGGACTGAGCCTAGGCCACGTAAATAGTTTACTACCTGATGTCGTCGACCGGGAATCTTATTTGCGGAAGTCTCCCGCATAACAGAACATTCGGCACCGCTGTCGAACACTGCATCTATTTCTACATTACCTACCTTCATATGCATGATGTTTAAGGATGAATTGTTGCTAGTTACTGTATTAATATTGGATGTTATCTGTTTCTCGCGACGATAACATGTATCAAATGTATGTCCTGGTTTGGAGCAAAAAGAACAAAACTTACCGGGAGGAATAGGTTTATTTGATCCAACAGCTGTAGTTGCAGATGAAGTGTTCCTTTGTGCAGAAGCAGTGCCAGTTTTGTAGTGACAATTTTGAGATATGTGACCCACCTTATGACGGAAGTTACAATATGGGGTGCTCCTATGATCCACTGAAAGACGAGCACGTTTATAAGGTGTTTGGTTTATACTAGGTTGGGATGGACGTTTGGTTCTTATAGATGACGCCACGGAAATTAACTCTGGTACTGTTTTGGCTCTGACATTCATTAACTCAATTCTAAGTCGTTCATCACATACCATACCGATTACTGCCTCGACTGCGTCATCGTTGTCCAATCTGTCTCTAGTTATACGTTTCCAAAGTAGCCACCCCTGTGACAGAAACTCTGCAATGTCCTTATTAGCGCTATACACATGCTCTCGAAATTTCAGAATGTCCCGAGAATATTGATTTTCGGGCTCAAATGTTGTTATAATAATTTCCCGTAGCTCTGCCCAAGTAGAAGTAGTCACCAACCAATTGTCGGCCCACACTCGGGCCCGGCCTTTAAGTAAGCTACTAACTTTCATGCGAACATCATAGTCACTTAACTGGTAAGTACTTACCGCTGTTGAAATATGGTCACACCAATCACGAACCGCAACACTACCGTCTGGATCAAAAGTGGGTAGATAGATATCTGTAATTCTAACTTTATCAGTTTGTTTTTGTATAAGTCGTTCACTCATGTTCTGCATCATGGTCATCATGTGCATAAAAAATTCTGACGGTACGTTACCAACTGCAGGCTCAGATTGCGTCGAATGACCGGTGAACTCACCCCCCTCGTTGTAGGTAGGTGGCATCGCGGTCGATCCGCATGGTTGAGAAGCATCCGGATGCACGGCACGAGAAACCTCAGGCACTGAATTCATATGACCGGCAGAAAGGGATCGCTGGAGCGATCCCACATCTGATAACGGATTTAAATCACTTCCTGTATTTTTAAAAAGATCAGAGCCATCGACACCATTAGTGTCGTTGGCTCTGATGTCTGAGTTTTTATCCATAGCTAAGTTACTTAAGTTTTAAAGAATCGACACACTATAAAATTAAACTAGGGAAAGACAAACTAAAGCTATTTTTAATACACTTGATGAAACACCCAACAAATCAACTACAAAGTAAAATAGTACTAAAATAAAAGTAGAAATAATTATAAGAACAAAAATGACAATTATAATTAATAAAAATAGTGAATAATTGCTTACGACCTTTTCAAACGGCTGCTCTACCAAAAGTGAGTTAGGTCTCGCGCCGAGCGTCCCCATCAACCCTTACGGTCGGACAATATCACAATACCGGGCAACGCTCGTCGCCTGAACAACTATTTAACATATTTCTAATTAAATAAATTGATTTCTCTTACAATTGATATTGCATAATTTATTGCCATAATAATGACGATTTACGAAAATCTTAGATTAATTAATTGATAGCTAAAACTTAATAAAGTAAGGAAATTAATTTACCGTCAATGCTATAACATAAAGGTGTGTATAATAATAATAGTTGTTGAACGAATTGTGTTAATAACTGCAAAGAATTTATGATAAGGATTTATCCGTATCGTATATTAAACGACGAGCACACATTGTGAATGAAACGCAATACGGATGCATAAAATCTAATCGAACATGAAAATCGTTAAATAATGTTGAGAAATGTGAAGTAAATAACAGCTATAAATCTAAATATATATGTGTTTGTACAAAATAAAAAGAAATGGGCTGAAATCAACTGTCCTTGTACTATGTAGTTTTTAGTAAATGAGGTGAATGATTGTGATAAATTGATAATTTTTATAATTTCCTTAGTTACATGTTTTTCCATACATTATTAACTTTATACACTTTTTGGATAATCATTGATAAAGGTAATTGTGATATTGACGTAATTCTAAGACGCAACCGTACGGCATTATTTAAATACAAAATAAGATTAATGAAATAATTTCCTAATTTAGGCACAATTATTAATCTTTATATATTTTTTTTGCATAACCGTGCCAAATTTTGTCGAAATTCGTTAAAAAAAAAATAGAGACAAGTTTTTTTTACAATTATAATAATATTATTTGGTACAAATGTACACAATACAACAAATATAATTTTGGTTCACACTATGAAGTAAAATGAAATAATGCGTATCGGTATACGCGAAGATAATGTTCAGATGACAGTCTATTGTCAGTGTTTGTTTGTATTGTGCAGGAACCCTTAAAAAAAAGAGATATGTTACGAATAAAAATAACTTTTAATTCTAAAATCATAGATATAAATGCACATTTAATCATGCTTTTATCATACCGAGACGGGTAGCAATACGGTTTTCTAAAGATCGTGGGTTTGAACCACAGCCGGTAACAGTTTATTTCTTGTTCTATATTTATTTAAAATTTAAACTTTTGTATAGGTTTGAACGTTTATAGGTCGATGATAATAATAGCATTTAGTTTTGTAAATGTGCCATAAATCCAAATATGTCGCTATTATTGCAAACATGTAAAAAGGAAGTATATTTTGTAAGGAAAAGTACGTTTCTAATTTAACTTTATATCTTTTTTTAATTTATGGACATATCTTATATCCTTAAATTAAATTAGTCCCTAATCTTGAAAACCTGTATTTTATGGATGTTTCATATACTTTGATGTTGAGAGCACTAGTAAGCGACCGAAAGCAGATTATATTTTTCATCCACGCCGTATCTTTCATACTTATTACATACTTGAGTCTATAGTATGAAAGATAATCTATATTACGTTTGAATGTAATACAACCAAAACCATTAAATTTCAGTTCTCTCCTTACATATAATAATTTATTTTGGTTCTTGTGGTTTTTTATTTTTTGTACTTCAGAGTTCAGACACTTGTGTAAACTCACTTATAAAAAATTAAATTAAAAATTAAAAAAACCCCCGATACAAAAAACCTCTAAAAAGAGTAAAAATAATATTATTATGTACTTATTGTATTCGTTGCGTCGGGGAACCGTTGTTGATAGTGTATATTTTACGAAGTTAATTATTGAGGACTTAGAATATACGATTCGATATCGTAATTTCTTTATTTGCCTTGTTAACTTAACTTACTTGCATGTTAATTTCTTCCTTTATTAAACTATTATATTAGTTTCTGAATTGTACTAAATGAACCTACAGACACACAAAATTTTCAATTGTTTAAGTAGGAAAGATTTGTTTGTTTGTTTGAGTTGAATAGGCTCCGAAACTACGGGACCGATTTTTATAAAAATCTTTTAGCATTAGAATCCTATATTATGATGTACAAAGGTTATATTTAATACCAGAAATATATATCATATTTAATAAAATAAGGAACCACGTGAAAGTTTCGACAATGTAATAAATTATAAATGTATTAAGTAACATGATTCAAGACTTTTTCATATGGGTAGGTCGGTAGGTTTCATATATACGAATATTAATAAATATAAACATTTAGAGTTAAAATGATTTACAATCACTTATGACACTATGATGAAGGGATTTATATTATCACTAGCTGCACTAGTTGCCCGTGATTCTTTATGACTACGATCATAACCCATATAAATATATTACAGTCTCTGTGGACGCAGTCACGGGCAACAGCTATCCCTAATAAAGTACTTTAAATCAATACGTAAGTGTAAAAACCTTTTGGCCTTCATAACTAGGCTTTTTTCCTATATAGCGCGGGCGACGCCGCTGGGAATCGCTAATTATTGCATAAGAACCTCTCCCTCGCACGAATAAAACGTCAATATCTTGGAGACGACTATTTTTATTTCAATCAAACAAAGATAAAAAATATCTCGACGAGCATAGCTTTCGATAAAAAAAAACCGCATTCAAATCTGTCCACGCGTTTATACGCAAACAGCTTAATTATTGAATAAGAACCTCTCCTCGCACGAATAAAACGTCAATATCTTGAAAACAGCTATTTTAATTTCAATCAAACATGAATAAAAAACATTTCGACGTACATAGCTTTTGATTAAAAAAAACTTCATTCAAATCCGTCTACGCGTTTAGTCGCAAACAGCTATTTATTGCATAAGAACCTCTTCCCCGCACGAATAAAACGTCAATATCTTGAAAACGGCTATTTTTATTTTAATCAAATATAGATACAAAACATCTCGACAAGAATAGATTTCGATTAAACAAAACTGCATTCAAATCCGTCTACGCGTTTGGCCGCAAATAGCTAATTATTGCATAAGAACCTCTCCCCCGCACGAATAAAACGTCAATATCTTGAAAACGACTATTTTTATTTCAATCAAACATGAATAAGAACCATCTTGACGAGCATAGCTTTCGATTAAAAAAAACCGTATTCAAATCCGTCCACGCGTTTGGCCGGAAATTTGCCACAGACAGATACACAGATACACAGATACACAGATACACAGATCGACAGGTCAAACTTATAACACCCCTCTTTTTAGTCGGGGGTTAAAAAGTTATTATATGAATTTAATGGAATAGAGTCAATAGATCGATATGTGGATACATAGGTCCACATATATGAAAACGGCACTTCTGTGCCTCATATTAAACCACTTTTTTGTTTTTTTTTTGTCTTATTTATTGTTATGAAAATGTATGCTAGAATAAATAAATAAATGTTGTTATTAAATAATATTCAAACTTTTGTATAATCCATATTTTTGTTTATATTTAGGCTAATATTGTATATCTTAATAAATAAATGCGAAGTTTCTTTTCATAATAAAGTTATTGTTTTAGTAATTTTAGTGTTTAAAGAACATATGGAAGTGTTGTCTGCATAAAACATTGTCGTTTATACATATCTTATTCTAATGTTAATAAACTTTTGAGAAGATGTGTAATATAAAATAGACAATATTTAACATAGTGAGTTAGCAAAACACCCCGTTCAACCAAGTGACGTAATTGACACACATACATCTTGGCAAGCTAACTAAATAAATTAGAACGGCTATTAGTTTAGGTTGTTACTACATATGAAGTAATCTCAGAAAAACATCCTCTAATGTCTAATTTTTCACTCACACCCACTAGAAGTAGTCTTGGCGTTGGACTGAGTTATAAAGTTATATAAATTGAATACTCTCAAAACTAACTTTGTTGAAGCAGAGTATCATTATTTACTATATACTATACTACCTGGAAGATCAAGATAAGAAAAACATATTCCACGGATCTCTTGATGTAAATGCCAATTCTCGAGATTTTTCATGAAATATTACGTAATGTTGTTTGAGAGTGTGTACTTTTTTCTGAAAAAGCTAAGCAAATAGAATGTCCTTCTTGATTGTAAGTTTAGAAAAAAATTCAAATGATAAAAATAAAATAAGATGGCGTTGGAAGCAACGAGTTTATGAGAAATCAATATGGAGATGATTTTTTTCTGACATTAATTGGTGATAGAGCCTATCGTCTTGTGACTGTTAAGTTATCTTTATATTAAGGAAGATTGAACAGAGGATTATTAATCACTCTAAATTATTCTGGATAATTAACAAAGGCATGTTTCTTGATGATGTAACTTATTATTACTGGTATTAATGTATAATTTGTTATTCATGCAAATTACATATCAGTTTTTAATGTGGAGCAAGCATGAATACTAGCACAAACCTCGTAACTTTAACGTAATCCCCTAAGTAAACGATAACAAAAAATACGTCATGTACATATATCGATTTCAGTAAGTCCGTGATTTCCATGAGAACATAAAAATCTTGTTTAGTTAAAGGCAAATGGATATACAAGTAGCCTCCTAGTTTAGGATATATTTTTTTAAAATGATCTTTAATTTTTATCGTTATTATTTAATACTAATTCAGCGTTTGTAAAAATTCTTTTGGGGTTCAAATCGTGATCCTATATTTTTTTTTATCAATGATATCTCCAGCCGTTATCGGTTTTTATATTTATTTTTGTATACTGACAATCTAAAAAATCCTGGTTTGGACAGAAATATTTGTAACTTGATTGTGCGTTCAAAAATTTACAAATTGATTAAAAATAAATACTCTCTTTAAATCTTTCCACTTACTATATAAACAAATATGTATATTGCATTCATTATATTAATTGCAATTCTCTCAATTTAATTGGCATAACGTAACTATGGTTTGGAGTAGAGTTACAATTCACCTAAAGGGAATAAATTTGCATGAATGTTAAGTAATCATTGAGAATCAAAATGATTGAGATAGGAGAGTAGACGAAGTTATCGAAAACATCTAGTTTAAAGCAACGTAGCGAATAATACACAAATACATATAAAAATTACATTTTCCTTATTTTTCCTTGTTCTCAATATATATTTTTACTTTAAATTTACTAACAAAACGTATTGGCTGCATGATAAATATAAAAGTAGATAAAAGTAGATGCATAATAAATTAAAAGTTCTTTGCTTATTTCAGGTTTTACACTCACGCACAGGAAAATGACATTGATGATGGATGAAGAGGACCTGCCGTCGTTCAATGCAACTAATTACACGAGGACATCATTTTCTTGGGAACCAGATTCTTTGAATGTTATAGTTCCCTTGAGCATTATATATATTATTATATTAGTAACGGGGATCTTAGGAAACATAAGCACATGCATTGTAATTGGAAGTAACCGTTCTATGCACACAGCTACAAATTTTTACCTCTTCAGTCTAGCCATCTCCGATCTGTTTCTTCTTATATGTGGGTTGCCTCTCGAAGTGCACCGATTGTGGAAACCATTTTCATATCCCCTTGGAGAAGCATTATGTATCACTACCGGGCTGATATCAGAGACGTCTGCAAATGCAACTGTTTTGACAATAACAGCCTTCACCGTTGAAAGATATATAGCTATCTGCCGTCCCTTTGTATCACATAAAATGTCGAAGTTATCCAGAGTAGTGAAATATATTATCGCGATATGGATATGCGCACTGTGCACTGCTGTGCCCCAAGCGATGCAGTTCGGGATAGTTTCTTACGAGGAGAACAAACAGATGATTAGTGCTTGTACTGTAAAAGGACACGGTGTACAACAAGTTTTTGTTCTATCCAGTTTGATTTTTTTCGTAGTACCAATGTCTTTAATAATAGTTTTGTATGTGTTGATTGGTGTTAAATTGCATACATCTCGTGTTTTGCATCCGGTCAAGAAATCTTCAGTTGAAAGCAATGAACGATCTAATGGTACACCGCGTTACAGAAACGGTGCCTCCCAAAGAAGGGTCATTAGGATGCTAAGTGAGTACCCATCACTTGTTACGTAATGTTTCCACCAAACAAAGTTTCATAATAACATAGGTAACATAAGGTCATAGAATTAAATTATTTTCGTATATTATTTACGCTATTAGGTATGTAAAAAAATAAGTTTGAGAATTTTTAAATTTAAAATTAAAATATTTAAATTTGGGTTTAAAATAATGTATCTAAGTACCTACTTTGATATTTAGGAATCATAAATATATTTGTTTAGCCCACTAGATAATATTTTTATATTTTATTGATGTTCTTAAGAATTTGAAAGAAATAAATATTGGAATGTACTTATATACAGAGTTATTTGTAATTACTTGGCCACCTTTTGCAGGTAGCCTCTCTATATCAATCCCAATAATATTTGTTCTACGACTTTTTACAAATCTTGATAAACAACACAACAAACTACATAGAAAATAGAGATAGTATTATAATAAATGCTATATAATTGGAATAAGTAGCGTAAGGTAACATTAAATTGATATGAAAATTATTTCTACAGTATAAATTGATATGAAAATTATTTCTACAGAATACTGTAGAAATAATTTTCATATCAATTTAATGTTGCCTTACTTGTTTGTATTATATATAATATTCTACACTTTTATACTAAATTTATGAATACATTTTATAACTCATACCGATCATTATAATATGTGTATCCTTTCTTGGATCCACTAAAGACAATACTCAAATATTTATAATAAAAATGAAGAAAAAGCTATACATTTATAAATAAAACATAAATTGGAACGTTACTTTACTTATCTATCTATCCGTCCGTCAGTCCAGGTAAGGAACGCGTTACTATCGTTAGGTCTTCTGGATTGGAACCCGCTTTAAAAAAACCTTACTTTTTTCGTTTATATTTACAAATATATTTACAAACGATACCAATGAATAAAGTAAAGCAATTTTTTCTTATAGTACATTTAATTACGCAGCAAACCTAATTCATATTACTTTTAACCAGAAGTGTAAATAATATTGCGCTATTAACTTCTATAATGCACTCTACATTGATTGTACTTTATTGTACTGACGAAAAAAAAAATCTTTAATCTATATTATAAAAAAAAAACATAGTTACGGAAAATCAAAAATTCTGCTCGAAAATTTCAAACTATATCAATTAATGAAGTGAAGTAAATTTTTTGTAGCACTAATAGGTAATGCAGCAAACCTAATTAATTTTGCTCTTTCTTATCTGCACTTTATTGAATGCATTTTAAATTGATTGTAGTTTGAAGTTTATTGTGGTGGCAAAAACATATTATAAATCTATATTATCCAATAAATATATATTATATATATAACTATCTACATTCTACAACAAAGATATTTATATAATTAAATAACACTTATTCTAATATAAATATTCGTAATAGATTGTAGCTGAGTTCATAAGTTTGTAGTGATTGTAAAATTCTTATCAGTTATAAAAGAAATAAAAGCGATTGTTCAATGTGTGTTTGTGCGCATATTTTTAGAATAAATAATATCTACTTTGTTTGAAAAAAAAGCATTCTAGTGCATTCGAATGGTTTTCTTTTACGTATACCAAGCTCTGCGACTTCGTTCGTATGTAACATTTAGTTTTTACCAGTCGTGGAACACATGGAATAAAAGTAAATATTATTTTTGTTTAATTTCAATTTCATTCATTGACTAATTTTTGAGTTTTGAAGACTCAAAATAACTACGTTAAAAAACGTACTTTAAAACTAAAACATAATGATAATTTAAAATTAATTATATACTACCTATTATTTATTTGTCCTATTTACTATTAGTTTTGAAGGCGGTGCCAAGCCAATTATTATAGGAATTCGGTTGAATACATTTTCGAAATCATTTGTTTTTTTTTTGTTTTTCTTCGTATCGATTCAAGCTACTAATAATATTAAGATTTAATTGCTCTTTTTTAGTTTTATTTAGTAGGCATTTCATAATTCACATGACAATTTATTTTATGAATTCAGTTGAATACATTTTCATTTTTTTTTAAATTATTCTTCGTATTGATTAAGCTGCTTATAATTGTAATTTGTATAAATTAAGATTTAATTGCTCTTTTTTTTTAAAATTAATTTTTGTTCCTATCCACGAACACATCGCCCGTGCACTTTTCACATTAAGTCTGTATTTGTAAGATTAATCGTTGAATTTTGAGATAATATGCTCAAAAAGGAGTCTGTTAGTACAGATATCTTAAAAACTATATTAGTGAGTCCTTTGTAACGTAATTATTATCATTACTATTATTATTAAAATCATTATATTTTTTAATTTTTATTTATTTATTTTTTTTATTTTATTTATACAGCAGGGTTTATAAAGGGTTATTTGTAATTAGTTGATCACTTCTTGCAGGCAGCCTCTTTCCATCAATCCCAACAACATTTGTTTTACGACTTTTTAAAATTAATAGTTTTTTAAATTTAAATTGTCTTATACAACATTTATTAGTTGTCTCTGAACTGGCATTAACTCTGAGTGTCGGTATGGGGCCCGAGCGTTGGCCTTTTAAGTACTTCTTACAAAATACAGAGTAATATGTAAAAGAGGGAGTAAAATTTTTTTGTTTCGCTTTTTTGTGTTGTTTATCAAGATTATAACTTCTACTAAAACACTATTGTAGTGGCCTACTGTTTTTTTTATTTTTTCACTCATCATGAGCAAGGTTTCTACGATAGCAAAGTTTCTGTCTTTTACAGCCATTTTGGTATTATATTTTATAATGTTGTATTGGGTCGCCTACATCGCTCGCCTGATACTCTGCCCGTCGCGTCGTCCTCGCCGTCGGTAAAATACACAATGCTATCGGTATGACGCGACACTGCTACAACCGCATGGGGAAAGCTGTCGGTCAGTTTCATCTTACTCCTGGTGTTAATTATAAAAACATACCCTGTGAAAGTGAGTCCTTGTGCTTCGTGAATGGTTAGGATACGCGACCCTTCTGCCTGATCGATTACCCTCGTTAGACAATGTTGTCTTTTCTTCTTGGGTATGTACTAAGTATAGGGTATTGGGTTGAGATCGGGGTATTTTCGATCCTGCGTAATTGAGCATTGTTAAGGACTGCACTAGTTTCCTGCTGGAGTAGATGCCGGAGTAGACCTCTTCTAAGGCATACGCGACATCTAAGGGGGTTCCGATGTATGCACAGTAATTCCTGGCTGATGGACGTTATCATGGTGGGATGACAATACCTCATCTCGACACCGACTTCAAACCTATTAGTAAATAGAACAAATATATATACTTCCTGTATATAATTTATATTAAACCTACATTATTTTTTATTTTTTAGTTCTAAAGTCGTTTTTTTTAACGTAGTTATTTTTCTTTCATACTGTTTAGTTTATTGCTGATTGGTCAATTAGCTATGAGTAGACCTACAAAAGATACTGCGCCTTAAAAAATATAGATCTCAAGAAACGGAAACTGATAAAAAAGTTGTCTTTTTAAAAATTCTCTTCGAAACACAACTTTACGTTATTTTGAGACTATTAAAGATCGTGCAAAACGTTGTTTGGGCATGAAGCCATATATGAAATCACGATTACGTCAAGAAACTGTTGAACAGCATAATTCTAGGTTCGGTAAGAACCAAGAGCGTCTTGTGATTGAGTCTTTTGAGCAGATAGCATTTGGCCTCATTAATGAGCATTTAGAGAACGAGTCGACTGAGCAGAGCTATATTATGAGCCATAATTTGGAAGTGATACGAAACCGTACATGAGCCGAGTCTGCCCAGCAACGTGAGAATCGGCTAGCTGCAGTGCGTCAGACTTTACAAAGACTTCGTTTAATGACTAAGCGTAATTCTATAACCACCCTACACCAATATGCTAAAGTACCTTGTACAGTCTGTAAGACATTATTATATCCAAAACAACAGGCGTCATTAGTCACAGCACGTTTTGATTTCCTTCCGGAGGAGCTAGAAAAAACTTGGACAAAAAATGCTTATAAAATAAAAACTAATAGGCCTAACTGAATCATTTTTTTATGGGACCAATTCGAAATTATTCCGCATCAAACAAAAATTAGGTAAATCGGTTCAGAAACCTCGGAGAAATCGGTGTATATACATTAAAAAAATATATTAAGAATAAAAAAATGTACCGGCCCAATTGAGCCTCTTTTTTAAAGTCGGTTTAAAAATTCGGAAGCATTTTTTTTTAATATAAAGATTTAAACGAAGTTAATAACGAAATATTTTTATATTGAATAGAATTGAAATTGAATTGTTATAAAAACTAAATAAATAAGTAAATTTTTATCAAATGTTTAAAGGTTTTCTAAGCTTATAAAAAGCTTAGAAAATCTTTAAAAGAAAATATTGTTGTCGTATAAACGCATTAGAGACCGATCCATTTGTATGCAAAGTGGATCTAAGTCCTCTCAAGAAGCTTTATTTGATTTTATAGAATCACTAATATACAGTTCGATTCTTCTTATTGAACTTATTGCAAGAGGTAAATATTGGAAATTTCAATATTATGTTAGAGCTTTATAAATATTTTCTTCTACTCGTATATTGCGACATAGACATACTTAGTATTTCTCTATGAGCTGGATTTTTTTATCGCTTAGTGAACAAAATAATTTAAGAGAATATGCAACGTCCTAAAAGTACGTGTACATGTAGTTTGAAATGTTTGAGATAGTATTACCAATTCATCTTTTGGTTTTATATAAAGAAAGTGCGGTCACTGTCGTTTATGTCTTTAATATTGTTGTTATGTCATATTAAATTTCATTATATTCTAATTATAAAATAAAATAAAAACCAATACTATTCTTTAAAGATTTTTTCTGTTTAGAGTTCTATCTCCTAGTTTATCTTAATTGTGGTTTCAAACATTATGTACTTTTTTGTTTATATTTAATTTATGAAACATTAGGTTCCAGTTGCATCATTCGAAATTCAAGAAGAAAAAAAAAATGCCAAGAAGTGTCATGGATTCTTTCTAACGTTGTTTACATGAATTATTTTTTTATATTAATGACTATATAGTCATAATTGATATACAAGAACAATTTTAAATTCATATAGTAAAGCGTACAAGTAGAAAACTACTAGTACTACTAAACGTACCATTAATAATTAAATGATGCTCTTAGTTTTACAATGGTATATATAACGAAAATACATAAAGTAACATTTATAAATAAGTTGCAATACTTTATCTATAACAATAATAAATTGGACTGTCTGTTTGTAATAGTTTCTGTTTGTAATAGTAGTAGTAATAATATGTAACAGTTTTTCAGTAATTGCATATGTATTGAGGCTACACATATATATATTTTTAAATTGGCTGTTTCCCGTCTGGTCTGTCTGGTCTGTCCGTCTGTTTGTTTTGGCTCATTAATAACAATAATATGGCTCTCACGCCTTTCCAAAAACACAAGAATTGCTAAAATGGCTATGTAGGTAATGGCGACAAAAGCAAACTATGAATGTGTAATGCGCGAAACATCGGGTTAAAATAACCGGGTCTTCAAATCTTCGCAAACCATTCGCTCACTTTATAGAAATTGACCCACTCGTTCAATTAAAATTACAGTTCGCTTAAAAACTTAAATAATTTTAAAACAATATATTAACGGGAGAAAGTCAATAAAATAAATTTAATTCACCAAGGCCAGTGGCCAATGAAAGTAAAGGTGAGCTTGGTGGTTAGTTTGCATATGTAGAAAGCCTTTCACACTGTGTGTCACAAAGCGTATCTTTCGAAACTTCCTTGATAAACTTCCTAAACTCATATAGCTTAAGCTAAAAGTATTTACGTGAGTTTTTTACAGTTTCAGTTGGACGTCTCGTATATCTTAGATGATATATCATCTAAGATATACGAGTCAAGTGATGAAAGTAAGATGATTATACCACCTTTAACATAATTTAAAAACGCCCAAGGAATGGGTCCTTGTTGCATATTCTAATATGTAATTTTTAATTAAAACATATACCCAATGTTAGTTTTAATTATGTTGTCGTATAATTCAATCCTAGCATACCTATATATAAAATTTAATTGTGTTCAAGCAAAAAAAAAATCATTTGGTAGGGGTGAATAAGTTATCGTTTACTTTAAAATATCTAACAAGTCCAAAATGCTAGTACAATTTAGGGTTTTTATAATAGGGTATAGGTGAGTATCTGCGAGTTTTTATAATAGTGTTTTTTTTTTGTTCTTAAATTAGTGTTTTTTTTTTATTGCGTTTCCATAGAAGTTTGATTTTGTTACAGCTTAAAGGTATTATTTAAAAAAATTTTTTTTTTTTTTTAAAGGTATTATAAACTAAAGTATTTGATATAATTTCAATTTAAAAGCTCTACGCGTTCATGAGGAAAGGGATAGTAACTTTAAAATTATTAAACATATTTTTATTATATGGTGTAAGTAAAAAAATACATTTTTCGCAATTCTTAATTTATTGTTGATGATTACGAGGTTTGTTGGTATGAAATTTCGATATTTTGAATGTATGGGAAATCCCTGCATATTCCCTTAGGAGTTTCGAAAAATTGCGAAAATTTTGATTCTTTCACAGCTCATAGAGAAAGTAGATTTCAGATTCTTATATAAATTTCAGCTAGATACCTCCACGCGTTCCTCAGAAAAAGGTACTTGATAGACGTACGGACGAACTGACAACAAAATAATTCTCAAAGGGTTCTGTTTTTTCCTTTCGAGGCACGGATCCCTAAAAACAAGAAAAACAAGAAAAGATAAGAATTTAACTTTGAGCAACTATCTATTTTATTTACGTAGTCGAAGACATATCACCGTCTACTCTAACTTTCTGTTGTCTATTGGTATAAATATGAAGATACGAGATCAGTCGCTCTGCCGCGAGTTTCGTAATGGTAAAGACTACGGACGGATTAAGGTTTTATGGTCAATACGGGACAGGTCAACAACACCTTAGATAGGTCGCAAAAGGTATCAATGCCATTGTGTTAATGCATACGGAGAGGTAAATTTTTATTTTTTATATAAACATATTCGATGATACTTAAACGATAAATAAGCGCTTATTAAAAATAATTAAAATAAATCAATAAGGTTTGAGATCAATAAATAATATACAAATACAAATAATCTTTATTCTGTATTGAGCATGACTATTCCGAGTATTCTGACGGTCCCGCAATTTATATTAGGATAATTACAAGTAGTAAGTATATGCATATAACTAACATATTTATAATGAATCAATATTAAAACAAGATACCTGTTGTAGTTGTAAAGAAGAGTTAAGTTCATTTAAACTGACTCTCTTTACTAAAGAAATGTATTAGATTTTATGATTTGTTATAGATTTAAAAAATCGGTTACCAGGGGCGCACTCTATCGTTGGATGTAATAGTAGATAGCTTTTTAAATAATCTTAATAAGTTAGACAACCAACCAATAAGTAAAATTAAATAAAGCTTGGATATACGTTATATTTTTAACCTCACGTCTAACTGACATTTCCTCGTTTATTATATGAATAAAACCCGTTTGTTAAAATTAAAAGCAATCAATGCAATCGCGCTTTTTTAAAGACCAAAACAATTTTGGGTTAAAATTAAAGAAACAATCGGAGCTCTATAAACATTTAAGAGTAGCCAAAAGACTTATAATCGAAAAATGATACTGTAACACATCTTTTAAATGATAAAGTTGCCTGAAAGCTCGAGTCACGACTTCAATTTCATATAAAAATTATGATAGGTGCTCAAAAAAATAAAGTAGGGCTAGGATCAAGTAGGAAAGAACAATATATAGACATAACAATATCCTTTTTTTAAACATGCGCGGAAATAATGTTTCATTACCTTTGAATAAAGAACACGCGAAGTATCATATTTACGTAGACTGAAAAACTAAATTAACTTCCCGGCGCCTTCTTTAAATTTGAAACAAACAGCGCGCCGCAATGTTGTATGAAACGGTGTATTGTTTGTATTTAATACTCTTGTACACATTGCGTTCTCGTGGCTGTATAGCTACAGATGCGTTTACCTTTCGGCAAAAACCAAAAAAGAAAAAGGCGGTAAAGCGGAGTTCGTTGTTATTTTGTTATTAAGTAATTAAAATGAGTTTCGATGATTCTGAAAGTGAAAATGAAATGGACATTGACTGCACTCTACCAGATTTAAGATCGGAAGCTAAACTGGCGATGGAAAACCTGCTTCCAGCAAAATCAAAAGAAAAAATTATTACGTAAATATATCTTTTTTATTTCCTTGCATTTTTTTTAAGAAAAATACTATATATGCTATTGAATGGGAACCACAGGAGGTTCTTGTATTCTATTATTTTTTTAAATTCTCAAAACGAGATGGCGCACCCTGCTTTATGGTTGGTCCCCCGCATTATTAAAGTTCTATCTTAATGAGTCATTGCAAATGATTTGACAATTATTTAGTAAGATGGGGCAAAGCTACCGAAAATTGTTACAACGTCTTTGAGGAAGCACTAAGAATCGCAAAACATTTGTAAGTAGGGTGTAGATACTTCTAGATAGAGGTCAATACTTGCTTCGCCAAGACTCGTACCTTTAATATTAATGTGTTCTTATTGTTATTGGTAATGTATTCTGGTAATAATAATAAAAATAGTTAAAAAACACAATAACTTAGTATTGATCCTTGGTTTGTGTACAAAGTTTGAACAAAATTGGTCCGTGGAAAATGAGACAAAATCGCATTCAAAGAAGGCGGTTACAATCAAACATTCTCGTGAAACTAATAAAAGCGTGTTAAAATACTGTTCTAAATTGGGTAGGTATATAAGAGAGCTACAATAATCTTAAGGTGATTAAGGTTATTTTGAAAAAATCTTGCAATGCACGAATGTATTTATTAAAAGCTATATTACGCGAACATATTAGATGACTTGTTGATCTCTTTGTAAGTGACCCTTACTGATAAAGAAAAACTGCGTGGGATCGAGTTCAGTTATTTACATTTGTTAAAACTCCTGTCCCGTTATTTTAATGTTTTATATATACATATGAGTACACAATCACCATTTTTTTTACAGTTGCTGTGGCGCTTTCGTTTTTCTTGTGCTGGGCGCCTTTCCACGTGCAAAGACTAATAGCTATTTATGGAAAAAACTTGGAGCAACCCACTGATACTTTCTATAAGGTAATAAACTATTGGTTAATTAGTAGGTTGATAAACTATTCTACTAATTGTTAGTGGCTTAGTTTAATGACAGGCCAAAACATTTATTAATTATATCTTTTTTATTTTATTGCTTAAAAAATATTATAAAAGGAAAATAATTAACATACAGTAAGATAGTTCATGCAAAGGTAGTCTCATTACAAAAGTAATCTCTTAAAATTGGTATAAGAGTATAATATAATAAGTACAATTTCATTATTTATTTACTTGTATATTTTATTGTATACAACATAAAAAATATAAATTAAATTTAAAGGCAATTTCTTCCAGCCAACCATATTGGAAGGAAATAAAAAAAAACTGGATATAGATAGGTGGCAGAAAATATGAACATTGTAATCATACATACAAATAATTACACATTAATACATAAACGTAATACAGACATAATTAGATAATTATAGATATTATTTAATAAACTAAACTAAATTATATGACTAACAACAAATAATACTATATACTTCATAGAGTATGAATTAAAGGCATAAGTAATGAACATAATCTTAATATAAAAAAATAGTCGTCTCAGTTTTCTTCTGATAAATGAAGTTCTTTTACGGATTTGTTAAATATTAGCGAAGATTTAGATTTTCTTATAAAGAGTGGCAGCGCGTTCTATAATTTTATTGCATGAACTGTGAAGTAGTGTTTAAAAAAATGAGTTACGAACTGGCATTTGCATAATTAAAAATTGTGATGATCATACATCAGCCGGAAGTCTGATAAACTTTAATCTCTCCTTCAGATATGAGGGTGATTTCAGGTGAAATAATACACAGTACAGAAGAGAAAGAAGTTGCAAATCCCGGCAGCGGCGAATTGGAAGCCACTCGAGCTTTTGAGGAAATTCAGAAACGTGGTCATATTTTCTTAAGCCAAATATGAACCATACAGCAATATATTGGAGTCGCTCAAGTTGTTTAAGTTCGTCCTCAGTTAAATTAAGATTGCATCGGCATGATCTAGAATAAAAAGGAGAAGAGAACTTGTGCTAAAATGATTTTAGTAGGAATAGTAAGAAAATAATGCAGCCACCATTGAGATCTCTTTGCAACAAAGATTTTTTCATCTAAATTCTTTAATGTGACTAGATCAAGACAATGTCTGATCTAGATGAATGCCGAAGTTTTTCTACATAGAAGAAAAATAGTGTCTAGGAACATTTTTATATATATCGGAGAAAAGTTAGTGTTTTCAAAAGGGTGACGTCAGCAATGCTGCCGTCACTGTCGTAGTCCTTGTGATGGTGGCTCATTATTACGTTTTCAAAATGAAACCTCACAAATAATTATAGCTTCATTTATTCAATGGGCAGTGTAATAGTGTCCTTATAGAGATCCACATAGTCTGATGACTAGAGCAAGAATACCTGTAACGTTATCTGTGCGGTTCCTTTATAGATGCACCTTCATGTCGCTCCAATTTTTTGCAAGTATTAATTTCTGTGCAATGTTTTGATATTGAAGGTGTTTTTTAATTTCATTAAAATCGAAAATTATTTTTGCTTCTTAATAGTATTTAGCCTTTGGTTTAAGTTACTAAAAATATACAAGTTATAATGTACTAACAAATAACATTGGCCAAACATTTAAAAAGTTTTAGGAGGACCAAGACGTCTAAAAAGAACCATCAATATAGGAAGTTCTCATAGTAACGGCATCTTATTGGGTTCTTGAAATAATAATTGATTTTTTTCTGACGTAAGTCAAAATATATTTTATTTATTTTCATTTATTCGTTATTTTCATAAATGTTCATGCCGGAGGGTTTAACCAAGTTCCCTATTTACAATAGTTACAGTTTTAGAAACCGAAAATGTGTGGGCAATAGATATCATTATCGTATTGTCAATAAACTATTAGAAAAGTGTTAGCCATGTTTCACATGTTAAAAACGCTAACAAAACGATTTCTATTTTATTGATCGTTATCGTAACTATCACTCGAACCTAAACCAAAGCGCTTAAAAAAAAGAACTGACGTATTCTTGAAGGATAATGTTCGATATTAAGAATTGTTAAGAATTATGTTTAAAAAATTGTTAGACAAAATCACGACGGAGCTCATAAGATCATAAAAATATATTAATTTATTCGAAGTAACGGAACAAGTAATAATAAGTGTAGTACTATCACTGTGATATTAAATGTACTCTTTACACCTCCATTTATACAGCGGTAAAACATGTCTATAAACTATACATAGCTATTTATTTTATAAAAAATATGTTTCAAAGGGACATGTGTATAACTAAGAATAGTAATAATATGATGTAACATTCTTACAACCGTTTTAATTATAATTACACTCAAATGCTGTTTCATTCGAATGTTCGTTCCAAAACAAACTTGTTTTTTTTTAGATTTTACGGACTAATTACGAAGCCATTAATTTTTTTCTAGCTTTGTTTATAAGATCGCCGCACGAAAAAAAAGAATATAATCTTTTTCCAGTAATCTTTTTCTTGGTTTTTTTTTTCGGGATAATTTTTTTTCTATGTAGTTTCCTGTGCCTTCTGGAAACAGTTTCCCGATCGAATGAGTAATTGGGGCGTAAAAGTCTACCAAAAAAACAAACTTATATTTTTCTTTATAAAATTATTTATAATTCTTCATTTCGTCTGAATAACATTCTTTTATAAACGACTTATGCTTTTTATAAATTTACCATTTTTTTAAAGTGTTATTATAATTTATGTCACTACCTCGTTTTATATATCTTGTAAATTATATATATATGTTGTCATTTTAATAATGTGTATCCTAAAATCAAATTTATCTAATCCAATATTACTCTATATTGTTTGTTAAACATTATATATTGTTATATATTTGTTTCTTGGTATCAGGTCTATGAAATTCTGACCTCGCTGTCTGGCGTGCTGTACTTTCTCTCCACTGCAATCAACCCGTTCCTGTACAACATCATGTCAAACAAATTTAGAAACGCGTTCAGAGTAAGTCCATACATAAAAAAGAGTAATAAAAAGAATCTGAAACCTTTTACATTTAAAAACATGGTCTTGAAATATTTCTGGTTTTATATTCAGAACGAGAATTGCTAGAAAAAACATTATTATTTATAATATTTATACAGTATTTACAATTCACGTTTATTTTATGGTTTCTATAATGGCAGATTTAATAGAAAATAGCGCCATTTATAGAGGTAATATGATAAATGGTTAAGTCTTAGAATGCTATCGCATTAATGCAGAAAATTTGAAATGCAATATATAGATATTGCTTTAAAAATATTATTAATTAATAATTGTAGTTAGTGATAAGTTGAATTTTTTTGAGTTTAAAAGATTAAGATGATGGGTTAAATATTTGACATTTATAAATGTTTCAATGAAATATACATATATGCGGAATGCTGACATTGAAATAGTAATGAGATGCCGAAAATTAAAAGGTTGGAAAATTGGCATGGCAAAGTAAACTCACTACTGCACATCATCTACTGGTTTCTCAATACTTATTTCTTCAGAAATAAAAACGAATCAGCTGTTGTCCATGTGTAAGTATTTTTTGCTGATATTTTTGCAAACTAAAATACAATAAGATTTTTAAATGGCTAATTGCTTGGTAAATATCCAATCCCAGCTCTGAATGTCAGTTAATTTAATATTTAATTTGAGTATTCTACATTTTGTCTACATTGTGCATATATTTTTTGTTAGGTTAATTACAATGTTCAACGCTTCGATCGACGACTTTATAATTAAATCCGGGACCTAACAATTTCTGACATTAATAGTTTGTATTAAAATAACCTTCAATCAAATTATAAAGAAACAATAAAGTGTCATTAAAATCGTATGTTCTATAGATGTTTTAAATATTAATATGAGTTGTGTTATTTGTTTAGAAATCTTTTTTCAAGAAATAAACAGTATTCTATGAGAAAGAATAAACAATATAAACAAGATAAGGGTCTCATTAATATTCAAGTATATCTCTTAGACGGAATTAAAGTAATTATATTGTATACAAATAATACATTTCTGAGGAGCCAATAAAGTAGGTATATTGAAAAAAAAATAGTTACGGACAAAGAAATAAAAACAATTTTTTATTTCAATTGTTGTTTGTGTTTTTCAGTCTGTCTGATTGTTTGTAAGAATATCGACTAGTTAAGGTGTGGTTGTCTGAGTATTATTCACTACGAAAAAATGTTTCGTTTTGAAGAGAATATATAAAATTTGGTTTTGACTATAATTACAATGAAACATTATTATTTCGCGATTCATGTTGATTTTTTATAGGTATACTAGGTTGATTTTTTTTCCGTGATATCAGTATTTGCCCGACCAGTTTCCAAGAGTTCATGAGAGAGCTCGGATCATGGCAAATTGGGGCGTTCACTGTGTGCGACAACTCTCAGAAGCATACATAAAATATTTATATCATTACTTACTTACTCAGGTTACAATTCTTATGATTACATATAACCCAGTATATAGACATAAAAAATAATATTCGCTTTTAGAAAATACCATTAAACGGGTTTTAAATTAAGTTTATTTCATTCACTCACATTCATTTCTCCAATTCATTCATTTCATTCATTCGCCAAACCGCCCCGTACGCGTTGGTCGAGTGGTTAGCGCAGACGTCTAACGTGTCACGACGCAATGGGGCTCGGGTTCGATTCTTCCCGGCATAGACAGGCATTTATGTGATGAGCATAGATATCTGTGTTTCTGGGTTTGGTCGTTTATTAAATATGTTCTCAGTATTTATATGTGTATTTCTATGTAATTATATCGTTGTCTAACACCCTTAACACAAGCAAATAATTTGTTTACATAGGGGTTAGATCAATGTGTGTAATTTGTCCTGTTATTATTATTATTTTATTTTATTCTATTTCAAATTAGTGTATTTAAAAATTCGAATATAGATGTGACAGCTGATCTTTTTTTAATAACTCGTTTTTGGGGATGGAGGGACAAAAGTTTTTAGTTATATTTGTGTTAAGCAATCAAATCGGTTCAGTAATTACCGAGGAGTACGATGACGTACAATACATTTGACCCAACAAAAAAGAGCTTAATTCGTCGTTTCGATCCTCACTCGCTGATTATGATGTCTTGTAAAAAAAAATTCTGAGATCAATTCAGAGATAAATTTGTGTTTGTTGAATTGTTTTTGCAGAATATTGTAATTATTTTTGTCTTTCTTAAATAGATCTCAATTGTTAAATACATTGAAAACAGGTATAAAATTTAAAACATGAACATTAAATAATTTATAATATTCATAATTTTGATTGAGGATAAATTCGGTAGAATATTTATTTGTCTGAGGCGAGTTGAATGATTATTAAAGCAGCTTTAATTATTGTTAAGTGAGCCTTACAATAGCAGTTTTAGCACTCGTACAGGAAATAACATGCCAAAAGATAATTTACCAGTTATGTGTATATGTGAGTGAGTTATAATATAACTATGTTAATTGTATACTAGAAATCATTTTTGAATAAATGATATTAAAGAAAACATATGTAATCTCGACAAGTTTAAATTCTTACTTGAAATTTTTATTAAAAAAAATTAAATACAATTTCATATTCTGTTATGTGTGTGTAACAGAGTGTCTTCTCTGTATAGGTCACGCTATCGTCATTGTGCATTGGCCGCGATAGATCCCGGTTAGAAAGGACGTATAGTGCTCTGCTGGCATCGCAAAGGAAATCTGCGTCGGCGAGAGTATCCCAACGACCACATCAACCTCTGTTGCTGCGGCGATTATCTACTGCTTCCTCTCAGCTATGCGTTGCCCAATCTCGAGCGCAGGTTAGGTTAGGATTTTTGGATTTAATATACTCAATGGGTAAATCGAAACAACGCGATGCTAAGATTTTGCTGTGTGTGGAATACCTTTGGTGACTAACTTTGCGAATTACTAAATACCCAACCTAATAACTTCTTTGTTTAGAGTAATCCTAGTTCATAAGTTCAGTTTCTAATTTAGCGTTATTTGACCGACTATTTATCATGTACTTATTGAAATTGTTGCGTCGGGGGACCGCTAAATAATAAGAGGAGATTATTTTCTTTTTTCGCTGAACACTAACAATTATAAGCCTCTTATAATCAATTAAAACCTATATAAACTTTTCTAAAGGTATTTAAATAAGCTTAACATGGCTTGGCATTGCGTTTTTGTTTAGGGTTATAAGGTACAATGAAAATATAATATATAGAGTAAAGAATTAAGTTATTTTTTTAATAATAAAATAATATTGTTTTAAATGGCACTAATCTATATATTTTCTTGCAGTCATTTAACCGAAAAAATGATTTCGTCATGAACGAGGAACTTCAATCATGGTTTGGGAGGCAACGGTTTACAGAAAAGTCGGAGTCTTGGACATCACCGCAAAGCATTTCAAATTCTAGCCTTCGTGAGGTAGACCTAGAACTAAGTGGTGAAGAGTTAGCTACTTATTTATTTCAAGAGAACTGCAATATTATAAGATAAGTACTTCTGTTTCAGCAAAAATTGCATTGTTTTCCGAGGACTATTGAATTAAAAAAATGTTGTCATCACGAATTCATTTTAATGCCTGATAATGAAGTGTGAGTTTTTTAGTACTATCCTATTCCTCTCGTTAGAATCATTTTCGTTATTAGTCTACAGTTGAAGTGAGTTGGAGTATTATAGTAGTTATACTGAAGATACTGTCACGATTGCTTGTCACAGATGCAAAAAAACAATTCTTTTAGAATTAGGTAATACTTGATGATACATTTAATTCTTACTGGAGTAATGGTGCGTTCTACAACATATAGGTAAGGTATTCTCTTTATAAATGTTTTTACTAGTCTATAATGTTAATTGATAAATAAAAATGTGCGTACAAAAATATGTTGTTTTTTATTATAGTATTAAGTATATTTACAGTAGTACTTTACGGTAGTTGTTGCAGAAATATTTTTTTTTTTTTAAGCTGCATAGCTCCTATCGCGGGCCTTGAGCGTGGAGACCGAATCTAGAAATTCCGTAATGAAAGAAACCTAACGCCCCCCACTCCGACCTGCACAGCGGTGATACTTTCTTGTTTTGCCATCTATCGATGAATAGCAGAACTTTTATCGCGGGTCTTGAGCGAATAGAATCTATCCAAAAGCCTAAACACGCCAATACAACCAATGTCATTTAGAGGCGAGTTGCTGAACTAAAAAGACAAGCGTGATATTTCTAGTCAACTACTACTTTCTGGGGTTGATATTTTATTAGTCAAGCTACATTGGATTGTCTGAATTATTACTATTATTATCTATGGTGATGTGTTCTTGATATGTGTGTATTTTTCCATTCCAACATGGAATTTATCCATTGCTGTCGCTGTTGTTTTGTCCAATTATTTCCTTGGGTCACAAAATTAGGGTGAGTGGTTGTTAATAAATGATTGTGCAAAATTATTAGATTCGAAAGAACTAAGTTGTTCGAATTTAGATTTTATTTTTGAACTAGGTACAGTATTTACACATATATTTTATTATCTATATATTATTTATTAGTATATTAGTTTTGCTCTATATTAATCTAAAACAACAGTTATCTTTAGGGTGGCTGGTTTCATAACACCTATTCTTAGGTCAAAGTCTAATTGGTTTCGTAGTAAGTTTTATAAAAATGCTTACCTAATGTATAAAACGTATCTAATATATATTTAAGTCGTTTTGCCATAGGTTTCAGCATCCTCCGATTTAAGGAGACGCATTGATGAAAGCACTTGCACTACCTGACTGTCATTTCTTGTTTCTCCTAACGTATAAACAACCCTACTTAATCTCATTCTATGTATCTAGGGAATTTTCGTAAGCGATAATATCTTTAGCCGCGTCACTAAGCTTAGTTTTTATTAAACTTGTTACTTGTTAATAGGTTTACTTATTAGAGACTTGCGAATAAAGAAAGGAAACGGGAATTTCTGGGTCTAAAAGTATGTGTTGAATATAAATGATTGATTCAATCAGTCAAAATATTATAATCATTTATTAAATAATTTATATATTATTATTATATTTATTTCGCTTAAAAAAAGTAACACATTAACATAAACAAAGGTTGGGACCTTCCTAGTAAGTATAATATACCTGTAGCAGGAGTCCCAGCTCTTTTACACCTAGGTTTACAATAATATAATTGCGAATTCTAAGTATGTACAAGAATTACAAGTATTTTTTTTTTTAGTTCAAAAACAAAGTTTTTAAAAGAAATACAAAAAAATAGATAAATTTTGTATGTGTTGTTATGTTGTGTGCTTATGTGTGTGCGTCTGTGAGTGTATGCTTGTGTGTGTGTGTGTGTGTGTGTGTGTGTGTGTGTGTGTGTGTGTGTGTGTGTGTGTGTGTGTATGTTTAAAATAATATTTTTTCCGTGCTTATATAATCTAATGATTTTAAATCCTCTGTTATGTCTTTTTTACAGTCACAAAGTTTAAGAGAGTTGATAATCAACTTAATTTTAAATGGTTGTATAAGTGAGCTGACATTTTCTTATACTGACGTTTTGCAAATACAGTTTTGCAGCAGGAGATGTCAAAATTAACTTTTTCCACGTCTTACTGACTCAGGGTTGTAGGGTAAAGATTTATGTAGTTTTAATATAGTTATAGCTATGTACAGCTTTCTCACAGTCAATACCGCGGTAAGTCTATACCAGTCCTGGGTGGGAAACCAATACGGTTGAAAGTTTATTACCTTAAGAAGACAACGCTGCCCTCGTTCTACCTCAAGAGATGCAGTTTTACTTTCTCCACTCCAGATTGGTATACAGTAGCGTATTACAGGCTGTGCAAGTGCAATGTATATTTGTGTTAACAATGTTCTTGTAGCTACAAGTCTTAGAGTTTTAAAAACCCATACAAGCTTTCTTGATCTAGTATTTATATATTCAATATGTTTGTGCCAAGATAAGTGCTGATCCAAATAAACACCGAGATATGTAGTAAAATACACTTTCTTAATTTTTGCACATCTACAATGTTCACTATTATTCATTTGGCAATGATGTAATTTAAGTTGATCATTATTGGAAGGTTCTGTATTGTTATTACACATATAAAATACACATATAAAATAAATATAGATAAAACATATATAATTTGTCTTTTTTATATTTAGCGTTAGTAGCTAACGTTTAAGCCAAGACATGACCATAAGTAGCCCAGTTTCAGCTGCCTGTAAACTAAACTCATAGTGGTTCCTGTGAAAACAGTAGCTGTATCGTCTGCATATGAGAATATGTGTCCAGTTTTAAGGCTTAGGTTAGTAGTTCGTTAATATAAACTAAGAATAAAGTCGGACCTAATACGCTACCTTGAGGTACACCCTACGATACGCAGCAATGCCCACTTACGTAGTCTTCTATCTTAACCCTTTGATGTCGGTTAGTCAAATAATTTTTTAGTAGGTTTAGTGGTACTCCTCTAACACTAACATGTTCTAATCTGTCCATAACAATCGGAATAGAAAGTGTGTCAAAAGCCTTTTTTAAGTCGAGAAACACAGCAAGACATTTATAAGATCGTATTTATTTAACCTAGAACAAAGTCTGCAAGAACTCAACAATCAACAAGAAAACATTGATGCTCAAACTTACTATAATAAATTAGAAGGTAATAATAAATTCAGTAGTCAAGTAAATCAAACATCGGAAAAACAGGATCAAACAAACTATATTATCAGCAAAAAGACACAAAATTACTAATCACTAGAAGAACTGAGCTCATTAACATTAAACGAAAAACATGAGATATGAAAATAGAACTAGGAAGCTATTCAAAGAAACGAGTAGGGCCTTAAAACGGGACTACCAAGAACACAGAAATAACATAACAAACGAAAAGCTATATCGTTACCAAAACAGGCTTTTAAAGAACTGACGACACACAAGAAATGGATAACAAATTTAAAAACCTCAAAAAAACCTTCACTAGACTAAATATAATAAACCGTGCAACAGAATTTTATAAAAAAAATATATGCTCACGTTACAGCTACATATATTAAGGATCTTTCAAAAATAATAAGATAAACAAAGAAGCAGAAATTTGAACAGCAATATGTGAATCAGAAGTCTTACACCACATCAAAAAACTGAACAAAGCGAAAAGCCCCGGACCTGATGGCATCCAAAATGAAGTTATAAAATTAGGTACTACACACTGTAGACTCAACCATTAATCACTCTGTTTAACAAAGTACTTCACCGCATCCTCACCTATACATCCGCTTTGAGGTCTTCCACCTCCTGCCCGGTTCTGGGCGCTACCAGGCGCCACCAGGTTTCAGGGCAGAGTCACATCCTCGCTTGGGCTTTACACGTCTGGATCTGCGCGCCATTGGCGCCTGTCACAAGCGCGCCACTGGCGCCGTCATAATGGAGCCCCTGCAGTCGGATTTTTACGAGAGGCTGGTGGAAGGCTTGGTCCCGAGTTTCACCAGTCACTCTCCCCCTGTGATGCGCCCCCCGATAAAGAGGCGGGCGGGTTCTATCCCTCAAATCACGGAGGCTGAGCTGGAGGTCGCCTTGTGTCGCCTGCGAGTCCGTAATAAGGCGCTGTGGCCGGACGTATTCCAGGGCGAGTTCTCTGTATCGCCCTGGAATACCTAGGGGGCAGCCTTCGGGAACTGTTCAATATCTGCTTGGGCATTGGACAGTTCCTGATTGCCTAGAAGTCGGGGACTTTGTGCCTGTTGCGAAAGGAGGGTCATTCTGATGACAGTCCTTCCGCATACAGGCATTCGCGTTGTTGGACGAGACGGCAAAGCTTTTAGAGAGTATCCTCTACATTCGTCTTGTCAACCACCTCGACGAAGTGGGTTCTGGTCTCTCAGACGCTCAGTTTGGCTTTAGGGCTGGTGGATCGTCTATTGACGCTATGAGGGCTTTGAGAGACGGGACTCTAGAAGCTGTGTACGAGAGGGACGTCGTCCTAGCGGTATCGCTGTATGTCGCCAATGCCTTCAATACCTTGCCCTTTGAGACTATGGTCGAGACACTCCGATTCCATGGAGTGCCTCCCAATATTCTGCGGCTATTGGGGGCTGACCTGCAGGACAAAGAAGTCCTGTGGGTCCGGCGGGTCTATCGGTGTAGCATTAGCTGTGGGGTTCCACAGGACTGTGCTTGGGCCCGTTTTGTGGAACCTCGGCTACGACTGGCTGCTCCGGTATCCTCTCCTCCCGCGCATGAGGATGTGTTGGGGTGTACTACTATGTAGAATACACCCTCGTAACACCGAGGGGGGTAGCTTTGCGGAGGTGGCCAGGTTGGCAACAGTCGGTGCTAAGTTGGTGGCGAACCGTACGGGGCTGTTGGGACTCGGGTTTTCGGTCTCAAAGCCTTCATTATTGTGTGTGTGTTCACGATAGAACTCGTACTCATTAAAAATGCGATATTTTAAGTTTTCCATTTTGTAAACTAAGTAACGCAATCAGAAAGAACAGAAGAAAAAAACAAATGAATGACGGTCAACGAAACAAAAATACATGTGTGAATAGCTGTAAAAAATTGAATTTGGAATTCCTTACCAAAGAGGAGAAATTTGTGATTAAAATGGCCAATACGAAAATAGCCAATTTCATATGTAAGGACCAAATATTTATTTAAATAATTAAATAAATTATTGCAAACAGAATAACTGTATTTTTGTTACATAACCTGAAACAGTATTACTAATAATAACGTAATTTAGTACAAAATTATTAATTAAATAGTCTCAGAGTGCGATAGTGGACCCGTGATAGTATGTCGACAATTTTGTTTGAACGTGGTTCTTGAGGCGACAGGTTACTGCAATATTAGCTATTAACACAGTAGACATATTCTCGAGTAAAATTAATAATATATTCCAAAACAATAACTTATTAAGAGAAACAAATAACGGTAATATTACTTTGAACCGAATTCACCTAGTGCATCAGAATAAAGTAACAGGGAGTTAGAAATTGAGTTGTTAATAGATTATTATTATGATTGTGATTCTAATATTCATATTTTTGTGTAACTAAACACTGACATAAAAGTAAAGAATTAATGTTAAATTATAATTTCAATAAATACCAGGTTTCATTTGTTGACTGTTGGTATTCAATGGAGTTAATTCTCTCCACGGAGTTTATTATAACGGGGTTAATTCTCTAAATAAACAGCTGAAATTCAAAGATAGTAAAGCCATAGCGGGCCTTTCTGTTGAAGGGACAATTGATCTAGTCTTAGTAGATTTAGAGAAACACACTATTGTCTGTGCCTAAAGGCCACCGATATCTTATTAAAATAACTTAAGAAAATTAAGATTAGGGTTTTAATTTAAGTACCAAATTTAAGTAAGCATTTAATTATTTGAAGAGATTATAATATACATTTGCCATGTGACACAAAAAGCTCCTAATTGGCTAGGTTTATAATAATAATAAATTCTTTTATTGTTAAAAAATATTACAATAAACACAATGGCTCCATTAGGAGTCGAAAATAAATAAAGCTAAAGCATTAATAAGAACAGCAAAATAAATAAATATTATTTTCTGCTGGTTAACAAAGAAAACACTAAAATAAAATCTAAACAATTTATTTGAAACACTCCTTAGTGCCCCTATTATCAAGTTGCCAGACTCAAACAGTGATTGTCTGAATCTGGCAACCCGAGTTGCAGAGTCGCCACATCGTTGATGCACTGGCCTAACGATTTTTTTAAATAGAAATCTAAAGGAAATTTTATTACAGAATTTTATATATTCGGAAACTTGAAAACAGGTGGAATGTCCACAACAAGAAAGAACTATGAAAGAAAACAAAGGGCTTCGTTCGGACAGGTGGAATCTCCACAACGTAAGCATAGATGCCTGCCGTGCATCGGAACGTCCGGTGATGGAAGGGGGACGGGAGAATTAACTCATGTAATTTCTGCATACACTTACACCAAAATGTATCCTATTGTACGTTGTATACGAGGGGGGGTCAAAAAATTCGCGGAATGGAGGAGGAAAAGGCAACTTTTTACTACCTGCACTAGTTGTGACACTCATTAAGAGTATAAATACTAAGTTTCAAAACAATTAGGTCATAATTCACTGAGCTACACGTCAATCAACAAGTCAATCCGGAAGAATTTTTGCAAGCAGCGGCGAGTTGAGTGTTGTCGCGAGTTTTTGGCACTCTGTGGTGATCAATAGGATGAAGTTTTGAACCGAATTGTAACTGGCGATAAAACTTGGGTTCATCATTATGAGCTTGAGTCTAAACAATACTCCATGCAGTGGCACAAAAAGGGCACACCACCCCCGAAGAAATTTATTGATTATAAAGAAAAGGGTGTTTCTATAACTGGGAAGTACTACGCTACATTATTAGAACATCTGCGAGTTGCTGTGAGGGAGAAAAGACGGGGAAAATCGACCCAAGGTGTGCTCCTTTTGCACGACAATGCACCTGTGCACAAGGCGCAAGTTGCGATGGCTGCTGTTTAAAGAATGGGCTTCGAAATCTTAGAACATCCTCCCTATAGCCCAGATCTAGCCCCTAGTGATTTTTATTTGTTCCCAAAAATGAAAAAAGAGCTTCGAGGGAAGAAATTTTCCAGTGATGTAAAAGTGAAGAGCGCTATTTCGGCCTACTTTGACGACAAAGAGAAATCATTTTTTTTCGATGGTATTAATAAATTAATTGATAGGTCTAATAAATGTATTAGAGTTAAGGGGGAATACGTTGAGAAGGAAAAATAATTTTGTGTTTTATTTCTTACTTTTTACCCTCCATTCCGCGAACTTTTTGACCCACCTGCGTATGTATACAACGTACAATAGGATACATTTTTACATTTACGTTGAGTATAGAACCGCAAGATGAGATTTTGCGATACCAGCAAATATGTGACCACAGTATTCCACACACGACCGGATCTGAGTTTTGTATATAACAAGTAGGTTTCCCGGTGTAAAGTACTGTCGGACCTTTGCAAGAACAGCAAGCTTTCCTGCAGCTTCTCTTGCTCTGGACTCAATGCACCGACCAAAGTTGAGATTCGATTAAATCTCTAAGCCTAACATCTGAAGCCGGTCACTGTATTCCAAGGATAAATTTTAGAAAGTAGGAGCCAAGGTGGAAGGATACGTCTGCGTTTTGGTGGCGTTGAATTTGACAAGATTGGCAATGCCTCATGCGGGTACTTGGCAGATATCTTTCTACAACGGTGCTGTCGTCTGCATATCCATAGATCTAGATAAATATAGATCTAGATAGGCTTCAGCAGATCGTTAATGAGCAGCAGAAAAAGAGTAGCATGAAGAACGGACCCCTGAGGCACTCCATTTGTTGTCAAGGTTTCCGTCGACAACATTTCGGAGTGATCTCTGGCTCAGAAAGTCTGTTACCCAGCCGATCAGACCAGAAGATATAACGTAAACTGAAAGCTTGCTTAGAAGGCTTGCATGCCAAACCTTGTCAAATGCCCTCGAGACGACCAGAAAGACAGTGAACGCTTTTCCGTTCTTCTCCATGGTCTCGTCTAAAATATGTGTAGTATATACTAGAAGGTGGACCTATTTCGGCGAAACCCGTACTGTAGGTCACTAAGGAGATCGTTACCGGAGGTATGCTTGAAGTCGTGAGTTCAATACACGCTCCACAATCTGGCTGCTTGCAAGCTTCCAGGATTTTGGCACTATTCCAGTCTTGAAACAGAGGCGATGCAGACGTGTCAATACAAGAGACAACTCTTCTGTGCATGTCTTGAGCAGAATGGCTGATATACCATCAAGACCACTGACTTTATTCACACCTAAACTACACAATGCTCTCCATACCTCTATGTTTGTGATGCGAATTTCAGGCATAAAAAATCAGCAGTGAGGAAGATGTGCTGGAGAAGTGTTGCCAGTATCTAAATGCAAACAGGGAAGCAAATACGTCACTTTCTCTGTTGCTGTATAGCCCAAGGGCTCATCTGGCTTCAGCAGAGCAGGCAGTGAGGGTTGACAGAAGTTTGATCGATCGCGTTGGCAAGAGACTAGAAAGCTCGACTGCCAGTTGGTATGAGAGAGAACTTACATGCGGAGTTTTGCGGCTTCGAGCATCAGTCCCAATTGATATGCCGAATGTTTTCGGTTTTCACCATCGGATCCAGACAATTGCAAGCCGATATTAGTAAGGTGTACTTTGTATAAGGAGGATTGCAACCGATGCATAAGAAAAGGAACACCTTTTCTTATACTTTTAAATTAAAAAAATAAAAGTATGTAGCCAACCAGCACGATGGAGCCCCCCTGAGACTTCAGAAGGACTTTAACCCTTTGGACTATAAATTGTGGTCTATGTGGACTGGGTGAAGATAATTGTGAGAGTCCGTATATGTAATCATGTGAACAGTATATATATAGGTATACACCTATATATATCCTCGTTATACAACGAATAAAACTAAATTATGTATTTTCAATAAATATATTTTTTTAATGTGTTCATATAAACATCTTTATGTCAGTATGCCTTTTTAGAAAGATTTATCTATCTAATATTATGTGTTATATATATATATATGTTACCACCAATTTAATAAAACAATGAAACAAAAAAAAGACGGTGTTTGTTTCCAGAGAAGTAAGCAGTTTCAACACCGTGCTGTGACGTAGAATTAGGTCATAATGCACCTTATCTAAATTTTTGGGCTTGGCACTATATGTCCAAATCTTCCACACATTTCTCACTGGAAATTTTATTTTGTCCTATATCATCTTTATGGTCAATGTGTTATGAAAGAAGTTGGTCTTTCCATTTAATGTTGGAAATAGTTTTTGTTTCACAAATAATTGTGTAATAAGTAACAGAAAAAAAATCTACATTAAAAAAAGTAAGAAAGGCAATGTAAATATTTTTTGTAAATGCCGCATTTGCCGCAATGCGTGTGTGTGTGTGTGTGTGTGTGTGTGTGTGTGTGTGTGTGTGTGTGTGTGTGTGTGTCGGTGTGTGTGTGTGTGTGTGTGTGTGTGTGTGTGTGTGTGTGTCGGTGTGTGTGTGTGTGTGTGTGTGTGTGTGTGTCGGTGTGTGTGTGTGTGTGTGTGTGTGTGTGTGTGTGTGTGTGTGTGTGTGTGTGTGTGTGTGTGTGTGTGTGTGTGTCGGTGTGTGTGTGTGTGTGTGTGTGTGTGTGTGTGTATGTGTGTGTGTGCGCTTTTGACGTACACAAGTGACTTCTGATATTGATTCAAAGTGGAAAAAATTTAAGAAAAATAAAAATAGATGGCGTATCTTAGAGACATCCTCAATAACAGGGCTATAATACAAAGATATTCTTTGACATCTACTTGGCAGCCGGAAATGAGCACGTTCAAATAAACAAAAACTATTTAGCTTTATAGTATAACCATAGACAAGAACAGAAACAGACAGACCGATATTATTCTTTAATTTAAAAGTATTTTTGTATTTTACTTTATTTGCATAACAAATACGCTACATTGAATATATTATACTTGACAAACATTAAATATAAGCGCAATACTTTGTTATATTAATAAATATATAGTCTCTCTCTCTCTCTATAGTCTACATTCTTTCAATATGTTTCTGAAATTATACTAGTTGTTGCCTGTGACTGTATTGTACCTGAATTGTACCTGAAAGGTACAATGTAGCCTTTGTATTATAGAAACCAAATTGCTACTTTGTTATAAAGGATATAACGAAAAATAATTTCAATAATAACAAAATCGTTACACTTTACACTAAATAATAAAACAAAGCCTAAGCTCATTAATGTTGTCCATGAAAATATACAGATGGTAGGATAGGTGGCATGTAAGTGGAACTTTTTAATTAATCATGAAAAATTAATTGTCCTTCATCCAAAAGAACCTCTAAAAAGGATTACAATAATCTTATTTATTATGTACTTATTAAAGTCGTTGCGTCGGTGGACCGTTGTACGTACGTTGATAGTGGTGTCTCTTTTACAAAGTTTTCGGAGCTACTATTTGAAATTGTTATTTTGTTATTTGCTTCGGTAACTTACTTGATTGGTTCCTTCCTTTATTTAGCGGCTATTTTTTTTTCTGCTTTTTAAAATTATGTAACTAGTTTATATATTTTACTAAATAATGCTACGAGTAGAATAATTTTCACTTGGTTAGGTTTTGGTTATCAATATTGCATAAGAACCTTACCCAACCGCCAATAAGCAAAATCTTGGAGACGATTGCTTTTATTTCGACCAAAAATAGGTAAAAACCATATCGACGGTCCAGGCTTTCGATTTTTAAAAAACCCCAAAATAAAACCCGTCCACACGTTTCGCTGCTACGCTTCGCCAGACAGAAACACAGATACACAAGTACAAACTTATAACATAAAGTAAAAGAGGGGCTTTTTGGTTTGGAAGTAAAAAACAAGTCAGTGATAGTGTATGGTGACTCCAATGTAGATATATTCCAAGTAACTTCATCTAGTCTACGTTGTTTTTAAAAACTTATTGAACGTCTTTTCCAAACCACAATATTTATGTTTCTGCGTAGAGTATTGATGATGTGTTCTGTCACTGTAACGTTTATGAAGAGATGATAATCAGAATTAAAATTCAGAGTATTTTGGTAAATAATTTTCTCTATAAAGTATTTAATCATGAAAATTAAAGCCTAAAAATTACAAGACTACGAAAAACTTAATCTGGTGGCTCCAATCTACACAAATATATTTACCTTCGACATACTCTCAGGGAAGAAGTTAAAATGTAAAAAAGTGACTCTCTAAGTAATGGGAAAGAATGGAAAGTCATGCGTGCACCAACCTCAGAATCAAAAGCAGCAAGATAATCCAAGTAGGCTAGAGCACGAAAATAGCGGGGGACTATAACAATGTTTCTGCATTATCCCGAAGTGCAGTACTAAAAATCGGGCGGAACACTGAAGGTGAAGACGGAGATGTAGGACTGCTTCTTCTACCGATGCTATCAGAGCTTAATTCACTACTTCACTGGTGTACGTGGCGTTGCGGAAGGCGCTAGTGTTCACGGTTTTAAAGGAAGTGTTGAATGAAATGGATTGCGAACTCTTATAAGAAGAACCTTTCAGAAGCATTAATGAAAGCACGATATCTTAGAGACCACGACTTTTATTTCCACTAAACATAGCTAAAAGCTATGTCGAGGGACAAGGCTTTCAATTAAAAATCCCTCATTTCTTTTTTTTTTTTTTTTGACTACCACGATGCAAAAGACACACAAATACACAAGTTAGTTACCCTTCATTTTTTGGACAGTTGTTAAAAATAAATAACAAGTTACCCAATACAATTAAAAAATCATTTTTATTGTATTAGGTATAAAAAATGGCCTCTATTAAACAATAAGGTCCATTTTCTTTATGATAAAATGAATCAAATATTGACGTCTAAAGTTTATTACAGTTATGATACATTTTTAAAGGATTCAAATAAGTTAATAATATATGCATTTAAAAGAATTACATATTTAATAATGCAACTTATTTATGGATATTTAATATTAAAATTGTTATAAATATGTAAGTAGAAAATATATTTCTTAGAGAAATAAATTTGATTTCTCCCGTTCCGAGATTGAGTAGGTTACTGAATAGTTATGAAAAGTCTTCAGATATATTCCAAATCAGTATTAACATATTTCGAAAGCATTTGCAAGCGTCCATAGATGTAAACTAGGATAATAACTCGAAATTGAGCTATAGTGATTCAACATTGTTTATTTTGTCAGTTTTTTTTTTTTTATATTATATATATTTTTTTTTACTTTTGTTCGTCATTTGTATGAATAAGTTTTGTTAGTATTGCATGTGGTGTTTACCTTTAAGAAATTGTACACTAGTTTTTATTGCCCTTAGTCTGTAGTTATATAATGTATTGGTGTAACAATTGTTGGTAAACCAATAAACAAAAACAAAACAAAACAAAACAAGAATTGATTTAGTTAAATGATGTATAATATATTAGGAGCATTACAGCGGCATATGCGATTTGTAAAATTAAAGAACTAAGTGATATCAAAGTATTATGTTCAGCGGCATTTCTGCTCTAAGAGTCAAAAACAGGTCCACTTTTATTTTGCAAAAGAAAGCGGTTCGAGCTTTATACACAGGAGTCATCCAGAATGTCTTATGACTATTTTTAATGAGGAAAAAAATCAAACATTTAATCCAACAAGCAACTTGCGTTAAATATAAATACTAGTTATAATCATAAAACAATATTTCCTTTATCAAAACTTAAAATAATAATTTATGAACAATGTAATTTGTTTTTCAGAACTAGTTTTACGACCTACCGAATAAAAAAAATAAAACTTAAACGATGCTTTGTCATATTATTGTGCCCTTTAAATTCAATACTTAATATTATATTAGGGGTTATGTGGACAATACGGAGTCTCTTTTTTGATCCTCCGGACAAAAAGGTGATGACCGAGGAATTACGTGGGACCCGGTAGCAGAGAGAGGACACACCCTCCCCTCCCACTAAGGCACTACGACTGGGGAAGGAAACGGTGGGCATACTTCCGCTTCCTTTTTACCAGCTGTAAATACATTAAAAATAGATATTTTTTTTATTTCAACCGTACCTATTTTTACAATGGTAGATAAAATAAATGCTTAACCAAATACTTATTTCATAAACATATACAATTACAAATTAAAAATATATAGGTACACAATTTACAGAAATACACAAAGGTGTTAATAATATACATTGCATTAAAAAAGGCACTCAATACATACCTATATATTCACTCTTTTTACTGACTTTTATCAATAGATGTGTTTAGTTTTTGCTGTACAATTTCGTATAGATCTCTAAATATATATATATATATATATATATATATATATATATACAATTTCGTATAGATCTCTAAATATATACATATTTTTAGATATCTATACGAAATTGTACAGCAAAAACTAATATATATATGTCGGAGCTAGATGCATATTAGTGACTTGTTCGTTCTTGATGGAATATTCTGGTACAGGATCCGAGGCGTAGGTCTCAGGCAATTAAACCACACACACAATATGACAATTCTTGTATTAAATGTAGGTAATCAATTCTCACAAATTACTTAGTAGGTATACAATTATCAGAGTTGCGTGAACTACCGATCCCGTTTGGGGGTCCGAACTGTAAGGCTCTCACTAATCAAATCCTCCTCGACTCAATGCTCTCCAATATTTAAAATGTCTCCGGTGCCTCTCCAAACGATTCCGGTCACGTGACTCGTTACGTCACGATGTTCACACCCCACTGTTACAATGATATCAATTGAGTTACTAATTATCGTTAAATTATCGTGATCTACGACACGGCCATACTGACAGGTCACACGTCCTCGTGTGCATGTATCTCTATGGAGTGACAATAACTATGTCCCCTCTGAGTGACGATAACCACGCCACCTCTATCGAGTGACGATAACCACGCCACCTCCATCGAGTGACGATAACCCCGCCACCTCCATCGAGTGACGATAACCATGCCACCTCCATCGAGTAGCTTTAGGATTCGCGGTTGTCCTGGGATGTAGGGTCTGAAATAAAACAAATAACTCCAAGGATAACTTGCTCGGCTATTCTGACAAAACCAGTGAATGTCACGTCTCAGGTTTTTACTCTATATACATTCTTAACACAAGGTGCGCACTACACCTTATTTACAACAATTAAAAACTACTCTGATCATTAGATCCATCACTTTACTTTACAAAATCAATCATGATTTTACCAGACTTGCGTACTCAACTCAGCCAACTCAATACTTTTGCAATATGATACAGTCCATCGATCATATACAAACAACTACCATGAACCAGTCCTTCGGTCATGTAAAACACACATCAGACCCATCGCCTACACGTGTTACACCACACGTGAGGTGCGGTCAACAAGTATGAGTAGGCAAGCTGTTATCTGTAATGAATTCAATATCACGTTGTTTAACTAAAACATTTAGTTCCTGAGGGACCTTGTGATCGGAATGATTTGAAATAGACTTTCTAATAGAAAATTATTAATCATAACCTCTGATAAGATCTGTAACGTACTCTAGACACTATGATCGTTGTCAGTTAGAATTACTGAGTTATTTAAACGTTAGCCACAAAAATTGTTTGCTACACATTCTGTGATCAGAAAACTCTCAGCACAGGAATCAAAACAATATGAAAATGACTCACCAAAGTCCTATAGTACCGTTAAGGTAGCTTACGTAACCATTTCAACCCTTCTTTCTCTGTGGCTGCCTGCCCAGCGGCAGTACTGTATCGAAGCTACCGGAACCCCTGTTGCACCTGTGCCTTTACAACTTATTGAAAACGAAAAAGCCGTTACAATAAAGTTTAACATCATAATTGAAAATAAATGACTACTCAACTGAAGCCTAAAGCAACCAAGCACCACTTTTCATTACATTTTAAACCAAATATGTATTCTAAAAACATCATAAAATACAAAGCATGAATCTTATTCGTCACATATGGCTTTTCACTAAGCCCTACCAACAAACCTCCTGTTTGTTTCATGGCATTGCTTTCAATTCCGAGTCCCACGGACTCCCAATTGAACTAAGATTCACTACTATCACTTTTACTCAATCGCTTTTACTACAAGCTTTACTTTAAGTGGTACCTAGCTCTCTGGCATCGCTATTTATCAAAAACAAAGGTTTTTTAACTTTCTCTATCATGCTCAGATCAGCCCAGAGAAGTACCCATTATGATCCAATAAATCTCAAATCAAACAAAATTCAAGTGAGTAGTGTGTCTCTTTTGTCCGGCTATCCTAGTAGCCCTAAAATCAAGTCATCCCTGTGACTATCTGTGATCATCCCAGTGACCAACCGAATTTATAACTCAAGAGGACACTACTCACAACTCACACACAACTTGATTGTCATAAAGCAACTAAATGTCACCCTCACAAGGTTCAGAATCACTAACATCAATGGGTACTTGTCCATCGGGCATTCTTCTTAGCCTATCGTGAAGGTTGATTGCTAATCTCAATACCAGTCATTGCAATAACAATAATAAAGTGCTTAACACCATATTTTATCGCTTAATTTTCTTTAACTAGCGAGTATTTAACGCAAAAATTGGAAGTAAATCGAAACGAATTCACCTTTATGCTGCGACGTGTCCGATGGTGGATAAATTGAGCAGACCTCAACACGTTGCTCGCACCGCACTTTACCAGTACCGCTGCCATAGCTGCCATCGCCACGACCGCCGTTACCACCATCAGCGTCATCAGCGCCATCAGTGCCATCCACATCGCGCCATAACCGCCAACAGCGCAGTGTCGTCACCGCCAGCCGCGCCGCGCCGTCACCGCCAGCGCTGTGCTGTCACCGCCAGCCGCGCCGCGCCATCATCGCCATCTGAGCCGCGCCATCATCGCCATCCGCGCCGCGCCATTACCGCCATAATTTCTCAGTTCTTTTCTTTGTTCATCAGCAGCGATTTCTTCTTTCATAAAAACTTCACTACATTTTTTTGATATGTGGGTAGATTTCAATTTTTGAAGTTTCGAGATAACATAAATTTATTTTGATTGATTGATTGATTTACAATCATTGATTATCAACTATTGATTGAATGTATTGATTCTGGAACTTCATTGTTATTATCTTGTAGTGTGCGTTTCAAATAATAAAATCACTTCATTTCGTGCTTGACGTGATTTGTAACTTCAATAAACTTATCTTGCGGGTATTTGGTGGTTTTGATGCCCGAGTGAATCCCACTTCTGATGTCGGAGCTAGATGCATATTAGTGACTTGTTCGTTCTTGATGGAATATTCTGGTACAGATCCGAGGCGTAGGTCTCAGGCAATTAAACCACACACACAATATGACAATTCTTGTATTAAATGTAGGTAATCAATTCTCACAAATTACTTAGTAGGTATACAATTATCAGAGTTGCGTGAACTACCGATCCCGTTTGGGGGTCCGAACTGTAAGGCTCTCACTAATCAAATCCTCCTCGACTCAATGCTCTCCAATATTTAAAATGTCTCCGGTGCCTCTCCAAACGATTCCGGTCACGTGACTCGTTACGTCACGATGTTCACACCCCACTGTTACAATGATATCAATTGAGTTACTAATTATCGTTAAATTATCGTGATCTACGACACATATATATATATATATATATATATATATATATATATATATATATATATATTAGTTTATATATATATATATATATATATATATATATATATATTAAATATATATTGTTAGGAGTCGAGGGTATTTCTAAATAATTTGTAGGCATCAACTGCTATAAATTAGTAACCAAGTGTTAGGTTTATGAATTCTTGTATCGTAGCTCTGTAGGTGTGAATAGTGATTGTCGATGTGATCTTTGAGTACTTTATCTAGTTTTTTATTACTGTGCTTGATTGGCCGCTTTGTGTCTTAGTTTTGTTACTGAATTAGTTTTAACATTGTAACCTTAGGATTAGATTTCGTATCATTAAATTATGTGAAATATGTAAATGTTGTAATGACCTTGAATCCTTTTTTTTTCATTAAATTTCTACATCATTTATAAAAATATATATATTGTTTAGTTTCTTAAATTATAATTTATTACTGATAACGTAATTTGTAAAGTTGCATTCCATGTTATATTTTTTTTAGGATTAATATAGATAGAGCAAATGATCAAAGGCTGACTTAATAAACTAAGATAGGAATCTAGTTATTTGCAAACCGCGAAGTGTTCAAAGTAATAAAAACTTATATACTTCCTTGGAATGAAATAAATAGCACTCGTGCAATAGCGTGAGCCGAGCAACTGGCGAGTTAGCTATTTATAATAATTAAATATTTATGATTAAGTATTTTATAATTGTATGCTAGTCATTTTTATCTATTGTGTATTTTAGAATGTATTATAGTCCACTACTCCTTGGAGTTGATCCTTTTTTTCCACGCAGAAGATCCTAAGAAGAGTATATTTATGTTTTGTTTTTCTACACATAGTTTATGTTTTAAGATTAATAAAAAGATTTATGTGACTAATATTCCGAGCAGTTAGTATCTCAGACAATGGTGATTGTAATCAAATTATTTTTGTAGTACAAAAAGCCTATACAAAAAAAGAACCTTTTAACAAATAATTTTCACATACCTAACAATTACAAAAATATTTTTTCAATTTTAGTAGCTAGAAGTAAATACATTAATAATAACTCTTATTCTTTAGATTTCAAGTTTGTATCAAGGGTATATACTAAAGGAATAAATAATGTTTTTGATAGAAATGGCTGTTACGTTAAACAGCCAATATCTATTTATGATGTACTCACTTTAAAAGCTTGTCAACATTTTCGAGACTTAACGTTTTAGAGTATAGGATTGACTGCAGTTGAGATGTAACTGTTTTTGGCGCTTAAATATTTGAATACTCGCCTTAGCTAAAATAAAATTTAAACATTTAATTTTTGAATTAAAAGTTCTCTAGGAGCGACTAGAGGGTAACTCATATTGTTCTTTCGACAGAAGTAACGCTTAGTAATCTATATTCCATGTAGATAGTTACCGCTATTCAAAAAAAGTAATTTGCAATAGAACAATTACTAAAGTTATTGTTCTGAGGTGATTTGCTTTGGCCGTGAGTATACCTATGTGAAGTCATATACTCGATGCTTCTTGAGTTATACGCAAAATAGTGGAGAAGTCATAAATTAAGATTATTTATTTTTAATAAGCTAAACTTACCGTTAATTTCCTTCTCAATTATTTTATTTGTGAGTGAAATTATTACTTACTCTTGTCTTCTAACTGTTTAAGAATAATTATTAAAAATAATTGGTTTTAATAGGTCAAAAGCCTCTATCAGGAGCCGAAGGAACAAAATTATGGTACCAGAGAAAGAAACTGAGAGCGAGTCTATTATACGAAATAATGATTTATGTAATACTGAAAATGCTGTAGCGACAAGTACATATTTTTAATATTAATTCATTTATTATTATCGGTTGAAATAATTTAAGAATAATTTCATTTTACTTTCTGTTATTTTAGATGCAGAGTCATCGGTTCCAAATTTACATGGAGTGACAAGATTACATCAAACGCAGAATTTTGATTTTGATATAAATTTACCAGGAACACTTGTTGCCGAAACAAGGACTGATCCTTCGCAATAAATCTCAAATCATCGTTATCGAGAGTTTAATTTGCATAAAAGGACCCGAGAAATGTATAAGAAAACAATTTCAACATGATAATGAAGTTTATAATAATATGCCAATTAGGCCAGCCTACAACCTTTTTAACCATGAATGCTAATGAAATCGGTTAAAAATCGGAAAATTAAATAACAAGTAGTATCGACAGCAACAGATATGTATGTAATTTGTCAGTCAGTTGAACAAGAAGCATACGTACGACAGCAATTTCATAAAATGTTATTGATAACAGGAGAAAGTCCTTATGAAATCATACTAGTTCCTACCAAATTTTACTTTACTACAATAAATATTGATGTATCTGACGGCCTAGCCAACGGTTGTCTTGAAAGGTTAGTGTATATTGAACATGAACGTGGCAGTGATGAAATTATACGTTTATGGTTTGAGTTTCCTGATAATATAGGAGAGAAAATTCGCAAAAAGTTGCCCATCATATTTAATCCCCAAAACCTTAGTAGAACAGCACTTCCGATTTTACGAAAATCCGTCATCTGTACCAATAAATAAGACTATAATAAGAAATAAGACTATATTCGCAAAAAGAAATCACATTCCATTATTTTCTGCTTGTGTGCAAGTAACACCTTGAGACTTATGTATCGTAAATACATAAGTCTCAAGGTGTTACTTTTGACCAAATCGTTTATGAATACAATTAAAGTCACAGTCAACAACTTTTATATGTCACTTTAACTCGAGTGACTGATATTAATTGATTGTTTATTGTCTTAAACACCAATGACAAAAATTTTATCACGGATGAAAGCGCCCAGTAGGAATAATAGATTTTCAATGAGAATTTGAAAGTCTTTCAAACTAATAACACAACTGGAAGGATTATGTAACCTTGCAAATGAGAGTAATATTACACTATTTTCCTTCAATTGCCAAAGATCATGTTTCAAAGCTCATGTTTCTGATTTGAATGATAAAGTATAAAAAAAGTTCCACAATGCTATTATTTCCCGAAACTTGTATGAAAAATGAGGATCAAATTTTTATTGATAATTTTTACTGTATTACCCAATACATACGGCCCAACTCAACTGCTGGCGGTGTAGCTGTATTTAATGTTAATTTTCATTTTGAATCTCAACAGTTACTTGATTTTTTGAAAGAAATATTGGATCTAACGATCAATACTAATCCATTTCAATCAACAACGCGTTTCGGCACAACAATAGATTCTGTTATTTCAAGAAAATTAGGAAATTAGAAAATTTGGAGAGTAAAATCTATGTTTCACATTTTAGTTTTAATAAACCTATTATTTCATATATAAAATATAAAAAATAATGATAACTTTAAAATTATTACTTTTAATGAATAATACAAATATAATATGTATTATATATCTTTTTGTAAATTATAAAGACAATAAATATAATTTAATTTTTATTGAATATTTATGTTAAGTTGAAGTTTAATCATTTCAGCGATATGTACGTCAAAGAAGTTTTACTTCAATCAAATCAATACATTTTTATTAACTTGAATTTGAACAATTCAAAATCAATACATTTTTATTAACTTGAAAACAGACTTGAACCCTCATATAACGAAACTTATATGAGGGTTCAAGTCTGTTATTATTTTAAAGTTTGACTTTGTCATTATTATCTCTCTAAATCTTATTCATTTTTAAGATGGTAGAAAAAGTGTTTTCCTGCCATTTTTCAATTATTTTATTTTGGCACTAAAGCTAATAAATGGGTTAATAAATGAGAATATTTTACGTAATCATTATACATTTTTTTAAATTTTATTTTAAGTTTTTAAATTCTTTTCACATCTGCAAAGTATTTTAGTTTAGATATGGGTGGGTTGGCAGGCTAGGAGATAAGAATATTGCTCTTCAATGCCAAATTAATCAGGATAATATATTTCAATAATTAAGTTCTATAAATGAGACAACGTTCCACCTAACACGTAGCACTTATTTGCGATGCCGTCTTAAGTCTTAGCGGTCTGTTTTACGTCAGAGTAAACCCCCCATGGAGACAGGATGCCATGATGCCATGCCGTATCAGGCTACGGTATGGCATTAACTAAGACTCTTAAGAATACTAAAACAAAGCTTATTTTTATTTACAGGTACATAACTGATACAAAATATGGCTGATTGAAGGAAGAAATAGCGATAGCACAGTGTTGATTATGTAAAATGTGGTTTCGTTTCATAAATGGGAGACGTGGTTGCCCCTATGCCTTTTATACAAGAAAATTTTGAGCAATGATTCTATATGACCGTCGAAACTCTAAGATCATCTAAGAAATTATCGTCCTGATAAAATAGGTAAATATTTGAAATATTATCAAACATTAAAAGAAAAATTTACGTCTAAATGTAACGATGAATATCTCATTACTTACTTACTATTAGAAATAACGAAGAAACGTTAATTTTAATCGCTGTTAAGAGGTTTTTAAAACTTCATCCCTAATTTCCTTTAGACATATTCAGAAAAAACCTTTGAGGCACAGCACAGTACAAATACTTGTTGATGAAAAGCTCTGATATTAAAAGTTTCTTGTGTAGCTAATGCAAACAAATCAATTTTTCCATTTAGCTTTACGACTCAACTTTACCTGGTGAAAAAGCATTATTATTGGCATATGTTCGATTTGTTATGAACGAAGAAATTCATGAAGAGTCACAATTTTAAAATAATTATACCGGAGGTAATTGTAATCCACTGTGTCATCCACCGATAACACCTAGTAGCGAAAAATGATAGATTGCACCAATCGCTTCAATTTCACTTTAATGAACAATCAATAAGGTAAGAAGTAATGAATTGAACAGATGTTCATTTGCACAATTTTGCATTAAAAATAACGATGACTTCCAATGATTGCCCTTACATACTGAAGTAGGTGTCGAAAGGTGCATATTTAACTCACTTTTTGAATCAATTTTAAAGTTTCTTTAAAGTAGAGATCTGATAAATTTAAAAGTGGACACCACGTATTCGATAATTGTTTTTCAAAGAAATTACATTAAATTAATTGGTATTACGGAGGGACGACTCAAAATTGGATGAAAACAAAAAATATAGTTTCTGTTTTATTTTTTTGAAAATTTAAATTTATGAATCAAAATATTTGAATTTTCAAAGTTTTTAAACTTGTCACAGGTAGAATGTGTTGGTGAGGATATTTAATATTTAATTGACCTGCATGATGACTTCACAATGACAATTAAAGATATACTGAAAATGGAAATACCATCATAAATATTAAATCCGTATGATGAAACAGAAGTGGAGAATGTTATATTACAAGAAGAGTTATTCGAGCTTAGTATTAATGAGGAACTGAAGATGTATTTTAAAAGAGGGTATCAAACATTTTGGTTTCAGACAGAAATACCCAAAAATAGCCACCGAACTGGACTGTGGAAAATTGCGAAAAAGCTTTTTCCTCGTTATTTATTTATTTCTTTATTTATTATAAGGCATAACTACAGAGTTAAAAGTAAAATTGTATAATGTTAAATAAGAGACACGATAAGTGTGAACCCCGATAACAGCTACGCACAGCATGCAATTAAAAACAGTAACAATTATGTGCTAGAGGTTCACACCTGGCTTAGACATAAGCCGGTGAGGAATCAAAAAACAAAAACACTTAAGACTAAATAAAAAATATAAATGAACTGAATTATAAAACAATGATAATGAATTATATAACAATTAATATACTATGAAAAAATAAAGATGTTGAACATATCGAATAATGTTGATATATTCTTCAAGTAGGATTAGATTTTTTGATTGAGATTTTGATTTATATCTGTCGCAAAAAGTTTTACTGTCTTTACAAATTTATAACAAAAAAGGAGCAGGTTAAATGACACGGAACGGGGAGATTTGCGGTTAATCATGGCAAAACTGTAGCAAAATGTTTATAATTTGCTGACAGTTTATAAAGTACATCTCTGCCATTAAAAATATGATTACTATGTGATTCTCATTTAAGAGTAGAAGTTACATTACGTCATTAATGGTATTTTTTAAAATTATTACGATAAATCTAAGTGTAATAATTATGACGCGCATATCGATATGTGTTAATTATTAATATTTGAATAAAAACAACACAAGAATATAACTAATAACTAAGTAAATAGGGCTAAATTCAAATTAAATCTTTTATTGAAAATTAATATTCGAATATGAAAAGACATAATAACGAGATTTCGAGCCAAAGCCTTAGAATCGCTAGCGTGAGAATAAATAATTAAAACGTTCAGGATTTCCTTTATTTTAATAATTGGGAAAGATGTTTTGTTTGTTACTTTTGTTTTTTTTTTTTATAGAAAGCTTGGTTCGTCGAAATGGTTCTTACCTGTGTTTGGTCGAAATAGAAGTAGTCGTTTTCAAGATATGGAGCTATTATTGGTACTGGTGGAAGGTTTTTATATAATATTGATGATAAAAACCTAAACAAGTGTAATTAGTATATTCGTAGGTTTATTAAGTACAATATAAAAATAAATTAAAAAAACTAAAAAGCAAATAAATATATATTTAAGATGCAAAAATACGTCTAAAAAGGATAAATAATATTATTAAGTATTTATTGAAGTTGTTGCGTCGGTGAACCGCTAAATAAAGTAACAAAATGAAATGCAACTAAGTTACCAAGGCAAATAACGAAATAACAATATCAAATCATATAGTCTAAGTCCTCATGCATTAGCTCCGAAAAATTTTGTAAATTAGAGACCATCGTCAACGTACGCGCAACGATCGCCCAACACAACGACTTTAATAATTACATAATAATATTATTTTTATCCTTTTAAGACGTGTTTTTGTATCGGGGGTTTTTTATTTCTTTTACTGTGAATTTTAAGATAAGATGCTAAAGAAAATATTATTTAGTTTCGATTTTAGGTAAAACATCCTTAGTGTTACCATAAAAGACGGAGGTTCCTTACAAGGCTAGTGAAAAATTTGGCGGTTGGTCTTGCAAGGGTACAAAGTTTTTACTAAGTTCTTATTAAAAACTTTTCAAACATTGGAAATATGAACGAATGACTTTTAAATACGTCCCTCAAAACTTGAAACAATGTTTTATATTTATTCTATGTAACCTTATTACTTTTTAGAAACGATTACAATATGTTAAACATTCAATGTTTCTTTTAAATAAAAGAGCTTTTTATGTTCTTTCAGTAAAAGTTAATATTTTAATTATTGCAACTCTAATTTTCAATTAAAAAACTTATTTATTTGGCCTTATATGGAGCCCTGTCCCTAGCAAGGAGTTTAACAAGAGTTTAATAAATAGTTATAATATATAGAATTAAAAAAATGTGATACACAATAAAAGAGAGTGTTAATTATTAATTTGTTTCTTTCATTTATGCAGCAATTGAACTTAGAAAAACTGTTTATTTGTTACAGTGGACATCCACGATCCTCCCACTTATATTTTTGTTTTATATTTTACTTACGTTGTAATTTTCCTCATAGCTGAGTCCTGGAATTAGTATCATTATACGAAGTACCGTGCACGGCGACCAGCAAGTCAAAAATGATGCAGCAACTGCAGCTAAAATTCAAATGTGGTTAAAAATAGTTTTATAGAGTATGATATTCATTAAATACGGACATTTGATCACTAGTTGCACTTATTAAAAAAAAGTATTTAAATTTTAGGGTACGAAAACAGGCCAGGTAAAAAGCTTAGGCTTACATTTTGGAAATATATCATTTTGTTAGAAAATGTATTCAACTTACCTAACGTCGTAAACGTTTGTGCTTTGCTTTGCTTTGTGCTTTGTTTCTATTATGATTACTGCTCGTCGGATTCGCTGTAGAACGTGGCTTTTTCGATTTTAACTTATAAATATAAATTTACATAAATATATAATGAAAAATAAACCGATAAGGGCAGAGATTCGAACCCTCGACTACTGGGAAATGGTGCCGTCGCTCTACCAACTGAGCTACCGTATCGCTGTCCGCTTCGGTGAATTAAGCATTCTATATGTGATCGTCTTTATCGAGACGGTGATAACATCTATGAGGTTTCTTTCGAAAATCCTAACCAATGTTTCTAACTTTGTAGTATAGATAAACATTGAACGGTAGCTCAGTTGGTAGAGCGACGGGACGGCTATACATGTTTATAAATATTTTCAAACAGTACAGATATAACTGTCATTGGGATAACAAAAAACACCAACAGCTCATTTGTCACTAAATGCATTTAATATTTTTTCAACACAGCAAAGACACAATATACTTTCTTTTTTTCTTTCCATAAAATATATAAAATACACACTTGGAAACGAAAAAAGACAAGAAACTAACCAGTTGAATGTTACTATTTTAAGAATACGGGACTTTAAAGAAAGTTTTTGCCTCAAAAAGGGTTCGGAAAAAACGAGATAACTCTTTATTGTAAGTGCAAGTATGGTGAGGACATTGCAGTAGCTCAGAGGATCCCAAAGAAAAAAATGAATCCGACACCCTTCCTTTCCAATAGGGTAACAATCTGGTAACCAGACAATGTACGATTCAGCAGGAACAAAGAAACTTATCATAAAATCTGTGACAGCAAGATTAAGAAGATATAAATTTTTGTTTAAGTCCTCATAGTTTTGTTCCTTGCAATGACAGCCAGCAAAAGTACAAACATTGCCTATCAAATTAATCACCAGAGACGTACCGAGGAACAAAATTAGAATGCTTTTAATTACGTCACTATCTTCATAAGAGCTTTTGTCGTCATATAATCATAGTCCGATTCAATATGAATGGTATATAACATTGTTTTTGTAAGTTTCATTAAATGATAACATGTTTAAAAGTGTATATAAATAAAGAATGAAAAATAAACCGACACGGGACTACTGGGAAATCGTCCCGACGCTCGTTTCCCAGTAGTCGCGGGTTCGAATCCCTGCCGGTGTCGGTTTATTTTTCATTCTATATTTATTTAAATTTAAATAAGTTTAATATGTCTATACATGTTTATAGATATTTTCAAACATTATGTTTAAAAGTGTATTAATGTTACATCTTCAACAAACAGTGTTATTTTTTTATAATGAAATGATGTTGTTGTTGTGGCTTTAGTAAAATTATAAAGCATCACTTAATCAGGAGCGGTGTTATTGATGTTGCAATATAATGATATCACCATATATTCATTATGATGTTTTCACACCTTTTTATTTGATACGCAATTCCGGCGTATCAAAAATAAAACTTCATGTATATTTTCTTTATAAATAACTAATCGGTTAACCTTGTATCCGCTAACTTTATAGTCGTTAGATGAATTGTTTATATATCAACATAGTTACTGGGGAAACAAGTATTGGATATCAGACCTAAACATAAATTAATATAAGATGTCATGTCACCAAGCCATGTGAAATTAAATAAGAACTTCAGGAAATAAAAAGATATTAAAGCTGAATTTACATAAATGTCTTATTTAAAAGTGAGAATATGGCCTTATTTATTTTTATTTTTTAGAACACCTTGTAGATCGAAAGTAATTGAGGATAGTCAAACAAGCGATCCAATTGCTAGCAATCATAGTGGAGCGATAGTCACCCCTAATTGAAATTGAAATTTATCGTACCTTCTTGCGTAGCTATAGTATGTTATATACATTTGTGGACATTTACGGTAACGACACAAACAGGAAAAATTGGGTAATAAAATAATAACAACCTGTTTAATTAACAATCTAGGTAGCTCTTTTAAAATAATTATTACAATAACAATCAATAAATTAAAATCAAATTGAGTATCTTACAATATACATATAAACTTAAATATTTCAACAAAATTCGATTACAGTCTCGTTTCTGTGTAAATCTCTATAAAACACTGAACTTATATTAATTACCTATTCCATTTATAGTATAGGCTAAGATTTGGAATTTAGTCCTGACTAAACTTCTCCTCATCGACCTCGTGGCCCCATTCCATGTGAGAGCCGTCTCCCGTCCTCTTTACTCTCTTCTCTATGACTTCAGATGACACTGTCTTGAGATCGTAAGCCCATCCAATTTTCGACATGGTGTCTATAAACAATTTTGATAAGTTCAAAGAATAATTTCCCAATTCAGCTGTTTTGTAGTCCCATGGGAAAGTGTGGTGGTAGTTGTGGAACCCTTCACCAAGAACCACTAAAGACACCGGTTTGGTTTCTACGGGATTGATATTCTTGTCGTAGGGTTTGTCACCCCATTTATGTGCAGCCGAGTTAACCAGCCATGTAACATTTAGAACGTACACGTATCGGAAAATAGCACACACAAAGTAGGCGTCCCATAAAGTTTCGCCCCACAGTGTTGGTATATAAGTCGGCAGTATGAAGCAAGCCAAAGGCATCAGGATAAGATAGTAACTGAAATAAAATAACGTTTTAAACATAAGTAATATTTTTTTTAATTTGAATTTTTCTACCTATGGCTTTAATAATAATAATAATAATTAACTTATTATGAAATTAGAATTAATAATTTATTTATTATGACATTAGAATAGTGACTATACTATTGAATTCCGAATCAATAAATAAGTAATAGAATATGCAATTTTTCATCTGGTTTTTGCCAGATCTTTTTCTATTGGAGCTTGCAATTAGAGGCCAACGTTTTCTAAGTACAATAGGTGCTTACTAAAATTAAAATAACTATAGTTATATTAGAGATGTATTTATGTTTATGCTTATAGTAATATATGAACTCACTTTTTCTGGAAGCGCAGTACAGGATCAGCCTTAAGGTCACTCATGTCAATTGTGTGGCCCTTCGCTCTGATTTCTGGATGCTTTCGCACTAACAGCCAGCCCACATGAGAGAAGAAAAACCCTCTGGTCGCATTGTGAGGGTCCGCATCCGTCTCTGAGTACTTGTGATGCATTCTATGATCACGAGCCCAGTCCATTACAGAATCCTGGTAAAAAGATATTTAAAAATTTAAGTTTAAAAAATATGCTGGAATGTCTTTTGCAACGTGATGTAAAGTAATGTGTTAATGTCACATATAACTCTTTTATAATTTTTTCCAATAATCTGGGAAAAATCCCCAATATTCCCTGGTCAGATAATATTTTATTATATATATATATATATAATAAAATATTATTGGAAAAAATTATAAAAGAGTTATATGTGACATTAACACTTACTAATTTACGACATTATTTTAATTTATAACATTATTGATTTACGTCGCGACTGTCGTTGACAGCTGATCGTAGCAGCATTTAACCCGTTAATTATATTAATTTAAAACTTATCGTATCTCATTTAAATCATCGTGTCTCTTTATTTCACGATTTGAATAGTGTACTGTGTCGTTTCTTAGTGTTAAACATTTGTGCATTTGATAATATTGGTGTATACTTATAAAGTTTATGAGAGAACTATATCGTTCAATGTCCTCCTTTAAACTTCCATCTGTCAGTGTTAGTGTCTGATTATTGAGTGCTGTTGCAATAAGATAAGTAGTAAACTCGGTTATTTTCATTACATAGTTTAAAAATAACACTAACTTGTCGAAACTATTCAGTGATAATAACAATTAAATATAACAATTTAAGTTACTAGGGTTGTCTTTTTTTGCTAGAGGAATAAGAATGGCCTGTTTCCATAGGTCAGGAAAAGTGCCGGACTGTATAGATTTATTAATAATGTGTAAAACGGTATTTGATATGAAAGGAAAAGATATGCTTAACATTTCTAGCGAAATACCATCAACACCTATAGCATTTGATTTCAGATTTTTTAAAGTTTTAATAATTGTGATATCATCTACGGTATTGAGGTTAAAGTGGAGCGAGTCATTGAATCTATTTGTCGTGAAAAAACGCACACATGTGTCCGATACCTTTTATTTTCCCGGTATTTGTAGAAAATGATTATTTAATATATTTGGGTCATTAAGACCTTCAGACTGGAAACCATCGTGCCTTTTTTTATATTCTATATTGCGCTTAAGATGGTTCCACATGTACTTCGAATTCTTGGCATTATTGTTAATAAAATGAGTAAAATATGCAGTTTTCTCACTATTTAATGCCGATTCCACTAAACCCTTTAATTCTTTGTAATAGGACATGTGAGATCCTTTAGACGTACGCCGCGCCCTAATATGCGCTGAGTCTCGCTTTCTCATCATTTGAATAATATTATGTGTGATCCAGGGATATTGTTGGGTCCTAAAATAACGGCTTGTTAAGGGGGCTAATATATCGAATACAATTAGGAAGTCTCTAGTAACCTGGTTTAACCGCCCTGTTAACTGCCTTGTTACTAACTGCTGCGAGCGGCGCGAGTGCGTCGCAATACTGACTCGACCGGTGTCATTGACGGAGAGTCTAGGCGCTTTTACTTGAATGAGCGCTTAACCCCTCTCAACCGTTTCTTATTATACAAGACGCGTGAGGAAGGCAAGAAAAAAGGATGGCGTTTTGTTTGGACAAGAAGTGGTCGGATATATATCAGACGTGATATCGCAACAACTGTTTATCGCATACGCACGGAATCTGATATACCCAAGTTTTTTTGTGTAAATGTAATTTAGTGTCTATGAATTTAGTATTATGCCTATTCTTTTATCCACTTAATGTTTATTGTATTTGTTCCAACGTCGCGTTTCGAAATATCTTGTTTGTTTTCTTTAAATATGATTTGTTAATTTCTAATTATAAAAATTTATCTATTGCATATGACCCTGCCACATTAAATACAATTTTTTGTTTTGTAGCTTATGCTCATGTATTCTGTTTCTCCATGCTACCTTATAATTTATTAATTACTATTATCTTTTTATATCCAATTAATAACAATAACAATCTATTACATATACGAATGTGCATAAATAACTTGTTCACTATTTGTATTATTGTTTTTAATTATAATATTATAAAATATAATTATTTATTTAACCAATACTTTATGCTATCAACCAATTACTTATTAAAATGTTAGGATCACGACATTTGAAAATTGGTTTTTTAAACGTGTGCTCGTTAGGAACGCGGCATGACGAATTTGTAGTTGCCACTAACCGTCATAATGTTGATATCATCGCCTTAAACGAAACCTGGCTGAGAGATGGTGAAGAGGGACGCGCTCCGGCGATGCCTGGCTATCGCCTACGTCACAAGCCAAGGCCCTTAGAGGTGCGTACACGTGGTGGCGGAGTAGGCTTTTATGTAAAAAGCAACATTACCTTTCGATCTATTTCACACCCAGAAACAGAATGCGTAGAACAAATGTGGTTAAATGTTAACGTTGGAGGAAAGAAACTTATTATTGGTACTGCTTATAGACCTCCTTGGTTAAGTCCTGTAGTGTTTATAGATGCCTTAACAGACACGTTCGCCTCCTTTTCGTACTACGACAATATCGTATTGATGGGCGACTTCAACATAAACCTTCTTGATTCTAGCAATGTACACACTCGAATGCTGTATGATTTTTTTACTTATACAAACCTAAACCAAATAATTGACAAACCAACAAACTTCACCTCCCACAGTGAAACATTAATTGATCTCATATGTGTTGATGGTAACGTTAGTAATGTCTGGGTGGATTACATTGGAGACCTCGGTAGTCACGCCATGTTATCCTTTAACCTTGATGTAATAAAAAAAAAGCCGAAACCTCACATTAAATACTTTAGACCAATTAAAAATATTGATATTGGGGATCTCAGGAACCTGATAACCTCGATCGATTGGGAATGTATACACACCAAAGATGTTAACACTATAGTTAGTTTACTAGAGACTTCCTAATTGTATTCGATATATTAGCCCCCTTAACAAGCCGTTATTTTAGGACCCAACAATATCCCTGGATCACACATAATATTATTCAAATGATGAGAAAGCGAGACTCAGCGCATATTAGGGCGCGGCGTACGTCTAAAGGATCTCACATGTCCTATTACAAAGAATTAAAGGGTTTAGTGGAATCGGCATTAAATAGTGAGAAAACTGCATATTTTACTCATTTTATTAACAATAATGCCAAGAATTCGAAGTACATGTGGAACCATCTTAAGCGCAATATAGAATATAAAAAAAGGCACGATGGTTTCCTGTCTGAAGGTCTTAATGACCCAAATATATTAAATAATCATTTTCTACAAATACCGGGAAAATAAAAGGTATCGGACACATGTGTGCGTTTTTTCACGACAAATAGATTCAATGACTCGCTCCACTTTAACCTCAATACCGTAGATGATATCACAATTATTAAAACTTTAAAAAATCTGAAATCAAATGCTATAGGCGTTGATGGTATTTCGCTAGAAATGTTAAGCATATCTTTTCCTTTCATATCAAATACCGTTTTACACATTATTAATAAATCTATACAGTCCGGCACTTTTCCTGACCTATGGAAACAGGCCATTCTTATTCCTCTAGCAAAAAAAGACAACCCTAGTAACTTAAATGATCTTCGTCCCATAAGTATTCTGCCATGTCTTTCAAAAATTTTAGAAAAAATAGTTTGTCGTCAACTTACTTTATACTTAGAAACCAACAATATATTACCGGATTTACAGTCAGGCTTCAGAAAAGGAAGAGGCACTACTACGGCGCTTGCCAATGTAGTGGACGATATCCTAACTGCACAGGATGATGGGTGGGGCACAGTTCTTGTGTTCCTTGATTTCTCTCGTGCTTTTGAAACCATTAATTTAACCCTACTCTTGGCCAAGCTTTCATATTATGGTTTTAGTGAAGAAGCTATTAAATGGTTTAAAAGCTACCTTTTGGATAGATCACAAGATGTTGAGGTCACCCAAGAGGACGGTTCTAAGAACTTGTCGCTACGCAAAAGTGTTCCCAGAGGTGTGCCTCAGGGCTCTATTTTAGGTCCCGTGCTGTTTACACTTTTTTGCGCAGATATTGTTAATAGTATAAGACATTGTAAATATCACATTTACGCTGATGATATACAATTATATATATCTTTCAAGCCAGAGAATGTAGATGTCGCTTTAAAAAAACTCAACGATGATCTTAGTAGTATTGCTTTATGGTTCGACTCGAATAATTTAATTCTCAATCCGAATAAAACAAAATTTATGATACTAGGAACTCCGACGCAGATACGTAAAATCTCAAATTTAGCTCCTCCCATTGTGATGCAAAACATTCACATAGAACGTGTTTCTGAGGTTAGAAATCTTGGTGTTTTAGTAGATGAAGGCTTAAGATTTGAAAGCCATGTGAAACATACCATCCGATCGTGTTTTTACCGCCTAAAGTTATTATACCGCATTAGAAAATATTTAATTACTAGAGTAAGAGTCAACTTGTGCGAGGCTCTTATTTTATCAAAGTTAAATTATGCCGATGCTGTGTGGGGCCCCAGACTACTATCACGTACTAAAAAAATCATACAATGTGTTCAAAATGCATGTGCGAGATTTTGCTTTAACATCCCTCCGCGATCACATATTACACCGTTTTTAAATACCGCACGGATTTTGAAGATGGACTATATGGCAGCCACAGAATACCAGCGTTGAAAACATTGTATTCAACATTTGCTGAGTGGTCAACCAATTTGGACGACATATTATATTTCTTTGTTTACTTTTATATTTCCATGTTTTTTTTTTTATATTTTTATTATGATCATTTCTAATTTAATTGTTTTACGTTAAGAGTTATGTCCTTTTTATTTTTAATTTTGTTATTGATTTTATTTTTTGTTTTATATGTTGTCCAAATAAAGTTTTTTGATTTGATTTGATTTGATGATATCATATATATAGTTGTTGCCTACGACTTCGTCCGCGTCATTATGAAGATATGCATTGCTATTAAGTTCTTTAATACAAATTATTTTCAAACTCCGGTCACTCGCAATGCTTATCACACTATGTAACTTTTTAAAACTACCATTAAATAAAAGACTCTGTTAAGAGGATCTTCGATCTCGAAAATAATGCCAGGATCATCAAGGGAAGAAGTATCGAAGTCCGATCCGTTCGAAGTTCGATAAATAAACCTAGTTTTGTTTATTCTAAATCATTATAATGTATCTTGACCATGATTACATTTATTAAACTCTTTTAGTATTTTTTTCAAACGTGGCAACATCAAACTCCTTTCGTTAAGACCTTTCGTTAACTAAAAGGATTGTTTTCCTGTCAATTGATAATTTCTTAAATAGGAACTTTTTAATTAAATAAATGGTTACAAAATTGCAACGTGCAAATAGGTTTAAAATTAAAAAAATTAAAAACTGGTAATTTTATTTATATTCGAGCGTATTGCCCGCGGACAACCGAAAATAGATATTGCCGTTTAATAGTTATTTTTATACTCCACCAACCTGCATTAGAGCAGTGTGGTGGAGTAAGCTCCAGGCCTCTCCAAATTATGAGGAGAGCCCGTGCGACGCAATGGGAAATAAAAAGGATTGTAGCCAGTTATTTTTATAAAACTTCTCTATAAATAAAATTTTTAGTAATATTTCCAAACTGCAGTATAAATTTTGTTAGAGAAACAATCATTTCTTAAATCTACGCCAGCTACTTCTAATGTTTCTCCCTGGGCCTTATGGCATAACACAATTTAAGTGGAAATTGGAGGCGCTTAAATTAAATTTGGTAATCTGATGGTATAAATGGAATCCGCGGTATGAAAACAATTTCTCCTTGATTCCCACCACTAATAATGTTTGCTTCAATTATATGTTTATGTAGTCTTTATTTGTAGTCTAGTTCTATTAACCAGTTAAGGTGGATTAAGATTCAGTAGATTTTTTGTTAATTGATCACATTGAGGTATGTTAATCTTCTCCAGGGCAGAATATGATGGTATATTGCAGAGCATCATAAGCCCGGTGTGTTTCACGGACACGCACCAATCTATTATCTCTCCCGTGAAGAATAATATCTCTATTTTCAAATTCTTGACCGACTATGACTACTGCTTACTTTTATAGAGGTCGGTGCATTAAAACGACCACCATGTTCTCCAACAGGTTTTCAGTTGGCACTAATTAATTATATATATATATATATATATATATATATATATATATATATATATGTAAACAAATAAAAGAGATAAAACTTGACTTTCATAACGACCTAATTGGTTATGGACAAAACAAACAAGTCATGTCTGACCCGAATCACGCTCGAACATTGTAAATCATACGTGGTGTCTTAATCTCATGACTTGTTTAATCTTTCTCCGCACCAGGCATTAAATATACAACTTCAACTTCAGGTTTAACCCTTTTTTACAGTGATTGATGTTCTGTTTTAATATTATTTAAAACTAAAAGTTCCTAACCTAAGTAAACTTAGGGATTACATTTTTTAGTCTGAAGTCTGAACAATCATCCTATCCATCGATGAATTAGTCACAAAGAAGACGTCTTATTACTTATTTTAAGAACTTTAAATAAAGAGAACAATGACTAATAACAAAATAACTAATTTTATTTACATAGAAATAACTTTAATTTGTGGGTGAGATAATTCAGATTCATTACTTAAGAACCACCTAAAGATTTACCTTCAAACAAACAATATTGATACGTGGCTGATAATTCTAATTAACCACGAAGAAAACCGTGACATTTACCAATAACGTGAACCAGTCAAAGATAATACACAACACAACAATATTATATCATTAACAATTATATCATTCATAATATTAGGGGTACATAAAATTATAGGGGTTACATCAATGTGTGTAATTGGTCCTGATATTATTATTATTATTATTCTTCTTTAGCAATTTAGTACAAATAGAACATATTTTTAATTTCGATATACTATAAGTATAATTTATTCGTGTCAACACAACACTAAGACAATAGTTTTAAAAATGTTTGTTTGTCTCTTTGTTTGCTCATTTTGCTAAAACTAAGCTATGAGTTTTGATGAATTCGGCTTTGTAATTACTTACTATTTAAATTTTAACAACAAATAGAAAAATATATTTTATTTAAACAGATTTACTTAGATAAAAATCTCATTTTCATGGGAAAATACAGATAATTATGTTAACCTATAATTTTATTAAAACCGTGTACAAATTACTGATTTTTGTACAATATTTACGTGATGATAGACACTGTAGGAAGACCTAAAATTTTCAGCAAATAAAGCTGCTGGCAACAGCTAGTTAAATAAAAAAATATCAATTAAATAAGATTAATTATATATAATTATTAGTCGTACCAACAAATCTTAATAAATAGTTAATCTTATAATATTAATATTTTAAACCATGAATGATAGAAAAACATAAATGTTTATATATATATTTTCTTTCCTAATCAGAAGTAGACTCTCAAGTGTTAATACTATTATGTACGTACCTGAAAGGCAATTGTGTTGAATATTGTGAGTAAAATCCGAAGTGGAAGTTTGGCTTTATAGGATTTGTGTGCCCAGAGTCTGTGCGCGCCTGCTGTGATGCCAAGCCCAGAACACAGGTAAAGTACTACAGCTGCAAGAAAAATAAAATATAAACCACATATACTAAAATCGATTTCATGTATACCTTTTTGTCATATATCCCAGAGATGTAATTAAACAAAGTATTGAAATTATTTAGTTAAAGAATGTTCGATGAATCAATTACGTAGTTTTTGGTTATTAACATTGTGCATTGCGGTTGACAAGGGCCACTTTGTCAAATAACCAGAATGTGACTGTATAAACACTTGTCTAGGATGATTAACTAGTTTAATCGGATTATTTTATATGAATCTTGTTAGTATAATCATTATCAAAATAATTTAGAAAATCCAATATACCATTTAGCTTAACTAAACGTTATTACAAATCAATTCTCATTTAAATAATTAAAGTTGCGACTTAATAATTATTATAAAAAAATATTAATATATATTCTATACATAAAAATATATTTTGTTAGCAAAGTTTTTATTGAGTTTTTAAGAATAGAATTCTATTAATTCCTTAAAAAATACATATCTTTTGGCATGGCCATTTTTTTAGTGACATTGATATGATTTTTTTTTAATTTACTACAATTATAAAATAATTTATGTTATTTTAGAAAATACTGCAGATGAAAAGAATTCTACGTTAACTCTCCTTCAATCCTTCTTAATTCAAAGGTAACAACAAATCCAAACTTACCAAACATTTTTGTAGCCCACATCGCTTTTGTTAAAAATAGGTAAGCGCCGTAAACACCTCCTATATGTAAAAACGCGAACAGTATAACATTTCTCCAGACTATTTGCAGTTTTCTCTTCCCAGCAGAAGGCGGGACATTCGGTGAGTCGGCATCCTTGTTTACATCCGACTCGTTTAGTACCCAGGAATTCGTCTGCTGACCCTGGGGAGGCATAATTGTCTGGAAAAAATGTAATCTATCTTAAACGTTTTAAAAAGTGCCATGGGGTAAAGTGCTGTCATTATGATTTCTTAAATATAGGTAAACTAATTTTAATGTTACATCTTTATTAGTTTGTTTCAATGTCATCAATCAATATATATATATATATATATATATATGTATATATATATATATATGTTTGACATTGAAACAAACATATATATATATATATATATATATATATATATATATATATATGTTTGTTTCAATGTCATCAATCAATATATATATATATATATATTATATATATATATATATATATATATATATATATATATATATATATATATATATATATATATATGTATTTACAATAATGCTTAAATACATATATATATATGTATTTAAGCATTTGTGACAGTAATTATTCGTAATAAATTTTCATTGTTTTTTTTTATATTTTGCTTCTCATTTGTTATTTCTATTTGCTATGTCATGTCGGTTGTCCTAGAGTGCTTTAGAGCAGAAGAATAAAGATTTGGTTTTATTTGGTTTAAATATTTGATATAGTATCAGATTTTCTTGATACACAGTATGTGTACACTAATTGTTTTTATTTGTCAATTTAGAATAAATTATCTCCTGGCGTAGGTAATTATTGTCTCGTTTGGTTCGATTTGTATGGAAAAAGAGCAACTTATGTGACATTGCTCTTTTTTAATAAAAATCAAAGCTTGCTTTAATGCAATCCAACTCGCAAGAAACTCTCAGTTTTAACTATATCGTGAAATTTTTCTGAGATTTGTTTTCGTTTGAGATGTTATCATTCAATCCTTATTCAAGATATTTTAGAAAAATATACAAAAAATGCGTGGTGGTGTAGATGAATCATACTTTGCGACGCTCCTACACCAAATTATTTATTTTATGAAAAAAATTATAAATATATAAACTGTAGGATTTTTTTTCTAGTTTAATTTTGTACATAAATATTTTTTTCGTAAAATGCATCGAAAGGGAGATATTCCGAAAAAACTGTTTTTAGAGGCCATTTTTTCAATATGGCGGCATAGCGGGAAAGATACGAGTTGTTAATGTCGAAATTCAAAAAGAGCATACCGAAATCCATAAAATAATCAATTTTCATAACTCCCGGAAATCTTTTCAAGTAAAACTACCAAATGACTGGACTATTACTTCTCCACACGTTTGGTAATAGAATTTGATAGAAATTATGGTGGTTAAAGAAACAATAACCGCTTAGTATTAATAGCGGTTTTTGTTGTTTTTAATTGATTAAAGATAATCGAATGGTACACATATAAAACATACAGATATTCATAAATACAAATCCATGAAATATCTAAAGGGAGGTTTATTACGAGTAGGTACTATGGACAAGTTCAGGAGGTTTTAGAAAGTATTATTTTTACAATAATTATGTTGCAACGATAATTAATCCGAAAATCAGCGTAAAAACTAAACTATATATATATATATATATATATATACAATATTGGATTAATACTACTTTGCTCTTTCATTTGTTATTTTATATGTTAATATAGTAACATATTTTTTTTTATTATTAGCAAACATAGTCCTTTGATAATTGTTCGCTTGGTATATAAAAACGTACATCTGGTGTGTGTATAATTTATCGTAAATACTTTTTGGACGTAAGTTTGAAATTTTATTTTCTTAATATACTATATGTAATGTTTGAAAATATCTATGAACATGTATAGCCATGTTAAGCTTATTTAAATTTATAAAAATATAGATTCAAACATTAATTTCCGTAGTAGCGTCTTTTCAATTTTTCGATAGTAAAAGGGGTTTAGAGCATTTGGCTCGATGTGCCTCTGGATATAGCAGAGGTCTACCGATAGCCTACAAAATTATTAGCAGTTTACATGAACTCCAGATTAGAAATATAAATGTGAAGATGCAGTGGATTCCATCGCAACTTCTAGAAATCTGGCGCTATGTAAATTTATCTCTACAAAGATGAGTGTCGCTTCAAAGAATCTAACATTATACATATAATCGTCTTTATCGTTATAATAAATATCCATTATAAATTTCTTTAATTAAAAAAGAACAATAATTTTAATGACCAAATATTTTGATCGAAAATTTAAGATCTTAAAATAAACTTGAATTTAACTTTAAAGAAGTTTCAAAATCTCTAAAGCTTTACTAATTTTAGATATATACATATCAGTTTTAATTTATATTGGCTATTTATTATGTTTATTATTACTAATGGGATATAAATATGATATTTAGTTTTATATTTCGGAAAAAATCGGGTTTCAACCGTGGAATTTTCGTTTAGAGCGGCATTTTTTTATTTTTGTACTCCTTTATTGGTTGCTAAACTTAGTATATTAATATAATTATTTATTCAATTATAATTAATTAATTTTATAAACGGTAACTTCAAATTCCACTTCCGCACGATAAACAGAACATTATTCATTACAATCGCGAGGAACATATTATTTGTTGATCTTTGACCGCGTGATCCGAGTATATGGCGAGGGATGAAGAGATCGTCTTATTATATAAACAATGATATCGTTAATACATATGATTATTATTTATATTTCTAATATATATATATATATATATGTATTATATATTGCATAATTTAATAAGTTACTTTATTGGTTATACAATTTAAGTTTCTGACACTATATATATATATTTCTATTTAGGGTACGATCACATAAGCATTTCATAATGTTTCACTTTCGAGATTATTACATATATATTCGTAGGCCATGAAAAGTCCAGATATTTTTAATTAGTAACAATTTGTTGTTAAGTGACAAGAAAATCTATAAAGTTCCTAGAGTTATCTCCATGGACTTGTCCTTAAGGCCCGTGGAGCTGGAGACTGACTTTTAATGTATGCAATGTATACCTACTTGAAAAAAAGAAATCTTTTTCTTTGACTTAGTTGTATTTTGGTTTTGGAATTTTTAATAAAAAAATTCAAATATAAAAAAATATGCAATAAAACTTTGGACATAATTATTATTATTATATCTTATTACTTTAATTAAAAGATTTTGCTTGATTCACTTCTTAACAACGTTTGATTAAACTTAAATGTAAAAAAATATATAATTATTTTTAATTTACAACAGATGTTTGATACCAGTATATGAAAATATATACTATGGATAAAAAATAATAGTAATTTATTAATTAAACATTTTAGTTTTGATAAAAAAAATTACAGAACAATTTTAGTTCAGTTTAAAATATATAAAGTTAATAAATAAATAAAGTTTATAATATTTCACTTACCTTTGATTTATGGAACTGTAAGGAAACTTATTTTCACGGAGGAGGTTTATTAAGTTAGCACTTAGTGGATTGCGATCAGATTTAGACGTCTCGAAAGACTGCAAAGTAAATTAATATTTACAACGGTTATATATCAGTCATTTGGTTTGTTTGATGTTATTATTGCACGTATTCTTCAGGGTTAAATTATGTTGTCTTTATTAATAACACAATATACGACAATACATTATTTTTTATAAAAAATATTTTGTCGAAATTTATAGACGACTTCACAATGACTCTTGCGACGTGGCTCTGACGCTCTGTAAATTTTTTAACATCTTACTATTATAGTTAATTACCAAATTGCGATTGCGAAGTACAAATAGAAAATTAACTAGAATAATATTTGAACTTCTAGGTGTCGAAAACTAGTTTTATTTTATTTTGCATAATTTAATAAGTTACTTTATTGGTTATACAATTTAAGTTTCTGACACTTATTTTTGTAGAAGAATATCTCTTGTTATAGGATAATATAGCAACTTTAAAGTAGTGGATAAAGGTGTGTAATATAGTAACATTAAGGTAGTGGATAAAGTGAAGGATCATAATTTTGCATCGACATGTATTTTAATCTTAATTGATGTCTATTTCTTGTTTTGTTTCACACTATTTATTTTTGTTATCGTTCTAACACCAAATGTGGCGATGTTTTTAATAAGACTGATAACAATTATTTTAAATCTAACAGATAAAGTTCTTCATCTTGTTTTGTAAAACATATTAGGGATTATTAAAAAAAATATGTAATTTTACAGATATACTTATACTTAATAAAACTTATATGGTACGGTAAATTAAAATATGGTAAAAAATTTATACATAAAATACATTTTATACTCTTCGTAAAGTTAACCAATTCCGTTTATTTTTCTAGTAATTTTTCTATTGAGTTTCTCCTTTTGCGCCGTTAGCACTGAAAATACAATATTTGTCGTATCATCGGTTTTTGAGAGCAGTTCCTTTGATACCTCGCCAAACATACTCGTATGAGTGACTATGGTAGCTCGTAGTTCGCAACGTTTAAAATGTCGTGAGCTACCTTAATTAATTACACAGTGCTTTACCTTAACTAATCTAAAATCCAAAGTGTCTATTAGCATAGCGATAGAGAAGTTTACCAACTTGCTAACAATTCTGCAAATATTGCCTTATTGCAATTACTTCAGGGTTTTGGTGTACCGACGTTCTTAGTACGAATAAATGCATTATACAAATACTATTATTTGAATGTTTAAACCTAAATTTAGACCTATCCTTTAACCGGGCCACTTGATTTCATAAGTGCAATGTGTTTCAAATAAAAACCTTGAATTAAATTCAAGTACATAACATGGGTATTATTTTTTGTGGTTGTTTCAACACCAGTCTATCCTATAGAAGATTTATTTGTTTTTTGTAAGCAATAAATTAAACAAAACAATTTTTCCACTTGAAGACAATATCCATCCTAAGAAAATAATATTATTCTTGAATAACATTATATTAAGTTTTTATTATAGACATGTATATTCCGAAAACTAAAATGAAAATTAAACGAAACCAAAATAAATAAAATGGTAATATTAAATCACAAGTTGTAGTACGAAATAAAAAACGCATAAGTTATGCGTTATTCTTAAGTAATACTGGAAGTACCTAGTACAGGTGTAGGTACTGCTTCCATTATTACTTACTATACAATTTTACTAACACGCAAAGTTAATTTTATTTATTTTACAAGTATATATATTTTTAAACTTAACTAAAGTTTTTTCATTATATAGTTTGTTAATAATTTCGATTTAAACAGTTTTGTAACTAAATGTCAAGATAATCATGTCACTTAATACAAAAAAAAATAAAAGAAACTGCATAGCATTTAGGAAACTATTCAATTTAGTCTATTATAAAAAATAAAATGTTAGTTTACGGCAGATCATATAAAATAAGTCTAATTACAATCTCTTAATTAAAAAAGTCTAATTACAATCAAGATAGTGTACGTAATAAATACTTGCCATGTGCTTTAGAGAAGTATTGCGATTTTTCACATGAAAAACAAGCAATAAAATTATGATCAAGTCATAAATTAGTAAGATATGCAAAAAATTATAAGACAAGTGCTTGCTAGTTTAAAGTCCATGAAGTGACATCTAGTGTACACGAATTGATAAATTGGACATCACGCCACCATATTGTAACCATAAATTGCGTAATAGCCTATATCCGCATTTCAAGTAACCGTTGGAGTACTGAAGTCGGAAAGTCATAAATATGGGTATTGAAGATAGAAATAGCTTCTTTACGAATGATAATAATTATTTAACCATATTAATTTGAAGGTAGGTTGATTTCTTTAAAAACAATAACGTTCAACATAATATTGAAACTCAGTACTTTATTTTAATAATGTACACTTTGATGGTTTGTCAAGGAATGAGTATAATAAATAAATGATAATTGAACGAATGACATGGTCGCCATGACATTCGTTTAAATAAATCGACACGTTCGTAAATTCAATTTCATTCCTTTAGTCATTAACCACTATTATATATAACCTTATTCATATTATCTCACATGTCTAACAAAATAAAATAATAAAGCATGCTAAAACTGTTATCGTGATCAATATTTCAATTATTTTTATAACACCAAGTATTAGTTGCCAAGCTTAATTTATTACTAGTACAATACCTACTATTAGACGAAATCCTTTTTTTAAGAAGGTGTGTGAGATTTTGATAAAATAAGTAGCGGAAAGTCTCCTAGTAGCGAACATCTAAGGTTTTGTATAATTAAAATAAATAATATTTTAAAGAATCTTTATTTCTATATGTTTCATAGTAGATAAAAACACAACCACCACTGTATATTATTAACCCTTAACTTGGCAGACTTTTATTATTTTAATATCAAAATAATATTCATAGCACTTAACCCCAATGACCAAAGGTGTCTAGAAAAAAGCAATAAAATAATAATAGTCAGTAATAGTTTTAAAAAATACATGTATCTTGTGAGATACATGTATTTTTTTAAACAAGAGCATCGATAAATATACTCTCCCAACAATATATCTCGCTACAGACGCATTGCCAAATTGTCTATGACTTGATTATAAAACAATTTAAATGGAAATAAATATAAGAACTACGTTAATAATAATCAGTAGTTTGTACTATATATTTAATGACAAAAATAGAACTGCAAAGAAAGAAAACAAAATCAGGTTAAATTTGGAAATTCACAATGTGGAATTTGAAGTTCCTATCCGGTAATAAGCACAGCCTCATAGCACATTTGATGCGCGTAACAGTAGTATGGCCTTTGATACATAGTGTGCATCGTCCTTTGGACCCATGTAGGGAAATGATTGTGTCTATCATATTTCACATTTGCAGTTGGCGTTACGCTATATGGTCAGTCTTATCGTTCTTTCGAATGCGCTGTCGCCGGCCAGTGAGGTAACTCCGAAACCAGCCTAACCTTGGTGGGGATATGTTACGATTGCGTAACAGACTCAGAAGAATATCAAAATCAACAGTGTCTAATGCTTTGCTGTAACCGTACTATGACCGCGACGGAATCCAGATTGTAAGGGACTGAGCAGTTGATGCTTGTTAATGAACGTGCTCAATTGGTCATACACAATTTTTTTCAGGATTTTGAAAAGAAAGGGCAAAATGGAGTTAAGACGGAAATCACCAATATTTAGAGGTTTTGATTTTTTTTGGTATAGGAATACCTTGAGCACGCTTCCAAGCGTCAGGAAATTCACTACTGGTAATGGAATGGTTTAAAATGTGACTTAATACAGGAGAGATAATATCTAGGATACGGTTTACACTGTCAGCACCAACGGCATTCAAAGTAATTGATAGTACGCCCTTCGTACATTCAGTGATAGCGCAAAAAGAAATATGGATAAAATCTGGAGTTGACAGAGATGAAATATAATTAAGTATGCGATCTTTATCAGCATTGTCCATTAAAATTGAAGAAGCAAAGTGTTTATTAAGAAATTCAATGTCGAGATTGACAGCGCTCTGCCAACTCCAAGCGATTCGAGAAATTTTCATGTATTGCCATTTTCGATTGACTTGTGAATGTGACGTCGGTGGGCATCTCTACACGATGTATTGTAACGATTTCAAGCTTTATGATATTTAATAAGGTTAGTCTTAGAGTCCTTTAATTTAAATGTATGCTTCACTCGACTTTTTTTCTCCATTAAAATATTTAATTCGTCAGTGAACCAAGGTGCAGGAAGGTGTTTTATTTTGATTGGACGCAAAGAAGCGAGTCTGTCGTATAGTTGAGTCAACAAGTGATTGAATACCTCAACTTTGGTATCAATAGAGTCAGCATTAGCGACGGCAGACCAATCCAACCCACGCCCATCCTCACAAAGCCGACTATATTATCAATTCTTCCAAAACTACGTTGCAGAAGTATTCTAGATTTGGAAGACGGATGTTATAAGAAAGATAAATTACATAATGATAGGAAAACGCATCAACGGAGTACTGACCGTGCTTTCAAATACCGGACGATTATATGTTCCACACACCACACACCACGGGTCGGGCATTCCGGAATAGCCTACGCTGATTATATATATAGTCATCGTCAGAGTCTTCTAAACAAATTTTGCAAATTGCTTATTTAAACCTAGATCTTTTTTTTTATCATTCATGTTCTTTTCTTATTTATTTTATTTATTTAGGATGACTTAGTATCCGGGACTAAGGGCCAGACAATTTCTTACAATAGATAGTTCCTACCAAAGTGGAGTCAAAACTCGAATAATATTTTATCACTTTACGGCTAACAACCAAATTCTACTTTTATTTTTGAATAACATTTAAATATAAATGTGTCAGAATTATTAAAATTTTTATGTGACGAAGTTATTTCTCGGTAAAAACAGCAAACATCCACTGCCGCCGCGCCGTGACGTATTACTAGCAAGTCGCGGCGCGTGATCCTATTCGTGTGTATTCCCCGGGACCTTTTTTAAGTGTAATTTGAATGTAATAGGTTCATACTTTCTTAAATTTTGTGGGTATCCGACGGTAGGTGCCATCAGACGTTAAGGGCTTTTCCTCTATTCATCATAGGGTTAGTTTACATATCAGTTTATAGATATTATACATTGTGCTAGTTAGGTTTTTTTTTTATTTTATGCTAGCAAATCTGACAGACGCCGTCTTTTCTTGACTATAAAGGTATAATTTACGAAATAACCTACTTGTTTTTTAAAGTATTTATTATTATAACGCTCTATGATGTACTACATTCTTACTTATAGGTTAGGTTAGGGTACTTACGTTTGGTGTTATAATATGAATTTTAGGGATTCATGATACAAACAGTTAGCAACTGCCCTTACTATTTATTTATCGTGATATCAAAAGCTAACCACACTGTAATTGTAAAAGTTGGCAGTCGTTTGGCCTGTCAGAGTTAAAGAGAATCCTTAAAAAGAAAAGTTTGCTTACCTTTTCAATTCAATTTAAAATTTGTGGCTTTATGACGTTGTTCATAATTGAATTCACCGCAAGTCGACTGCAATTACAAAGATACTCGAGTGCAATAAAATTACAAATATTAAATATATTTTAAATCCTGTATGAAATTTTATTTAAAAAAGACAATCTTTTTTTTATTTAAATCCTTTATGAAATTTTATTAAAAAAGACATACTTTTTAATAAGACATCAAAGGGTAATGTGAATATAGTTTATATGGCTGGTAAAAAAATACGGTAATAAATTAATTTTAATTGAGATATTTTCGCTTAATTAACAATTTCAAAAGTTGGAGATTAATTTAGAAAACCATAAATTTTACTGAAGTAAATATTTATTAATAAGAAGTGTTATCCCCTTTAGCCCGAATAACAGCTGTGTTCCATCACGTATTTCATAAAATTTTGTGACTTAACATTCCATTCCTCTTTTAGCATATTTTGTAACTCCTGAAGGATGGAGCAATATTTCGGTATCTTATTTTTATTTTTAACTTGTTCCATAAGTGCTCAATTGGATTGAGGTCTTCCCTGCAAGCTGACTACTCCTTTGCCAGGATATCCACCTCTTACAAGTATTGTCGTACTATGGCGGCGATATCTGATCTTGCATTGTCATGCATAAAAACAGAGTTTTGCTCAACAAAACACCTAAATGGTACTTTGTTAGTTTTGGAACCTTGGAGGTTAATCCTTTGCTGGGCGCCGTATGCCACACCTTCTGTAATGCAACACTGGGAATATCTCTCTGTGGATCCTTTATAGACCTTTCCTCGTCCATCATCACAAAGACGCATCCTGAACTCATCTGAGTCAACTGTCCATTGTTCTTGCTCTTGCAAATCGAAGACGAGCCTGGCGCTGAGTTGCCGTCAGTTTAGGACTATTGACGGGGCTATGCGCAGTCTAGCCACCTTCAGAAAAAAATGTTCTGACTGTCCACTTATATCCAGTTATTATATCTCTCGAAGATGATATGCAAGTTCAATAGCATTTAGACAACGATATTGCAATGCCATCTTAGCGAAAAATCGGTGGTCGCGCTGCTTTGTAGATCTGGCTCAACTAGATCGTCACGTTCATAGCGTTTTTTTATTTTTTTTAAAGAAAACTTTCTCGATTGGGTCAGTTTTTGATTTAATACAGTGGCAAAAAATTATGGGGAGTGTAGTTTATACAGACGATGAATCAACAGCTATTTTCGCACTACCCATATCGAGAAATTGTTTGTAAAAATCTTCTCCAAATTAGTTTTTCTGCAATTCGACTCTCATGTTAGTATTTAATTTGAGATTTTTATCATAGTAAGAGAATTCGGAGTTGATCGTGGTATTACTGATAATGTTTGGCAAAAATCACCTACAAATAAAATTATCGGAACGATCAATTGCCAAAATTAATGATATTATAAAAAGGTTTCTCAGTTTAAAAAAAAATCCGTCAACTTAAATAAGAATATCAAATATCGGCATACATTCGTTGGTCATTTGAAAGGAAATCATTTCATAGGATGGTTTTTTTTAATACCTCAAAATCTTATTCGAATCATATCTTAAGGGTCCTTAATGCTGAAAAAAATGCGTTCAATTTTCTAAATTTCAAATAAAATAATACATCTTCACCCATGTGATCTTTATATTGATTCGGTTTAATTTGAATCCACGTTTTTCGTTGTGCATCCGTTTAACTCCTGTAAATTATTCTAAAATACATATCTTTCATCACATATTCCTAAAAACAAAGTATAAAAAAAAATATGTCTGTTAAATACAACATTGAAAAGTTTTCAATAAACATATAAATTGAACATAAAAATAAAATTCAAAATAAATAATTTTAAAAGAAATTTTAATGGAAAAGTTTCAAAGAAAGTAGTGAATGATCACGTGGAAAGATACTTTGAAATATCATGAGAGCAAAGATTAACATTTATCATCATTGGCTGAAGGTGAACAGATAAAATACTTAGGAAACCCTATCCGATATTTATATCGATTATATAAAGATGATTTAATACTTTAATTTATAGATTGAACTTAATTTATGAAGATAAGATGCACTGGTCTAGCGAAATAGTAGAAATAACCAATCGAACCTGGTACTTTTTGTTAAGATATCTCTCGTCTGTCGAATGCAGTTTTATTATGGGGTAAAGGTTCGGTTTCTAGTAGATCTCTTGACAGCGATGACGTACACATATAATAGCACTTTTAATATATATTAACATTCGATTTTTTATTTATTTTTAATTGGAATATGCTTAGTAAATTATCAAACACAGTAATTAGAAAAGCGTAATTCTATTACGTAGTATGAATTTAATATTTTACAAATTCAAATAAAAGAAATCAACGGCTACTATTTTACGGATATTTTTTCTTCTAAAATGCTAATATTTAAACAATTACAATAACAAACATAACATTCTTTAACAACGACTAATAAATAATAATAAAAAAACAAAATTAAATACTAGGAACTTAACTTTCACATTATTTTCTTAAATTCATCACTTAGGAATTTTAATTGAACTTTTTATTGCGATCAATATCTGAATATGTATAATCGAAATAGTTTCTAGTATATTTTGAAACGTTGAACAATTTATGATAAATTATGGCGAACCATATTATCGATAACATTTGTATATTATAGAAATTGACCTATCTAGAAAATATCAGCGCCAGAGATAATTACGTTTGTAAAGACGTCACAAGCAATTTGCACAAGAAAACAACAGACTACTCGTACCAACAGTTAAAATATTTTGTCGCATACATTTTGTACTCACTGCATATATAGGTTTTATCGATTCTCTTTCCTACTATTCTCCTTATTCTTTTATAACTTTAAAGGGTGGTAATGCAGATACGAACTCCGATAATAACATTAGCAATGGCTAGTATTATCAACAATATCAAAAATTAATGTACGTGACCCAGCTCACATAGTCTACCAACGACGTATTTATTAATCACACGTAATAGGTATCACGATAACAATCAGTACTTATTGACGATTTTGCTAAGAAAAACTAAAAAAACACATTACATAAAACTAAATTGTCTCCTAATTAAAAATGTCTTTCACCATTACCGATTATTTATCACGATATACATAGAGTATCACGCAATTTTTATATAAAATTTGCCAATCATGGCCTTGCCAGAGCTACTCTCCTGATGCTATACACATACAGTCAATCTAGCCAGGGTAACTCTCTGGAGGTTAATACACATTCAGTCAACCTAGCCAGGGCTACTCTCTGGCATGTGGTGTGTTTTATGTTGTTTACTAATTTTCTTTTTATCTTACTACGTTATTGTGATGGATTGGTCTATTTATCTATGTATTTAATGTATACCATTTAAGGGTTCTTACTGTAGGTAAGTACTATGACCTGGGAAACAAATTGGTACTATTTTTAGTTATTATAAATTATATAGTTTAACATACATAACAGGTTGACAGTATTACAGATACAACATTGACAAGATAGTATTAATACTACTGGTAAGTATGATTTACTCTAGGTAAAGGTGAGTAATATTAAGTTAAGAAGTAACGTAAAGGTATTTTTTTTCTTAGTCTAAGATTTTTCTGTATCTAGCAGCAGACGTATATACACTGACATATTGCATTCAGGTGTTTTTATCACAAGGTACAACAGAGTGGTAAGTATGTTGAATTCCTTGGTATCCAAGACACTGCACGAGCGCCACAAAAACTTATTTTAAAAAGCCTGTTCATAATTCCTCTTTTTATAAACGACAAACGTTCTTTCACAATTCATGCCACCAAGGTATGGAATGCGCTTCCTTTATATAATATACAATTGTCAAAATCTTTCGCAGTATTTAAAAAATCAGTTAAAGAATACTACTAATCTAAAATTAACTAGTTGTTTTTTTTTCTCTTTTGATATTGTAGTTCTTTTTATGTATTCTTGTATTTATTAGTGTATTTTTCTTATATCTATACTAATAGTATAAAGCTGAAGAGTTTGTTTGTTTGTTTGTTTGAACGCGCTAATCTTAGGAACTACTGGACCGAATCGAAAAATTGTTTTTGTGTTTGTTTTATTCATTAACATTTATTAAATAAAATATTTTATTTTCGTTTCTTATTTTCTATGTTGTATGGTATTTTTTGTTGATTATTGTTTTGTTTATTATTCTAAAATTTGTTTATTTTTATCTTTATATTTAGGTACATAACTTGATTTTGTACGATTTTTCTATTAGGTTTTGTTTTCCTTATTTTTTTAACGTTTGTTCTTATAATTCGAGATAGTTACTTATCTGAGCATATAGTTTGATTTGTCGTATTTTTTATTTCTGATTTATCTTTGTAACGTTTTTAAAGTATATCGTATCGTATAAAGTATATCGTATACACGTAATTATCAAAACACATAATTTCACTGTATAGTTTTTTTTATATTGCTGCTTTATTATTATTTAACGTTTTTTTTGTGTAGTAAGTAGTTACATAAGTATCAAATTCAAACGGTTTTTTTTTTTAGTTTAAGATAGTTACTAATCATAGTAAATAATTTTATTTGTCATGTTTTTAATTGGGTTAATCATTTAATAAAAATCTTATTATAGGACAACTGAGATATTTTTTAAACACATAGTTAAATTGCTTTGCATTTTTTTTAATATATTTTGCATCGACGCTTTACAAAAATATCTTCATTATCATAATTCGTACATACAAAGTTTTAAATGTAATTTCGAAAACAGACCAATGATTGATTTGAAACTCATTATCCACGCTGATTTAAACGCGTCTGACGATCATCGAGGTAGGTATAATGTGCCAATAGTAGACGAAGTAGCTGTTCTGAAGAGAGCTTCATAGATCTTATGATCCACTTCAATATTCTTTACTATTCCCGTATTAAAATGACGGGTACTGTATAAATATTCCTCAACAGAATAGTAGTGTTAGACTTAAAACTGTATCCTGTATGTAGTTTTATGCCTTTAGACTCATGGTGAGAATAGACGATTTCAAGAGCATACATTATTTCAAGGGATTATTCAACCAATATTGTGTTGATATGGCAGCAAAAATGATATCTGAGAGGCTTGATTTCATTAAAAAGAACCGAAAAAAATGAGGGCTGAAGAATATATACATTTAATGATGGCAACATGTTATATTGCCATCGTTATTTACAGGTTCTCCAAGATACATGAACGAGAAAAGTCAAGATGCCATGACCTATGTCAGAACATTTGGTAGGCGAGATCTGTTCATCACATTCATCTGTAACCCCAAATGGCCAGAAATAATAAATGAGTTGTTACCCAATCAAAAGTCTTACGATAGGAATGATTTGGTGTTTAGGGTATTTCACTTAAAATTTAAAAATGATGCATTTGTTGACAAAAAACATATCTTTGGACCAACTCAGTCATTTGTAGGTATATAGCGTAGAGAGGCAAAAAAAGCTTACCTCATGCCCACATTTTATTATAGCTGGCAAACAAAATACAACAGGATACAATAGATAAAATAATATTGGCTGAAATACTTGACGGACAACAAGTTCCAATGCTTCATAATATTGTCATAAAAAACATGATTTATTGTCCTTGTGGACTTCATAATTCAAAATCACCATGTATGAAAGACAACAAATGTTCTAAAAAATACCCATGACAATTTTTATTCAAAACACAAACCGGTGATGGCAGCTACCCAACTTACAGACACAGATCTCCAGGTAATGGTGAAAACACAGGAATCGTTCGCATAAAAGAGACAGACATAAGCGTGGATAATAGATAGGTTTTTCTTTATAATACAGCTCTTTTACGTAGTTTCAATGCCTACATAAACGTAGAAAGTTGTCAATCGGTCAAAACTGTAAATATATTCATAAAGGCTCTGATCAAGCCACATTTTCTTTGCAAAATATTAAAGATGAAATTGAAAAATATTTAAATGGTCGCTTTATTAGTTCTTCGGTAACTCTTAGGAGAATTTTTCAATTTCCCATTCATGAACGTTATCCAGCTGTAATTCATTTGGCTGTTCATTTAGAGAACGGACAAAGAATTTATTTTAATAATCAAAATCTTCCAGATCGTGTCAACAATCCTCCTTCGATAACATTTACCGCATTTTTCTATCTGTGCCAAAGAGATGAATTTGCATAATCTCTTTTATATAGAGAAATACCTCAATATTTTACACGGGAAAGACATATATTTTTTAGGCGAAAACGTGGGTAGAATGTTAAAAGATTCCCAGGTGTCAAAAAAGAGACAGCTTTAGGCCGTGTGTACAATGTCTATCCGACTCAAACTGAATGTTTTTATTTGAGGATTTTACTCCAATGTGTTAGAGGTCCTACATCATTTGAAGATCTTAGGACCGTTAATGGTAATATTTCCCTGATGTATCTCGTCGCTTGCAACAGATTAGGTTTACTGGAAGGAGATCAACATTGGGAAAAAACTCTAAAAGATGTGTGTGTGTGTGTGTTCTATCAGTAATAATGGACCTTTAGGAAAAGTTTTGCAAGACGTTATTTTAATAATATGGGTTGAATGTATAGAGCCCATGTAGAGGCTTTAGATAGATCTCTTAAAGATATTAGAAGCTCTAAGAAAATCATAGGATCATCAGGATCACTGTCATGTTTGCTGGTGATTTTCGAGAAACTTAACCAGTGATCGTTAGGGGAACTAGAGCTGACATTGTGAAGGCATGCTTAAAAACTTCGCCGTAATGGAAGTACGTTCATACTCTTAAACTGTCTATTAATATGAGAGTACATTTGGGTGGAGGCAGGACAAATTTTCCATCAAAGTAAATTTTAATAGGACACGGCAAAGTACCTCATTCTGAAACCACATTTCATATTGATCACGATTTAGGAGAAAAAGTTAGCATTTTTAAGTTATATCGAAGAGCGAATCTTCAAAATCTACCAAGATGTAGTTCAGATAAAAAAAAAGACTATGAATGGATTTATCAAAGGGCAATATTGGCGGCAAGAAATAGTAGTGTGGTCGAAATTAATCACATTATTATTAGTAAACTTCCAGGAGAAAGCGTAACCTACACTTCCATTGATAATTTTATGGATCAAGAAGATGCGGTGCATTATCCACAAGAATTTCTTAGTTCTCTTAATCCGAGTGGCCTTCCTCCGCATTGCTTAAAATTAAAAACTGGTACTCCAATTATTTTGCTCAGAAACCTTAAACGGAACGGAACGGAACTAGACTCCAACTTAAATTTCTTCGTAATATCGGAACTCGAAACCCCCATCGGTCTTATGAAATAGAAGGGATACCTCTGAGAAAAGTCATTGAACAAGTTGACTTAGGAGTGCATATCACTGAGAACCTGAAATGGGAGCACCACATTGCAGCTATTACTAAAAAAGCTAATAGCTTTGTTTATCTTATAAGAAAAGCTTTTGGACATCTGACACCTGACATGATGCTTAAAATTCACAAATCCTTTGTAATGCCTATCTTGGAGTACGCCTTTCAAATCTGGAGTCCTTATTTTAAGAAAGACATTGAAATATTGGAGAAGGTACAGCGTAGATTCTCAAAAGTCCCAAAAACTTTAAGAAATAATCCATACAATGAAAGATTAAGAGCACTTAAATTGACAACCATGGAAGAACGCAGAGAGCGTGGCGATTTGATCGAAACATTTAAAATATTGCATGGGCATTACGATTTGGAGAATTTTGATAAATTGTTATTCCGGTACTCACAAAATACCCATTTAAGAGGACATCACCTCAAATTATCAAGGACTGTATCATTTAATAATTCACACAAGTACTTTTTCGCTAACAGAGTTGTGGAAACTTGGAACAGGTTGCCACCAGATGTGATATCTGCACAATCCACAAATCAATTTAAGAACAGACTGGATGCATATATGCTAAAAAAAAAAAAAAAAAAAATAATATAAAATAAAAAAAAATAATAATTCAATTACTTAATTTACGAAGTGGGATACAGGTTTTAAACAGTTGTCTCAACTGCCTGCCTGTTATAAAATAATAATAATAATAATAATAATAATAATAATGTAATAGATGCTATAGTTTAAACTGGTCTAGCAGTTGGTCAAACGGTGCTCATACCTCGCATTCCAATGATTCCCAATGATTTACCTTTTAATTTTAAAAGAATTCAGTTTCCCATTAAGGTTTCGTTTACTGTTACAATTAATAAATCACAGGGACAAACATTTAAGCACGTAGGAATAGATTTGCGTCAAGATTGTTTCTCACATGGACTATATGTTGCGTCATCAAGGTCAGGTTGTGGAAAAAACCAATACATTCTTCTACCTCCAAACGAAAACACAACAAAGAATATCGTTTATACAAAGGTACTTTAAAATAAGTTGTTTAGCCACGCGGACGAAATCGCGGGCGTCCGCTAGTATTTTATATAATGATTTATATGTATTACTAAGTAGTAGTAGTAAGTAGTAGGAAGTTGTTTACTACTACTTCCTGTATGTTTATTATAACCACACCACCTACTAGTATTTCATACTGTTATTTTTTTATTTTCCTAAGCCTAAGGCCGCCTTGAAGAAATCGCCGTCATAAGTCCACCTTTTGTACTTAACAATGTATTTTCTTTGTATGTATTACTTTTTTTTTTTCATGTATTGTGTTGTGCAATAAAGAGTATAAATAAACATAAATGACAAGAAAAGGTATGGTGACGGTAGTTTGATCCAGGTAAGGTACTCTCTGGAGGTTAATACACATATCCTTGGTCTGGCTAGGGCTACTCTCTGGAGGTCTGTACAACGTCAAGCAACACTACCATATTAAAAAAATAATTAGATATACAATTACTTTACGTAAATAATTAAAAGGCCATGTCCATCTCTGTACAAACGCACTGTAGTCGACGGGAACAAATTGTTATGGAGTGGAGGAGTGCCCAGGTGACAGGGTCAGCTTATTAATGATGATAGTCCAGGAGTGCCCAGGTGACAGGTCCAGGATATTAATGATGATAGACCAGTGTTACTCAGGCGATAAGGTCAGGGTATTAACGGTGATAGCCCAGGAGTGCCCAGGGGACAGGGTATAAAAAAAAGGTCGACAGTATAAAAATGTAGTAGTCGGAGACAGAATACATCCGTGGTTAGTCTCTTTCTAATCATAATTTAGGACTGAATGAATGAGAATGTGGTTCTGACAGCGACCAGTGAATTATGATTTAACTATTTTTTTTTTATTTTAGTTACATAAATTAATTTATTAGTTATATATTTTTTTACTTTTAAATTATAATGAAACAAAAAAAATAGTCAATTGTAATATTATTAAACCCAAGGGCTCGTTTTAAACAGGATGGCCACGCTATTAGCAGTATAGATTTATACAACTGTGATTTCATGTCTATTGTTTATTTAAAGTAGTTTAGTTCAGTGTTGCCAACTAAAAATATGTTTAAGTGTGCAACACTACAATATTTTAAAAGAACAGTTACAGAATTGCATAAGGCAGTCGGTGCTCAGCTGTCGAGCAGAAAGCATTGAATATTTCTTTGTCAAATACGAGTATTATTAATAAAAGTAAAAATAATTCCTCTTAAAAATATATTGATGCAGACAATAATAAAGAAGTAATTATGTCTGTTGATAAAAATAATTATTGTGTTTAGTAAAACACAATAATTAATGTGTATAATAGCCTCAGAAGTATCTGATGCTACTATATATCTGAGTATGTACAATAGCCTCAGAAGTATATGAGGCTATCCTAATACTGTTTGGATCATCTTTTTTTGATAAGGGTCTAAAAGCATTCCAAAAACACTTTGAAAAAGTACATTGAATATAAATATAATAGATTGTCAAATAAAAAAAAATAAAGGCATTGATAATGATATACTATACGTACGAAACAGCAATTGATTTGATACAACATAAGCACTTAGAAACTATCAACTGTCAACTATACTCAGAATATAATTACTTAAAATACTTCGTTGTTATTTTATATTGTAATTAATATTGTAATAATGAGAAATAAATTTCTACAGATTTAGATATATTTAGAGAACTGAAATTAATTAAATTAGGATTATTAAAATGCCAATGAAGACATGTCTTTATATGTTTTGTATAATATGTTTCTCTCTTTTTTAAATCCAGTAACATGTAACGTAAGCTTGTGCTTGTTTCCGTATTTATATTATGTATATTACTGTGCTTCATAAAATTATCAATAATCTTGCGTACACACTTGAGATTTTCAAAAATGTACTGGCCGGCAAAGCTTTTTTGATAGCCCTGTCTTGTAACATGAAAATGGTAATGATATTATATTATGACAATAGCTATAATAAACTAACTTGGCAGTGGTCGCATCAATGAGGAATCTTATTTGTTTTACAGCATCTGCGACAAAGCTAAGTTTAATAGCCAATCTAACTATATGAAGGCCCGATTGTAGCTTTGCATAACCAGTGATTCCTAGAAAAACTGTGGATTTCACCACATCCATAGCTTCCTCATTAAAAAATACATTACTTTGCACCTGTTTATTATTGGTACTTAAAAATATGAGATGCCATATGCATATGCCATGCCAATATGAATAAACCATGGCACAATTCTAGAGAAAACTTTGATTACATCGTCATACATTAACTGGTACCTTTAAATAGAAGTATATTTAGCAAACAATAATATCGCATAATATTTTTCTACAAATGTAGGGAGATCATTTATATAAACAGGAAAGAGAAGTATGCCTAAAATTAAACCTTGATGGACCATATTAATCGGGAGCCCCTGCCAATCTCCTTCCACTCACCTAAACCCTCTGAATTCTATTAGACAAGTAAGAAATCAAGAGTTTGAGATCAAAGTTCTTAATGTATATAATGGTGATACCATACCATAGTGGTACGATTTCTTGACCAATGTTTCATGCTGAACACAATCTAATGCCTAAAATAATTCAGAGAATACTCCAAGAGCATCCGTGACTCTTTCCAGGTCTCAAATATATGCTTTATAAGAAAGACGCCGCGCTGGCGTCAGTAGTACAGTGACCTCTTGTAAAACCGAACTGTTTGTTGTTACTGAAACGTTAATAAAATGGTCTAGTAACTGATTAAGCATGATTTTCTCGAATATTTTACTAAGTGGAAATAATGCTGATATTGGTCTACAATTGGAGGGTTCTGAAGCATAACTTAATTTTAAATTAATAACGGTCTCTAAGTAAGGCGCAACGAGGTCCATTATTAAGTCAAACAGATATCCTGCATAAGTCAGATGTATTATTTACATGTAAGGTCCTAAAACAACTTATTATGTCATTGGATACAATTTTGACGTGACAACGTCTTAAATTAGGTTAAGCTGGGAGTCACTTATGAAAAAGTGTAACGCCCGGTAACGTAACGATGAGTCACACACACATAGAATGCCTTGCGTCTCTCTCCCACTCAAACATGATCGGTCCGCCGAGCAATGTTTTGATTTTCAAATTGATTCTTTAAAATTACAAATATTAAGAAAAAGTGGCAGATATAAGAAAACTTGATTTAAAATGTGTTGAGCAAGAATTTTAACATCTAATTTAAGTAAATGTTTTAATTTTCAACTTCATTATTTACAATTACAAATTTTAATTAATTTCAAATTTATTTAGCAAAAATTTGAACCTTGGATCTGAATAAGTGTTTTGATTTTCAAATTAATTCTTTAAAATTAAAAATATTAAAATATATAAAATCAGAAGTGACGTCAAATAACATTATCTGTACTTATTATTATTTAATATGTAGGCCAGTACATGTGACCATACTTGGTAGACACAATTGGAAATAGTATTTTTTTATAACTGAAAAAAATAAATATATAAAATACTGGTAGCAAACAATAACTTCAATGATCGATATCTCCGCAACTAATTTATGTATCGAAAAAGTCTGTAAATAAATTTTGTAAAAAATAATAACATCAATAATATAATATAAAATAAATAATATATAAAATGATTTTACGTGACAACGTCTTCATCGTCCTATCCTCAACAAAATCACTCAAATTATTAAAATATTGTGCAATTTAATAATATTCATATCAATAAATATTCTACCGAGAAAAAGACCTGGTCACGTAAATCTTCGCCCGTAAAACCGACTTTACAGGCAACCATATTTTTTAAATATAAATTAACGTTACTTTTTGTAGTAATGACTCAGCAACTACAACAGAATAAATTGAGGGAGAAGTATTAGAAGCTGGATTTATTTTTAACCATTTTCAATAGCAGAGGCTTAGACTTAAAAATTCCTTATCTAATTCTATGAGTTGTAAATTGATAAAACTATAGTCAAAAAAGTTTGGGGGCGATGACAAAAATGGAAATGTAAGTGCGTAATTGAATTTGAAACTTGTATTATAGACTACGCGAAGGGCTGGAATATAAAGTTAGTTTTGAAATAAAGTATAATTATTTTGATTATTAACTACATATATATTTCAATCGATAATTGCTTCTAAGTATTGTTGCGTCTTCATACATGAAAAGGGTGGGGTTCAAAGTATTAACCCTGTAAAAAATCATGAGTTAACATCTGTTTCTAATTACTATATTTATCTTAAAATTAAAAGTCCTGTTATAGTTATTTAGTATATAAGATGCAGTTTTGATAAATGCATATTTAACATTTTCAAGGAATTAATTGAGTCTATTATTTCTTAGGTACTTTAAATTTTTGTTAATTTTACTATTGAAACAGTATTTTATTTTCTTATAGTTATTTTAGTTTAGCTACTATAAGTATTTATTATTATTTTATCTTTTTGAGAATAATGTCAATATAATAGTATTAAAGTGTTGACACTGTAAATACTCATACAATATGATGCATAATTAAGTTATAATTTAAAAATACAAAATGTAAAAAATATAAGTACATTTTTTTTATTTAATTAGTTAAACTAGTCTAGGTAATTATGTATCATTGCGATAGAAACTTTTATAAATTTTTCATAATAAGTTTGTTAATTATGGTTATTAAAATATTGCTTGATGCATTTTCTGTGCTATTTTAACATTATTTATTTTCTTTCTACTCGTTTTCTTCGTTTTTACGAAAAGATACGTAAAAAAAAATTAAATATAGCTAGTTTTGTCGTTAAAATTTGAAGCAGTCTAGTATTTATATTTGGTTTTATTTATATTTTACAAAATCATATCAAAATACCTCTTACCGTTAATGATAGTCATAATATGATAATTTAGTACAAAACTGTAATCGTTTTAAGCTGCTGTAAGTTCCTTAGGTACGAAAAGTTTCTTCTAATAAAAAAAATATTTTAAAATCCCATTTTGAAATGTGACAGCGACACTACTTAGTGTGAATAACAAGATAATTACTTTATTGTTTAATTTACTTCTAATCATTTTACAAAGTATATCGTCATTCAGAACAAGAGTCCGGTATCAGGTGTCCAAACTAATAAGCGCCGAAATGAATTTACTAACAAAGGTAATTTAAATAAAGTACACATTTAGTAATATAATATATGATAACAGTAATATCTGTAATAGCTCTATAAGTGTATCATTATTTTTGTAAATGTTATTTTAAGAATCACAAAAATGTATTAAAAAATTTATTTTTAGCGGTTCCGGAACCAGCAACCTGCCCGTATCACATTCAGTTTTTACGAAAAAAATAACCAAAAACTGAATTGTTCGGAAATCATTATAAAACACTTTCAAAATGCAGGCTTATGGTTCGGTGATAAACGCCCTCAGTTATATTGGTTTACAAAAATATGCATTTTCTGTTTTTTTATTACAAATTTAATACAACTTATAGGTTTGGTTAAGGGAAACGCTGAGCCAAGTAGTCTCGTCGCCTGCATTAGTATTCTTACATATTGTTGGGTGGGTTTCTTAAAACTATGTTCACATCTCGTCTACCATCGTCTTTGGACCTCTTTGATATCTCAATGTTCTTCATTGGAAAATTATAATTTCAATAACATCGAATCGAAATACGAATACGATTCGGATGATGGAGAAAACAATGATTTGTCCGGTCTCAAAGAATCATACAAAAAGGAATTTCGTAGCATTTCGACTTATCTGTCCAGAGTTTATTTTATTTCTCTCATTGTATTTATGATTTCACCGTTTATTGAATATGAGATTTTTGTATACAAGGGGAGCGTAGATCTGGAATACCCGCACATCTTACCAGGGGTAGCCACCCCGCTTGATTCTAACATTTTTTGCTACCCGGCCATAATTATAGTGGAAGCTATTGCTGCTTCATATTGCGTTAGGGTTCATAAGGCTTTTGATTTAACTGTAATTGGTTTAATGATATTTATAAGAGGTCAGTTTTTACTGGTGCTAAAGCTCAGTGAGCGCATTGGAGGAAAAGGAAACAAATGTGTATTATACAAAAAGAGAGATGATCGCGCTCATTACAGGATCAAAAACTGTCACCATATACATATTTCTTTATTAAAGTAAGTAAGCAATTTATTTTTTTAATAAATATCTTTAAAATATTATTGTATAAAAATAATCATATAATAATTATTATAACTACATCGTCATCTACTGTCCAACTAAACCCAAACGGTTGGGTCCTGCGAAATATTGCAAAAATGTTGAACTGCTAGCTTGCTTCACTTTTATCCGTTCTGATTTCCTGATTTCCAAGATCTAGCTAACGTAAGAAAAACCAAAATATCGGGTCTATCCCACTTATCTCACGGGTCAATTAAAATGGATATTTTGATACGATATGAACTGGTACCCTGGGACAGATGACGTGCATATATTACTTCATGTTATCGTTATATCAAACGTGTGTAGAGCCTCACATAATGTCTGTGGGATAAACTTCATTAAATAGTTTTCAAAATCAACACTAACCAGGGATGTAAATATCATTATTTATCTCGCACCTTTTTTTATTATTTTTGATAACCATCTTCACTCAAAGTGAAGTAATTTTCATAAGTCCTTATTTAAAAGAATTTCAGATATTTTTAAAAATATTTCCTTATTAAGTTGTCATTTAGAATGTTTTTCAACTATTATCATAAGAATACTACAGCATACTACCCCTTAATAAACTTTACTGTGTGGCAGTAGACTATGTCAAATCCAGAACAACAGTGAGAAAAAAATGGGATTAGGAAATTAGTAAAATTAATTACAAATTATAATGTTGATAGTAAAATGTTAAGTTATTCATGTTCCTTAATAAATGAAGGTTATCATTTAGTTTAATGTTAATGTCATGTTTATATTTATTTTAGGTTGGTCAATAATTTGGTCAATTTAGTACAAAATATTTTGGGAATATATTTCTTCGTGGTAACTTTAACACTGTGCTCTGTGGCTGTCCAGTTACAATTGGTAAGAGATATAAATAAAAATAGACAAGTTTTTTTTTTTATATTTTATAGTTTCTGAAAATGTAGCGTTTGCCATCGTTAGCTCTATCTCCATTATAAAATCATATTAACAAAAATATACATTGATTTTTGAGGTATGTGTATGTTATTTATTCGTCTTTTGTGCACCTCGTAAAATTCATTATATTTTTGTTTATCATTTATTATTATTATTTTATTTATTTATTATTATTATCATTACAATGTTGTTATCATTACACATCCTCAACCTTAAGGACAGAAAATGCTTTTCAGCGGTAAGGCTGCCTTTTGTCACCATGTTTTATTTTATTTTTGTTTTGTTATCATTATTTTATATTTTATATTTTCTATTTATTAGTATGCAGTAAAGAATATTTATTATTATTATATTTGAACAATTATTTTTACAACTTAAAATCCAACTTAAAGTTTTAAACCGTTTAATTGAGTTTAATTAGTTTTTATTGACAACACCCCTTCTGAAACACACAATCAAGAAATGAAAAAATAGACAAAGACGAAAAATAAATCTTCCTTTTACTGCTATAAAAAAGAAATGGTACAATACAAGTAAACAATAATCAATAAAACGGCAAATGATATCCGATAAAGTTCAGTACAATATGCACATTCCGTCGGTCCATTCATGATATTCTACAAAACTACCTTTGCTCTAGGAGAGGTTTGTTTTGCGATGGGTACCCCACAACTTCACCGATGTAAAAAGGCAAGCGCAAGGGAGTAGCGCCATGACGTATTTGAAAAAATCAAAGGGTTTCTCGCCGTGTTTCCGATATGTGAATCTACTTGATATACGAGTATATCAAGTAGATTCGTCGAGAAGGTGATTGTTGATTATAGTACAAGTCAGTTTTTTGTGAATTCACGTGAAAATGAGAGTAGTTTCCGAAGTAAACTGATCCAATACATTCACCGAGGCAAATATCTATGCTCATGTTAGATTTCTATAAAATGCTCCCAGTTTTTACGTTATACGGTGTATATGAAGCCCGAATCAAGTTTAATTTACCCGTGAACATATGAAAATTTTCTGGAGTAAAAAGTATCCTTTCGGTTAAACAGGTCAATGACCAAAAATCCTAAAAAAACTTCATCAAAAATTATCCAGTAGATTTTGCGTGATATGCAAATAAACAATCAGACACCAAACATATTTTTAAAGTAGTTCCTATTTTTGTATTGTTTACTGCACTCGTAGCAAATTATTATTATGTTCATTAAAACGTAGAGCTTTTTAAAACCCCGACCGAAAAATAAGCTGTTATAAGTTTGACCTATGTATCTGTGTATTTGTCTGTGGCATCGTAGCTAAGCGAATAGACGGATTTGATTGTGTTTTTTTTTTTAATCGGAGGCCTGGTTCGTCGAGATAGTTCTTAGCTATGTTTAATCGAAATAAAAGCAGTTGCCTCTAAGATATTGAGCTTATATTGGTACTCGAAAGGTTCTTATGCAATATTGATAGTAAAAATCTAACCAAGTGAATATCAGGGTATTCGTAGGTTCACAAAGTGCGATATAAATACCAGTTACATAACTTTGAAAAATAGAAACAAAAATAAAAACTCCCGATACAACAAAAAAAACTCTGAAAACGATAAAAATAACACTGTTATGTATTTATTGAAGTCCTTGCGTCGCGTCGGTAGGCCACTAAGAAGAAATCCAATTGAAAGTAAGATACCATGGCAAATAACAAAATAACAATACCAAATCGTATAGTCTAATCTTTATTCATTAGGTCCGGAAACTGTTAATAGTTTCCGGACCTAATGAATAAAGATATTGAGCTTATATTGGTACTCGAAAGGTTCTTATGCAATATTGATAGTAAAAATCTAACCAAGTGAATATCAGGGTATTCGTAGGTTCACAAAGTGCGATATAAATACCAGTTACATAACTTTGAAAAATAGAAACAAAAATAAAAACTCCCGATACAACAAAAAAAACTCTGAAAACGATAAAAATAACACTGTTATGTATTTATTGAAGTCCTTGCGTCGCGTCGGTAGGCCACTAAGAAGAAATCCAATTGAAAGTAAGATACCATGGCAAATAACAAAATAACAATACCAAATCGTATAGTCTAATCTTTATTCATTAGGTCCGGAAACTGTTAATAGTTTCCATTAGGTTGGCCACCCGTACTTTATAATAAAGTATTATTATTTAAGGTAATTGTACTCTATACTTTATGAGAGTAAAGTACATGAAAATACTTTATTTTGCATGATACAGAAATAAATAGACTTCTTATAATTTTTAAATATTTTTAATCACGCTTTACACTTTCTTCTCTCTTACACTTGTTACAGGTGATATTCTTGTTACCCCAGCACAGCATTTGAAAACTATGTCCATAATATACTTAAAAATCACTAGAAATTTACAAAAAAGTGCTTCTCACTTTTTTTTTAATTTTGAACCTTTTTCTTGAATACATTTTTTTTTTGATTAAGAGTATAAATTTTGCTGGCGCTACATCTTCATCCCTTAATTCTTCATCTCATGTTAAGTTAAACAATGTTTCGAAGCGCATAGCAAATTCAGCGAGACTTAAGTCCTTTAGTTTGTCTGGGCGTAATATAAATCGGTCAAAAATATTGTTGTAAACTAATGTATTATCACTGTCAAATCGTAGCAGTTGAAAGCTTCAACTTGGCTTACAATATGGTTAATAAAGACATTTAAGTGACACAATCTATATGCGCATTCCGGAACACTTACAAGGCGTTGAGATAGAATGGCCATTGAGACTGCAAATAACTGTTTCCATACAGGGCAACCTTGTCTCTTAGCCTTCGCAATGGTTTCTCGTACAACTTCTCCTATTTCATGGGGTTCGCATAAACTTGCGTATTTAGCCACATACTTCGCAACTGCTGTTACGACGTTACCGCACAGTTGTACATCAATGTTGTCTGATCTCTGACCAACTACAATTAAGAGTATGATTGTAGTTGGTCACCATACTTTCGTCTGCAGTTCGTTACAAGCAACAAAACTCCCCATGGTTAGATAATACTTCATCAGGGCCTAAGCAAACTCTAGCAAAACCTAAACGACAACTACTATTGTTGTTATTGAACTTTTTGTAACTGGTGGCCGTATATTTGTGCATTTGAACATCTCCAATTTATTTCTGCAATACAAGGTCATTAGGCATTAAGGAGCATTAAACAATCTTATTCTACTTTGAAAACAGTCCAAAGGAGGAATTTAAATATCTCCTATTTCACCAAAGCCATTTTTACCATCAGAAAAAACACAATACCACGCCAGCTCTTCCGTTCATGGTTCTCGGTCCACATTTAATGGTGGCGCTGTTTTTCTTGTAATGTCAGCTAATCTCATCTCGTTATTGGTTATAGTTGGATTCAAATTCAAAGAATTTACTCTTTCTAGATAGCTTCGTCTATGACACGCATGACGCAGCATACTTGTTGTTTCAATAACTGTGACAATTGATTGAATTTTGATATCGGTCTTTCTTTTTCCAGAGCTGAGATTGGTCGACATATTAGTTGAGAAGTGCTGTCATTTTCCAGTATAGGAATTGTATTTGTTAACTTTGTGAACGACAACTTTCTGACCAATTTTTTCATGCTCTTAAATTGTCTCTGTGCATTCTATCTTATTCCTGAACTGAATTATCTTGAAATATGTGTTGAGGAGTATCTTCATTTTGTGATGTAATTATTCTATATTTAGGACTTTCTGATTGATTTTTTCTCGACTGCTCTTGATTCTCCGACGTTACTCTGCAAATTTATGCGTGATTCTCTGGTGTTATAACCATAGCAGTTAATGAGTACACATTAAGAAAAATATTGTCTAGTGCCGTCACTTTCGTCGTGAATATTAAATGTAGTATGCCATATAATTCATCGTAGTATGCCATCATGTAATACTTCGTGTAATATCATGTAATTCGTCGTAGTATGCCATATAATTCATCTACATTTTGAAATTTCTTGCAACAGGGTACACCTTGTCTTGAAGATATAGCTCCCTTAGGCCCACACGCATGTGAATTAAGCAACCCATATCTATAAGAATCCGGTCAACGTTACAATATACAGCCATAGTCATAGAATTTGCAGTAAGCAGTCCGCAACAATTTTCTCTGAAAAACAATGCCAGAGTATTTTTTAGGTTTGGGACGCCTTCATTACTTTGATCCTTGTCTAAATGACCATTAAAAGTAGTGTCAGAAACTGAGATATTAATTTTCTTCCTGTAATGTAATATTTAAAGTGCAAGATCACTTGCAGCAAGATATTCAGGGTTAACTTCTCCGCTTGCGGGGTTCTGTCTTAAAACATTGGACTCACGGTAGAGTTCGTCTCCGAGGATTACTCTATAGTCAATGTCACTCTTTGATCATTGATTTGGGTTGTTTGTATAAAACGCTGCACATGCTGCAGCTGCTACAGCAGTGCAACGTTTATCCCGAGATTGCAAATCAGATGTTAAATCGGCTTGATAAAACGATCCGTGAAGTATGGAAATGTTTTCATTTATATTCACATAGTTGTTTTGAAGAGTACATTGTAATTCTATAGATTCACCACTACCTGTAGTCTCTTTTGAAATTCGCACAATGTCAAATATGTCAATAACTTTCTCGAAGTGGGGTCTTATATCTCCATAGTGTATATTTTGTGTCATTTACTAGGTTAGAACTTGATACAATTTGTTCATATCTACAATAAACTCTTGGGAGCGTTGCATATTCTAAAGTTTTACCCAAATCATAACTAGTCCTATTTGGTTTGGCCTAAGGGGCAGTTGTTCAGCGATTTCAACAACGTCTTTTGCGAATAAAGTAACTTGTCCCTTGCACCAATCTTTGTAGCTTCATTATTTTAAGAAACGGCACAACACAGCATAAAAATCGTTCTTCAAGTTTCTTCAACTTAGCTAGCTCCTGAGGTACAGTCGCGACTGTCAATTTGTTGTTAAGATGCTAGCGGAATTTTTCGTTTCCTAATATTATTTTTACATTATTATATTACCCAGAGAAACCAATTCTTCGGGTCATAACGCACAGTACATAGCAGTATGTACATTACAGTACATGAAAAAGTTAATACCATGTTCAAAAGAATTAATTAATGATACCTCCCTGCGATTGCGACCAGGTTGTTGCAAGGTATCTAATCGAGCCGCTCTGGATTCGGCAGATTCAATGGATAAATGCTCGTGTGGCATGTGTAGGGAACGGTTACGTTAGGCCTCGGTCTCGTTAGATGAACGTTCGCGAGTCAAACTAAGTCGCTGAGCATGACTTTCTGGACTTTCATTAAACCTTGATGAGTGCGTGTTTGCTCTCTTTCGAGAAAGTCTATACGCTCGTTGCTCATCACTCTCATTTGAAAAGTTTTTAGAATTTCTTACTTTATTGTTTATTAAACGTTCTTCCTTCTCGTCGCTACTTTCTTCCAAGAAGTGCCTATACATACATTATACATATATATGAGGTGGATATAGTTTTAAGTCGATTTTTATTAAAAAAAAAAAAACATTTTTCAAAAAAAAGTTAAATTTTTTGGAATTGTTTGAAATATTCAAGACAGTAGATTTTTTTATTATTTATGGAAATAGCCTAGGAGGGCTGGAATAAATGGTCTTATATAAATATAGAATGAAAAATAAACCTATATAATAAATGGTTTTGTTTTAATAACACAACTAGTTATTAATAGTTCGTAATATAGATTTAAAGATCAGTACTGAATTTGATAATATTGTTAACAATATTGAAAATTTAAAAATTCAAAATTTAATGCAAATATGGTAGATTTTTTTAAAGAAGTTGCTCTATTAAACTAACTTTTTAACAAATCATACTTCGAAGCGTTTCGCAGAACTGTCAACTGTTTAAAAAAAGCAGCAAGTATTAATTAAGAGTGATAATATTTTTTTTAATTACTAGAAATTTATTTCATATTTATTGTCTATTTCCGCACGGTAGAATTTACAGAAAGGTTTTTTTTCTATAATGAATAGCAAAATAGCGAGACGAAGGAAACTTCTCTCTCTCGTCGTCTCTTCAATCAAGGCATCTCTGAATACAATAAAAATAAATTACTAATTTACTTTAGTTTAAATAAAGATTGTGTTATATATTTGTTACTAAAGTAGGAAAAAATAAGCATTTAGACGAAAAATTAGTTAATCAAAACATTATTATTATTACTCAATTCTTACAAAAATTGCACATTCATAAATTCGTATATAAATTCATATTACTCTAGCGGAAACATTATAACAAAATTTTTGTCGTCAAATTAATATAGAAATAGAATATCTACAATATAAAAATCAATATTTAACCCTACAAAAATCTTTTGTAATTTACGAGCAGGTTTTTTGACTTTCTATAACTATGTTTCTTTTAAACTATTTTGATATTTCTTGGATAATATACATTTACAATCAATTTAGAGTGTATTCTAAAAATTTTTAACGCAGTATTATTTTTATGTTAAGTTTGCTTTATACTTTTTAGTACTAGAGACAAATGAATCCACTACATTCATTGATATACTTGGAGTTTTCAAACGTGATTCTTTGAAACTGTTTTTAACTATGTTTTTTTAAAGTAAACTCATATTTCTTATATAATATAGTTTTGGGGTAGATTTTTTCAAACTACAATAAAATACAGTCAATTTAGAGTTTTTAGAGCAGTATTATGTACATTTCTGGTGAAGAACCATATTAAACGCGTCCACGCGTACATTGCCACAGACAGACACACAGATATACAGATGTCAAACATATGACACCCCTCTCTTTAGTCGGAGGTGAAAAATACAGAATCTCTAAAAAGGATGAGATTTTGTCCCTAAAAACAGTTTTACTTTAATTCATTACAATATTGTTTATTTCGAAATCTTATATTTTGGAATTAGCAAAAATAGAACTAACAACTAAGCTAGGTAATATTAAATTGTTTGCCTATGTGAAACTTTTCTAAAGAAAAGTCGGAATCTAATTTATTTATAGGAAATTATAAATTGCTACATCATTTTCCCGTTCCGTTTGTGGATATTGAAAAAAAACTATACAACATGAAAATACGTAAGCTATTTTATACTTGTTAAGCTTTTCACATTTAAAAAAGACGTCAAAGTGCATTTCAATTGCATTTTTATTTAAAAATGACCTTCTTTTTTATATTATGTTGCAAGTTGTATTCACTAAATGACATTTGCATTAAATACAAATATTGACACACGTGCACATAATATCATAAACACGTAATAATATAACAGATCTGTGAAACTAAAAGACAAAGTACACAACAAAATTATCACCAAACCGATAACTCACTCACAATGTGTTGTTTAATTAGTTCGTTTTAAATTTACTAAAGACAGCAAATAATTCTTGCATACGGATTAGTGTTTAGCAAGAGTAAATAAAAAAAATCTATACTAAGTTTAATTTTTAAAGGTAATTCACAATCACACTATTGGAAACCGTCTTGTCGTATTTTGATACTATACTTTTGAAATTGAAATGAAGTTTTTTAGAAATTTAACTACATTTTGATTTAAAACCAGATAGTTTCAAGTGCGTCGTAACATTAAATACATATTTAAATGCTGTATCTGCGGAATAGAGGACACAATTTTTATATCGTGAGACTATTTAAAATCAGCTTTCATTATTTTTTACCCGAAGTTTGTATTAAATAATGAGGAAAATAAATTCGAATTAGTAATACTTGAATCTTGATTTTTATAAGTTACATCATTTAAAAACTTTGAAATGAATAAACTAATATTACTTAACAACACGAAAAATAAACATATACATATCTTTCCAAGTTTGGAATAAAATATTCCAAACAGATCAGTATTGTCTCAGAGATAGTAGCTGACTTACTTTAAGTGGTCAGATCCTATTGGAACATAAAAATTGTAAGAGACAATTAACAGTACAATAACTAGGTAAGATTAATTCGTTATCCTCGTTAACATTACCAGAGTTAATAATTTTTACACATACTTTGAGTGAGAATAAAATAAAGTCCGTAAATCATGAAGAATCGAAACCGAATTAATTCGAAATTAATAATTATATTCATGTCTAAAAATAGAGTTAATTTTATTTAAATTCATTTTTGAAAATATTCAATCACTACAACGACTTTAAGAATGCCACAAAAGTAATAGCACCAGGCGCCCAACGCTTTTATCCGCAATAATTCTAAAATAATTTTAAAATAATAATTTTTAGAATAAAATTTTACATGAAACATATAATATATATCATTTTATTAAATAATAAAAAAATACTAATTATAATAAAGTGTGTTAAAAAAATTGCGGTTAGGTTGCTGTTTGTAAATATTGTATCATGGCACAAAAAAGAGACTCCGAGAATAGGATATGCTGCTTCATATATTCTATCTCATTCTCCCGCATGTGCAAAGTGCACGCTACGGATATAATATGTTTGTCTCTTTGTACTTGAAATTCGCTTATCCTGAGGATGCTGGCGAGGATTACGGGACGAATTGATTAAATTATTGCATTGTCATCGGTCCTTGATAAGTATGCCAAAATGCAAATTAATCCGACATTTCAAAGTAGGTCAAAATCACGTTCAAAGATTCCGATACATATACCTACACACACACGCACACACACATTAAAATGTATGTCTTTTATTTTTTTATATTCACGAATAAACAATTTTTTTAAAGATTATTATTATTAAACATGTTTTTTTTGTATACATTTTAAGTCAAAAGCGAGTTCTCGTCTGAAGAAGTCGGGGCTCTATTTTTAACACGCTTTTATTTCCTTATAAACTCATACGAACATTGTAAATATTGTCTGGATTTCCATGCTTTTATTTTACTTCTACTTTGATTTTAACAAAAATAAAATCTATTCATATTCTAACAAGGCTAACCTTGAATTGCAAAGTTCCGGGTTCACCTAAAGTCGTATAATCAATGCGAAAATAATAAAGAGCTTTTTTTGTAGGAAGGAAGATTTTTGTATATATATTATGTGTATCCTTCCATCCATCCTAATCCAATTTCACAATGAATTCAATCATAATATATTATATGTTTTTAATTAATTGTATAATGTGTTTCAGGGCAACGTCGGTCCGACACAGTTGATACCTCTCCTGCAACACATATTTGCGACACTCACTCAACTATTCCTTTTCTGTTATTATGGGAATGCCATGTTATATCAGGTGTGGTACAGATTGACCTTATGTATCTCATAAATCTATTATCTCCTCGCATGTATTAGCAATGACATAATTAGTCTTCAAATTCATTCTTTATACTATGTCATTTTTTTTTCATTAAACTATGTAAGTTTTCTTGCTAAGACAATGTAAGTATTCTTTTTGGGTTGAAAATATCTATATAAATAAGAATCAATTGACGTATGTTTGATAATTAATCATAACCTTATAAACTATAAAGGCTCGACAGATACGCTTTTTTTTTTACTTCTCGTAATTTTCAGAACAAGAGTTGCTATGGGTCATTTTTTAATTTCACAGAGTCGAATTTGAGTGCGGTAGAATGCTAAAAATATCAACTCTAACTTTTGACTTTTTAACTTTTGTTATGAAATAGAACAATTCAATCAAAAACAGTATGACATGATCATAAATTTATATTTTAATCAGATTTAGAGTTACGATAGTTATAACAGGCGTATAATTTTTGTAGGCATCTTACTTTACATAGTTACTTACTTACTTAACATAGTTGAGCATTAGATCTTAACAAATTAATCATAAGATACATTATAAAACACAATATTGTAACAAAATGTAATTACCTGTATAAGAAAAATCTCACAATGAACGACCTCTGTATTCAGCGTATCCGTCACCTTGAAGACCCCACATTTTCCGCCCTATGGGTTTTAGTGGACACAAGAAACGAAAAAATTCTGTATTCCTGTATCTACCGTTCGCATAGCGGTGACCTGGAGACAACTCGATTATTTGAATATCTCAGTGAGGCTGCAGGTATGGCTTTGTATCAGTACCCTTCGGCGCAGCTCGTCTTTCTGGGGAACTTTAATGTCTGTCATCAGGACTGGCTGTTCCCGTATCAGAAGACCGACCATGCTGGAAGAGGAGCGCGGAACTTTGCGTTGTCCTTGGACCTCTTTCAGCTGGTGAGGCAAGCGACAAGGGTAACAGATATAGTAGGCCATACAGCCAATTGCCTGGACCTTCTACTAACAACTGATCCCAACAGGACCACTACACGATAAAGGTCACCTCCCCCTTGGAAACCTCCGATCACTGTCTGGTAAAATCTGTATTTACATATTCCCCACCAGCTCAATACAAGACAGCAGATTGGGGTGAGATGCGGCACTTTTTTTCGTCTCATCCTTGGCGGCATCCTTTCGTCTGCTTCTCTTCTTTGGATCCGTCGATTTGCGCGGATGCTATAACCGATGTGGTGCATCAGGCAATGGAGTATTTTATTCCTTTTGCTAACATACCCATCGGTGGCAAAGCCCGCCGATGGTTTAATGCCAAATGTCGGAAGGCTCGTCTAGATCGAATCGCTAAAAAGGTCGAAAAGCTCTATCAGATCAACTGGCAGTCGAGCTTTCTAGTCTCTTGCCAAAGCGATTGAGTCGAACTTCTGCCAACCCTCACCGTCTGCTCTGCTGAAGCCTGATGGGTCCCTGGCCCGCAAAGCAACAGAGAATGCGAATGTATTTGCTTCTCTGTTTGCTGAGAATTCGCATCTAGGCACTGCCAAGCTTCTCCAGCACATCTTCCTAACTGCGGTATTTCGATGCTTGAAATTCGCATCACGAACAAAGGGGTATGGAAAACATTGTGTCGTTTAGATGTGAATAAAGCCAGTGGTCCTGATGGTATACCAGCCATTCTGCTCAAAAAATGCGCAGGTGAGTTGTCTCCTGTATTGATACGTCTGTATCGCCTTTTTTTCAAGACTGGAATACTGCCGGAATCCTGGAAGCTTGCCAACGTGCATCCCGTGCCCAAAAAAGGCAGTCGTGCCAATCCTGCCAATTATAGGCCCAATCCAATCACCTCCATACACTTCAAGATTATGGAGCGCGAATTGAACTAGCGCCTACTAGCATAACTAGAAGGTAACGACCTCCTCAGTGACCGACAGTATGGGTTTCGCCGTAATAGGTCCGCTGGGGACCTTTTAGCGTGCGCTACACACATTTCTGGTCTGACTGGCTGGACAACGGAGTTTCTGAACCAGAGATCTCTCCGAGTAGTTATCGACGGCTTTTCTTCGAAACCCTTTACAATAAATGCCGGAGTGCCTCAGGGGTCCGTTCTTTCTGCAACTCTTTTTCTGCTCCACATTAACGATCTGCCGAAGCCCCGTATCTATGAGTATCCAGACGACAGCACAGTTGTAGAAAGATATCTGCCAAGTACTCGGGCTAGTAGAGATGAAGTACAATCTGAAAGAGAATCCATGGTGCAACGTTTGAATGACAAACTTCAGGCAGTCTCGGCATGGCCCTTTCACCCTGGCTTCTACTTTCCAGAATGTATACTTGGAATACAGTGACCGGCTTCAGTTGTTAGGCTTACAGATCTCCTTGAACCTCAACTTTGGTCGGTATATTGAGTCCAGAGCAAGAGCAGCTGCAGGAAAGCTTGCCGTTCTTGCGAAGGTGCGACAGTACTTTACACCGGGACAGCTTCTTGTATTATACAAAGCACAGATCCGGTCGTGTGTAGAGTACTGTGGTCACATATTTGCCGGTGCCGCAAAGACTCATCTTGCTAAGCGGTATGCTTTGTCTTTTTTAGTGCGTACAGCGAAGGACTGGAACAATTTGCCTGCGTCAGTATTTCCAGCCAAATATAATGTGGGTGTCTTCAAGAGAAGAGTGAATAGGTTGCTAGGTTAATGCGCGTCACCACCTAAGACTACATTTCACTTACCATCAGGTGGAATGTAGTCAAGCATTAACCTAGTTTTGTATAAAAAAAAACACCGTACTATTATGTATAAAACTCGTCACGTTTTTTGCCTTCCCTCAAATGTTTACTTCAAATTTGAATATTTAACTAAATATTCTGTGAATATTTCAAGCGTCTACTTTTTGTTGTTGTTTTTTTTTAATATCAAACATAAAATCACGTTTGTTGTATGGAATACCTACACAAGGTTTTTTTTTTAATCTGGAATTTTGAATTAAGACACAATTCTCTTGTTATATTTTATTTATGTAAATATTTTTCTTCTCGATCAAATAAAATCTCGTAATAATATTTTATTTGCCTGATTCCTCTCTGGAAAGAGAAATTAATAATAAACTAAAGAACTTTTATTAAATATTTTCTTTACTGGAATATTTTAACATCATTGCTCTCTGCAGGCGTGAGAAGAAACTATCGTCAAAAAAAGCTTTTACAGACTCTAAGCACCATCATAAAAAATATAATTATTAAGAAAATTATCATAATTTGTTCAAATATTTCTATCCGATTTCAAAGCATATTTTATGAACATTCTAAATATTTTGTTTATCTTATATATAATATGATAATATCTTACTCATGATGGGTTGATATAGAAAAAAAGGAAATTATGTGAGCTTTATTATAACGTAATGCTACTAGCGACGTACATATGCTAAGAAAAACGATTCTGTTACGGGATATGTATACTAACCCTGGATATGTTACTTTCAAACCAAGCAAAAAAAGAGATATAACTCTTTATTTCAGTAGCGACCGTTTAATAAGGAGACGTTTTTTTTCTAATTGACTATTACTAAAAAGAAAAATGATTACAATGACCCATATAAAAATACAATATGAAACATTTACCCGGAAAGTCTTTAAGAAACATGGTGTACTTGTTAAAAAAATCAAGGCTAATATATAAGACATGCTTGTAACATTAGCAGTTAATTGGTCAAGTACCTCCAACGGTTCCTAAGTTTTCGATCGTATAATTCAGGATGCACACAAAATTCACTAACATTATCATGAGGTCTCACAGTGCGGTGATAGACATACGCGAGTTATATGGTATGTAACAAAAATAATGAAAGCATATATATATATATTCTTTCATTATTTTTGTTATATATTATATATATATATATATATATATATATATATATATATATATATCTGCTTTCATTATTTTTGTTTCATTACATGTGTTAGTAAATTTCAAGTCTGTGAAACCGGAAGCAGCTCGCAAGTTTTGTATAAATAAATAATAACGATGACAACGCAAAAAATATATAATTTTACAAGATAAATATAATAAATTAAATAAATATACCATATTTAAAAAGAAATAATAAAATACTTACAACGGTACCGCTACTATGAATTTTCATAACCTAAATTTGGTGGGATGTTTGCACTTTCCGCGCGAATACAGACTGGTAGAGCAAAATATTTGCATGATATTTAAAGCCGTGAAGTAAGTGAGTAAGTGCGAAGGAAATAAATTAGGAAAAGGAATAAAATAGAAATAGGGGGGTGATTAAATTTAAATTTGAATAGCAAATTATAACCATTTTCGATTTCATTCCTTTTTTTAACATCAAACTGTACTTGCATGATTCGAAAGGGGTCCCTGGATTAGAACTAAAGTTTTAAGTAAAACCGTACCAAAAAGAAGACGTTAATAACCAATCACGCTACTATTAGTTCTTAATATTTTTAACTTTGCAGCATAGATAAACATCGTTAAGCTACCACTACCGAAATTAATATTTGTAAATATCTGTAAACATGTATAGCCATGTTAAGATAATTTATTTTAGGGATTCGAATTCGCGACCTTTGGGAAACCGTCTCGTTGCTCTACCAATTGAGCTTCCGTATTGCTGTCCGTCTCGGTGAATTAAGACAAGAAGACTCTTTACCCACCAAAACTATTGTAGACAGTACTGAAATGAAGTTTTAGAGAGCAAAAATTTAGAATAAATGTAGCTGGCACGCCGATGCGCATACGCAAGATTCGCTGACGACATAAAAGAAGACATCACTAAAATGATAGAAGACAAAGTGGTAGAAACTAAGATATTAGAATTAAATTAAGTCTTAATAGGGAAAGACTACAATGATGACTAATGAAAAGAAAACCAGATTACAGATAAGAAATATCATTGATAAATATGTCTATCTCGGACAACTCATAATCCAAAAAGAACCTTTTCGGCGAGTAAGCAAAGAAAATAATTACAAAAAGGTAGATAAGATATTGGAGCCTCACAGAGATTATAAAAGAAAAACAACTACATATTTTTTTTTTTTTTTTTATGTTAGAGGAGGGCAAACGAGCTGGCGGGTCACAGATGGCTTGTGATCACCGCCGCCCATGAACTCTTGCAACATCCGAGGATTTACAAGAGTGTTGCCGGCCATGTAGGTAGGAGTAAACGCCTTTTTTGAAGGTACCCATGTCGTATCGATCTGGAAATACCACCGAAGGGAGTTCGTTCCACAAGCGAGTGGAACGTGGGAAAAATGTCCTTGAAAACCGCACAGTAGAGGATCGCCACGCATCCAGGTGGTAAGGATGATATTGGAGGCGATGGCGCGCTGTGCGGTGATGAAATTCGGCGGCAGGCATCAGATCGAACAGTTCTTCGGAACATTCCCCGTTGTAAATGCGGTAGAAGACGCACAAGGAAGCCACGTCTCTACGCAATGCCAAAGAGTCTAGCCGTTCGCAGAGCACCGGGTCCCCAACAATCCGAACGGCTCTCCGTTGTACGCGGTCAAATGGTAGAAGCTGATATTGGGATGATCCTGACCAGAGATGAGAACAGTACTCCATGTGTGGCCGGACCTGCGCCTTATAGAGCGCAAGTCTTTGGCCAGGTTTGAAATACTGCCTCGCTCTATTAATCACTCCCAATTTCTTCGAGGCCAACTTGGCCTTGCTCTCCAGATGACCGCGAAACTGACAATCGCTCGAAATGTCGAGACCCAGTATTCTGATACTTGGCGAGGCAATGAGGGGAGTGCTCTCGAAGAGCGGTGATACGACAAATGGGGTTTTCTTAGTGGTCAACGCGCAAACTTGTGTCTTCAGGGGATTGAACTGTACGTGGTTCAGTTCACCCCACTCAGAGATCAACCCCAAGGAAGACTCTATAGAAGACACAAGTTTCTTTCGGCACTCGTCGACGTTTTCCCGAGAGAGACCTGCACGGCCGGAATATACCGCATCCCCAGTGCTGTCATCCGCATAACAATGTATGTTGGAGATATGCAGCATATCATTGATGTGCAGGAGGAACAGAGTTGGGGATAGCACGCAGCCTTGGGGTACACCAGCGTTCACGGGCTTAGGGTCCGAGCAAAAACCATCTATAACGACCTGTATGCTCCGCCCAGTGAGGAAGCTGGTGATCCACTTGCATAAACTCTCGGGAAACCCATAGGAAGGTAGCTTCGAAAGAAGCCCCCTGTGCCATACACGATCGAAGGCTTTCGCCAAATAATCACAAAACAAAAGTTCAGACAGAAATACTCAAATGGAGACAAAGAGACCAATACAGTAAGAACGTGACAATGTGGTATCCCAGAGAGGGTCGAATGAAAAGAGGCAGAGTTGTCTAACAGAAAAGGTGACGATGATATTAGAGAAGTAGAAGTAGTGATGTGGAACAGAGAGGATCAAGAAAGAATAGAATAGAAATAGTTTGAGTAGGCCTTTGCCGATTGGCAAACAGATCTATAGAAAACAAAAGAAAACAAGTAGCAGCAGCATACTAGAATATTTTTTATATTTGTTTTGGAATCTATGTTATTGCACATCTTAAACTAAACTTGCACATCTTAGAATAAATTTATATATATGACTCCGGCAGTAAAGCAGCGTAGTGTTTTGGCCAACACTTTATACATGGTTATTTTTTTCAGAGTTCAATCAATCAGGGCGAAGGGCCCTTCGGCGCCGCAATCTGGTGCTTAGGTAAGAATGTCCGTCGGGAGATCGCAATTTTAGGCATCGGTATGTCACAGTCATGTCCGGTTCTCGCCGGTCCTTTCAATACCCTCGATTTGCCATCTTTTATACAGGTGCTTATTTTGTTTATCTATTAGTATGCTGGTTATATACCTGTTATTTAATAAATCCTTTGGTATGACAAAATTATATTTTCTACTGATATGAAATATGATATATCATTTTTAATTAGCTTACAAAAAAATCACATTAAAAAGGTAATTTAATAATTGTAAGCTTAAAATTAAAACATAAATTATACTTCCAGGTGGTTCGTGCTGCTTACAGCATCTACGCAGTTTTAAGTCACTCTCCAAAATTATATGATAGTACTGAATAACATTTCACGTTTTTCTTGTTACAATTAAAGATATATAACACTTCGAACAGCTCAGCAATCAATTTTCTTTTTCCAGCAAGACTTTTAATCATTTTTGGAATTAGCAAAAGTCGTAAATTGCATTTAGTAAAAAAAAACTACAGCATTTAGAAAGCCAATTTATTTAAAACAAATTTCGACTTGATACAAAGTACAAAGTACCTTGATCCGGTGATACAAAGTACCAGGTAAAAGTCCTGCAGCCCTTATCATGTTTATATATTTTTTATTCTAGATACGATATATAAGAAATTAATATAATCTCTTTAAGCTTGAATAAATTAAATTTAATTTTATGCCATTTACGATTATTTACGATTTTTTACCATTTTTGTGATTGTATATTTTTATTAATGGTTCGTTTTTATGTATGTATTCACTTTATTTCTTTTATATTGTCAGATTCACCGGATTTTTAAATATTATTACACCCTATTAGTAAGTTGATTAAATATGCATAGAAAAATAAATAAATCGCACTCGACATGTTTTATTACTCATAAAATATTTAAAAATATATTAAAACTACAGTGTTTACTTTTCTCTAACACTTCATAATATAAGGATAACGTCACATTTTTATCAAGTAAAGTAAAATGTTATAATTTTGACTTGAAAACGGAGTTTACACTTGACTTGCAAAGGACATAAACTTCTTAAGTCAGACGATGTCACTGGCAGCAACAAGTTTTAAATATGAATGTAATGTATATAGTTTTCAAGCGGAATTAATATAATTATTTAATTTAATTTACGACATGCATTATTCATTAAAATAAAAACAAAGTACATTAAAAATGCATATTCATATATTTTTAATACTGCAATTGCATTAACGCCTTGGTAGTTATAATTAAAATTTACTTATGGATAAGTCTAGGTTAGATCAGAGGTACCAATCTCTATATAATCGTGTATCTGTATTGGGTACGTGTCTACCCTTGGCTACACAAGGTGTCCAAACTGTATCCTATGATTCGCTCAATGACAAATCAAGAATCTGTGGTTAGCTTATTTTTAATACATGGTTATGTCAAAGGTAGCAAGCACTCTCCAGATATTTATCATCTATAGAACTGGTGTTCACGTGTCGACTCATTATTCCACAAGACTTCCCAATAGTATCCTGTGGTTTTTTGTTAAGGATACATCTAGGATCCGTGGTTAGTTCAAGGGTAATACATAGTTACCTCAGAGTTATAGCTTTCTGTTATTATTGCTCCTCAGATATTATACTCGAAGATTATTGCAAATTACTCGAAGGTAGTAGCGTCGTTTTTCTTGTTTGCTACAATTAAAAATTTTCGGTTGTACCAGATGAGTAAGCTAGTCAATATCAATGGTTTTACTGCAAATATTTTATTAATTATTTATATATTAATTGAGATTACAATTATTAAAAAGGTGGTTCGAAAAGAATAGAAAATACAATATCTTTTCTCCGACTAGGTCGAATAGCACACATCAAAGACGCGAAATAGTAGACAATAGATATGTTTCATTATTCCTTGATTGAACTATGCTAATTTTCTTTACGATTACCATAATAAGTTATAACTTTCAAAGTTTTATAAGTACCTAATACCGTTATCGAATTTACCTAGACAAAATATTTTTCATTATGTTTTATTCTTTTCCAGATTTCCGACTGTTAATTTTATAAAACTCTCACATGAAAACCAAATTAATCAAAAAAACTCCTTTAAACGTCCACAAATAAAATGTACTTGACAAAACAATTCTAAATATAAATACATAAGTTATTAAAAAAAATATTTAAATAATTAGAACTAATTGGTTTTTAATATTTAAGTTAAATCAATAATTCTTTAATTTATGTGAATAAATACAAACAAATTATTATTAAATAATCATTTGCATATTCAAATCAACTGCTTTGAACATACAAAAATATTAACTACTTGTAAATGAACAAATGTAAGTACAATTTTTAATCGAAGTATTTACCTTGACTCTCGACGTTTCGATTAAAAATTGTACGCGATTAAGTCCCGTTTACAGTATAAAAACATGAATACAAATCGTGAAAACTTAAAACAATTTAAATGTAAGTACCTACCTGTCACTAACCACGGTACTAAATATTGATTTTAACTATGAAGTCTTAACGATTCTCATTATTCTCATTTATTCAACTAATTGCCAATCAATCAAATGCAAGCAAGCAAAATTAATCAAAATAATCCTGCTCATATAAATCTTAGTCAAATAAACTACTTTAAGCATACAAAAATAACAATTACCTACTTGACATAACAATATATATATAATCTATATATCACTACGTACGTTTGAAAATATCTATAAACAAGTATGTCCATGTTAAGCTTATTGAAATTTCAATAAACATAGAATGAAAAATAAACCGATATAGGCAGAGTACCTACCCGCGACCTCTGGGAAACCTCTATAAGAGTATAGATACGGTAGTTCAATTGGTAGACTACGGATTACATTGATTAGACCTTATTGGTTCTTGTTATTTAAGTTAAATCCATAATTCATTCATATAGATATGAAACAATATAGTGGCCGTCAGAACAATATTACATTGAAACCATTACTAAATAATCTTTTAACAATAATGTAACGTAAAAATATGCAAGTTGTAACATTGAACATTTTCTGTGATTTATCAATGGCATTTGATTGTGTACAGCATGAAACTCTAATTAGAAAAAAAATCGATTTATTACTTTTAGATTAGGATTACTAATAAAATATTAAACTAAAACTAATAAATTTAGGACTTAAAAACTTTAAGATTGTTGGGGACCCACTTTTGAAAAATATAAAATCCCATGTCTGTGACCGCACTGACCGCACTAAGACCTCAAGATACTGTTAGTGCGTTTTGTGTGAATCCTGAACTGTACGCCCGGAAACTTAGAAACCTTTGGAGGTAGATGACTAATTAACTGACTTACTGACAGACACCTCCATCTCGTCTTACCGTGAACACGATTGCTGCAAAGCATTCTAAACGTTGGGTAAAAATGAACATTATTGTTTGTGGTATGTTTTAACAAACAAGTGAATAGTATTAGTTTTTATGTATAACATACCTATGTAAATAAATAAATAATATAATTTAACAAGTATTGTGTTGAAGTCTAAAAAAAAAAATAAAGCGGATGTTTCAAAGAATTAAAATTTCCTTCGGTTAACATAAAATATAAAAAAATTAATAAAAATCTGAGATATTGCACATAATAGAGCTAGGTGTACTAAATGTTTTATACATTATATTAACTACTACAAAGACATAATAAAAAAAAGCGTATATTATTCGACTTACATAAACTATCACTAGAATACCTCTAAAACGTGAAAACAGTTACAGCGAAATATATCGTACAAATCAAATAACGATTTACGTGTCTCTTATCATTTCAATAACTCAAATATAATAAATTTTCCTTGAATATCCCGTGCTCTAGGCCCATCGCTCCTTCGCTTATAGAGTATTTCAAATCCGACACGAGCCTTCTACGTAATTTTACTTTGCTTCTAGTCAATGCACAAAATATTAAGTACCTGCTATTAATACAAACGTTGTTGGCTCAGATGATATATATGTATCAATGTTATTTTTATCCGTTAACTATATTATAGAACCTGTTAGGTACATTTATTAGAATAAATTATTCCATAACTTCTGGTACTTTTCCAAAATGTTGGCAGAAAGCTCCTGTGAGAACTATACCAAAAAAATATCATTTTTAAATTATCATTAAGCGACATACATACCTACGTCCTATGAGTATTTTGTCCCGTTTTTCTAAGGTTATATTTTAATAAAATTAATAAAATAAAATAAGACTTGTACAATTAAGTAAAATAATTCTTGCGTAATAAGTATGTCAAAATATAGTGTTTTCTAAGGTTTTCACGAGTACTACACATTGAAATAGAACTATTTTTACGGATTTAACTCGCGTGTATTGAATTAAATTTTAAAATTTACATTTTCAATTAAAATATGTCAAATTGACATGAATGGAATCTATTAAAATTGTAATTATGTTGGTTTACGGGACCAGGCTTTAATAGTTTGTGTCCTATTTTAATTAATGCGTTCAATACGTAGAATTCACATATTAAAATTAATGAAGCAGCGTTATAGAGACAGATCGAACAAGATACTTTTAAAAAAATACCTCATACCTCAAGGTAGGGTTGTGGCCTGTTTTCTGATTTTGGTTTATATAAACGATCATAATAAATCTATAAAATAAATTAAAAATTAAATGAAATAAGAAATAAATTCTAAAAATAGAAAAATTAATAACTTCCAAAAAATCAAATTCTATCGGTACCCAAATATTTTAATACAAAATCGTACTACTATCGCCCTCTCTTGGTCAGGGTAAGTACTAAAATTTTCTGTGCACACTAAAAGTCAACTTATGAGCTTCTATGGGCGTCTGTATTCTTTGATAGTATATATATATATATATATTTATATATATATATATTTATATATATATATATATATACTATCATATATATGTATCATATATAATATAAATTAAATTATTCTTTTTGCTGAAATTGTTGCGGTATATATATATATATATATATATATATATATATATATATATATATATATATATATATATATATATATATATACCGCAACAATTCTAGATCAGCAAAAAGAATAATTTAAAAATGGACAGATCTAGAATTGTTGCGGTGCTTAGTCAGCCGACATCTATTGAGTAATAGCAAGAATTACAATTAAAATGTTTCTAGATTTCAAGTACAGATAGCGCTAAAATTTCAAGAAATCTTCGTAATTCGTGTCTCCCCTGATTAAAAGACAAAAACAACCACCACATGTTAAAATTGTGGCTGCTGCCATCTTGTGACGATCATTAATAGTTTCTAATTCTTTATTCTAACGCCACAACAATGTCGGAGGGGATATACGTTATTTTATCGTTTATTAAATCGTTTTTGTTCGTAAATTAAATTGTTTTAAAAATAATTGTATCAGATAAATTCTTAGGTTCAGACTACTTTCACTTCCCTACAGATATCGCTGTTTTAATTTCGTCCATAAGATAAATCATCAGAATCTTCAGCCAAAATTAATCAGTTAACTTAGATTTCGCTACTCTACAACAGATGTCGCTGTGCTGTCTCGTTTTAGTATAGGTTTGTGTTGATAAAATGGGATTAATTGCTATCTAAATATTTTTGTTTAGTAATTTGAATTTATGGATTTCCAATCCTAATTTAAATAAAGAATATTGACACTGACTAACTTTGGCAATAGACTAAGTGGGACCAGCTATCTAGTAAATGGGTTTTTGTTAATCAAAGCGCCACCTATACTTCAAATCCAAAATCATTACGATTATAGTTATGGCTTTTACTCGGTAGATGTCGGTTGGTAGAAAAAAAACTAAATTGCTCAACTCTCAAGTATCTAGATTTTTCTATTTTAACTATGAAACTTATAGCAAATGCTTGAGTCGAGCTTCTTTTGCTTCTCCTCTTTACTATATTCGAGCTGAAAGTGTGTGTATGTGTGTATAAGGCGAAAATGTATAAGGTATAAGATTGTTTTTGTGTTGTTTATAAGTAAATATTTTTAACCCCCGACTAAAAAGAGGGGTGTTATAAGTTTGACTTGTCGATCTGTGTATCTGTGTATCTGTCTGTGGCAAATTTCCGGCCAAACGCGTGGACGGATTTGAATTCGGTTTTTTTTCATCGAAAGCTATGCTCGTCGAGATAGCGAGATAGTCTTATCCATGTTTGATTGAAATAAAAATAGTCGTCTTCAAGATATTGACGTTTTATTCATGCGAGGGAGAGGTTCTTATGCAATCATTAGCTGTCCCAGCTGTTTCGCTATTGCCCGAGACTGCGTCCACGTAGACTGTAAAAATATATTTTTATGGCTTATAATCTAGTCATAAAAAATCACGGGCAACAGCTAGTGATAATATAAACAATAGTTTAAAAAACTAAAAAAACACGCTTTTATTGCTAACCGAACTAAAAACTACAAAATAATTTTTAATGACAAAGAGTATAAAATTACAGTAGTAGAAGATCGAACAATTAATCATAGTGAATCGCCTTAATATAAAATTATAATAAAATTTAAGTTATTAACAGAATAATTCAATTCTGAGTAAAAATCGTGGGGTGCATTTTACTGTGATTCATAACTATCCTCTCATAGATAGTTGCTAATAGAATGATTGTAATACCTTAAATATCGAGCAATATATATATATAAAAATTTATATATATATAAAAAAAAAATTTCTGGTATTAAATATATAACCTTTGTACTTAATAATGTAGGATTCTAATACTAAAAACTTTTTTTTTAAATCGGTCCCCTAGTTTCGGAGCCTATTCAATTCAAATAAACAAACAAATCATTCATCTTTATAATATTAGGATAGATTAATAGAAATACTTAAATAATTGAAAATTTTGTGTGTCTGTAGGTTAATTTAAGACAATTCAGAAACCAGTAATATAACTTTAAAAAGCAGCAAAAAAAAAAGTTAAAAATTTAAAAAACCCCCGATACAAAAAGACCTCTAAAAAGAAAAAAAATAATATTATTATGTACCTATTTATTGAATTCGTTGCGTCGGGGGACCGTTTAATAAAAGAAGAAATTAAAATGCAAGTAAGTTAACAAGTCAAATAAAGAAATTACGATATCGAATCGTATAGTCTAAGTCCTCAATGATTAACTTACAACGGTCCCCCGACGCAACGACTTCAATAAGTACATAATAATATTATTTTTATTCTTTTTGTGTCGGGGGTTTTTTAAATTTTTAATTTATTACTTGAAAACGTATAAGTTATGCTCATTTGTATGTTTGCCTAGTAGTAAATGCATTATTTTTACCTCTAGCTTATACTTAGTTCAAAACAAAAATCGTATCGTACCATTTTCACGACTTTTAAATAATATTATAATTTTAATGAATTTAACAAAATATTTTTTTTTTGTTTTCAGGTGTACCTAGCCCTACGCATCTTTTTAACAATCCTAAGATTCCCTAAGCAAATCATAGCTTGGGTCTGTCTGTATTGCTGGTGGAAAACCGGAATAGACATCTAAGAATATGAACTATTTAAATTGCAGCACACATGTATTATATTTAATATTACTATTATTATTTACTATATTATTATTATTATTATTATTATTATTATTATATTTACTATGAAAATAAAAGCGAGACAAAAATAATGTGTTTCATTTTAAACACTTCATATCTCGTTTGTTTAATAGGTGGCCGTATTTCTAATAATAGTTTTCTTTTACATTTTTTTTAATAAATGAAATGTTTTCTGGTAAATCTAGTAAAGGCTCGAGCAAGAATCCTTAGTCGGCTGCATTTATAGATCTATTAACAGTTATTCAAATTAAACATACTTTTACTATAACTTTACATTGTAATGAAATAAATAATTAATGGGGTCGAATCAATTGTAGAACAAACATGTTAATTAACTTTGGCTCTTATAAAAAACTATGTTCGATATAGGGTGCCGACATATATAATAAAAATATATGTAATAAAAAAATATACATTTATGAATTAATAATAATTAGGTAAATGCTATTATTCAATATTTAATTTATCAACAATTTAACTTATACCAAATAAATACACATTAAATTAGGTATTACACAATAAAGGTCGATACAATTATTTTTTTGTTTAAAAACAAATTTAAAGAGTGAATGAAGTGAATAATACTACAATTATATTATAAACTAATAAGTTTTCAATTGAAATCATTACAGACATGTGAAAATATATTGTTTATTACATCAATAATAGATACTGGCCATTACTGAGCAAGTATTCTAAATATAAGTTATTTAAGTCCTGTCCCGCAGCCAGGCGGCCACAGTGTCCATGTGTGTGTGCGTCCAGTGTATGTTGTTCCGGACGGTCTCGAGCGCCCGCACGCGGGCTAGCTCGCCCGCGCCAGCATCTGGGTACTGAGCGAAGAATGACTCCATCTGGAATTTTACTAGTATTTATCTTAATGTGTGTGTTTTAAAGGCAAATCGAGTCTGAATGTATGTATAGTTTTCTCTTCCTCCTGTATGTAGGGAAGAGGGAAGAGGGCGGGGGGGAGGGGGCATAAGTCTTTTAAGAGCCAATAAACTGTCTTAACGGAAACTCTGAAGAGTGTCAATAATTAAGGCAGAGGTCGATGATTAGTTGTCTGACTAAAGACTGAGCTGAAGATTGCTCGTTAAACAATATCACCTCTTTAAGTTTATCTTCAGTCTTAAAGCTTCCAGTTACACCAGGTATGAGACTGCCTAGGTATCGACTGTTTAGAGTAAACCTATCCACAAGTTTTGTCCAATTGGCTCTGACGTCATCCCACACTAAGGCGGTGCCGGACGGGTTAGAGCTTATAAGTTCGAGTACGGTCAAATAGTCCTGGCTTCGAATGTTATTTTCGTCCCATGCTAGGGTCAGATACCTGAAAATAAACGATTTAAGACAAAACAAATTAGCATTCATAGTTCCACGGTGACATCCAGCGTAAATAAACAATGTAAAAACGAACTAAATACTTGCATAGATAAATCTACACATAGTGTGTGTGTGTGTGTTATTATTTAAACATTGTATATTTAATAAATAATGATGATATTTATAGTCACCTTTGTAATATTCCTACATCTCTGGGTGCAGACAGAGCACTGCGTAGTTTTGACTGTTCTTGTGCGTCTTCCTCTTTTAAGTATACTTGCCATAATTTGTCCCAATCCTCTTGTGTTGCTAATTTCATGCCTTTGAAATATGTTTGAAACATTTAATGCTAGTAAATAGTAAAAAACAAAAACAATTATTATGTTACCTATATATTTTCAAACCAAACCTAACTTTCGCGGTATCTATGTCTGTATATATATATATGTCTATGTCTAACTATTTAACCAAATTCATTTATAGGAACCTACAAATGCCACCTTTGAAATAAATTCCAGAATAGAGATAATGATAGTTCTAGTAATACCAATATCTTGTAAGTAGATAACATAGAGATTTCGTTGTTAAAAACGTCTCTATCGCTTACAAATTAATTATAAACCTATTCCTGCTCAGTTAGTTATATTTGTTTATATCAAGCTTGTGATCTTTGGGGATGTTCCTCAGCGATAAATAAGCTCTACAAGTATTATTCGTTTTAAATCTCTAGAGTACAGGAATATGTCTGATCTTGATGACGAAATACCAATTTCCTTAAGAGTTTTGTATTCCTTTACATCACGACAGTCCAATCATGAATCACAAAATAGAGTGAGGCTTCAGTTAAAATTTTTAGGACGAGACTTTATTTACAAACTATACAGTTCGATATTAGTTATTATATTCAAGTAGAATAACTGTGAGCGTGCCATTGAAAGAGTATTGAACTCCATCTAGAAGTAACCTAGACCCTACTAGCAGTTTCGCTGTGCCTACTGCCACAGATGTTGCAAGACTTTTCGGTGGCTTTACCCCATTTCACTAAATGACTTAATGGATGCATTCAAAGCTAGTGGAATACGAATTTGGTCACCTACTCATATTGCATTTCTAGGCTAATCGCTTGCAACCCATAATTGTCTTTTTCATCTTACCGAATAACTGATTTTGTTATTTCTATTTCCTGAATTTTCCTATTTAATCATAACTCTAATATATTTGTTTAAACACCTATTATAAAATGTCTCGAGTTCTGAGGCAAATGTTTTGGTTACCAAGTTACAGACAGTTGTCATTCTACAATCGTGAGGTTTTTCGGCAATATGTCTATTGTACCAAATATACAACAATTTGATTAAATACATACCATGATGATAAACAAAATCTCTAAGGTCGGGTTCTATCTGTGTCTCGCTCGAGTTCAGCCACGAGAGGAACAAACTACGGACTTTTGTTACAGCTTCCGGTAACTGGTAATTTGAAGAGAGTGATAGCACTCTTGCTCGTAATAAACTAAAATATAATTATAAATACATATACACATTTATCAATATTATTAAATATTTTATTGTATCTATCTTTTTGTTTTTATGGGCACAATATTAGTTAATATAGAAGTATCTGGACATGTTTTAGTATCCATTTTAGTACGTTAGGTTACCTAGAGTATTAGCTACAGCATTTTTAATGCGGTAGAAAAAAAGCAATAGCAAATGCAAGTAATTCATGTTTTTCATTTAAAAAAAAACCATATCCGTTTAGTTATTTATTTTGTCTACATATCTTTCTTAGCCCTAAGGCATACCCTGAATCTAGAATGATAATTACCCTTCAATAACAGTCAAATTAGTTCGTTCCCATGTTTGCTTCTCATACAGAGGTTTTACCAACTTTTGTATGTATTTCTAAAAAAAATGTCATATTAAAAAAGCATGCAAAACAAAAACCTTAACATCTAAAACAACAACAATAATATTATTTTAATTTAACGGAACATAATATCTAAACGGCTGTTCAATAAATTGAATTATTAGATCGAAATTACAACAAATACATATATTTCGATTTATTTGTAATTCAAACCTCCAAATGATCGTGAGCAACAGTATTCAACAGTTTCCCAGATAGTGCTGCGAAGATGGAGGTACATGTCTCCCAAGGCACGTAGTCTGTCTCCACTTCCATGTAAGTAGACAGACTGAGTGCGGTGTCGTATGAGATTATCTGAGCCTCGGCCAGAGCGAACGCGTCGTCGAGCAAACTAGAGCGGTCTGATATTGATAACTAAAAACAATTGGGACCTACATAGTATAGACTTCTGGACATCTATACAGGGTTATTTATAATTAATAGGCCATCTCTTGCAGGCAGCCTCTCTACATCAACATTTGTTCTACGAATTTTTTAAATTAATAGTTTTTAAAATTTTAGTTTCCTATACAAAATTTAGTTAATGCCTCTGAACTGGCATTAACTCTGAGCGTGGGTATAGTGCCCTTGCGTTGACATTTTAAGTAACTGTCACAAAATACTGAGTAGTGAGTAAAAGAGGGAGAAAAGAAAATTGTTTCGTTTTTTTGTGTTGTTTATCAAGATTTGTAAAAAGTCGTAGAACAAATGTTGTTGAGATTGATGTAGGGAGGCGGCATACAAGAGATGGACAATTAATTACAAATATCTGTATAGTCTAACTTATGGTCAGTTCTGCAAAAAAAGGGAAATTTATGCGAATAACTTCCTCTCTATAAGATGTTATTAATTGTCAAAAATCTGTAAATTTCGAATTTATATTTTTCGACAAGATTATAAAAAAAAATACCTGTTGAGATTTATTTTTCAGTTGTTGTATTAGATTCAGCCACATACCATCCTCGTAATTAACTCGGTAGTAACCAACTTGATTATTATTTATTTTGAGCCAATCCTCTCCTTCCTCTAGGGTCAATTCGACTACGGACAGAAGGAGTTTATTTTAATAAAATATATAACTGAATACATATAATATATGCTGTAATTACTTGTGTCAATATTATCCGGGAACCAAGTAATATCTTTCTTGTGTCCCTTGTTAGTTGTATACGAAATCGGCACAAACCAGCGATAGCTTAAAAAAATACAAAATTTAAAAGAAATATTTATAAAATCCAAAAAATATAAATTATAAAAAAAAATTAGGCAATTACTAGTTTATTTAACTTACTTATATTTTGAGGGTTCATTGACTTTAGCGTCTTTATCAATTAGGAATCTTTTTTGAGAGACGATATATGTATTTGGTTTGTTACCCGTCTTCACACTTATTAGAGGGTAGCCCATCTGTCTTGTCCACGTGTCCATGATATATCTATGAGTTACAAATCCTGTTATTAAGTCAAACTTGTAATCTTGTATTCTTTTTTCTAAGCGGCCCACATACGTATACTTACGTAAGACTTAAATTTGGGTTATCCTTCCTAAAATATGGTTCCAATGATGAAAGCAAGTCCTGTGTGATCGTGTTGCCATATTCATACTTCTTTAAATAATCTGACACCCCGCGGCGGAAATTCTCCTCACCAATAAACCCTTCTAACATTCTTAAAACTGAAGCACCCTGTATAGTTAAATAAAGTATTTATTAAACATTTATTAGATACTAAATCAATACTACAAAAAACTATACTTAAACTGGGAACACAAATTCTAATGTTTATTTTTAAGTAAATAAAAGATATAAAAGCGACTTAGATAAAAAAACTGTCTTTATATGAAATATGTATAATAAAATAATCAGGTCTTTAAACAAGGATACTTTTTCCTCAAAAAAAAAAGGCTCACATTATGCATAACAAAACAAAACTTCGAAAAATATATCCCGTTACAGTATATCGTTAGACGAAGTCTTATATATAACTAATTGAAAAGTTAATACATAAGGTGTACCCTAAGAAGACCATAAAGAACCATTTCTTCCTAATATTTATCTTTTCATATAAATATTCTAAATTCTGAATGTACAGAAAAAAAATATTAATATATTATAGAAATGCATAAGCTGACATATTTACCTTATTATATGAGATGGAATCAAATATGGCGGTTATTTCATCTGGCGTTTCCACTGTTTGTACGATCGGATGACTTGACAGTTTGGAATCAATCACTAACACTGAATGCAGAGTCCTTGTTAAGAACTGGTCAAGCTGTAACATAAAATGCAATAGGTAAACTTTTCTACAGAGGTTCTTCTTAATTCTTTTTAAAAAATAAAGAGAATTTTATTTTTTTGCTTAAAAAATAGAAAGAAAAATAGGCCTGATTAACATGTTTAAGTGGCTAAGCAAATTTCAATTGGTCGAGTGGTGAGTATGAGGCATAATATAATGTTTACATAAAAACCAAGTAAATTTGAATATGTTCAGTACTATGAACTTATTGAACGGCCCACAAACTGTTAATGAATGAAAATATATAATACCATGGTCCAGGAAGGTTCAATAGCATTTAAAGCCTTGACTTGCATGTATGAAGCGAAACCTTCGTTCAACCAGACCTCATCCCACCATTTCATAGTAACTGAAAATAAAACATGTGAAATTCAATGTATCAATCAATGTAATGTGATATCAAAGCAGTAGCAAATCCTAGCAGGTGAAACATAGACAAGAATAGCTAAATATACAGAGAAAAGTCGACATTTTCAGGATGGGGTTGTCAACTAATGACATATAGAAGACTAGATGTATATTAAACTGATCACTAATTTTAAAGTAATATATTTATTAGAACTGATGATCAAATCATAACCTACCTAAATTACCAAACCACATATGTGCCAATTCGTGAGCCACAGTATTGGCAACACTGAGTTTATTTCTAGATGATGCTGTATCGTCGTCAATCAGGAAGGATGTCTCTCTATAAGTAATTAAACCCCAATGCTCGGTGGCCCCAGACACATAGTCAGGAATAGCTATCATATCTGAAATGTTTTATAGATTTATTAAAACGCGATTTAGGCAATAACTATAGAATACATTTCTTTCATTAATAGGTAAATTTTATAGAAAAAATTTCATTGAAAACATGTCATAATAATAACACGATTTCATGGCATATAAATTTCTTACACTTAGTCTTCTGTTTTGATATGGAATGGTTATGGAACTAAAATTATGTATAATCACTTTTAAGATACTATAATACTATTATTATTGTTACTAACAGACATACATTAATGAGCTAGACCAATATGTTTGTTTTTATCACACTGACGCAATGGAACTCGGGTTCGATTCCAGATTGAGACAGGCATTTGGTTGGTTTGATTGTTTATTAAATATTAGGGGTCGCTCGCGACTTCGTCCGCGTGGTTTTTAGTGTTGTCGCCGAGTTCCATACAAAATTGATACTTAAAACCCTTAAGGGTGGAATGTAAAAATCTTTTCTTAGTACACCACTACGTAGAATAACAAATGTATCCTCCAATTTTACTATCTCTACGACCTGCGGTTTAGACTGTATGCTAAAACTAAGTCAGTCAGAACCTATTAGATTATATTAAATTTGCAGCATTTTTCATTGCTGCTTAACTTCTATTAGTCACAGCGAGATGATATATACCCTATAGCCTTCCTCAATAAACGGACTATTCAACACAAAAAGAATTTTTCAATTTGGGCCAGTAGTCCCAGAGATTAGTGCGTTCAAACAAACAAACTCTTCAGCTTTATAATATTAGTATAGATATAGATATTTTCAGTATTTATAATGTGTATTACTATGTATTGGTATTGTTGTCTAACACCCCTAAATTATTTGCTTACTTAGGGTTTAGATCAATATGTGTAATTTGTTATTATTATTATTATTATTACTATCACAATTTATTTGATGAAGAATTTTGATGTTTAAAAAATAATATAAAGACATACTGGTATTAAAATATATATATATAAAATATATAAATAATTAGGTGTTATATACAAATACCAGATAAATGGGTGCATATTTTACTGTAATAATCATAATATATTTTATTATACTTACCCAATTTAGGTAATGGAAATGGAACTTCATAATATTTAATGTAAAACTCTGTGGCACGTTTACCAATATCTTGAGCAAAATCTATTTTATGAGTTTGATCCTTTTGTGCAAACGATCTCAATTTGAAATTATTTCCAATCCCATTTGCCATGATGTCAACTTCTTTATTATCAAAGTTACAAACAACAAAACAAGCTAGATATGTGGACATTGGTACACTTGTAGCAAAAGTTACAGCTTCTAAGTTAGATGATTCATTTAATGATCTTGATATTTCCTACAAAATATGAACATATGTATGAACATGTCACAAAACCAGTTATATTATCTTCCATTCTACTTCTTTAATAATCATCAATGAACTATCATTAAGATACTAATCTTACATTCATATTAGAAAGTGCCACATAGTCCTTTGGCTTAACCAAGGTGATATCGTAAGTAGCTTTAAATTCTGGCTCATCAAAACATGGAAATGCTTGACGGGCATAAGTGGGCTGGAACTTGCTGGCAACCATTGTACTGGAAGAACATATTAATTGTGCTATAAATGCAGTATTTAAAGAGCATGGAGACTTAAACATTTTATACAACCTGTTACCTCTTATGTTTAAGATGGGAAAGGTAAAATCCGACAATATTTCTAGTTAGACTGCCATTAAAATGTATATTTATTTTATAACTCCCTGGAGTAAGGTTGTTATCAAATTGAATCAAGAGTTGTTCTAGAGATTTCACTTCTAAAAATTTTGCAACAGGAATCTCTTCAATGTCTTTACTAACTTTTACATCATTTATTTCTAAAAACTTCGTATGTAAAGCAAAATTTTTTTTCTTATCCTTTATAATAACATTAATACTGACTTCTCCTTCAAAGATTCCAGATTCAAGATTTGGGTTTAACAAGAGTTTATAGTGTACTGGTCGAACTAGTGGACAAAGTCTTTCAGAAAGCTTAATTTTATATGAGTTGTCCATGACGTACACAGACTTAAATGATATCAATCGACACGCTTTAAGATATAAACAATTTTTATTGGCACATTTGAAGAGAAAAAATCTTTTTAGGAACATATAAATTAGTCAAAAATATTTTCAAAGTGAAGGAAATATAGTTTTCAGTCGAAAAACCGGCAGTCACCAATTTGGCAAAAAGCACATTACGAATACAAATTTATCACACTAATAACTGTTTACTATTTACTGTTTAGTCATATCACATATGATCATATCTTTAACCTGTTACCTGACAAATGTCAATCACTTGTTTATGGCCGTGTTCCGAAATACAAACCAGTATACTGGCCAGTGCTGATGACGTCAAAAATCGACGCCATGCTGGTGAATCGTTCTGAAATGTGATGGCCAGCACTGAATACTTTGACAGCATATATTATTACTGACAGAGTATTAAAAATTTATTTTTAATCTGTGACTAAATATTTATTTTTAGTGTGTCTATTTTAGATAGTTATACATTTTATTACATAAAATAATAAAGTTCCAAGAGAATGGAGTTACAAAGCAATTACAACAAAAAGTGTTGTTAATCAGGTATTTAATTCTAAACAAGTACAAAAATTATTTAGTAAGACAATGATTATAATTAATTAATAGAAAATGGTGAGACGAAAGATATAAAATATCTTTAAACCTAATAAAAACGAAAAGGAAAAAAGAATCATCTATTTACCTTATATTAAATTTACTGCATAGATACTGTGCATTTATGTTATTGTAACTGTGATAATAATTTATAAAACTTACAAATATAAAGTATATATATTTTTCAAATATTAGAATGACGAAAATTAAGTTGTCCTTTATCTTTAATGTATTTTTTAAAGTGGCAACTCTAATTACTGTTTGAATATTATTCTGCATTTGCCTACCTATATTGCCACAGATTACTATAAAGTTACCTCTCCAGTACAATATGTCCGACACCAGTGCAATATGGCGTAGGTGTTATGACGTCATTAGCCCTGGCCAGTATGCTGGTTTGTATTTCGGAACACGGCCTATTTTTTGTTATCAAAACTAAATTAGCAAATGTCATAAGTGACATCAACACGATAGGACGTCAAAAATGTAAAATGCCAATTGTTCAAGAAAACAGCTATGGTCTTTGGATTCTCTTAATACATTTTTTTTTAAATAAATATTTATTTTCTAGCTTACAACACCGATTGTTTCAATACAATATAGGTTTGCTTAGGTTCATTTTATTAGATTCTATATAGTGTTTATATAAGTACATACTTACTCTCCGCTTCGCATGGTGCTTGAATAAAAACCTACAATTCCATTATCTAGTTTTCCAGTAAAAAATATTCTGAGAGAATATTTGGCATTCGCTATGACTTCTTCCTGTAAATTAACTTGAAGGATTTCTGCAATGGTTACTATATTTGACGAACTAACTTTTAAACTTTTATTATAATTGTCTTTTAATTCAACAGTATTTATATTCAAATCTTTTGTGTGTAATATAATTGTACTGATTGGTTTTGAAATATAAAGTGAAATTGTTACAATGCCTTCGAATGTCTTTTGCGAAATATTTGGTACCAATTGTAATTCATAGTTGGTCGGTCTTATATAATCTGGAAGCCTATATTGGTTATTCTAAAAGTAAATATATAGATATAAATACACAAAAACTGATAAAGTTGATAATGTCATGTGACACATAAAGTGATAAATATGTTTTTGTAGAATTCTCACCAATTCAGGAGTAATGTGCATTAATCTTCTAAGATTTTTATTTTTTACAGACAGGACTACAGTAGACACAAAGAAGCACAACGTCGCTATACCAAAAAATATCAACAGTTTATGGGTTCTCATCCATTTTACAATTTGGGGATTCATCTGAAAAGTAATTAGGAACAAAACAATGAAATTGGACAGTTAGATAATATCTATTGAAGTAGAAATTTGAATATATTTTGCAGAAAAAAACATTAAGACTACCAGATCGCGTAATTTTATAAGTGTATTTTTTTTTATTTAGGCTATTACTTATATTTCAAATAAAGTTTCGGAAGGTCCTAATAATATGCTTAGATGAATCAGGCCTTCTATAAAAATAACACTTCCCATCTTAAAATTAAACCTACGAGGGTTTCAAGCGTGCTGTGGTCTGAGGAAAACCACTAAACCAACTTAGCCAGGTATTTTTTATTTTGATTGATTACTTTTTCAACAACGTCAAACAAATTGAGTAGGCTATTAGGTAATTGATAAAATACAATACCTTCCTAGTCTATACCGTCGTTTATATAGTCCACTCTACAAAATGATTTTTTAAAAATATATTTTTAAACATATAATTTAAATAAGGACTAACTTAAGGTTTTTAAGACATTGCATATTAGGTATGTAAGAAATTAATTATTAATATATCTTACAAACCATTTTTGTAATGCTTTCATATATTACAACCAACTGAATAATTTTGATAACATATACCTACCTATGTATTATGTAATCTTGAACGTAAACCTAAACCTTGGTCTAAAATTTTGTAAAATATACAAAATAATAGTATCGTACATTATAGTACTATACTAGTAGTATAGGTATATCAAAATAGTAATAATCTAATACTAGCGCCCCTTCAACAAAATAATAGTATTCATTCTATGTTTGAACATATTCGTGATATATCTTATAGACAGTGTAGCTTTCGCCCGCGTTTTTACCCGCATGTGAATCCTAATCTGGTAAGGTATCCTGAAATTTTATGACCTGGTAATAAAGTTTCAGGATTAATCAGAATGTAATCATTGACTGACTGATCTAAAAGTGCGTGTAAATGCCAACTTGAATAAAGATATTTTAAATTTAATTTGTGTGTGTAAAAAAGAATTTTGGCAAATTTCTCTTTCTTTCTCTCTTACCTCGTTTCCTATTAGCTGTTTGATATGGATATTGTTAGCACAAAAAACAAACATAGGTTGGAAGTTCATAACAAAATATAGTGTAATGATAATTGTAAACAGTTTAATGTAAGTACTTAGCTTAGCTTAATGTGGGGCTTAGGTAGGTAGGTAGACCGGTAGGTAGGAAGGTAGGTAGGTTGGGAGGTTTAACGAAATACCAAATGTATAAGCTTGGTTGCGGACATTCAATATGACTAAAAGTAATTTTTCGCTTTTTTGGATTTTTGATTTTTGAAGTCGGATTGAAAACTGATTAACTCGATGCAATACCTAAAATAATGCTAATCATTTCTTAAAATACGCGACATGGTTCTAGGTGCTATCTTCATTTCCAGAGATAAAATCTTTTGCTTTCGGACATGATTTCGTCGCATTCTTTCCCTTACTGCTTTGACAACTTTTTTCGTACTACACTACGTGGCTGATCAGATCTTTCTCTGTCGCAAACAGATTAAGTCTCATTGTACGTTTTAATAGCCCGGTGAACAAATATTTGACTAATAGCAAGTGTATGGAGAGTTTTAAAAATTGCATTTGGCTCCATACCTACTTTGTTTAATGCAATCACAGCAATTCTGTTCTCCTTATCACCGCACTCCATTTTAATATTGCAAAAAATATTGTAAATTGTATTGGCGCCAAAATGAGAAAACACAATGAACAATCGTATAAAAATAACAGATTCCAAATTCAGATGTATTTTTTTTTATATTTTTAATTGTAACAGTATTTATGGCCAGACTAAGTATAATGTACGTTACAGAAAGTAGAGGGGAAGCTGACACGTGACCCCGTCTAAAAGTTGTCAAACAAAGTAGAACCCACCTTTTTACTTCGTAAGAAAGTAGGCGCAGGTAGGTAGGTAGTACAAAATCCATTGAAGAAATAAAAGTTTCATTTTTTACCATTTTTCTGCCCATAGAGTAGGATTTTTCAAAAATCCTCTTTTATTGCTCCTCTACATTCAACAACATGAAAAAGTTTAGCTTCTTGCGTTTAGTAGTTTCGGCCGGCATTGTCTGTCAGTAAATCAGTCACTCGATAACGGACGGGTTTTATAGATATCATTTTAATAATAACGGTTTTTTATCTTTCAGTTACCAGGAGAAGAAAAAAAAGATGTAAGAAATATAGATATTAATAGTATCGATAGGGACTTATAGTTTAAGTTCTGTAGTAACTTAGAGTATTAATTACGATACAGAGTAGAATACGTTACGTTTTTCTTCTAGTTTGTTGGAAAATACTTTCTCGCTACCGTCCAGGCCAGTGGAGGTCAAAGATATGGTAACGCCAGAATAAACACTAAAACCCATAAGTTACCGTCATCACCTATGCCACCTAGACTATAACGACACATTTCGATTTGTGTCCAATGATACCAAACACCTACAACATATAACTCGCCGAATAAATCTCTACAACATTTTTTTTTAAAGGTAGGATATAAACATATTTTTTTCTGCTTAGATAGTAACGTTACATAAACAAATACTACCACTAATCTCCTTTCTATGATCTTAACTTTGTGTGAATACACAAAATCTGAGTTGGTTTTATTGTAATTATAGCCAAAACCAATTGGGTAATTTACCAAATCGGAACAAAAAGAATAACAAAATAAATAGTCCTAATTTTTGACCCAGACATTTTGCTGTCACTACAATATTATCATATTCTATCTAGGAATTCTATATAGTTATTAATTCAAAAAGTCCAAATTCTTTTTTATAATTTCCCGTAAATATGTATATTTTTCTCTAAAATTAAAAAGATATTATACGGTGAGCAAAAACAATAATCTTTAACTACACTTCAAAATTTGTTCAGTAGTTTTTGGGTGGCACGCCAACGAGCTAACAGACAAATATTATAAAAACTTTTGTCTGTGTTACGCAATTGTTTTCTTAAAAAATATATAATGTCTAGGTTTTACGTGATTACTAATTAAATAGGTATATCGTATATGTATAAATTATTTTCCGTTTTTAAGAAATGAAAAACGTTCGAAACATAAATAAAATAATTCAGAGAACACGTACCTAATATTCATTTAAGGTATGTACTTGCAAAATAATTAACCTACGTTGTTTAATATTAATTATCGTAACTATTATTGTAAACAAATAAATACTCACTTTACGTCACACTGTTTACGCACACAAGAACTTAATAATTTTAAAACATATAAAGTAGTGTTATTCACAGCTGAGAAATAAAAACAAAAAAAGAAACTCAATACAACATCAAGTGACGTTACATCGGTTTCATTTTCTCTTTCAAACTGGATTGTTGTAGTCAATCGTTGATATTACGTAGCGAAATTGTGTGTCATTATCTCTTTACATAAACCTGGTTACTTCACTGGTTACTCCAAAAGTTATTGACTTTTTAAATAATGGATTTTACATTAAAGAAAAAAAATGCAATAATTCGATCACTTACAAATAAATATTATATTTAAATAGATTCGATGCGTTAATAGTTTGGTACAAAAGAGAGTATATTATCCATTACCTACCCAATTTCATGCTAATATGTACATTGCTTTCGGTATGATTGAATAATTATTAATTATAAAGTTAGTATGATAAATTTAATTTTGGTTTTTAAATAGAACAAGTAATAATAACTCTTTGGTAATCAAGTAGAATTCGTAGAATTGAAAATATATATACAGGGTTATTTGTAAGCAATTGGCTACCGCTTGCAGGCAGTCTCTCTATTTTTTTAAATAAATAGTTTTAATTATTTCAGTTTTCCCATACAAAATTTATTTGTTGCCTCTGAACTGGTATTAACTATGGGCGCTGGGTTGTTGCCCAGGCATTGACCTTTTAATTGCTTCTTGCAAAATACAGAGGAGCCAAAAATTTTTTGTTTCGTTCTTTTTGTGTTGTTTATCAAGATTTGTAAAAAGTGGTAAAACAAATGTTGTTGAGAATGATGTAAAGAGGCTGCCTGCATGAGGTGGCCAATTAATTACAAATAACCCTGTATAGAGGGTTTTTTGGTTGTGCTAACTATTCGGACGATAAGTCGGTTCTTTAACCAAACTCATAGTCGGCGCATCTCTAGTTTCGCTTCGGAAAGTTGATTTTGTCTTGTGAGAAGCAGTTTTAAGTGATATTCAATTTTGAACATTAGTTCATTGTAGTTTTTAAACCAAGACTAAAAAGAGGGGTGTTATAAGTTTGACCTGTAGATCTGTGTATCTGTGTATCTGTGTGTCTGTCTGTGGCAATCTAGCGGTCAAACGCGTGGACGGATTTGAATGCGGTTTTTTTTAATCGAAAGCTTAGTTTGTCTTGATGGTTCTTAGCTATGTTTCGTCGAAATAGAAACAGTCGTCTCCAAGATATTGAGGTTTTATTGGTGAAAGGTTCTTATGCAAGAATTAGCTGTTCCCAACGGCTGCGCCCTCGCTATTTAGGAAAAAATACCTTTTTATGTAGGCCAAAAGGTTTTTACACTTATTTACTCAGGTAAAGTAATTTATTAGGGGATAGCTGTTGCTCGTGACCGTGTCCATGTTAGACTGTAAAAATTATATTTATATGGTTTATGATCGTAGTCATAAAGAGTCACGGCAGCATAGTGTTATTAGTGATTGTAATTCATTTTAACTCTAAATGTTTATATTTATTAATATTCGTATATACCTATATGCAAACGTCTTGAATCATGTTACGTAATACATTTATAATTTATTACATTGTCGAAATTTTCACGCGGATACTTATTTTTTCTTGTATTAAATATAACCTATGTTCATCAGAGGGATAATGTAGGAGTTTAAAAGTAAAATGTTTTATTTAATCGGTCCAGTAGTTTCGAAGCCTATTCAATTCAAACAAACAAACAATCAAATATTTCCTCTTTATAATGTTAGTGATGATGATGATGACGATGAAGATTATAAAATATAGCCTATGCTCATCAGGGTTAATGTAAGATTCTATTGCAAAAAGATTTTTTTTAAATCGGTCCAGTAGTTTCTGAGCCAATTCAATTCAAACAAACAAATAAATCTTTCCTCTTTATAATATTAGGATAGGTAAATAGAAATACTTAAACAACTAAAAATTTGTGTACCTGTAGGTTCATTTAGTACAATTTCATAATTATTCTGGTTTCATTACCAGTGACATAACTTTAAAAAGCAGAAAAAAATCCTGATACAAACAGACCTCTAAAAAGAATAAAAATAATATTATTATGTACTTATTAAGTCGTCGGGGAACCGCTTAGTAAAGGAAGAAGGAATTAAAACGCAAGTAAGTTACCAAGGCAAATAAAGAAATTACGATATTATTAAATCATAGTGTCTAAGTCCTCTATGATTTTTATTTTTTTTAGAGATCTGTTTGTATCGAGTGTCTTTAAATTTTGATATTATTCTTTTTAACAAAGGCATTTAGCTACTAGGAAAACACCTATCTAAAATCTGATTTTAATTCTAACATAAATATGATAAATAAACAAAATAAAATAACTGATTAAGTTACAATTTTTAAAGTAAGACAACAAACCGTAAATGTTAGTATGGACGGATAAATTGTCATTCCAATCACGTCCGGGTTGAGTTCAAGAATACTTATGGTATTCTTTGAAGAGATATGCTTTAAGATATGTTTTGACATATGTTTCGAACAAGTAATAGACCAACATCTTAAATACCGTAAAATAGATGTAACTATTCCAAATAAGGAGGACATTGAAATGAACTTCGTCTGACCGTCTATTCCTTCACCTCAGGCTCAAATCATAAATAATCTTTCATCACTTATGTATTTTAAATTGTTTAAAGTATTTTTAAAGTATTTAAATAAAATAAATAAAGATTTCCTTGCAACTTGCGAGTTTGAAATTATGCGTCTTAAATTTCTGTTACATTTGATTGCGTTGACATAGAAGTTTGATGCTGCTATTGGGGTATTATAGACCTGAGTATTGGATATGAATTTCTATTTAATACCTCTACGCGTCCATGAGGAAAAGGATAGAAGTTCAACATTATCAAAAGAAATTTCTAGTATATGGTGTAAATTTTTTTTTACGATTTTCGCATTTAATCCTATAATAACCCTATAATAGTTTTCCTTAATCTGTGCTATAACACGATGCTACGTACTAAATTTCAAGATTTCCAGTTCACGGGAAGACCCTGTACATCTTGATTCCTTTGCAAGTTTCGAAAATTTGATTAGCGTTTGTGTAGATTTTGATGTTTTTTGGCTCCAAGGCACAGTAGACCTGAATATTTCATATAAATTTCAGCGTGATAGCTCTACATGGTCCTGAAAAAAAGTTTCTTGACAGAGGAACGGACGGACAACATAGTAATCCTATTATATTCCGTTTCTTCCTTTACGGGGTATGGAAACCTAAAAATAATATTTAATAAACAGTCTTCAACTCCATACTATTTTATTACCTATATGAAGATATAAATAAAATTCGTTTTTAATAGAATTAGGTGATAGAATCCGCCTATACAAATATATGAAATTTGGAGTTGAAGTTGTTGGAACTTTAAAAATAGTGTAATAATATTTTTGTTTGTCTACTGCAATAGCCCATCTGAAGCAAGATTTTACAAGTAGGTAAATGTATGCATGCTATGGCTAGCACAATGGCAGCTACAATAGCTTGTACCTACATATATTTCTGACTTGTAAATAACAAAATTTTGATTAATATCTATATTCTATATTATACTAGACTTATTTCCTTTATCTTGTGTGCCCGCATGATATAGATGGGTACCTACTTATGATTATTAAGATAAAATTTATATCTCAGAGGTTAAGATAAATTCAAGGTCCATATAAGTAGAAGTAGATCTAGTATTGGTTGATAATAAGGATGAAGTGTTTTTATTATCACGAGATAACATTTATGACAGAATTATTTCAATACGTATATATATATATACCTATATATCAACGCGCGCGGCAGCGCGCGACCCAAGTTCTGGGGCCGACCGACTGAGCTGCCGCAAGAGAGTATATCTAAACGGCTAGTTTACGCCAAAAACGGCCTTTTCTTACCTTCACTGTCAGGCCCCCCTATGACTTAGAGCTACCAAATTTTTTATACAAGCAGCGTCTACCCATTTCTACCCTATATAAAAAAATCATTTGTCTGCGTTCAGCCAAACCGGAGGAAAAAATACGCCAAAACGGCCCTATTTCGCGTACTTATTCATTATTCATAAGTGATGTAAATTCTAGCCTACTTCCATGTATGGTAGGACGCTGAAACTCGGTGGGCAGGTATGATATATACTAAAACCTCCAAAAAAAATCGAAAATTTTCAAAATTATAATTTTTAGGCCCAAGAGGTCTAAAACATAGACATGCGAAGTTTGCAACATGCGGCATATCAAAAGATTCGTCTCGTAAAGTGCAATAAAAATGATCTACAACAATTTTTGATTAGATTCTTTGTTAAGTCACAATTAGGGCAAAACAGATATTTTCATTAAAAATGGATTCTCTTTTTTAAAATTTCAAATGTTGTATGAAACAAGTTTTCAATATGTATCGAATTTGCGGGCCCGCAAGCAACGTTTGGAATCACAACTCTCCTAGCACCATTTACCACCAATGAAAGTAGTAAATTCTAGACACCAACAAAAACAGTCTGATATCAAAACCAAAACACTTGCGTGTTGTAAGGTTAGCCCAAGTTCTATGGGCCATCAATATGATATCGAGATGGCCCAAGTTCACCCAGTCAATGAAAGTTGTGATATCGGGATGGCCCAAGTTCATCCGACAATTTAAAGTTGTGATATTAGGATGCGCCCAAGCTTCAAGTTTTTTTTTTCAACAGAACTTGGTGTCGGCAGTGTGTGCATTAGCCATGTGACAAACACACAGAGAGAAGAAAAAATTGCCAAGTCTCAGTTCTTATCGGCCACGCGACCTTATGAAAATAACACTTTTTACCTATTGTCAAGTTCTTATCTGGTATCCGCCCGACACCAAGTTCTGTTGAAAAAAAAAACTTGAAGCTTGGGCGCATCCTAATATCACAACTTTAAATTGTCGGATGAACTTGGGCCATCCCGATATCACAACTTTCATTGACTGGGTGAACTTGGGCCATCTCGATATCATATTGATGGCCCATAGAACTTGGGCTAACCTTACAACACGCAAGTGTTTTGGTTTTGATATATATATACTGATTTTAAATTATATTTGATGACATAAAATACAGTAATATTGATTATTATTGCTTATAAATTAGCTTATAATTTTAATTAAAATATTACTGAAAAGTTTATTAGGATTGAAATCATTTTATTTAAATAAACTAAATTAAATAAATAAACTTTATTTGGACGTCACATAACAGAAAGTACAACAACAAAAAATAAAAAATAAAAAAAAAATACAAAACATAAAATCAAAGAAAATTAAATAAAAAAAAAATATATATATAAAAAAAAAAACACAACAAAAAGAAATAGTAACTGTGACATCCAAAACGGTTAACCACTCAGCTTTTGCTGGAGTAAATGATAGTTATAGACAATCAATTTATCAATAATATTAAGTAGCAGGAATATAAGTATTTTTTAAGGAAATAAAATGTACATACCTATTAACGCATCTAATCCATTTAAATATAATAATTAATTGTAAATGATCCAAGTATTGTATTTATTTTTTTAATCGAAAATTAATTATATATTTAAAAAGTCAGTATATTTTGAAGTAACCGGATTTAACAATGACGAAAGCGGGTTTATGTAAAGAGATAATGAAACACAATTTTGCTACGTATCTAATATCAACAGACGAACGATTTTGTCAAACGAAATTTGGTAGACTTAGGTACTTACATATACCTACACACAGATAACTTTTGTATAGATCAAATGTTACCTCTGACCACGAAAATAAATAAAACACAGACGTGAAGATACGTAAAACTGAAAATATCTTTGTTTTTTTATTTTTAAGCGTCATTAAGAAATAGAGTCGACTAATAATAGCTGACTAGTCACCGATTATAGCCCGATTAGACGGCTTTACCTTTACTAGTCGGCTATTAATCGGCACATTCATGGTTAAAACTGTTCGGATCGAGGTTAAAGTTGATCGTAGGCTAATCTAATTAGTCGTGTGCGGTCATTTAATTCACGTCAATAAGGAAGGCATCTACTCCTACCTACATGGCCGGCAACACTCGTGTAAATCCTCGGATGTTGCAAGAATTTTTGAGTGGCAGTGATCACAAGTCATCTGTGACCCGCCAGCTCGTTTGCCCTCCTCTTCCATAAAAAAAAAATCGCGCTTTGTCTGCCCGTTGATTCCTTTCATACACGTTTTGTTTTTATTCTGTTAAGCTGCTATAGATTGATTGTAATGCAATTACCATGGCAAACTTAAATGACAGAACACAATATAAAAACTAGTTTCATGTAATAAAAAAAAAACAGTTTTACGACATCGCCAACTTCTAGTAGCACAAACAGAACAACAAAACTGTGAAAAATAATATTATACATACTTTTTAAAATTAATAGTTTTAAAAATTAAGTTTTCCATTACAAAATGTATTTGTTGCCTCTGAACTGGCATTAACTCTGAGCGTAGGTATGGTGCCCGGGCGTTGACCTTTTAAGTGCTTCTTACAAAATACAGAGTCATAAGTAAAAGAAGGAGCTCCAATTTTTTTGTTTCGTTATTTTATGTTGTTTATCAAGATTTGTAAAAAGTCGTAGAAGAATGTTGTTGGGATTGATGTAGAGAGGCGGCCTGCTAGAAGTGGCCAATTAATTATAAATAATATATATATATGTCGGAGGAGGTGGTTCTGTATCACTCATTGTCACAAAGTAATTTACTGTGGGCTTTAGTGGTCAGTGTTAACACGTAAATTAATAAAAACACTATTGAACTCAGTAATCGTTATAATCTTAAATCAACTTTTACAACACAGAAATAACTTAAATAAACAGGTAAATACACCGCACAGGGAACGCGTGATGATTTTAGTGTCTTCAGTCGCCAATGGCTAACCGAGCAGTAACATGTCGCGACTTGCACCGGTGACGCGCCCAACGGCATACGCCGGTGCATTCTAACACTAACTTCATCGAGCGTCAATAGATGGCGCTGGCGTTCCGAAAGCAGTACAGTACCGCCAATGCCGACACGGCCATCCTGCTAGCACACGCCCTCGTGTGTAGATTAATCTGAAGTAGAAGAAAAAGCAAGAACAGTACCTTATTTCAGTCAGTCAAAACTCTATGCTAAATTTAATTCATGAACTCTACAATAATCTTAACCATAATCATCATTTAATCTTAAATTACGACAAATATTTACACACAAATACCACAGTCATGTACCATAGTCGTCATCACAACCAAAACTGTAGACGTGCGTACTACAACACCAAGTTACAACCAAGTTTACAATAATCCTCGAGTAAAGACCTCTAACACCACGGCTCACCAGCCGAACAGCAGTCACACTGCTCTCTCACACATGTCAGTACGCATATCCATCGAGTGGATCGCCCGTGTACTCCACTCCTGTGGCTACACGTTACGGTCTCCATAGACCACGACCTCCGCCAGAGTTAACCGCACACCGCACACCCACGGACTAATTGAATTGCTTCAACAGATACCGATTTCTACCGGGCTACGACTACGGAATAACTACTGGTACGGTCGAACACATTACGGCTGATAGAGTCATTTACCCGAGTCCCTTAAACTTCTCAAGTTTGAACATCATTATTATCATCAACAGGATCATCCATTACATCAACTTCGACCGGTACATGACTTGCTGGCATTTTCTTTAACCTATCGTGAGCAAATTTATAGGTACGTTTACAATTTAAAGCTTGTAGTGTATAACGATCACCTTCTAAAACCTCAACAACCTTAAATGGACCTTTGAATTTCGGATCTAATTTTGTCTGATTCCTCTCTTCGTTTTCTAACAATACAAAATCTCCAACCGAAAAATTATTAACTTTTGCTTTTGTCACATCAAAACGGGACTTATCATATACCGCACACTTCTTAATATTGTCAGATGCTACTTTACGAATTTCGTCAATGTCAACGTCAGTCTCCACATCACTACTACACATCAATGATAATGGTCTCGCAACTTTACCAATTAAAAGCTCCAGAGGCGAAGCTTTTGTCGTTCGATTCATTGAACAATTGATTGCGAGTTGTACCTCAACTATAGAGTCTTGCCACGACCTATTATCGCTAGTCTCTATCGCGGTCAACATAGACTTTAAAACACTCATGACGCGCTCTACCTGCCCGTTAGCCCGAGATGAACCTGTCGCTATAAGATGTAAATTGATGTTCTTGCTCTCGCAAATTGACGAAAGTAGGAAGCTAATCCGATAAATTGCCGTAATTGAGTGACAGTCTCCGGAGATGGGAGAGATGTCAAAGCTTCTATTTTCTTACGATTAGGCTTGATTTGACCAGCTTCTACCTCAAACCCCAAGAACTCTACCTTCGTCTTGAGGAAGGAGCACTTCTCCAGGTTTAAAGAGAAACCGGCTTTTGTCAGAGCCTCCAACACTGTATTAAGCCTTCCTATACCTGACTCTACATCGGGGCTAGCTATTAAAATATCATCAACGTACACGATTACGTAATCATGTGCTAAATCTCCTAACGTGTTCATAATAGCCCTCTGAAATACCGAAATTGCGTTCTTCAGTCCAAAAGGCATGGTCAAAAATTCAAACTGCCCTTCAGCCGTTATAAACGCAGTACTCTCTATAGAATCCTCATTTACGGGTATTAAATGAAAGCCACTAGCGCAATCAAGCTTCGAGAAATAATTAGCTCCCTGAAGACGTGAAATTTGGTCAGTAATCAACGGAAGCGGGTAACGGTCCGGGACGGTGTTATTATTAAGTTCCCGGTAGTCAATACACATACGGTCTGAACCGTCATGTTTCTTTACTAATAAAGCTGGGCTTGCGAATGGAGAACAGCTCGGTCTGATAATATTCGCGTCTAGCAGTTTCTTAACTCGGTCGCGTACAATTCTCCGTTCCTCTATTGACATTCTATACGGACGCCGCTGTACTGTGCGATTCGGATCAATTAATCTTATTTTAAGTTCTCCAGTATTTACGCGAGTTGTGGGAAAACCCGTTATGAAAAATTCGGAAAACCGATTTAAAGTTTCTAATAGTTTCGATTTGTCACAGCCGGTTATATCAGTCGAGACGTCAGTCAAGTTTAATTTACTCGCATTATCATTATTCACTGAATTTACACACATAATTTTATCAAACGAAACGTCAGTCGCAGTCATGTTTACAGTAAAACCCTGATTTAAAATCTCGCGTCCTATCATGATGTCACTTTGTAAGTAATTGTCAGGCAAAACATGTAATAAAATTTCAAGAGGGTGACCGCTAATCACAACAGAACACAATATCTGTTCCGTACTGAATGCTCGGGATTGACCAATACCAGTCATAGCAATAACATTATTGAATCGTTGGCCACTAAATTTGACAGCCAACTTTTCTTTAATTAACGAACATTCAGCGCCAGAATCGTAAACAAAACCAATAAATTTACCTCTGTGTTGTAATGTGCCCCTCGGAGCTTGGACGCTGCACACATCCACGCGTCGCTCGCCGCGAGTTGAGCCGGCCCCGCTACCGTCGTCGCGCCCGCCGCTGCTGCTCGTACACCGGACGGCGATGTGACCCGGCTTACCGCATTTGAAGCACACCAAAGGCCGCGCCGCTGGCTGCTGCGTCGCGTGACTCGACGTTGTAGATGTTGATGCGCGTCCTCTCGAATCAGCAGTCTTACTCCTACATTCCGCTCGCTTATGGCCCGTTTTTCCGCATTTAAAACATTTTCTTGTTGTAATTTTTCTCTTGAAGCGATGTTTGTCGTAAACGCCAAGCGTTGTAATCGCGGGTCAAACTGTGATATGTGAGCGAGCACAGTAGCTACAACGATATCTTCTTTGTTCATATCCTTCCAGCGATTTGTCAGGGAAGCTATTAAACGGCTCGCATAAGCTGGTAACGTTTCTTTGTCACTCGGTTTTTCGTTATTAATCTTAATAAGGGTTCCCGCCAAAGTCTCGGTCTAAATAAATCGTGACGTAAAAAGAATCTTGAATTCGCACCAAGTCATGTTCTCGTAAGCTATTTGAGACAGCCACGTAGATGCTTCACCTTTTAGCGCCTTACTTATAGCAAGCACGAGTTGACCGCCGATCGGAGGGTTTTGAGAAAAACACAAGTCGGCCGTTGAGCACCACGAGCTCGCGTCCGTGTCTTCTTTGTCAGGATCAAATGAAGGTAGTTCTCCCCGAGCAGGCGATGTTTGCAGAGCTTCGATCAGTGCTCGCATGTTCGCATTTTGTTGTTCAAACATAACACGCCAGATATTATCTGAATTGTTCTCGTTTTGTGCCAACACCGATCCCACTTCTGATGTCGGAGGAGGTGGTTCTGTATATCATTATAATCTTAAATCAACTTTTACAACACAGAAATAACTTAAATAAACAGGTAAATACACCGCACAGAGAACGCGTGATGATTTTAGTGTCTTCAGTCGCCAATGGCTAACCGAGCAGTAACATGTCGCGACTTGCACCGGTGACGCGCCCAACGGCATACGCCGGTGCATTCTAACACTAACTTCATCGAGCGTCAATAGATGGCGCTGGCGTTCCGAAAGCAGTACAGTACCGCCAATGCCGACATATATATATATATATATATATATATATATATATATATATATATATATATATATATATATATATATATATATATATATATATATATATGTGTATAAAAATCATGTAAACTTATGTACTTACCTTTGGTATAATATTTGGTACTTGATTCTTTTTATATAACTATATGTAAATTTTTATTGTATTAATTTCAGCTGCAGGTAAAGTCACTATTGTTTAAGATTTTTTTTGTGATTGTTGATATTCAAAACTTAGTGATATGGCAAAGGTAACGGCGTATACGCTCCGGTGGATACCAAGATGGTTGATAACAAAGTAGAGATTAGTAGAAGTGAGTAGTAATTAAAATCGTAATAGGTTAGTTACGTACCTACCTATACTGTACTTGAAACTTGCATTTCTAGATTCCATGTTACATTTATAATTAAGAAACATAAAATCAATCCATACAAACATTTTTAAGGGTGTTTCAGTTATGTTAAAAAAATAACCACTCTAGCTTGCAGGTGTCGTAAAGAGTGACTAAGGAACTAATATGTAATAGAATCAAGATGCGGTCTTCTGACTGCAGCACTAATGTACAACACAAGCACAGAAGACCAGCTTAAAACAGTGGCCTAGTGTCACTATGCTTTGCATAGGTTATTGTCGAGCATCGGCGCTCAACCTTTAAGCCTATCCATATATTATAGCGGTCATTAAAGAGAAAACACTACAGGAGAGTGGTGGTTCTATTCACCCTTCGTATTCTAGGGATGGCACAGAGCCGTTAATTGCCAAGGGAAATGAGGTCTCAATGCCGTCTACTAGAATCTTGAGTGCGCGCAACCAATCTTACTGGCCTTAACGGAGACGCAGATATCTTAAACAAGCGACACATGGTACTTATCGGGTATACAATTATACATCACTTTTTATCTCATGCCAGAGTATCTGTGTTCATAAGGGACGATATTGAACTCTTACAGTTTCATGTCGGCAAAATGTCGGCATGTTCCGACAAAAATGAGTTTTCTATTTGGGCACTCTTATTTAAGACAGCACCTGGAAGCTATATATTCTATCCGGCATAATTTTTCGAAAAAAGATAACGACTGCCGAAAAAATTGTGTCTTCTCTTGAAAATTTATTAGAAAAGATTTCAGAGTGGGGTAACCTAACTTTCTTCAGTTTAATCCCCAAAAGAAGTCGAGTTTGCTCGTTTACCATTAATAAAACCCCATTCGTCATATCTCCGCTCATCGATTATACTCTCCTCAATGCCTCACCCTGAATCGGAGTACTGGACCTGTAAATATCACGAGATCGTAAGTTTCGCGGTCACCTGGAAAGCAAGGCCTCGAAGAAACTGGGAGTGATCAACAAACTGAGGCAGTATTTTACGCTGAACTAAAGGCTCGAATTATATACAGCGCAGTTTTACCGACGACTACACTTTTGGCACTGTTCCTAGCACAGGTTAGGATCGCACCAGTAACAGCTTCTACCATTTAACCGCTTCCAACGACAAACCGCTGGATTTATCTTCGTTATTTGATCTTCTACATCATGTTTCATCTAATAATGCATTATTAAAAAATACAACAAATATATATTATGTATATGTATACATTATGTCAATATACAAACAAACACGGGTAAATACTGCAATAACATAACTATGTCATGGATATTTTCAAGCTAAATGGTTAATAACTTTCTCAACAACGACCTTGATCTAAAATAGTCTATGAATAGCCTACAACACAAACAAAATAGTAATTATTATTTCACAATTTAAATAATTTTCAGTAATTTACGTAAAAATAAAAGTACAAATATAGTGACGTTATGCCTTAGAAGAGGTCGTATGTCTTAGAAGAGGTCTACTCCGGCATCTACTCCAGCAGGAAACTAGTGCAGTCCTTAACAATGCTCAATTACACAGGATCGAAAATACCCAGATCCCAACCTAATACCCTGTACTTAGTACACACCCAGGAAGAGAAGATAGCATTGTCTAACGAGGGTTATGGATCAGGCAAAGGGTCGCGTATCTTAACCATACACGAAGCACAAGGACTCACTATCGGTTCCGTTTTTATAATCAACACCAGGAGTAAGATGCAACTGCACGACAGCGTTCCCCACGCGGTTGTAGCAGTGTCGCGTCATACCGAGAGCTGTGTGTATTTTACCGACAGCGAGGACGACGCGACGGGCAGTTTCATCAGGAGAGCGATGAAGGCGACAAAATATAACATCATAGAATATAATACCAAGATGGCTATAAAAGACAGAAACTTCGCTATCGTGGAAACCTTGCTCGTGATGAGTGAAAAAAAATAAAAATAACAGTAGGTCACCACAATAGTGTTTTCGTAGGAAGGCATTAATGAGAAAATGAAAGAAATATATGCATACTAACTTTAATAATATTTTTCTTTTTTATACATCAAATACTTATACTATACTTCACATTATAACATTGTACAATAAAAAAAAATAATAATAATAAAAAAATTAAAAATTAAAAAAAAAAAAATGTATATATATTTATATATATAATATTTATATTTATATAAGTATGTGTAATTTCTGTGCAAAGGACTTACCTTACTAATATAGTTTTTAAGGTACCTGTAGTAATAGATTCCTTTTTGAGTATGTTATCTCAAAGTTTCAACAATTAATATGCAAATACAAACCAAATGCGAAAAGTGCACGGGCGACGTGTCCGTGGATAAAAGTAGAAATTAATAAAAAAATAAAATAAAAAAATATAGTGACGTTGCTACGTGCAGTTCCTTACAGAACAATAAAATATTTTTATTTAATGAAAATTAAATTTAAAAGCGCCTAATGAAATTTTAATAGCAACAGCAATATTGTAGCCACCGAGATTTTTAATATTCCTCACACAAAGATATATTAGATTAATTTACACAAAATTATAATTATCATTATCATACGTTATTTGGTAGAAGGCAATCGTAGTTGGCAATGGAGTATTTCATACCTATTGCTGACGTACCCATCGGTGGCAAAGCTTCCCATGGTTTAATTTTAAGAAGTTGCTAAACTGAGTTGGTTGATTCTAATCTCCACACCCTCAAACACAGGCGTAGAGTTGCCAGTCGCTCAATATTCTATAGAATCCCTTTCAAGATTTAATTCCCCCTTCCATGATCGGACATTCCGACACACAGCAAGTATCCATCCTCACGTAGTTTACATCCCACTGTACTGTCCAAACAAAGTGTTTTGCCTGTTCTTTTTTATTTTTAATTAGCACTGCAAAGGACTGAAACAGCTTGCCAGCGTCGGTGTTTCCATCCGAATAAGATTTGAATGTTTTCAAAAGTGGAGTGTAAAATACTTCTTCTCAGTTAATGCAATTTACCATCTTCGGCTATATTCCCACTTACTATATATCAGATACAAAAAAGTTACGTAGATATGTTCCATGATGTTATATTAAAAAAAACATTTTTCTTATTTTAATAAATTTAAAAATATTTTGACATAAAAAAATGAATAATATCCTTGACATGTATACAATACAATAATATTTGGAGTTGTCACACAATAAATAATCAAATAATAATAATAAATGAATTCATCCAAAACTGTTTAACGTATAATATTAGGTCCTTACCTCAGAACAGTAACTAAAGCAGAGCATACTGTGAAAACATAATGATGAAAGAAACAAATATAACGTTGTCAGAACATAGAGATTGTATATTAATTCTGTGTCAGAACAGCAAAATAAATGTCGATTGGTCACCATTTGGTCATTTACTCAGAATAATAATTAAAGCATAGAAGGAGCTTCATATTTTTAAAGCATAAACTGTCGTAGAAAATAGTTTTTTTCTATTGATGTGACATTGTGTAAACTTATCCACGATATTGATAGTGATCCCTCTCTTTATGGTAGTACCTATTTTTTTTTAAAAGGCTGGTTAGGTGCTTCCCAGCACTTGCTAGAACGAGATACATCTAAAAGTGCTATCACCTCAAGGATTTTGCCGCGTGCGATAGCGTTTAGCTGTATTTCGTTCTAGAAAACAACTTAGCTAGTATTTAAAAATAATATGCGACAAATTTAAATAAATATAGATTGAAAACTAAACCGATACGGGCAGGGATTCGAACCCATGACTACTGGGAAACCATCCCGTTGCTCTACCAACTGAGCTACCGTATCGCTGTCCGTCTCGGTGAATTAAGCATTCTATATGTGATCGTCTTTATCGAGACGGTGGTGACATCTATTAGGATTCTTTCGAAAATCCTAACCAATGTTTCTAACTTTGCAGTATAGATAAACATTGAAAAGATGCCACTACCGAAATGAATGTTTGAAAATATTTATGAACATGTATAGCCATGTTAAGCTTATTTATACCCCTAATAATAAGTTCTAATAATTAATAAAAGATTAAACATTATGTTAAAATATGCTATGCTTCTAATTCGTAAAAAATTAAACAGTAAATACTAAATAACATTCCATTATTAATTGCGTAGGTGGCGCTACTGTTGAAACTTATGAACTACTCGTAAAACATGTAAATTCCAAGTGCTATGACCGGGGAAAACTGCCAGGGATATAAAAGGAGATTTTCGTTAAAAAATAGACTAAGCTGTTCAAATACTTATTTCTCAAGTATTTTTAAAAGGAAGGGTAAAATGGAGATAGAACCGAAGTCACAGGCCTTTTTAGGCATAGGAATAATTTGGGCTTGTTTCCAAATATCGGGAAATTTACTAGTTGTAATAGAATGGTTTGGGAGATATAACATCTAGGATGGATACGATCATATTCCGGCTAACGCTATCAGCACCAACAGCATGTTACAGTACCCATATTTATTACTGTTGTATTTTAGTGGTTTCTAATGTATTTGTTATGAAAGTAAGTGATTATGTTTTATTTACGTTTTGTCTAGTCTGTAAGTATTTGGAATGAATTGTTTAGGTACTTGTCATTAATGATTCGTATTGAGCCTTTGTTCGTATTACGTTTAATAATTATTTTTCTCATGATGACTGTGTGACTGGTCAATAATATATTCACCTCTTTTAAGAGATCGTTAAAAAAATAAATTAAATTGCGGAGGGTCGTATTAAGTTTACTTTGGCTCGTATTAATTTTTTAGAAAACATTTTTGTTTGTACTGTTTGGTTCTTCCTCAATAATTAAAAATAATAAAGAAATAAATAAAGTACTTTTTTATTAGCCCACTTTAAAACATTTTGGTAACAGTATTTCTATAAAACATTATTCAAAATAGTAAAATAAAATCAATTACAATTACACAGACGACCAGTAAGTTTAGCGTATCTAATGCTTCTAAAATATATCCTTAAATTATTGGATCTGGTCGATGATGATGAAGAAACCTGCATATTTAAAATGAAATTCTCTGACAATTTACTATAAAAATTCTATAACGTAATTGGAACGAAAATCAAGCAGCGGTAAAAGTATAAAGTATTTTTAGAAAGAAGTCAACATGCTAGCTGAGTAACAGTAAAAATATAATAATAGTTCAATGTGATGCAAAACTCTAAACAAAACTTTAATTGTAATATAAATAACAATCCGGTTTATTATCTAATTCATTGCCTACACGAAAAAACGCTAATGAAAAAAATGATCACCGTAAGTAGTCATAGAAATCTGTGTTCATCCAAGTGATAATTATTTCTTTTCTCCAGTTACTACTTCCGTGTCGTATCACATTTCTAGCACTAAGTAAGTATGTATACTTCACTTGATCTATATTACCGGAGTCATTATCTTAGAACTAGTTTCATTACACTTAACTAGCGGCGCGGTTCTGTCTGCGTTATCCGATTTAAATAAATACTTCAATAGCAGTCTTTAATAACAATAATTATTATCATATCTCGGGAGATTTAGAAAACACCTTAGTAGGTGTTATTCGTTTTTCCTAAATCGCTCCTCAAAGATTTCTTATGAATTATTTATTAATTTGGTTAAAACTGTATAATCAATTCCACAGTTCAGTGATTATTTCTAGGTCTTAGACACACAGACAGATGGACTTAATTTAATATCTACTATGTATCGATTACTCTAGATATATATCTTTGGATGTTTCTAGAAGATAAACTAAAAGTAAAACAATATTTTGAATCAATTATTAAATATTGACCCGTATTCCTCATTACCGTTGCCATGGTAACCGTAATGGATGTTCGCTATGTCTTCATCCTGTCTTCCTTTGAAAGAGTTGCTATTTCTGAAAGCATTTATAATAATAAGAACCAGCGCCAACTTTCCGATCATCAATGATTTGAATAGCATAAACTTCAGCAGCCCCAGAAATAATGGGACTATGGTGGACTGGATGACGAACGGCAAAATAAACATCGGCATAAATTTTTGCATTAACTTCTTGTTTTTGGCTCGACCTGAAAAAGATATAAGTGTCGGTAATTTTCCTTCTTAAAAATATTAATGATTGTATTAACACATGAACAAATTTTTAATTACCTACATACTTCTTATTTATAACGTCTTAGTTTTTGATGGTTTTTATTTTATTTTGTTTTTTTTTTTCAATTGTATTTCAATTTGTAATTTCAATTTCAATTTGTAATTTTATTATATTATTATTATATAAAAAATATATAAAAATATAAAACCGTATCCAGACACTGTCAGTATTAATATAAATGACTTGTGATTAATGGACTTCGTAATATTATCACGCGCTTACAATAAATTAACGGTATTTTCACTTCGGACTCTTACCGAGAAAGTAAGACTGTCTAGTTACTAACTTATAGTAACTGGTAATTTAGTATAAACCTAATACCTATATAGGTAAATAGTAAATTACCAGTTTTAAAATTGTTCTAGGATGTCCAAGTTTCAAATGACTTGATTCTATAATTAGAGAGAGAAAAAGAAGAAGAAAGCAAAACTTATCATTGGCCTAATTAGACAATAAAGTAGAAAAAAAGGAAATTACATTAGACCAAGAAAAGACCGACTAGGCACTGGTGCAGTAGTGCTTTTCTCAGCAAAATATTTAGGCTTAAAAATGTTTTTTTGGCCGTTCCTATAGTAGTATCTATATACTACTATAGGAACGGCTATATACTGCTAGTAGTATATAGCCGTATCTATATACTACTAGTAGTAGATATCAATAGCAACAATATAAACCGATAATAATAAAACATTATACACATTCAGATAAGAAGACGTAACAGATATTTACGTTATTTTGTGTGTACGAGAGTGTAGGATGTACGAGATAGGTAAAAAAAAGATAATTCCTCATGGTTGTGATGTGGATACCTCATGCTCGAGTTTGGTGACAATATTGTGGCTCAGCAGTTAGCTCGGCGAGCACATTCCATGGATCCGTTTTGAAAATGCAATTTGCTCCCGGTAGCTCAATAGACGTAGTTAGGTTTTTTTTTGTCTCTCTATACTGTTAGCCCTGTTGGCTATTACAGCGTCACCGGGGGAGCGGGTGGGTCAGGAGACCCACCCTTAAAAAGGGGGGGCAGATGGGCCCCTATGGGGAACGACGTCCCGAGGACGTCTCAGATTGAGACACGGACCTCGGCTCGGCGTCGTTAGTCAGGAGGGAAGCTAAGGAAATTTGGACACTAGCGTCCTCCGACGGCAGAACGCCAGAGCAACGGAGCACTTAAGTTAGGTACGTAAGAAACTAGATTTACAAGTCAAGAGTTTTTGTATATTCAAAAATATTGGTTTTATAAATGTTTTAAATGAACATCTGTATTTTATTGTAATATGCCTTTTATAGATGTTAAATAGATAACTAGCTTTACATGAATGAAAAAGATGTCCGAATTATTTTTAATTTATATTATTAAAACTAACTTGAATGCAGCCAGTAGTACCTAATGGTAATCATGAATCACGAAAATATAAATTCAATATTAGTGTTTCTCACTATCAAAGTCAGTATATTTTTTTCAGACAGACATACATTGCAACGTTGGAATTTTGTCTCGTACATAAAATATGTAATCATGATTTTCTTACAACTTCGCTCTCATTTACGCACCAGTGAATGACTTAAAAGAAATTATAACCAACTATCATACATCAACTATTTTATCTTATAATTACTTAAATATCACTTATTTTATGAAACGATTTCATTGATTTTAAGAAATATATATATTTGTTCATTAAAAGAATTGTGGATAAAATTAGCCGGTTTAAAAATTTATTTAATCGTTCCAATAACGCTTTGGTATTGCAGGGCATTTTAACAAATAAACGAAGTCTATCAATGGTCAATATTGTTCTATCAGCAATATGAACTCAAATAACATCACAGCCGTATAGCTTCTTAATACATGGAAGATTTTATATATAGACATTGTATAATTAAATATATTGAGTCTGTGGATATCGTAAGTAAAAACTATTAATTATAAAAGAGTAATAACCAATAACCAAATTCTATCTGAAATAGGGTTTTGAATAATGTCACGTTTTGAGAGGTCAATGTATTCACAATAAGTACATCCTGAATACGAAACGACTTTTCATATAAGGTAAGTGTGGATAGTAGACCTAGATAACCGTAGATTTATTTGATAGTTTCAATCGGTGTATCACAAGCTTTATTGTTGTAGTTGAACTAATGACCGATTGAATATAATGCTTGAAAGACTAAATTAAACTAGATTGCTTTCCTCAGAATTATGTGTATTTCACTGTTCACTACATGCAGATGGCTTGATTAAAGTACCTATTATTATGGAAGAAACAAGGATACAAGACATTACATTACAAAGTACAGAAAACTTAAAGTTTAGAAAGATAAAATCCTAACAGGAACATTGTAGCACTTCCTCTAGCTGGATTAGTTTCGGTTGTCAAGCAAACGTTTAATTGCGTACTTCACATACTATTTTTTCTAGTGGCAATACATTTGTTTTACTTATGTGTCACTAAATGTAATAATTTTCCAGATCGATCAGATAGTAATATTTCAACATATTTAGTATTATAATAATTTCTATGTGCTTAAAGATTTAATTGTTGTTTTTGGTAATTGGCAAGAAAACTGCAAGAATTTAATAAAAAAGATTATCTGGTGACGATAAAGATATAATAGATTTTTTCAGTAGTGAATAAGCAGTTGGTTATGAAGATTGTACATTAAAATTAAGAATCCTTGAAAATGAGAGAATTTTGTTGAAGATTAAACATAGGGATATAATTAACATTTTGGAACGTGTGTTCAATTCAATGCAAATAACAACTACAGACATACCCTTGATTTCCCCAAAGTCTAAACAATCCGAAAAGCACTTTGGATAACCCTAATAAACTAGTAATATGACTACTAACAAACAACAATTAATTGAAGTTTGCGCTTAAAGGTCGAGCACAAAACATTTTTCTATTATTTTCGAAGTAAGCAGTTTTTAATAAATATTGTTCTTCAATTTGTAGCAAGGTTTACGTAGTAACCCACTTATGTACTGTAGATTTTGCCGTTATATGTACGACGTCTAAATAGGCATTTTTTTTTGTAACTCAATATTTTTATACATAGTTTTTTATACAAGAGAATAAATAGTTTCGCATACCTGTTTCTTCATTTTTATTCATATTAATTTCAAGAGCCATTATTGTTTTTGTATCATTTTCCGGTATTTGCACGGATACACCATCATAAAGTTCTATCTTCCGGCCTTCTTTTTTGATGTTGATAGCTGAACTCTGTACTGAGTTCAATGTTGCACCGATAAACAAAACAAGGAACAATAAACGCGTGGTTAGTGCTTCCATTATGAAGCTCGCTGCGATAGTGCAGACAGCTCGCTCCCCTCTCGGTCGGAATCCTGATTGAGATCATCGCTCGCTTAAATTCTCAACGTCTTGCTACAATGCTTAAACATTTTATATATATATTTTTTCATTTGATAACCTAATTAACAACAATTTTTTATGTATGTAGTTTTGCAGTCACCCGTTTTTTAAATATATTATAATATTGGGGATTTTCCGTTATGAACCTTTTCTCTGGAGCTCTGATATTTGAGTGTTGTTTTATATTTGCTAGGTATTAGGTAACGTACATTTAGAAATTGGTAAACATTAAGGGTGCAAGTAAATAATGTATAACAATAAGTATTTCAAGAACCGTTATATAATTTGTGATTGGTTGTGTTACCTCAAATGATCCTATCTACCATTTTTAATATAGGGAAGATAAATAAGATTAAGTCTTAAAACAGTAAACAGTAATGGTAGGTCATTTTATAAGGCGGTCGTCTAGAAAACAGGTTAGAAATCTAGGGAATGCAACTGAAGAGATAAGTATCATTTCAATACACGGTGTCTGTATTTTAGATTTTCATCGTATGAAATAAGTTTTTTTTATAATATAAAAAAATCAAGTGCAAATCATAACTTTAGAGGTTATTTATATTGATATCAATAATTTCTAATTAACATGACAAACTTTTATTGTCTTAATTACTAAGATATCAGATGACTAAGAATAATATTGAATATATTTTGTTAATAACCTTTATACGCACTCAGTTGTGACAACCTAGGTAGAGTATCCATTATCAAGTCAAGAAATTAAATACATTTTGAAATTATTTATACAATGTCATTTGTTGCTAACTATACTATATAGTGCTATTAATGTACAAAGTCAGTCATATTTCCTGCTACTTGTAAACAAATTAAAAAGGGCTTGCAGTATAGAGACGCTCGACCCAAGTAGTAGAGTAGGTACATACAATTTATGCTGCAATAAATGTTATGTTCTTAATGTATAAAAACCAAATGCTTTATAGGCTAAATTAGAAATTTGATGTTTATATAAGTAAAAATGTTTTATATTATTGCAAACTTAATTATGAAAATAAGGAAAGGAGTTAAAAATAAAATATAAATTATCAGAGCGTGATGGGATGTACAAGTTATAGTTGCTTTATATCCAACTAGCCATGTGCTTGATATAATTTTCTGTTAACAATAAAATAAGGACATAACAAATTTAAAGAAAAACGGATTATACAAAGCTTTAACTCCTAATTTTAATTTTCTAAAAACTTCATTGTTACAACCCTACGTAATCAATCCCAATAATGTGCAACTGTATTATATTCAAATAATTTAGGTATTGTAATGATTGCTGTTTTATTAATTAGGTATTTATTGCTTCATTAGCTCTTAAACAGTCTGAATATATCATTTTTATAATGAACATACATACATATATGATGATGACATACTATGATTTGAGATTATAACAAATACTATACTGTATAAAGAATAAGTACGTGTTGGGGTACTGTACCACAACACGTACTTATTCTTTAGTTTAGCTTTTATTAAACACGGTTAGCTTTTATTCATCATAAAATAAAAAAATATATAAAATTAAAACATTTTATTACTTAAACATAAATAAATAATATTAACACTAATCTTTCGTCGTCTATCTTTCACAAATACCAATCGCGACAGACAGACGAAGACGACTTTATATCTTTGTAATAGTTTTTAAAGACAAAGTTAAAAGTCTAATAAATGCAAATAATCGTATAAGATTTCGTTTCGAATGAAGGCTTTGAAACTTAACGGATTTCGCTACGACAGTTAATCGGATATAGTAGCGTCGTTATCAGACCTAGCCCAGGGTGAGAGCAGAGGTCCATTTGAAGGCCAAGGAGCGGGAACACCTGGTGCAGGCAGGAACTCAGCGCGAGGGTGGAAAACCAAAGGCGCTGGAGCAGGTACCGCACTAGCGAACAATCTTGATACAGCCTAAAACCAGTGAATTGAATAAAAACACATTTAGATATTAATGATATTACATATTAAATATTACTACGTAATACTTTTGATTGAAATTACCTGGCTTACAGCCACTATGAGGAGAACGACGCCAATTGCAAGATTCTTTACTGATATAACTGCTAGTGACATTAAAAGAGTAGATATAACACCCAATGTGAACATTACTGGCAGAAAAATAAACGAGAGTCGCTTTAAAGCATTGTGTCCAAACGTACGACCGACCTCAGTATCTGAAAATATTAGAAATAATTAGATGGTTAATAATTTTTTTGAATCATAAATCATATTGACGTTAATGTACCAAAGATATATTTCATTAATCATAAATCACTTAAGAATCTTTAAAGTATTCATGTAAATTGTGACTGAACACGAACTATTTGAGTCACGCGATATTACATAAATCTCTTTAAATATATAGAAATAATAATACACTGACGTAAAGAATTACTTTAAGAAGGCTAATGAGTGGTATAGTCACATAACGAATATCATATACATATATAACTAGGAAAGGTTTAAACATGGTAAACGTAGGTTATAACCGAAGACAGCAACAGAAAACTACACCGAAGGAGTGCATGAAAAAAAATATGGTAAAAAGCAATTTTCCATTAGGATGACATAATATCTACTATCAGAAATTGACATATTTGCCTAGAAGAAATTGACATATTTGCTTCGACAAATATTGAGAAAAGAGCAAGCATATGGGGATAAAATGTATCTTGTGCTATTTTGTGCTAATTTCCAAGTAAATCTGAATTAAAAGAAATATAACTCGAGTTTCATTGTCAGTCGTTTAGGGAAATTACATATAATATGAACATTTAGTATTAAAATTTCTTTTTGAAATAAAATGTTCTTTATATTATTAAAAATTATTTAATTTTAAGATATATAAACTATGAAATATATTATAATATTGGGAAAATATTTGTGGGTATGGAATAACTTTTAAAATCAATAAACTATGTTTGTATATCAAAATACCTTTAAATAGAAAATCCATAGGTTCTTTAAGCGAATCATCACAATGCACCACCGTTATCATGAAGATGGCCACATAGGCTAAGGATAGCACTCCAAACATTCTGCACATGATAGCTTCAGTCAAACTCCCAAAAAAAATTGATGATTGCGAACCGCCTGCCTGAATTTAACTGATGCCTTTATGATCGATTGGAAAGATATAAAGTGTCCTAAGGAAGACAATGGTCGGCAACACCAAACAAAAGAAAGTGGAGGACACCGTGATCGTGTCATTGAAATGTCGACCCAGATATCGTCGGTCATTTAAGGACTGATATCGATTCATTAACGGGCGCATTTCCCCCCGGACGATACCGACTTCCTCAGATCCTTATCGATTTAGTGAAAGTAATCTACTATATGCCTTGTCTGTTTGTGTAATTAGACATCCTCTTGAAGAAGTCGATTAAAATACCCTTTTTATGGATTTAAGTCTCATATATTTTTGACTACATTTTTAAATATAGTCTCTCGTTTCAAATGCTTTGAAGCAAGTATGTTAATGAACGAGATATTTAATGGAAAAATATTATGAGGTACCATTGGATATGGTAATGGATAAGGAAATATGTTAATATACTTTTAGATAAAAATATGACCACTAAATTCTCGTAACACTTATTCATCTTCCATATAGTAGACAAAGTTTCTAATAATATATAATTCAATGTACTTGGGACAAATGTTGGGAATTTCTAGACTGTTCTAATTGTCAAACATTTCATACTTTTAATTGACACGTAGAAATGATTAGGGAAATTATGTTTAGTGTGCGTGTATAATTAACTATGTATTAAGAATCGTAGCACGTAAGACGGGTGAAACTTCGGGCGACGACACGTCGGTCGTTGCTTGGCCGTGATCGCCGGACAGCGGTCTATGTTAATGAAGTGCATTTGGCAATTTGGCGCTTTTCATGTTTAATTCAGACACTTTCCCAAAAATGTATCTACTTCCTCTAAGTTTCATCATGATAAGTGTTCCAGAGACCAAACAAACAAAATTTAAAAAATATATATATTGTATGATAAACAACAAAACACAACTTCCAAAAATATTTGTTGCACAGGTTACAGTTTTATTATGTCCTATAAAAAATATTGCTATTAATTGTTTTTTTAACTAACCTAAGACGGGTGATTGTCTACTATAGTTTATTACAATAAAATCACGATAATTGATCTACAATAAACTTTTTATTATGTTAACAGTTTTAAGGAAACGTACAGTTTTAAGTAAGTAGAAAGGAAAACCAAGCGTCCCTTCTATTACCGCTATCAGTATGACTCTAGTTGCGACCGCTACTTAGTCAGTCAGGTAGCAGCGATGCGCGCATGCGTCGCCGTTCTCATTTTCGCATCATGTACATGTTTTATTTACGCGAACTCGCGTACGGATCACGAAAACGAATCAAATTTCGACATCCCAAATAAAAAGATACTCCGTAACCTTATTACATGTGTTAAATATCTTGGCTTGTCCAAATGTGTAAGCGCATATGGTGATTGGAGAGCAGAAAAGGCTTTGAAAGCCGACACCCAACAAACATCTGAATACGGGCAAACGTTTCAATGGCAACGTTATAATAACTTATCTGATGAAGAAATATACTCACAGTTAAGTGAGAGAACTAATAAACTTCTTCAACATCGCTCCCTAAACTTTTCTTTGAATCAAGACTTCAGTTTACAACTGACAACAACTAGTGATGACTCCGTCAAAATCGACTTAGTGAAAAGTAAATATACCATTAATTATTTACTATCGGAAATTTATTTGTGTAATATTTGAATTAATGAATGCTTAATTATGTAAAAATGTATCTTCTAGACTTTATTTTTTTTATAAAATTTTTATTTATTTAATAAAACGACATAAATTATACTCCAAATATTCTAAATCTGTAAATAAGTATCTGCGCTAGCTTCTGCGCTAGCGCTAGCTTCTGCGCTAAGCACGAATAAGCTAAAGACGTTGAAAATTTTATAAATTTTCATCATTGACTGTCTTATGAATTGCAGTTTGTGTCGCTTGTATTAAATAACATTTTTGTCGTAACTTTATAAACATAATAAAATAAATATTCTGAAGAATTTAGTAGGTACGTCCTCTTTGTTGTGGTCTGGTAGATTAAAAAAAATGTGTTTAAAGCTCTATGAGAAGTTTTCACACTCTATATTATTCATTTGTTTCTCATTCAGGGTGTAACCATTATATTATATGACATTATTATGTACAAAATTTCATCACAATGTATCCACATTATCTTTATAGTAATTATAACAGAAATCTTATATATACGTTAACTGATATAAAATAATCATTCAATATCTTATCAACCTCGCTCCTTACAAATTTCTTTAGAAAGGTAATAAATCAGTGAGGGATAAATCAATTTTAGTGAGATTATGATCACGTATTAGACAACCAGATTCAATGTTGTTTTTGTTGTGATAGCACATGGTCGCTAGTTGCTAGCTATAAATATAGAATGAAAAATAAACCAATACGGACAGGGACTCGAACCCGCGACCTCTGGGAAATCGTCCCGTCGCTCTACTATTCCAACCAATGTTTTTAGCTTTGCATTATAGATAAACATTGACAAATATACTGCAAAGTTAGAAACATTGGTTAGGATTATCGAAAGGAGCCTAATAGGTGTCACGGTCTTGATAAAGACGATCACATACAGAATGCTTAATTCAACGAGGTGAACTGCGATACGGTAGCTCAATTGGTAGAGCGACGGGACGGGTTTCCAGAGGTTGCGGGCTCGAGTCCCTGTCCGTATCGGTTTATTTTTCATTCTATATTTATATAAATTAAGATAAGCTTAACATGGCTATATGTTTATAAATATTTTCAAACATTAGTTTAATATTATTTGATTGATATTGATATTACAGTTTTAATATAAGTTAAAATGCCATCTTAGTGAAGCTACATTAATAAAGGAAGTATTTGGAATATTATGTGTCTTAAATTATTTAATATCTTAGGATCACATTAAGCATTTTTTAGTTTTAGTTTTCAAAATACATCAAAATTTTCTTTTGATTGTTATTCTATTTTATTTATAGGTATTTTTAAAACCTGTTGTGATATATTGAAGCTAGTTTGGAGTTTATTTTTTCAATCAGCTGTTATCAGATGTAAAAATTCAATTTTTTATATTTTTTTGTATCTGATAACTAATTTCTCGGAAAAGGTTATAATCTATTTTAATATTACGGACAATATAATTGGTCTTAGAAAATACCTTCAAAAATAGCTAATATGCGGATAAAGCTGTTCATTGTCCGGGTGAAATGTGTAATTACAAAACTGTAATGTTACGTATTGTAACATTACCACGCAATAGTATAGAATAATAATATAAATAGATACTTTTATATACTTTTAATTTTCATTTCAGATGACGATGTAGAATTATAATAAAAATAGATACTTTTATATACTTTTAATTTTCATTTCAGATGACGATGTAGCCACTGGCAGAAGCACAATGAAAAAACTAACAAAACAATTTTATGCTGTAATGCCGTTTTTATTGTTACCTGGACTTATAATATCCGCTATCTTGCCTTTCTTCTTGCCAACTTTAAAGATGATGACTATAGCCACCGGTATGCTAAACAAAATGGCTTTAACTGGGGCCGTCTTCACGCTCCTTAGAAATAATGCCTTTAATGAAAAATACGACAAAAAAGTCATATACATAAACAATGGATACGCGAATGAGAAATACCAACAGCTTACTAACTCACCACCTGAAGTACTTATTGACACGAGTTTTGCAAACAAATTAAATGACTATGTCACAGATGATCTCAAAGATTTCCGTCTAGTAGGAGGCAAACCAATAGATGTAGATTATCAAGTAACCCCAAATTGGTTGAAAGACGCAAATGAAGGATTTGGTAAGGTACGTAACGTGCAAATATTAGGGGGAAATTTTCTGAATCCCTGGCGGAAACAAGACGGTCAGAATGATGAACTAAGCGATAGAAATGAATAAATGTTTTTTTTACAATGCTTAGCCTTATTAATTAATTGCCTTCCGTCTAAATTATTTATTACCTTAAAAATTGTTATAACTTTAATTAACACTTTTTTCAATGTTTCCGGTTCGTTTTCGCTTTCTAATTGTGGTTCAATGTATTTAACTTTTTTTACCTGTGGTTACTAGTATAGGAACAAGTTAGGTTTGATTTTAATTTTATTATTTCCTTACATTGACAGTGAAATTATTACTTTTATTAAAATGTAATATGCATGTTACGAAGGTCTAGAATAATCATTTATGCGTGTAATTTATTATACAAATATATTTTTATTAAGTAGGTTTATGTACCCATTTTCTTATAAGCTATATTAATACACATTTTTTTATTGTGTATTGAATTAATTATTTTATTTTAGAATGTATGCAGTAAAGTTTTTCAGATCAACGTTTCGTAACCTAATCAATGTTAATAATTATGCAGTATAGATTAACATTAAAAAGACACCACAACCGAAATTAATGTTCGACTCTTCGAATCGGTTTATTTTTCTATATTTATTTAAATCATTGGCCTATTTTAAAATAATACATAAAAAAATATATATATACAAATAAAATAATTTAGAGTTATTAAAACTATTAACATAGTAGCTGTCAGCAGATGATATGATAGTAAACTTTCTTACTTAACATTTGTATCAATCCAAATTTTAAGCTTATTGTAATTTTAGTCCAAACTATTCTCTTATGATTTTCCGTAAAGTAAGATATTTTTCCGCAATCTAAAATGTTGACTTTGACAATATGCCACCATAAAAATGTAATAAAAATTATTAAAACTATTAATATAGTAGCTGTCAGAAGATGATAATATGATAGTAAGCTTTCTTACTTAACATTTGTATCAATCCTAATTTTAAGCTTGTTTGTAATTTTAGTCCAAACTATTCTCTTATGATTTTCCGTAAAGTAAGATATTTTTCCGCAATCTAAAATGTTGACAATATGCCATCATAAAAAATGTAATAAAAATTCTTCTATTTTTTTGGACCTGTTTTTTTTTATTAATTTAGAATGTTAGTTTCTTTCGACGCATATTTAATGTGTGGTAATAACCTTACATTCATCGTTAACATCATAAAAGTATTCTCTAAACCTTATCTATCTATCGTTATGGCCGAGCGTTCATGTGTCGTTGGCCTGCGCTTTTACCTACATATTTACAAATTGATATATAAAAGGAGTTATTATAGTAACGCTCACTAGTAAGTGTAGCTTTAGTATATAATTTCGACAAACCATTTGTAAATGAATAATAAATAAGTAAATATAGATACTATCTTTATATTAAAAGCTTTCACTTATTCTCTATGATGATTTATGAAATAAATTTTATATAAAATTTATTTATATTCAACAGAAAATAAAACAGCAATCATTGACTTGTATTTATTTAAAACGGACACTTATTGTCTAGTCTTATCTAAACATTTTCCTAAATTCACCAAAAAAAAATAAATTAAACTTATGGTAAGCATTTGACTACATGATAAAATTATTTTATTTTATAGTCACCCCCTTATTATAATATTAAATGTTATCTATTATCACATACAATAATAATAATAATAATATTTACAATAAATTAAGTTGAAGTCTATTGTTCCCTGAAATTAAGAAGAATATATTAAAAAAAATATATAAATCATAATTTGTTAAGATAAAAAGAAATGACAAGAGATAAATTTGATCTTTGTCAAAGTTAATTCTATAGAATATCCGTTCAACAATAAAACGTATTCAGTAGTTCAATTCTCCGATGATTGCACGTCACTTATAATTATAAAATTGCAAAATAATAATTTTTTTGTTCATTTACAAACTATGAAAACTAATAATGAGCCCATAATTAGTTTATTGTTGACTACTTTAACAAATATAGGTTTTAAGAAACATTAACAATTGAATAGATAACGTTGTCAGAGTTTGAGATAGTTTGGTCACTCGAGAACTTTGGTTTTTTAACCACGTATGAAAAGTATAATAGATGATTTATCCGTCAAAGAGAGAACAATATTGAATTCAAGGCAAATAACAACTAATTAAAACATTATGTTAATTTATGAGCTATTTCTGCGAGCCTTTTCTCTTCTTCGGTCATGTCTTCGTCATCCCAACCCCACACTGGGTTTTCGGGATGGTGGTGATCATCTTCATTCAAGTCCTCTTTCTTGCTTGTAGGATGTGTACCATCTCCTGTTCGTGATACTCTTTTGCGTATCAGTTCAATGGACACGGTCTTAAGATCATACGCTAAACCTGTGATTAAGATAAACCAAGGTAAGATTATTAATATTAAGATTAAGATAAACCAAGGTAAAAGTAATAAACTTTTAATTCATATTTTATTAATTTAACCGCCATGTTGGTCGAATGGTTAAAGCACAAGCCTAACGAATAGCAGCGCAAAGGGGGTCGGGTTCGATTCCCGATGTGATGAGCATAGATGTTTTTATTTCTGGTTTTGATTGATCAATAAATATATGCGTAGTATTTATAATGTGTATTTCTATGTATTTGTATCGTTGTCTAACACCGTTAACATAAGCAAATAATTTGCTTACTTAGGATTAGATCAATCTGTCTAATTTCCTTTGATATTATTAATATTATTACTTGAACCAACCTTTACTTAGATATTTTGTATGACTGTCATTCCATAACAAGACACTCACATGAGTTCGGGCGCGTATACAGGATTAAGTGTAGGGTAGGGGGCAATATCCGTACAAGTGGTATAAATTTTTATGTAAATAAATATTTAATTCATTCCATGTTCTAAAAAATCTAAATATATACTAAAATGGAACCGTTAACTGTGTCAAATAATAATACTTAATACTCTAATACCGAATAAAATTTTTATATATTCATACTAATATTATAAATGCGAAAGTCTGTCTGTCTGTTACGCTTTCACGGCTAAACCACTGGCCCGATTTGGTTGGTATTCGGAATAGAAATAGTTGAAGACCCAGGGTAAAGCATAGGCTACTATAAAAAAAAGGTGATGGATGTTTGTCAGAAATATCTTAACTACTCTACAGATTCCGATAAATTTTCTCAGAAGAATATTTGATGATGCAAGGTCAATCATAGAATATCTATTTTTTCATAAACCCTAATCAGTAAAAATAGACAATTAATATTTTATGAAAAATATAGATTTACTGACTAATTAATTTTGATATACTCTTACATATAGATAGTTGATAACCCAGGGTCAAACACAGTTTCCTTTTTTATATAAGATATATAATCTAAATTGATGCATTTTAAAATATATCAAAATGCATGTTTGGCTCTGATCGATTTATAATGTTTTCGTATCAGTAATATTAGAAAAGTTAGTTTGTCCGTAACTTGTAAAAACACAAATGAACTACGTCTAGTATGCGAATATTCATATTCGCACATTCGTACACAGGATGCTAGGGGTACACCATAGATAAGTAAGTGTAAATACATTCCATCCGATATAATAAGGCTGTTTTTTACCAATACAGCGCGGGCGAAGCCACTGAGAAACAGCTATTAAAAATATATATTGATCAAAACTAAGTGTTCTTAGCCCAACTAGCCATTGTACGCCTACTACAAAGATCTGCACATACATGAGTAGGACTTCCAATTGGCTTATCGGCTATAAGCCGAAACGATATAATGGTAAGTAATCTTTGACTGGTTAATTTAACTTACCATATTTAGCGGCAAAGTCAATAAGGGCTGTCGACAAGTTCGTGCTGTAGTTTCCAAGTTCCGCGGCCTTGTAATCCCACGGGAAGACGTGATGGTAGTTATGCCAGCCCTCACCAAAAGCGCATATCGCTACAGTCTTATTATCTGTGGCGCCTATATACCTGCAAAGTTTTAAATATAGATAAATCGATTGCTATGATAAATATATAAGGCACTATAACTGTATTTAAAAAAACATATATTCAATAAAATGTACATGTTTTTTAAATAACTTAAAGCTATTAGAACATAAAAGAATTATTATAGGCCGTCTTTATAATACATATTTATTTTTTTTTATTTGAAAAAGTTTTTGAATTACTATCACAACATAGTAGATATAAACAAAATCACTTTTAAAATATAAATATACTAATAATATGATAATATTCTAATTAGACAGTTATACTAAAAAAAATGTGATATATAAGTATTATAAAAATGTTTAATATTTAGTATAAATCAACTAAGACAACGTCCGATCTCAACTTTCACCTTAAAACTTAGATTTTCAAGGTTACATGCATAAATAGACTATCGCTGATTATAATTATAAGAGAAATCGTACCCCCAATATCATAGATGTTGAATAAATTTACGATTTGAGAATATAGACTAAATAAGAATGATAAATAATAAATATTTATTTATATCAAACAGTTTAAGTTCGTTTTTAATTCGTTCATTTGTAAACTAGATTAGGGGTCCTGCTTACTTGTCATATGGTCTATTGCCCCAAATATGCGCCGCAGAGTTCACCAGCCAAGTAAAATGCAATGAGATGGTGTATCGCAGCATTGAAGCCACGTACCATGAAGCCCAGGGATTTTCGTTCCACAAGGCCACTGGTATCCACGCGGGGACGATGAAGCAGAGTAATGGCATCAATATTAGATATGTTCTAGAATTAAAAGTATATTTTTAGACACACAGCACACTCTAGCAGGATGTTAACGTTTGTACTATTTATAATGTAATGTAAGTCAAAAATTTAACACAAAACACAACAGATTTAAAAAATAGTAAGGGTAAAAATACAATTTCAAATAATCTTGAGGCTAACCAACCATGCTAAGCACATATCGTTATCGTATCAATTAAAAAAAAACAACAAACTAAACACAATTTAATTTTGGAAGCTTACTTTTTTTGAAACATTACGATAGGATCTTTTTCCAAGTCTGACATGTCGACAGAGCAACCTTTCTCGAGGACCTCTTTGTGTTTGCGGACCATTAGCCAGCCCATATGGGAGAAGAAGAATCCACGTCTTGCATTGTGAGGATCCGCATCCGTCTCCGTGAATTTGTGATGTACTCTGTAGATAACAATATATTTATTATAATAGCGTCAGGAAAATGAATTATAAAAAATACTATTTTAGTATATATTTTATATTATTTATAGATAGATAGATAAATATTTTATATTAGGTACCTGTGGTCGCGAACCCATTCGTAAATATGGTTCTGGAACGCCATGGTCTGCATGAGGGCAAGGTAGAGTCTTAGCGGCCACCGCGCCTTGTATGCTCTATGTGCCCAGAGGCGATGTGCGCCGGCAGTCACGCCCATGGCTGACATCGCCGAAAATAGGATAGCTGTAAATTTATTTCATTAGGTATTAGTTTTCGAAACTTTTTGATACGCAGATTCAATATTTGTTTGACTCTCCCGTCAGTTGAAAATTGAAAAAGAGATCACAACAACAAAATCTAACTTTGTACATAAAATAAACATTTTATATTGCCTTACTTTTGAAACGAAAATTCTAATAGTCGACACTCTGAAAGTAGTATAAGAATTTGTATTTAGATCTGGCGGTATTATACACATACACATATACATGTGTACATGTACGTGTATGTGTATACATGTGTAAAAATGTATACATTTAAACTTATCTCGATAAAAATAAAATAAAATGTGCAAGTATCCTAGTCTATGACTCTTTTGTCATTGTAGCGTACAGGAAGGGTTTAGTTCTTTTGTTGAAATTTAATTTAGACTTAATCTAAAAACTCGTCATGTCAAGTTTATTTGATATTTCTTAACATTGAATACATTTTATTTATTTATTTTTATTTATTTCTTTTCCACTTAGAATCATAATCAGTGATCACTTGGGTACGTCAACATGGAAGTGTCAGGTTTGCCTATTTCGATTCCAGATTTATCGTAATAAGCCCTTTCCATCTTAATGTTAAAGCTATGAGGTTCCAAATGCGTCCTGGTCTGACAAGAATCACACAACAAACTCAGTCACATATATATTTTTTTGTTATCGTGATCACTGTTTCATAAACGTCAATCTTAAAAGCAATTTTGGAACCACTAGAACCGTCGTAATCAATCGGAAATGAAGCCTAATGATTTCAGGCAATGAAAATGAAATAATAACTGTAAAAAAAAATCTTCGGCCTGCCACACAACCAGTCACCGCAAGCAAGCCAGACATATAATGGTATGAGGCCAGAAAAAAAGCGCTGAGCTTCAAAATAAGAATGCGTATGTTAATCAAACAGAAACAATGTTCAGATAATTAAAATAGATTTCATAAAATGAAAAGGCCTGTGATAATTAAGAACAGTGTAGCTTTCTTATGTTGGAATAATTATTGCGATCGGTGCAATCGTTTCAGAGTTTATGGCTTACAGACAAAAAATATTTGCCATTTTTTACTATTAATATTTATTGAGGGTACAAGCAAAGGAGTAAAAATAATTATTAATAAAATGTACTAACCAAATATTATTGTCATTATCTCGGTTCTTCCTGTTATTATTAGGTAAAATCCATAGAGAGTAGCTATGTGCAGGTAAACAAAAGCTAAGACATTCCTCCATACTATTTGCCACCTGAAATATTAAAAAAAAATACATTGGGGGGTTTGACGATTGTCAACAGATTGAAATTCATAAAAAAATGTATATAAAATTATTGCTTGCTTTGGGAGCAAACAGGATTTTTTTTTTTTAGATATAAACTTTTAAATCCTTCATCGAGAAACAACGGCGGAAATGATAAACAATTTTTAACACCTCCTCTTACAGCTGAAATGAATAATGAAGGACTTCCCCTAAGGCAGAGCCCTCAGGCAGATATTAATTATGTGATTTTGGACTATTAATAATAAATTCCAACTTAAAAGTACCGGTGATATTTTGAACAAGACCGCGTTGCGAGGTTTCAGAATATTTAGTAGTTTTAAAAATTAACAATACTCACTCATAGTCTCTCCTCTTGATAGATGGAGAAGCGCTTAGTGTATCGCTCTCATTGTTTTTAGCGTGCGTCGAGTTGGATAGGAAAGCCGTTGCAGTCATCTTGAACCTCTGTTTATTCTGCACAAATAAAATTAGAAAATTAATTATTTTCAATTATAACAAAACAGGTGTTTTTTTTTGTTTTGTTTTTTCGCTATCATTATGCAAACACATCATTGAGTAAAAATATTTCCTACATTAATTGAAAAGAAGTGATAGCTTAGATATTATACTAAAAATATAAAAAAAAAAACTTGTCAAGTGGGAATCGGACTTGCGCATGAATTTTAATTTAATTATTTATTTTTAAAGTGAATATAGAACTACGAGTATATATTTTGTAATTATTTCAAGCGTCAACCTGTTACCGATATTAAAATTATAGTTTACTCCTTAACAATGAAGTGTTAGAACTGACTGACTCAACAATTTTCTTAAGTATAACTTTAGATAAAAATCTCCAGTGGAACCCCCATCTCTCAACTCTCGCTGGCAAACTCAGCTCAGCCGTCTTTGCAATTAAAAAAGTAAGTCAATTAACAGATGTAAATATGGCTCGACTCGTTTATTTTAGTTATTTTCATAGTATTTTGTCTTACGGGATTTTATTATGGGGCAGTGCTGCCGAAATTAATTTTATATTAGTTTAAAAAAAAAAGAGCTATACGGGCTATTTGTAATTTAAGAGCTAGAGACTCCCTAAGAGATGTTTTCAAAGAAATCGTTATACTTACGATCGCTTCTCAATACATTTTTAATAATATATTATAGATACGTTAAAATTTGAATACTTATACTAAAAACAGCAACAGACATACGATAAATACAAGAAATAATTTTTATTTCTTAACTCTTAACTCGTAACGCCTAAATTTCGACTTCAAAAAGTTAACAAATCCTTCATGGGCTTCAGTGTACGCATATATCAGCATATATAATAAGGTTCCCCAAGATATCTTATATCTTCCTTTTCTTAGTTTTAAATCTACAATTAAAAGCATATTATTAAATATTTCTTATTATAAAATTCAAGAATTTTTGATGATCTAAATGTATGGAACTTGGGACATTGACTCATTTGCAGAGTTGATGTTATAATGTATAAGCCAAACATTTTTTTTTTTTTTTTTTTTTTTTTTTTTTTTTTTTTTTTTTTTTGTCTGTCTATGCTGTTAGCCCTGTTGGCTATTACAGCGTCACCGGGGGAGCGGGTGGGTCAGGAGACCCACCCTTGAAAAGGGGGGGCCAGATGGGCCCCCACGGGGAACGACGTCCCGAGGGCGTCTCAGACAGACACGGACAATTGAGACACGGACCTCGGCTCGGGGCGTCGTTAGTCAGGAGGGAAGCTAAAGGGAAGGAAATTTGGACACTAGCGTCCTCCGACGGCAGAACGCCGGAGCAACGGAGCACTTACTAAGCCAAACATTGTTAAATTTCATTTAAGAAGAGCAACTGTTGTGTGTCTGGCCAGCTCTTCTCAGTAGAACAGCAATCCGAGTGGGTGGTAGCTTACTCACAGACTGAGTATACTGACCAATTTAATGTAATTGATGATTCGAAAGTGCGTGTAAATGCCTACTCGAATAAAATTATTTTAAATTTGAATTTTACGTTTGTTGTATGGGAGCCTCCCTCGTATATTTGTTTTATTTTATTTTTAGTTTTTATTATAGCGTCACAGAAATACATCATCTGTTAATATTTCAAATATTTAGCTATCACGCTTCATAAGATACAGTCTGAAGACAGTCAGGCGGACAGCGAACTCCTGGTAAAAAGGTTCCGTTTTTCCCTTCGGGATATGGAACCCTAAAAACTTTTATTTTATCTTAAAGTTACTAAAGAATAGCCTATACCTAATAGCTTTGAAAGCCTAATTAAGGGCTATGGGTGAGTAGGCGAGATTAAAAAATGGGCCTCACTACAGCCACAAGAAGTTACATAAAATATTAAAGTTTAGAAGACTCCTATAAATAATATTTTTTTCTAAATGTCAAGATTTTATCCGATCTTCTTTTCGCTCCCCACCGAATCTATGACATCGAGATAGATGCCACAATTATACCACATAGATAGATAGATATCTATAGTGAATTGTGAAACTGTGACAAGTTTTAAGTCTCTAAGATCACCAAGATCAAGTAACAGCATCAAAATCTGAATTTTCTATCGAATTAACGTATTCCTTAACAATATAAAACTGAATTCTTGTGAGGTTCAGTTTAGTTTTCACGAACCTCAAACTCAAACACACAGGCAAAATGTTATCAAAATCCGTCCAGCTCAGTAGGGATTCAGTACAGCCACAAGTACTAACTAAGGTAGAGAATGGTATTATACAGTGGGCTTGAAATTCGAAAATTATAATGAATAATCAACCCACTTATGAAACAAGCCTTTAAAAATACATTGACTTTGGCCTAGTGCACTTTCTGTGAAGCTTTCTTGTTCCAGTTATTATACAGTAACTGTTTGTACTCAATGCTCCAAATTATGGCAGTGTATTTATATTTGTAATGACGAAGCAAAATGAATTTTATTGCACGCCAGTTAAGAGTTTTATTTAAAAATACCAATAAGCATAATCAAGTAGAAAGTTTCGGGTCTTTTAATAGGTGTTTTTGTTGTTTCATTTATTTGTTGGTCAACCTTTATAACATGTTAAATTTTTAGTTTGTGTTTAGATAACATCGTATTCGATTTAAACGCTTTAACCACTTCAAAATATTTAAATAAACCGCTTTGTTTTCTTGTAGAAAAAAATAATCAATTCGAAAATTATAAAGGTGACTAATATACAGGGTTAATTTTAATTAGTTGAGCACCTTTTGCAGGCAGCCTCTCTACATCAATCCCAACAACATTTGTTCTACGACTTTTAAAAAATCTTGATAAATAACTCAGAATAAACGAAGAAAAAAAATTTTTGCTCCCTCGATTATTTTTTACTCTGTATTTTGTAAGCAGTCTAAAGTATAGGTCGCGGCAGGCTAGCGAAAGTCAGAAACTGTTAAATGCGCGCGCCACCTTTTTTCGTATAGCTTCATCTCTTTTACACCATGTTGCTATGGAAATACTAAATAATCAAAATGACAAGTATGTGGATTACAAAACACAATTTACATTAACCAAAAATAAAATTATTGGATTAGAGTTTTATAATTAAATAATGAATTGTAATTACATACTGGACAATACGATTTTATGGACTTGCTATTCAAACTAATAAATAAATTCAAGATTATAACATGAAGAAGAAATTATGAAATATAATTTATAATATTTTTTAAATACATTGATTGTCTGAAATAGAAGAAGTAAGAATGAAAAAAAATACGAGTTTTGGCTGAGAAATGGAGCATTGGGGTCTTGATCTTTATAAGGTCTGTTTTGCTATACCTAGAACGAACAACAACTCGAAACAGCAAAAACAATTATGAAGAATAATTTTATTTGTGATATAGTGACGATCCAACATGTTAAGAAGCCTAAAGTTATTATTTTTAAAGTGGATTGTGTACATTTGTCTGTTTTTATGGTACATATGTGTTTCTTCTATGAGAATATTATACGTCAGAAACAGTCGATTCACTTCTTACGTTTTAATTATTTAATTAATATTAATGAAAATTATGACGTTTTTCTGTTACGCGCCATCTTCAAGAAATTCGTAAGTAACTTATTGTTTTATTGTCATGATATAAATATTAACAAACGAGATAATATGATATGTATAAAGTAAGTTAAAGGGAAGTTATTGTTTTGTAAAAATAATATTTATTTGGTTTCGTTACAGTGCCCTTATTTCATAAACCAAATAAAAATATTGAGACATTCAACTTGTGGACAACTTCTATTGGAGATTTTGATTTTTTCATTTGATTCTTAAACAGTTAGATAATATGTGTTTAGACTATTGTAGAAAATATTTTAATAAATAAAAGTGGAAAACGATGCTATTTTTTATTACACCTTAGAAAATGATCAAGTTCTAACGTGCATAGCCGCCGCTGCGTCACCCCGCCACCCCGCGCCCCGATGCACGTGGCCTTGGCACATATTTTGACAAGTTGCGTGGCCTCTCTTTGCTCAAGTTTAATGCACGTTTAGAGGCAATAAATAAATTTTGTATGGGAAAAACTAAATTTTTAAAACTATTAATTTTTAAAAGTCGTAGAACAAATGTTGTTAGGATTGGTGTACAGGGGCTGCCTGCAAAAGGTGCTCAACTAATTACAAATAACCCTGTATAAGTGCGATTGTTTGGATATTTGGATAAACTTATAAAATTTTGTAGTTTATGTACCAGAATAACACATAGAAATACAAATTTTTGCACGTGGTTTTGTCTGTGATATTTGTTGATCAATCACGCCAAAACTACTGAACGGATTTTGATGAAACTTAGCAATATTGTAGCTTATCGATCAAAATAATACCTAGGCTATAGAAATATTCACTTTTGCACGTGGTTTTGTATGGGACATAACATAGGTTGTAGCGCGATAACTAATTGCCACGGGAGATCCGGTTTTTATCGTTTAGTAAACTGAATTATACATAATTAATTATTTATGAAATTTCTTCTTATTTCCTGACGACTTTATAAGGAGTGTTATGTTATTCAAATATCGTATTTGTATGTTTGCTGCTACAGTCAAAACGGTTTAAAAGATTTCGACGTATAAGGTTTCCACGTACACGTCTTGATGGCGCAAGTGACACTGAGTGTAATAATAAAGGAAAATGGTGGATTTTGGACATCATATTGTGAGGTCTAATAATTATGTTTACAAGGAAACCCATCCAGAAGCCTATCAAAGTATAAGGGCGTTAGATAGCGATTTCATAAAATAAAATTTAAATTATGACTCTCCGTTGCCCGTGACTCCGTCCACGTATACTGTAAAAATAATAATATTATGGCTAATAATATAAGCCATATAAATAATATTTTTACAGTCTACGTTGGTGGAGTCACTGGCAACAGTTTGTGATATAATAAAAATAATAAAAATGTACACCTCTTAATATATAATAGTGTCAGTAATTCCTAATATGCTTTTCATAACTGTGTATCATTTTTCGAATATTTGATATTAGAAACATTGTCTAAAATTTTTATTTTAACAATTAGGGTTCTTTTAGTGACAAGTAAACATAATCCGTGAAAAGTCAGTATTATGTTTTCCTTTTGCAAATAATGTTGTTTATAAATATAAATATAATAATTTAATTTGTGTTACTTTCCTTACTTCGGCATACTAAGTACCCTTATACCAAGAGTAAAAAATACCGATAAGTATATTTTTAAGTTACCTTATGGAGAGAAAGTTGATTGCCCAATTTTAGGTTGTATTAAGGTTTCTTTATTATTATCTTAGATTCAAATTGTATGTAAAGTTCTGTGAAATATTACAAAATTAATATAAAATAAGTGTATAAAATGTAAAAAAAATATATAAAATAAATAATTTATTTTTAACTCGTAGACATCCAGGCGTTTAATATAATATGAACAGGTTTATGTTTTAGTTATTTTTTATTTATTTGTTAGATTTTTTTTTTATTCAGGTTCACGTTTTAGTTATTTTTATATTTATTTATAACCTTTGAGCTATTGTATTAAGTCATAAAATATGCCTATGTACCTAATACCTATCTATATAGGTATGACGATGTGTGTGTGTAGTATCAGACAATGTGAGGTGCAATGACTGACTATTCTCTCAGTCATTGCACCTCACATCATCTGCTATATACGTAACGTAACATAAGGTTATACTATGTATGTATCGATAGGAAGTCCTTACCATGACTATAAAGATGAATAGTATTTTGTTTGTTTATTTTAACGCCTTTATCTATGGAACCACAAGGCAAATTTAAAAAGCTTGGATTTAATAGTTCAATTTTATAAATTACCTACCGACCTATATAAATACAAACATATTCCGATAATATTTAAAAGGTAATCAACATAGCCCCCAGTCGCTGTTTTAAATTATTTAGGAAAATGCAATTATGTTTTCTTAGATAAATAGATATATGAAAGCCTTTAGAACATACACAGAGAAACAGACATGCAATACTTTCACTAGAGAGCTGCTGACTCTCAGCAAAACTTTGCAATGCCGTCATGGCCGTCGTTTTGCTATTGTAATAATAAAATAAAAAAAAAAGAATAATGACATTATCTCACATTATTATTAAAATATATTCTATTTCTATTCCGTATAAAATGCATTTTTTTCTACTTTCATTACTAAGTCTACCTCTTAAAACTGAAAATATTTACATTATTATATTGATATAAATATAAAAATGAATATAAATAAAATCTAAAAGTGGATTGATCCCCCGGTGACGCTGTAATAGCCAACAGGGCTAACAGTATAGACATACAAAAAAAAAAAGAAGTGGATTTATGTCAAAAAAAAATACTTTTCAAATATTTCATTTTGTGAATATCTCTAAAACTTTCCACATAAAGTAAAACATACTTATTTACTTTATAAATAGTAAAGTAATAATACAAAATAGATTAAACAAAAAAAATATCGCCTATAATTCTGTGAAGACCACTGCAATTAGTTAAATTGGTGTCAATGGAACTTGACTTTCGACTGAGCATTGTTCAAATATTCCCGTCACCTTCACTAAACAAACAATATGGTCGAAATCTGTACACACGCACACTTTTACTTCCTTTGAAAGAAAAGTAAAATAACGAAACCTGTTCTACGCTTGACCTCGACTGAGTAACGTCAGTCATCAGTCGGACAGCACTTTCTCCGGCGGCTACACAGCATCTAGAGATACGCCGGGAAGTGGCAACAAAGCTTCATAACCGTTATCTTTTAATAAAAATTAAAACCAATCTAACTTCCAACAGCGTTTAAAAAAATCTTTTAGATTTTTTACTTCAAATTAAATTAATATATTATTATTATTTAAATGCAATCAATTTATTGCGAAATGACCGTTTATAATAGACATTTTTAGTAAAAATAACATTATTCTGAAAATATTTTTTTTTAATATGAAACCTATAGAATTTCGCATTTCTTGTGACTGTAAAAATAAAAAGCCGCTCTAAATTACCGCAAGCGAATGTAGATCGATTTCTTCTGCTTGAATTCAATTTCAGCTTCTACCAGAAACCACGCGCAATTCATATCGCTTTTATATAAGTATCATTGGTTTATGAAGGTAACTCAATGATTATTATACAATTATTAATAGATTAATTTAATGTTTCCTCAATAATATGATTTCTTCTCGTGCAAGAAATTTTATGACGACAATAAACCAAAGCTGTTATATAATTAATTGTTATTTAAAGAGAAAACTATCATTAAGTTCACATTTATTTATAGATTAAGTACATTATTTAAAAATAATCTCAGAGTTAATTATGTTTTCTATACATTTATATATATAGAAATCTGACCATTACTTATTTTTTCTCCATTATTTTCACACTACAATTTGCTAAGTTATCAACTTAATATTCTATTTCTTAATTGCAGAAAGCTTCTAAAATTACTAATTAATGAGACAATTGAAACTTGTCTATTAAATTCTCGAACAAGTTATTATCTAAGACTTGCCTTTGAACGTCGCTTCAAGTATTTTTATATGTCTTATGGTATTACGAGTATAATAATTTAATTATATCTTTATTTGGACAGTCGTCTGAAATATAAATTTAATTTCGAATCATGAGAATATTACGATATATGCTGAAATATGCTGCAAGTTTGTATATGAATAGAAAACTTTACGATCTCTCCTAAACAATGAGCACTATAGAAGTTTGAATATTGTAAATGTTTATAGACTAGGAATACCCATTCATGTTTATAAAGTGCGTAGTATAAATAGTTGGTGCATTCCTTATCTCATAAAGATAACTCTTATAATGAATCTTTCGTTACAACACAATATAGAGTTTGTTTATTTCGGTCGTAATCAGTTTTTTTTAATTTTATTTGGTTTTCTAATTACTTTACTAACTGTTTTCGATATAAATATGACTCGTGAATATGTAATTGTTACAAGATTTTATTGAAAGTCATCTACGTAGGTACGTTGATTCTGTCACGTACCTACAGCATATTCATGAGGAAAATTGAGAGAATAATAACATATCGATACACTAAGAGAAATAATCTGTTTTATTTATAGATATACATAGAACTTTTGAACTATGCAGATACAAATAATGTAAAAAAATAAAAGATTATACTATAATACAAGTATACAAAACAATTTTGTAAATAATGTATAATATATTTTTGTGTCTATAAGGTAAAGAGTATAATTATAGTATAACTTAATATTATAGATTTATATAGATTAAATATGAATTAAGAAAGTTATAGAAAAATATAACGTGGAATGAATTTAAGTGTAATGAAAACATTTATTGAAACATAAATAATTGATTTAATAGTTGTATAAATTTTAAAATAGGCCATCGTCACAATAGTTGTCCTAATAGTAATGTTGTGGCGATTATCGTTTAATACTCGATTTTGTTTCCGAAGTGTTTTACGACTTGTCCTAGAAAATCTGTCATAAAACGTATTCTACAACACAAAGAGGTCGCCATCAACGTTCGTTTAGCAACGTTGCGATTTAAATTAATACAAGCAACTTTTTCAATGTTCAAATATTCTATTTCATAAGGTGTTAAATTCTCAAATGCAGTTTAAATATCAAAGAAAAACTACTACATTATAAATTGACTCTGTTTATATTTACCAAAAAATAATTACTCTGTTTAATTTTACGTGCATAGTAATAAAATCTAAAATTTTATAATCTAATTAGTATAATAGTCTAATAGCTTAAACGAAAAAACGAATGGATATTTAGGATATAAGACGTGTTTGAAATTGTATATAAATATTATTAGTGATGTGAGGCCTGTTTTTATTAAAATTTATTTAAAATTTATTAATGTAGAACGACAAATTCATTGACACGCCTAATATACGAAAGTTGATGATGCCGGCATACCAGAGATCATAGGAAAGAGTCCTGCCAATTATGATAAACTTTTCATTCTAACGATAAGCTTATCATCAACACTAATTTATAATAACTTTCACAAAAATAATTTATCACAAACTCTTTTTTTTATTTGTATAGCACCTTGCAATTTTTAATATTTTTAATATCACAAGTATGCAATGTATGAAACATGTATAAAAGAAAAAATAATAAAAGTAAGTACCTACATTTCTTAGCGCAATCAGTATAATTCGATCAATATATATATATTTTATTATATCTTTATATTGTGAGTTAGTTATTTTGCATTGTAAGTAAACATTATTACATATAAATAAAAAAATATGTAAATGTCTAGGTAAGCAATCAGAAGACAAACCTCAAGTACGACCCTGTAACGGTTACACTTTTTTAAATGCTTTTGTGCCTCAGACACTAGCAGACAACTGTACTACTATAAAAAACGTCTTGATATTTGAATATAAAAAAAATAATTATAATAGTTATTCGTTATTACAATAATTCTTTATTAAATTAAATAAAATAACCATTAATACTAATTAATCATTTATTTACTTTGGTTTCTCAAATCATCAGCGTCTTGGTGAAGTTTTAAGACCGCGAACGCCTAACAACTCATACCCAATAAGATTCAGCGATTAAATTCTTTATCGATTAATTTATTTATCGATTCATAAATAATCTACTCGTATAGATAAATATATAGAAACATGATTGAGTCTTGTACTGTGACCGCTACCAATATACAACATTATATCAAAAAACCGATTATTAAGATAAGATAAGATTTAAATATGTTGTAGGTATACAGACAAGGAGAGAGAGAGTGAGATCGTGCACAAGTGATATTCTTATATTCCGTATAGATTATTATTCCGTATAGTTATAGAATTTCCGTAAAATAATAAAAGTTTTTCAGCAATTAAGAGCTATTTGACAGCTAAAAATCGTGTCTTGTAATACAATAATATTAATTATGATTTCTGCCACATGTAGGTGAACTCTGTATTGTAATCATTACCCTTGAAACGCATTTCTAAAATAACTTATCACGAACAAATTTCAGGTTTCGAAGAAGCGCGAATAATTATTTTAAACATGCGAGAAGTCAGCATGATATTACGTCTAGCATTATTAGTAATATATAAATAAATAAAAATAAATATTGGGCATCACGTGTTGTTTTTTATTTAAAAAAACCTTTTTTCGCTCTATTTTTTTCCGAACAGTCATATGACACGTTCTATTAATTACAGTTTAACAATTACATCATTAAGTAAAGTGGTTATTATTAATAATCTCAAAGATAAATGCTTTGCGTCTTTTATGCACTGTTTTTATTGCCACTAGTTATATATTTTTGTATGTATTTAAAAACATGTTTTTATTTTTTTTAGCATCGTATGACGAAAAGTTATTACAAAATGAAAGAACTCATTACTACAATATCGTGACGTGTACACTTTAATACATATAGTAATTTTCGTAATATTTATTCAAGCATAAATAGACTTGGAACATGTTTGCCAATTTTTCGCAAATGCGTGATTTTACGTGTCCCGACGAATTTTTCAATGTAAATATATATTACTGAAATCAGCATATCATTTTTTATACAATGTTTATTTTATATTATAAATTTTATAAAAGTCGTTGTCCTTTTGACATTCAAAATGGTCATACACAAAAATGCAACAAAATATTTTTTATTACTGCTATGAGTTATAATAGTTAATATGATATATTGAAGTTAGTTAAATAGAAATTCAAATATATTGTATACAGACAAGGAGAGAGAGAGAGATCGTGCACAAGTGATATTCTTGTATTAAATGTTTGCAAGAAATATCTAGACATCTTGTTTAAATTTACACAGTTTAGTGTTTATGAGTTTGTCGCTTATATCTCTGAAACATATTTGTTTATTTTCCATTTTATGAGAAAACTTAATATTGAAAACCATCGCTTAACTTCAGGTACTTACCAAAATTGTTAAGTAGGTCGCCACATACGATACCAGTTCGACAATCACTTTAATTTAAATATACTTTGAATTCACTGTTTTATTTAAATTACTTTCACCAACCAATTAAAACCATCGCAATGAATGTCGGTCAGTTTATATCTTCACGAGTTTACATCGCTCGTCAAATGGCAAGCGCGTTGTGGCAAAATAACTTATAGAGGACACACGCTGAATGAGGGTAACAGTCGAAAAAAAATATTGCCATTCATTAGAGTTTTTGATTAGTGCTTTCAAGAGCTCGGTTCAAGTATATAGAGCTATGAATAGTTAAACTCATCTTCATTACTGATGTGTTAATAATTAAACTGACTAAAGGTTTTTTTTGCAAGTTTTACATTTATTTTGTAAATAAATTATTAAATGTAAGTAAACAAATATTTAAAAATTGATGCAATTTATAGAATTAAGAACTGATTGTTTGACATGTAATAACATGTAAAGATGGTATTTATGTACTAATACAAGAATATGTATTTTCAAAAGCAAAAAGTCTAGATAAAAACGTAACATGTTTTGAGAATTTTTTTTTGTCTGTTAATCTGTTTGTCTATCTAGTGTAATTTCAGTACACAGTTAAGGAATTATTTAAATCTTTATTGCCCCAAAATCGTTATCAAAATATATGTAATTACTTTACCATATCTTATATAAATAAATATCTCATAAAATTTTACTCATACACGTCAAAAAATTATAAAAAATACAGTACAAATTATATAGTATATAAACAGAATTCTTAAAGTAAACTAGTTCGTCATCGTGTCGTAATATAATAATAATATAAAATTAATGGTTTAAGTGTTTTCTTGTGTTTTTCAATTGTAAGAACTGTATTTACTTTTAAACAAATAAAATATATTTTAATCCAGAAGTTTCCGTTATTTTCTTTAAAAAAAAACTGTGATAAGAACATCACAATATCTACTTCTGCATTTCTTTGAAATTATGTTAAAAAAGTTTATTATCTGGGTCCACCATAAGATTTTTTTCCATCCAAAAATATTGTGGAAAGGGAAAGATCATTGTGTTAATTATTTAATTTATTTTTTTATTCTATATGTAAATATTTCAGTACTGATATCTAAGTATCATTTATTTATTAATTAGTTGCCACAAAGTAATATGGAGTTGTGAAATTAATGTATTTGTTTAGCAAGTCTCAAAGACTGTTTGTCGTGGTGTACAAACTGTTCGTGCAGTGCTTAACGTCGCTAGTACTTTTGTGGTTTGGTAGGTCTTCATTGATAGCCAGGTTGCCTGGCCTTCAATTCTAAGGATTGCAGTTATAGCCTTAGACAAAATGTGATCATTGTTGTGCATATTTAGGAGATTACTGGAAGGCACTACGGTGAAAATATTTTTTTTTTACCTATCTCTTATGATTATGTTTTAGTACAATGTAGGTCATTAGGAACTAGTTTTTTTTAACAATTTTTTTTTCCAAAACCTTGTAAAAGTTATTCGATTTATTGACATTTAGCATTTGTTACATGGTTTTGAATTATCATTTACATTTATAAATAAATATCTTTGTATGAGTAAGACGTGACATTCACTTCCATTTTTTAAAACAAATTATTTTCTAATGTTTAAAATTCAATAAAAAATATTTTAAAACATACTCATAGTAAATATATATCACTGTTTAAATTATATTTGCGGTAAAACATATATTTAAAAAATGTACATGAATTAGGAAAGTGCTTGTGCTCTTGCTTGAAGCTTGAAGTTTTGGTCCAATCTAAGAATATATGTACTTGATGTTAATAGAACTATACCTACCGAAGAATTCTAATTGAAGTGAAAGCACAAAAAGCCTTAAACTGCTTTTGTGGTAATGATGTTTTTATAGTGTGTTAATGGTTTAACCTGTAGCTTATATAGTGGCCTACGAAGACTGCTCTCCTTCTCTTTTCTTTGTTTTCTTCTTGAACCCTATTTTTTCTTAAGGGCGAAGATGCATCTGCTGCTTTTAATATTTCGCAGATGGTCATAAGTACGGGAATCATATGCCATAACGTGGACTGTCTGATCGTTCCCCTACTACATATACATTCCTTACCTACAGATGAAATACTTTTTTTACTCATAATCTTTGAATAGTCTCTTTTTAACCGACAAACGTTTTGAAAAAATTACAACTAATACTTAATACCAATATCATTGTCTTTTCTTAAAACAATTAGGTTACCATACATTCTGTCAAAATTACAAATACTCTTCCTCTGTGCTCGCCCACATTAAATGAAAGAGATAATTGCTTACAAATTCATTCTCTTAGCACCAGTATTTTTAACTGTGTGTAACTTAATTAATATGCATAACTTAGTTATATTTTTATAAATACATGACGTTTTATATATATATATTTCTTTTGTAACTTTCAATGTAATCACCAATAGACCAATACAGAGTATATAATAAAAATGTCTTAAATAATGAACACATAGCAGGCAATGGAAATCTATCGTTATTGGTACGGCCTTGCATGCAGTTGTTACAGTAATTATATAACATAATTGTTTGTTCATTTTTACTTCTCATACGCATATTGAAGATTCATTAAAATAAAAAGATGCAAAAACAAATGGGTATATATAAATAATATCATCATTTCAATAGTAAAAACAAAGAAAGAGAAATTGAGTAAGGAAAGCCATACCTATGTGTCTGCCTTTCTTCTTAAAAACAACATTAACCTAAATTAATAATTATAAAATAATTTACCAGAATTCTACATTAAGTACTAAAATAAATTTCAAATTCAAATATAGTATAGTACTTAGGTAATGAGTATTTTTTTTTGTAATAAATTGAACTGTTCTTTCTTATTTATAATAAATAAAGGCATTAGAACATACGTAAATAAATGTTAAATTATAATTGAAAACATTGTACATCAATAAATATTTTTGTTGTTATGTTACTGAAACGTTCATATTTTAAAATTAACGTTCGTAAGTATTTAAAATTAAAGTACAGAGACTCACCGTGAATACCGAACACACTCAAACACATAACATATCACTGTACAAATATCCGCAATACGTACGCTCTTTGCTCGTGCGCATAAGATCGAGCTTTGCGCTCGCGCAGCCATTGCCTCTTACTTATAGTTTTAGATGAGCGTAACACTTTCCCCACCATTATCTCTTTATTTAATTTTCTCTTAACATTTTTGTAATATATTTCGGTACAAAATGTGTATTGAGATATGATAGTTTTAATGAGGAGATCGAAAAATTTCATTTATGAAAGTTATGTTTTGTAGGTTTTATATATTTTGTTAGCATGCAGGAGTTCTTCAATAATTATATGTGTGATATAGCCAAAATATTTACATTTGTGGTAAAAACTGAATTAAATAGTATTAAATTATATTTTAAATAATTCTTAAAAATATTAAAATAAAATAAATTATAAAATGTGTTAAACATTTTTATTATTCATTCAGTCTGAAGTCTGTTTTTTTATCGTTAGACAAAAAATATGAATTATAAGTTAAGTTTTGTTAGAATTTAAACTCAATTTTTTGTTCAGTGAGTTAATATTATCTCGTATTATTTTAATAGTGTTGAATTCTCAAGAAAAATAAAATAAATTATATTTGACATGTCAAACTTTAATTTTGTTACAGCCCTTTAATCTGGCACATATAGAGTAACTCATTATTTCCATAGCAAATTCACCCATCTACTCCAAAGCCATTTTTTTAAAGTCAGTAAGTTTTTCAGCTACGACACAAGTTGAGCCAATCTAGGACTTAGTAAGTTTAAGCCTTTTCACTAGGTGTAGAGTTTTGTTGAAAAATTCACAGTAGGTGCAATTTAACTAAGGATAAGTATGTTGTGACCGGGAGGTTCTACAATACGATCGAAGTTAACCTGTTAATACCCGGACGATGTCGTCAGTTCTTTTACATAAAAAAATTACTTTGAAACTCCTTGAAGATACTTCTCACCAAAGATAACTAGCATAGGATGATAACAATGTTGTACTTTTCTGATTAATTACTTGCGCAGCTTTTTTAGTGCCGTTAACTTATATTTTGTCATTTTTTTCATCATTAAAGAGGCTATTTCGGAGCCCTTCACTTGCCTATTGGAAAATAAGGTGGTTTGTTCGATCCACTCTCTTTAACTGTAAAGATTTTTTGAGGACATGTCCTAAATAACGACGATAAAAACCGAACTTCAGGTTTTTTTTTATTATACGCGAATTGTAGCAAGAATTTAATACTCTCGCTACAAGATTGTCTATTTCCTCATGCTATTTCCAAATTGTCAGGCCTTACCAGGTAGGTATAAAAACAAAACACATCTTATATGTTTTTATATCTTACATAGTCTTCGACAGAAATATATAGCTGTTGATAGAGTAAAGTTGTAGTTAACGCTACCAAAATAAACCTCCAAAAACAAATCTATTTTAATACCTACTATGTATTAATCTAACTGTAGTCAACATCCATGATTAATTTGAATTATTGAAATGGTTATAGAAACATTTAATTCCATTTTCAGCACTTAATGATGATGTCAGCAATATGTACAATGCTTTTAATAAAAATAACATTATTGTAACTATTCGTGCTGTGCACCGAAGACTGAGGGGTGGATAAAAATTTGACCCTAAAAGTCCTGCTTATCAAATACTTTTTAGGCAAAAAAAAATGCATTACATTAAGAACAACACAATCAAGTACAAACTATTATACTAAATCTAAGTAAATTTACGTGATGTTAAATAAATATTATTAAAAAAAAATTAAATTGTTTTTTGGAATTATGTAGATGCAAGATGCTTGAGATGTCGTAATATAGTTTAGTTGTTTAGTTAAGTAAAGTTTTTTTATTAAAAATAGGGTTAGATTACACTTGTCAAACATTAAATATTTTATTTAGAGTTAAACCATGTAGATTAATCGGCAACTCGATGGGTACTATTTTTAATTATCAATATTTTACCTTATTACATTATTAACTTTTGGCAAACATTAATATAATGTAAAAATGAGTAACCTAAAATTAAAACAAAAAATATATATAAAATAAAATAAGCTCTTTATTTTAAGTTATAAAAAATAATTGTCTTAATAAAAAGAAATATAAACATTTTAGAATCAAAAACATTTTAGTAGAACCGCATAGTATGTACAACACTAGCTTTAGTTTTGTAAAAAGCTTTTAAGGAACGACTTTTATATAAGTTTTATATAGCGAGTTGGCCACTTTTAGTAAATTTCACGATCAAAGAATTTATTTCTGTTATATTTGTCTGTTTTAAAAATCTTGTTACGGTACACCCATATTAGAAATATCACGGACTCTTCACTATTCTAAAATTATACTTCGCGGCATTAATAATAATATTCTTAAATTTGATAAACTTTTACACAAAATTGTCAGTTTTAACAAACACATTTTTCGTGTGTTGAATTGTTTAATTATTTCATTATGTTGGCTTCACATTGAAATAATAATCAAGATTTAATAAGATAATGGTATTGCGGTCTAAATGTAAAATTTCTAGTAACACAAATATTTTAAGCTAACGAAAAGAAAATATCAATCTGTTCGTAAGCATATCTATATTTTTCATCTATCAGTCTTTACGTTTAGTAACTATTTCATTCTCTCTGCCACTTCATTTATTTAGTACATTTCAACTGTAGATGTAGTAAAATATTAGAATTTAATGTTATTATTTAAATGTATAAGAAGCTGTAGACCATGCAGTCATTATTAAATACGTAACATTGTGTATAAATGTAAACAATGGATAATTATTCAGGCTTCAATAATAACAATCATGAAAAATTTATAAACATTTCAATAAAGGCTACAATACCAACGATAAAATAAGGATTTTGTCAATTAAAATTTTACTAACAAACTTATCACAATTTTCAAATAATTTAATAGTAGTATTTTACCTTTATAAGAAACAATCATATCATAATTTCTCAATACTTACTAATCACGTCACATAATATAACTTGTCAATATTAATAATACAATTTAATAATAGACAAACTCTATATGATACAGACTTGAGTTGAGTTCCGTGCTATACGTCCTTCATTAAGGTCATATATTTCGACAATGAATAACATACATCAACTAACTACTTCTTAGTGGGGTTGGAATAGATAAAAAAAATATGGTAATCTCGATATTTCAGATAGTTTCCAGTTCAGAATACTTTTTTTATTATCATTTTAACTAGCTTTAGATTTAAACATTTATGTTATCATAAAAGATAAGTCAATAAATTTTAGATTTGTTTACTTCATATAAGATATCACACATTCAGATTCTAGGGATGTGAAAAAATAATCGATTTTTTATTTGAATAAATTAAGTAAAAGATTTGAGCACATACAAAAAGTTTATTTATTTAGTACTGCCACATTTTTGGATCCTCGTTTTAAAAAAATGCACTTTGATGACGGAGCACCTATGGCAAAAACTATAATCTACATTAAGCGATCCATTAAAGAAAATCCAGAACCTGAGCATTATCTACCGTCAACAAGTTCGACCCCTGACGATGTCGATAGTGATAAAATTTGGGAAACCCACAACAAATTGTTTGTGGAGACTACGACGATTAGTCAAAGTCAGACATCCGAATTAAACTTGTACCTAGCTGCCCCTATAATAGAATTAAAAGAAGATGCCTTAGAATTTTGGAGAAGCTATGAAGGGAGATTATCCCAATCTGCAGTAGTTGACGTGTAAGCGCTTTTTAGTACTGGCTTTTTAGGCTTCAGCAGGCAGAAGGCTGGCGTCAAATTAACTAAATCCAGGAGCCGAATATTGTCGAAACGCTATTCATATTCCTATTCCTAAATTCTTTGCCTGAAGATTTCTAGTATTTTTTTTTTATTAAAATACTTTAATTTGGTGTTATTTTGTTTATAATTTTTAAACTTTTATTTGTGTTGATTATTTAAAATCCTTTTCTTCTGTTGTTTATTTTTTTTATTAATAAAACAGCGATTATTTCAATACTTTGGCTTTTGCTTTGAAATTAAATAAAACAACCTATTAATTAATAATCGATTTTTTTACGTAGAATGTCACATCCCTAAAGCCTACTAGAATCTTTAGCTCACCACCCGTATAGAAAATATATTTCCGAATATTATTTCAATTTCTAGTTTGCTATTACGTTTTTTAAAAACTTCTAACCTAAATATTATCTGTAAGAATTTCTTAAATACTTTTACTCAGTATTTAAGAATTAATTGATCTTTGATACTGATGCCTTACTCGTAGTATTTATCAAATGGGAAGAGAGAGTTAAATAAAAGAGCAAAATTATATCAACCGCAATCGGAAAAGTAATTTTACACTAGCAAAAAAGTTAAAAATTAAGCCTAATTATTTTACCAATCTTCGAAAAAAAAATATAAGGTGCTGAAATGACTATAAAATATATTAGGAAAATACGCAATTTCATTAAATGGTATTAATATAAAAAAAAATGGATAATATTTACAAAAGAAATCGGAGGGAGCTTAACATCAGAGGATTTAAATTAAATACCTTGAGGTTGCAACTGCTTTTGAAACTTTCCTTACTGATATTCCAGTTATCACTACTAAATCTTTAAACGACAATACAGATCTATATATCATATTAATTAAAATTTTAACAAAGTTTATTTCCAAGACATAATAAAAGTTGTTAAATTAATGAGTGCTAATAAGACAAGTGATCCATGGGCAATATCCGTTAACACACATAGACCTATAATAGACAATGTTGCACCAGGCTAAGCATATTCAAAAAGTTAAAAATATTCAATAACTGTTTTGATTGTGTTATCTTTCTAAACTAATGTAACAAAGTAAAATACCACCATTAATTCAATCTGTCAGTATCTACATTTAAATATCCTTTTATATAAAAAAAAACTGTACCGTAAAAAACCGTTTTAATCCTGGTCGCTCAACAAAAGATATTAGTGTTAATGCTGAATATTTTTGAAGCCTGAACAGAATCTTGAGATAATCGTGGGCTTTTGCATTTTCTGTGTTATGTCAATACTTTTCGACTGTGTATAATTTTCTAGTTAGAGTTAATATTCTAACTAGAAAATTACAACATTTCAAAATTAGAAAAAATGCTTTTAATTTGATTTGTTCATGTTTTAATGAAAACATCTGAAATTAAACGTAAATAAGAAGCGTTACCCTAGCTCATTTGTCTAAATGGGCGTTAAACAGTTTTTTTTTATTTTATATAAATCACAAAATTAGCACCAAAAACAAAAATAAATGCTTACCAAAATAGGTGTATTCTGCGGGGTAAATTGTGTTTTTTCAATAAACTCCCCTGAAGGCTGAGCCAGGCCTTCCTATCGAGTTAATTGTGATGGTTCTGGCCTTCCATTAATTTATAACTTAAGTGATATATAAACCAAATTTTGATTGTGTATCATATTGTTGTCTTCGTTATGAAGCAGTGATCACTATAAAGAAATACCCGGCTGAGTTTCTCGTTTAGTTTTAGATTTGTTCTCGAACTAGGACTTATTCGATAAGTATAGTATCTCATCACATTTCTATTTGACGTACACAAATGATTACTGAAATTGGAGTCGAGGTGGAAAAGATTTAAATAAATATTATAATATAATATTTCATGGTCATAATCTAAAAAGATAACAAATTTATTGTTACAATTCTAAATTTTATTTTAATGTTGTCTGCATTAATTAGTTTTTCGATAAGATCTCTAAACATGTTATATTATTTTAAAGATATACAAACACTATTTATACGTCACTAGCCTCTGCCAACAACTCCGTCTTCCTGCTAGCGCTTCTTAAATAGAAAGCAACCTTTTTCTCATCAAAGCAACCCTCATCTCTCGACACTCGCAAGCAAACTTAGCTCAGCCGTCTTTGCAATTAAAAAAGTAAGACAATTAACAGACGCTAATACGGCTCGACTCGTTTATTTTAGTTATTTTCACAGTATATTGTCTTACGGTATCTTACTATGGGGCAGCGCTGCCGAAATTAATTCTATATTCATTTTACAAAAACGAGCTATACGGGCTATTTGTAACTTAAAAGCTAGAGACTCCCTAAGAGAAGTTTTTAAAGAAATCGGTATTCTTACGGTCGCTTCTCAATACATTTTTAATAACTTACTATATATACGCCAAAATTTAAATGACTATAAAAAAAACAGCGACAGACATACTATCAATACAAGAAATAAAAATAGGCTTGTAACGCCTAAATTTAGACTCCAAAAAGTTAAGAAATCCTTCATGGGCTTTAGTATACGCATATATAATAAGGTTCCACAAGATATCTTAGATCTTCCTTTTCTTGATTTCAAATCTAAAATTAAAGGTATATTATTAAATAAATCTTACTATAACATTCAAGAGTTTTTGGTTGATCGAAATGTGTGGAACTTGGGTATCATAAATCTTGGGTCATAAATTTGTATTGCGAATAGCTAGTAATCTCCGCAATTTGTTTTTTGTTGTAAATTAATTTTGCTTTATCGACCTTCTGCATCACACCGATTCCTTAGAAGTCACTACTTGCGGTAGCATCGGGAGTCGGGTTGCCTCCCTCCCTCAAATATGTGCGAAGGGGGTGATGGCTGGCTCTTGTGTTATGCTCGTGAACGGGTGCTGCTTGCGGTGACTGGTTGTGTGGCAGGCCGAAGATTTATATATATTTACTGTTATTATTATTTAATTTTCGTTGCCTGAAATCATTGGGCTTCTTTTCCGATTGATTGCGACGGTTCTAGTTGTTCCAAAATTGCATTTAAGTTTATAAAATAAATAAAATTGACTCATTTGCAGGGTTGATGTTATAATATAATATATTTAATTTATAAGTCAAACATTGTTAAATTTTATTTAAAAAGAGCAACTGTTGAGTTTCTGGCCAGCTCTTCTCAGCAGAACAGCATTCCGAGCTGGTGGTAGCTTACTCACAGACTGACTATACTGACCAATTTAATGTAATTGACGATTCAAAAGTGCGTGTAAATGCCTACTTGAATAAAGATATTTTGAATTTGAATTTTGAATTTGAATTTGAATTTAATTTTCTTGCAATAACGTCCCAAAACATTTTATGTGTTTTAAGTGCACTAAAGAGATACTTTTATGTTGAATTCGTTAAGCTTCCACCACACCCAATTTCTTACAAACAAACAAATAAACAAAAAAAAATATGCATAGTACTTTGCTTTGCTACTTTTTATATTAACCTCTATTTCTTCGCTACAAATTTTATCGTAAAAGTTGATAAGACGACGATCATTCAGTACCTACATTTAATTTGTACCTAAAAGTGATTATAAGACATTTTTAATATTGGCTTATGACTTTTGTAAAATAAAAAATAAATGGAGACAGATTTTGTTGAAGAATAACCATTTTTGATGACATCAAAATATTTTTCGTTATTTTAGAAGCTAGTTATAAAAATAACCTATTTGGTCTGATATTTGACAAGTGATTCATGATATAATGAAATGACTGAGATCTAAATTGTGAAGCATTACAGTAAGACTTGAAGTTCACACAAGAGAATCATTGACTTAATGACGGTCAAAATGATAAGATTAATGCAACCTTTTTATATCATTTAAAATTAAAACAACATAAGTAACATATATTTATTTATAAATTATTTAAAATAAGTTTATAATACACTATTTTCCCAGGAATTGTTTGGTTTCTAAAGTTTTTGTTGCGTTTTACAGTCGTTGAGCTTGGTTTACTGTGTCTTAATTACATCTTCTATTATATATAATTCGATCTTCTATTCTATATATGTCACGATGTTTGTCCGCTATGGACTCCTAAACTACTTAACCGATTTTAATCAAATTTGCACACCATGATCAGTTTGGTCCAACTTGAAAGATACAGAGAGGATAACTTACATCTCAACTTTAAGTCGCAATATTATTTTATTGCAAATCATTTGTTTACAATAATCTGTTAAATCCAAACAAATCTATTAAATGGCGTTTTATATATTGACTGAATTGAGTTCGTGTTCAACTGATGGCGTAATGTTAAAAGTACAAACAAATAACAATTCAAATACAATTTAATATTATAACCGCCACGGAATGCTGAGACTAAATTGTAAGTTAATTTTTAACCCCCGACTAAAAAGGGGTGTTATAAGTTTGACCTGTCGATCTGTGTATCTGTGCGTCTGTGGCAAATTTGCGGCCAAACGCGTGGACGGAGTTGATAGCGGTTTTTTTTAATCGGAAGCTATGGTTGTCGGGATGGTTTTTATCCATGTTTGGTCGAAATAGAAATAGCCGTCTCCAAGATATTGATGTTTTATTCGTGCGGGGAGAGAATTTAATTATTTTGCTTGATATGTACGATAATTTTGATTAATCGTGTTCAATGACTTTCCCCTTCAAATCCCAGTCAGCGGAATTTACAATAGCTGTAACGTTTTTGTCTTTTTAGTTAAGAATAATTTCAGTGTTTCAACCGCTCCGTTGATCGAGTGGTGGAGCGCAGACGTCTAACGTAATGGGGCTTGGGTTCGATTCCCGACGGCGATAGGCATGTATGTGATGAGCATAGAGGTCTGTATTCCTGGGCTTCGTCGTTTATAATGTGTTTTCTATGTATGTGTATCCAAAAAATAGATATACTCAAACCGAATACATTCGGCACCAAAACTGAATAATTTGGCCGAATAATGGCAAAAAAGATGCCGAATAGACGGAATACCGAATACTTACCGGATATTCGGCGCATCTCTAATGATTATTATATTATTGTCATGATATTAAAAAATCAGTCACAATTTTTTTTACAAATTGCATCTATGTAAAGAGACATGGCGGTCCACATCACTATTTTTCTAATATCTTACTCCATAAATAGTCTTACAATGTATTGTTATATCAAAAACTTTAGCAACCACAGCAACGCTTGGCCGGGTCTGCTAGGTATATATAAAATATAAATAAAAACGTGGCTCGTATAAATATTCTCTTATTTTCCTTCTACATACTTAAAATGTAATAACTCAAATCCTTATTATTATAATGGGTATGTAGAAATATATTAATGTAGAATACATGTATATTTAATATAAAATGTTTTTAATTCTCTGACTATGTTCGAAGTATTGTGAGTACGTGTATTTTTCACGTTTATTAATATTCTATATATATGTTAGAAACGAATTATAAAGATTCTAAAGTAACAAATTAAATATACTTAGTCTGGCCATAAATACTGTTACAATTAAAAAAATATATTACATTTGAATTTTCAATCTGTCATTTTTATACAATTGTTACAACTTACAATACATTGTACAATATTTTGCAATATTAAAATGGAGTGGGGTGATAAAGAGAACAGAATCGCTGTAGTAAAATGGTAAAAAGGTATGGTATAGTAAAAAAAGTAGGTAAGGTATGGTAAAAAGTATGGTAAAAGAGATATGGAGCCAAATGCAATTTTTAAAACTCTCCATACACTTGGTATTAGTTAAATGTTTGTGAAGGGGGCCCAAAACGGACACCATAACTTTCAGTGACAGAAAAATGTAGGTACATTAATACATAAATGAAAAATACTTTTAATGTTATTATATGCTAAATGTATTCTAGTTTCATACTCAATATATATATTTTTTTTGTATATGTCAAGAATTTTAAACTACGATCCAAAATATGGAACCCTATCGAATACCTACTCGCTTTGCCCGGAGGCTGGCCTAAAGCGACCAGGAGCATAAGGGCAAAGCGAGCATTCATTTAATTATCTAATTTACAGATAAGTAAAAAATATATTTATAAAAACATCAGTAGGTTAATAATAAATGATAATTAATCTTTATTGCACAATAACATCATCAGGAATTTAATTTTACTATTACCTAATAAGAATATTATAACTGTTAAAGGTAGGTACGTAAACTCTATGTAAAATCAACATTCTTATAATTACTCAGTCGTCATTAGTAATATTGCAGTCCTATATTCATAAATTTTGCAATCAAGGAAATTTAAATTAAACAATAAAATCTCAATTTTGAAACAAACTTGTAAATCATTTTTTTTCATACAAAATTAAAAAGTTATTTAACTTAAAATTAAACAAAGGACATTGAATTCTTATCACCCTTAAATTTTTTATTTGATATAATCAGTAGTAATTAGAAAACACCTCATAAATAGATTTTTCTCGTTGTACACAAAAAATCTAGAGTTAAATCTCTTGACAAAATCATAAATGTGACCCAATTCTCCAGAACTTGGGCACTTTTATGCACATAAATGCACATCCTGTATGAGCCCACATTTTACAATCATTATATTGGTTCCAATCCCCTTATTTAGAGAAAATAATAAATTAGCATCATTTCAAAGAATACGTATTAAAATAGACAAAACCCTAATTCAGCTCTAGATCTTTCGATCTGTTCTCCTTACCTTACATCATCTCTTACTTGGCATATGCTACAAAACTTATATGAAAGTACAATAATAATATTTATTGCACAAAGTATCACTCCCTGTCCTTCTCTTAAATCCCTCATTAAGTACAGACTTAACAATGTCACTTGGAACGCCTGCAGACACAGTTGATAGTTATTTAACAGGATTTGAACCTGTGACATATAATAATTTTATTACAGAGTTACAGTGGATTTCAGCAGGCACTGTTGAATTCTGCAGATATTTGCTTTCCAGTAAAGCATAACAGCCAAGAATGTTTGTCTACTCCCTGGTGGAACTTGAAATGTACATCTTCTATTAAGAAAAGGAAATGATTCTGAGTTTCATAATAATAAGAATAAGACAACGGAAAAATTTAATTTTAACCCTTTTTTACCTGTATATTTACTTAATTTAAACCAACTTTGATTGAAAATAAAGTTTGATTTCCAGTGAAAAATATTTTATATTACCTACCATAAAATAAGTCAACATAATAACATATACATAGTCTTGCCATAAATATTGTAACAAAAAAAAATGCAAATAACATTTATTACTTTTACAGTGTGTTAGTATAATACACAAATATAAAACAATTTAAAATATAAAAAGCTTATTCGAAGTGCTGTCCATTGGCTGCAATACAGTCCTTTAAGCGTTAAGGCCAGTTATAAATAAAAAGTTAAAGCGTTAGCTCTATCCATGGGAAATTCTTTACTGCCAATCTTATTAAATTATGGGCAATTCTTCACTGGCGCCGAGTCTTGCTGCAAGGACCGTACTTGGTTATTGAAGATGATGTTAAGGGGCTTAACTACTTTCTCAAGAATGGTATCTTCGTACACTTGTGACGATGTTTCGATAGGTTTTACACAAAAATATGGCCCACTTCAGTCACTTCTTCATAGCTAACTCCCCACTAAACACATCACTAAAGTCGGATAATGCCCACGTTACACTCTGTCGACTAATTGGGAAGCTTCTTGAGATCTTTGAGCATAAATACGGTAATTTTGTTTATTAAAATTCTGCTCAGTTGGAAAAAAAAATCTGTAACCTTCCTTAGCGTACCACTTCCGTAGTTATTTCGATTTTACCACCCTATTCATCTTTAATTTATTAGTTAAGAACTGACCAGTCCTGAGTCATTTCCGGAGATAAAATCTTTTACTTTCGGACAGGATTTCTTCAAATTAATTCCCTTACTGCTTTGACCACTTTTTTGGTACGAGCACTACGTGGCCGACCAGATCTTTCTCTGTCGCAAACAGATTAGGGAAAGGAGTTTTCATTTCATGTCATTCCATAGTACATTAATGTGCTATATATCTTAAAGCTAAGCTATCTTTTGCGATTTAAGACCACAAAAATATGTTTGTTGCAATATCACAGTACAAATCTCTGAATTGTCCTGCTTTTCTGTAATAAAAAATATATGTATTATACATACAGCACCTATACATAGGGACAGATGGCGAGAAGCGATTTTGCTTTATACTATGTGAAGATTCATAATATACTTCCAAGTTAGTATCATTATAATAATAATAATAATAATAATTGGCTATATATATTCTGCTTCGGTTTTTTTTATTTCTTTGAGTATCAAGTATTTTACATATTTGTTTTTTCTGTATACTCAGTTTTATCATCAATTTTGATTGAAAGTATTTTAATTTTTCTTTGATTTTATTTTTGGTTGACTAGGAGTGCACAGCGAGCAAAATCAATTGCTTCAAAACTGCGTAATAAAATAAAAAAAACATAATTGTTTTATAATGATTACAATACGAAATTAAATAAATGTATCGAATGAAATTATCCTCTCGATGAAATAATAAGTTGAGACTGTATTGTTCCACAACCGTAAAGGCAAGGTTTCACGCAATTATTTATTCATGACGTCGATTTAGCACTAAATAGATCATATGTATTTAAGCATTGTAGTCTTCATATGTCAGGAACAAACAGTACGTTAAAGTAAACCAAAGATACTCCGGAAAATTCCTTTTACGGATAATCGTAAAACATAGGTATATAAATCATTTTATTTGTTTTTAAGATACCATTTTTCCTAAAGTGTTACTTTTATAGCAAGACGTGTTTTCAAATTTAAGAAACATTATCTAAACAGCGTAACCATATTGTGATAGATAATAAATAAAGAACATTTTATCAAGCAAAATTCTGAAGTTGCGTTTTTAATAATAATAATAGCCTTTTTTTCCGAATTAATGATATAAAGCTAAAAATAAGATCACTTGAATTACAAAATATCTCTTATTTAGGTGTGCCTTAAGACAAAGGCCTCCTCCAAAACCTTCCATTGCTCTCTGTCAGCCGCCACTCTCATCCAGAGAGCACCTACAGTTTTGCTTGGGTCATGCTCCCATCTCCTTGCGTTTCTGCCTCGGCTCCGAATGCCATCTCGGGTACCAGGTTGTTACCTGCTTTTCTTCATTTTTCTTTCTTGCACCTGAGCATATGGCCTATCCACCTCCATTTGAGTTGGTCGATGCGGACCAATATATCAGTTAGTTTGGTTCTATGTCTAATGTCTGCACTACTAACTTTGTCCTTTAGTCTTAGACCTAACATACTCCTTTCCATGCTATGCTGACATCTCATGAGCTTGTCTCTGTGGCGTTTTGTTAGAGCCCAGGTTTCACAGCCATATGTAATACAGGAGCAAAATGCAGGTATCAAAGATCTTTTTCTTAATTTTAATGCCAATTTCCTTGTTTTTCATTACTTCTTTTAAAGCCCAGTAAGTTTTCCATCCTGTTGCAATTCTTTTGTCTATTTCTTTCGACATTTGATCATTAGGTGATATTATCTGGTCAAGATATACATATTCCTCTACATATTCTAGCTTCTGTCCGTTGACAGTTATGTCTAGGGGTCTTGAATTTGTCATCATTTTAGTTTTGCCAGAGTTCATTTCTAGACCTATTTCAGCACTTCTTTCTACTAGGGTTTGTATCATGGATTCCAGTAGTTTTGGATCTTCCTCCAATAAGACCAGGTCGTCTGCGATTCTTAGATAGTTTAAACGTGATCCATTTATTCTGAGGCCTAGAGGCTCCCATTCTAACTTTCTGAACATTTGTTCTAGCACTGCTGTGAACAGCTTTGGTGAAAGTGGGTCACATTGCCTGACACCTCTATATCTTGGGATAGTGACTCCTGTAGATTCCAGTCTTATACTAGCTTTACTTTCGCTGTAGATATTTTTTATGATGTTAATGTAAATGTTCTAGATGCCCTGCTCTTTTAAGCTTTGCCATACGACTTCATGTCTAGTGCTATCAAAAGCCTTGGCGTAATCAATAAAGGCAATATAAATTATTTCTTGTGTTTTTAATAGTTACACAAATTGTTTTCGTATATATTTTTTATGGGCTTGTTCTTTAGTAAGACAGAACTTGATGTGTGATGATGAATGATGATAACGTAGGTCAGTTCAGTTTGTGAAAGCTTAATTAAAACCTATTGTGGTCTATAGAGACTATAGCGGGTACTACTTACTATATTTATGTTGTGTATGTGTATATAACATTTTAAAATAAAACTTCACCTAATTATGGATTTAATAAAAGAGTCGTTTTCAACTATGAATGTTTTATTCAGCAAGAGTTTTGGTATTAATAAATGTTGGACAAGAAATGAAATAATACATTTCCGGTACCAATGAAAAACTACACCAATAGTGAACCTGAGTGAACTTAACACGATCACGCTTACTCCAGATTCAAAATCACTTATCACACTGAGGGTTTCCGTTACTACAAAGACTAAAGTTGTTGTTTTTCGTTCAAAGAGAATTGTTAAAAAAAATAGTTGTGGTTTGTAAACATCATCAATGCAATAATACCACCAACTCCCCTCTCATTCATTGTTATTATTGATTGGTTGGTTAAATAGCTTTTAGTTGTGCCAGTGAAGCACGATAGGTCGATCGGTGAGAACACTCGAAGGAGATTGATCGATGCGGATGAGATAACTATTTTTATTATACCATAATGTATTTTATTTTTTAATATTAAAAAAATATAATTTAATTATTATTATTTTTTATAAAATATAATTGTATTCCGCATTCGGCGTAGGTTTTTGTTTGTCTATTAAAAAAACTTTAATTTTTGTTTTAATTGAAATAATTTAGTTATATTGTCAATTATAATTTTTTTTCCATACAAAATTTATTTGTAGCCTCTGAACTGGCATTAACTCTGAGCAAGGGTATGACGCCCTTGCATTGACCTTTTAAGTACTTCTTACAAAATACAGAGCAAAGTAGAAGAGGAGGCAAATTTTTTTTGTTTTGGTTTTTTTGTGATGTTTATCAAGATTTGTGAAAAGTTGTTGCCTACAAGAGGTGGCCAACTAATTACAAATAACCCTGTCTAACTCCAGCACCACTTGTTTACTTTCATTGTACTTCTTGGCTCGTTATTAGATTGGTCTAAAATTGAAGCTGGCGTACCACGAGGTAGCGTGTTATCTCCTCTTTTATTTTCAACTAGCTGTGCCTGCGACTTCGTACGCATAGATTTCAATTTCGATAAAACATACACGTTCTAAGTTTCACCAAACTCCGACATGTAGTTTTTGCATGTAGGAATACTTCTAGTTTATTTTTATGTATATTTTTATTTTTAATCACAGATATTACTAAGTAGGTAATCCAATTACGTATTTCTTTTTATTGGAAAGTGTATTATTATTCCCTGGCGGGAGGACTATCAATATGTACTATCAATTTGTACCATCAATATGTAAGTACTATCAATATGTACTTATCAATTATAATATATTTTTGGGCTAAATTCTGTTATGGACTTTATGAAACGTGAAGTCCTTAACAAATTAATTCAGGAAGCCAGATGCTTATAGATTTTTTAATTATTTAAGCTGCAGTTCCTTGTATTGCTCTTTCAATTGCTTTACGATTTTGCTCACTATTACATATTTTTAACTATTTGCTTTAAATTTTCATTAGGCGGTGTATATTTGAATATCGTCAGTATTTATTGAATTTAAAGTAACGTCGTTAAGAATGTAAGCTTGTGGTCATAAAATATTCACTGACAATTCAATATTCATGGTGGTCATAATATTATATTAATATAAAAAGGGATTCACATAAAATTTTATCTAAAAAATGAAATATAAAAAATTCACATAAAATTTATATCTAGTGTTTAATTTAGCTTTCAATTAAAGAAGAAAAAAAAATGTGGAACAACAATTTTATTAGAAAAATTTATAAACAGTCAACAGATCGGCAGCTTTAGGAGTTATTGTATTTGTAAGTGATCGCAAAATTGTATCATTTTAAAAGCATTTTCAGTAAACGTGGATGAAACATAATAAACACGCACAAAGCAACCCAAAACCATAGGGGACGCATAACTATTGCAATATGAAGAAAGGTAGAGATCTATACATACATGTAAAATGAAAGGTAGAAATCTTTTTATTAATTTCTACTTTTATCCACGGACACGTCACACGTGCACTTTTCGCATTTAGTTTGTATTTGGCAGATTAATTGTTGAATTTTGAGATAACATACTCAAAAAGGAGTCTAGTACTACAGGTATCTTAAAAAACTATATTAGTAAGGTAAGTCCTTTGCACAGCAATTACACATACGTATATAAATATAATATATACATTATTATTATTATTTTTTTATTATTATACAATGTTATAATATGAAGTATAGTATAAGCACTTGAAATATAAGTTAGTATGCATAATTTTCTTATATTTTCTCATTAACGCCTTCCTACGAAAACACTATTGTGGTGACCTACTGTTATTTTTATTTTTTTCACTCATCACGAGCAAGGTTTCCACGTTACCAAAGTTTCTGTCTTTTATAGCCATCTTGGTATTATATTCTATAATGTTGTATTGTGTAGCCGTCATCGCTCGCCTGATGAATCTGCCCGTCGCGTCGTCCTCGCCGTCGGGAAAATACACACAGCTCTCGGTATGACGCGACACTGCTACAACCGCGTGGGGAACGCTGTAGCGCAGTTGCATCTTACTCCTGATGTTGATTATAAAAACGGAATCGAAACTGAGTCCTTACGCTTCGTGTATGGTTAAGATACGCGACCCTTTGTCCGACCCCTTGTCTCGTTAGACAATGCTATCTTCTCTTCCTGCGTGTGTACTAAGTAGAGGGTATTACTTTGGGATCTGGATATTTTCGATCCTGTGTAATTGAGCATTGTTAAGGACTGCACTAGTTTCCTGCTGGAGTAGATGCCGGAGTAGACCTCTGCTTAGGCATACACAACATCTAAGGGATTCCGATGTGTGCACAGTAATTCTTGGCTGATGGACGTTATCAGGGTGGGACGACAATACCTCATCTCGAATTGATTATCTCTATCGATGTAAGGTAACTGGTTCACGTCACCGACGAGGAGAATTTCGCCAGCGCCGGACAACGGCGTAGTCATTGCTATGGATCCGAAGTGGTTCATAAGGGCCTCGTCTACCACCAAATGGTGATAGATTTCTGACTCTTTGAATCCATTTACTAATACAGAGGCCATCGTACGCACTCGATTTTTTGATTCGTCGCTTATATCTTTAGCTCCCTCAGTCTAAGTGCGATATTATCCACGTGGTTTTGCCATATCCTGGAACCCCGTTGATCCAGTTTAGTATTGGCACGGTCCAGGTTTCGAAGTTTGTTAGTGTGCTAGCTTTGTCTAGGATCATATCCTCTAGTATAATCTTGGTGCATTGGGTCGTGACAACAATTGGGTCGTTAGAAGGCGTCGTATATTTGGCTTTACCTGTTCGCTTCGTCTCTGCCCTATCCAACATAACGAAACCACTGGTTGCATTGTATGCTGCCATATGCTCTCCTGCCATTGTGGCATGAATGATCTTTGCAGTTTCGTTGTTGTATATGGCTGCATCTGCCTCCTTGAGTTTCAGCTCCAAGAACTTCCGATTTCCGATTTTAAAGGCCTGAAGAATTTCTTCATGAGGTATTGATTTAGCCTGCTTAGTCGCTTTTGTTGAAGCTTGAAACTCAAGGAAAGCATTTATGAAGTGATTCAGTGGTCCCTCCTCCAGACGAAGACAAGGCGAACTGACTATTCCCATCTTTGCCTTTGTTTTTTTTTTTGAGGTTTTATAGATTCAGAGCTGGTTTTATTTTTCATCTTTATGAGGTTCATTACCGCCGCTGCCATGGAGCTGGTGGGCTTTGGTGTACGACGTGAACTAGGGTGTTGGATACTTTCCTCCTGGTCATCGTACACCACTTACTTACATGGTGAGGTTCTTGATGCTTTTACCATGGACCCTACGGCGGTTGTGATTGCCTTCATGAAGGATTTTGATGTGAGGCTTGGTTTTGACGTGGAGGCTTCTGCTTGTTGTTGTGCTTTTGCCTTCTCCTGTCGTTCTGAACCACTCTTTGATGCTTGTTTTGTATCTCCCCCGTTACTCGGGGGGTTGGTTGGTCCCAAAACATGATGAGGCCTGAGGTATTAAAGGTTTGCCCCTCGGTCTTCATATACAACTATCTCGTGGTGTATGAAGGCTTTTAAAATACCAATCTTTTATGATACTTCAGCCTTCTCATACACCAGTACCATAGCATCAACACTGATTGTTCGGGGAGTGATGTTTTCCCCTCCTAACGGCTCTCCGAATTTCGACAGCAGACAGCTAGCCTGAGCGTAAGGTGGCTCCACGTCTGTCCGCTCGATTAATACGATAGTTTTTTTTACTTTTCGTAACAACCGGCATTCGATGCCTGCCACCTTTGTAACGGCAACGTTTCGTTACGGTTAACTTTGTTACGGGCAACGCTTATGTTTGTTTGTTTGTATGTATGTTTGTAACAGTTTCTAGAATGTGTGCACGCTATTCTAGAAACTGTTTAACCGATTTTGCATGCAATTTTCAGAAATATATTGTAACAGTCTTCACTTAACATTTAGAGTTTTTTTTTCATTTAAATCGGTTTGTAAATAAAGAAGTTAATAATCTCATATTTTTGTACCACTGCAGTAAAAAAAATCAAATTAAAATAGTGGTGTATTCAAATTAAAATTTTGGTGTAATATTATTATTTCCTGAAGGAAGATCCTCAGGGAATAATAGTACCCTTTCCAGTAAAAAAAAATGAAATCGGACATTGTGCTTTGTAAAAAAAATCTGCGATTAAAAATAAAAAGAAATATAAAAATATACTAGAAATACTCCTAAACGCAAAAATTACTTCACAAAGTTTGAAAAAACTTTGAAGGTTTATAGTTTATACATGGGTATGCACAAAGGGTACGTTTTATCGAAACCGAAATCTAAAAAGGTCAGAGGCACAGCTAATATTTAATAAAAAAAAGTAATACCATGTGTGAAATGTTTGTAATTTGAACGTTCTTATTGTTTTGTATGTTATTACATACACACATCTACGTAGGTAAACATCAGGAATATATTGCAGACATTTATGAGATTTTATAAAAATCTGCTCCCCCCATGCTAAAGTTCCTTTTGCTCCTAAGTTAGTGACTAAGAATTACTAGATGTCAACCTGAATATTTTTAAACTTTTTAATTATATATATATATTAATAATAACTATGTACTCTTTGCAATTGGTTGATTATCTTAGGAGGGACACGGTTATAACAATTTCAAATCACAAATAATAAGAAAACTTAATAACAGGCGTTAAACAAAAAGCTAATAAACCATGAGCAAATAAGCGTGATTTTCTTATCTCAGTATTTACTTAAGATAGCATCTAGATAGTATTAACAGATTAAAATTTATTATGTTATAATAAATTCTTCTCTCATTCTTAGGACCACATGATAAGCAACTAAAAACCTGGTTTCATACCCCGTATACCTTCGATGTATCATTGCTGTTGTAAAGGTACCGAAAGTGGTAAGTGTCGTAACGCTCTAATAACACCACTGGAGAAAGATAAATAAAATGACAAACATACAGTGGTATATATATACTATACTTTGCATTGTAATACGTGCGTAGGCTGTCGCCGCGCCTCGCCGCCGCCTGGGTGACGCATCGACCGTCCTTAGAATTATGATCTGAAGACAGATCGCGATGTTTTAAAATTAGGTCAATTTATCTCAGATCATGATTAAAGAATTGGTTCTAATTAGTAATAAATATTATTAAATACTGAGTAACTACTATAATGAATTGAGATCTTCTTTAAACAGCCTGGCAAAATATAATATTTTATTATTTAAATAAATCTTAAATGAAGATTTTTTAGTTTTCAAAAAATGAAATAAAAAACATTAATAAAGAAAACAAATAATGTTCAATGATTTAAACACGTTTTATAAAATAGATTCAATGATACATGACATTTAGTGATCATAGAAATGTATTTGATCTTAAGCAATATCTCCGGACGTACACCCACTTTGCAATAGTCCGAAGACTAGTTAACTGTCGTAGGTATACACAATGTTTGAATGGCCTCGACCCCATCCCATCACACAACGCAACGATTTCAGACTTCCACCATAACAGTTTACCATAGAACGTCGCGCGCGCCGCCGGTATCGCTCGGTAGATTTTCCGTCTCCAACAATATTGTCACCATGACTAATTTACCCCGTATTTTTCCGTGAAGGTTATATAGATTTCACTGTTGCTTAGTTTAAAAAGTAGTCTTGTAGTCGGTCGTGCTTGCTTGGCACAGTTAAACACGTGCGTAAAGAATTTTGTGCATGTCAAGGTACTGCTACTAATATCAGTTCTGTTACTTTTATTTACTCTGCTATGATATAAAAGTATATCGGTGGAATTTTCTGTTATACGATAATAAATTTATAAATCTAACAATCTTAAAAAAAATAAAAGTAAATCTGGATACGGCCTTGGTATTAGAAGTGATATCATCCGAGTTAGTGAGTACATATGTAATTATATCATTCTCTGTAAAGAGATATTACGTAATCTGAAACTTAAAGAAAAATTAGTATTATGGATAATTTATTAAAATAAATAATAATAATATTGTCTTGCCAATATTTCATAAAAATGCATACGTATATTTCAACCGAACGGTAATTAGAAATATGTACACTGACCAAAAAAAATACAGGATAATAAAAGTTGTAACAAAAAAAAAATATATATGAAGTAAAGCAACGGTATCAGTAAAGGTCGCCCTATTTCTATTTCATAAGTAAAATGCCACAGTATCAAGAAACTTAAATATCGAATACACAATGGCTTGAGGAAACTATTACTACCAGTATTTGTACTGTTATCTAAATAATCATAATAGCAAAATACTGACATACCAGTTTAATGTGCATGTGGCAGGTGTTTATCGCAGTCGTATAGTCTATCGTCCTATTATTACTATTTTTTTAATCACAATCGAAAGGGAAAAAATCAATATAGCTGTTAATTAAAAAAAATACAAACCATAGAGATATTTAGAGATCATGTTGTACTAATTATATACATGTTTATTTATTATAGATCTATATCGTACTGTAAACTACTTAAACTAAAATCTATAAAAATACTTATAATATAGGATTTGACAACATGTGTCATTACAATCTAAATTAGGCACAAAAAATTACATTATCAAATGGTTTCATTTCACTTTCAGTATTAACTAAAACGATACTATTTAATTTATCTGTCCCTTGAACCAACACTTAAGCACGGATAAATTTATGAATCATGTAAACAGAGATTACGTGTAAGCTGTACGACGAATTGATAAGGGCATCAGTATTAATATCGTATAAACATTTCCTTAATATTGTATCAGGTTTCAAACTTTTTGTCGATTTATTTACTTAAGACCCTTGTCATTTCTAATATTACTGTATTTTCTAGCTCAAATACTAGTCAAAGCTCTTACAAGCTCTTAATGTACACGATTTTTCAAACGTGTATCTTAAATAAATAATATTTATATGCTTTGATCGTTATGTTGATAATGTATGCATGTTCGTGTCTATACGTTATAAACTCTACTGATACCTATCTGATTAAAGCTCACTCTATTAATTAAAGTTTTTTTTGCAATCGTTGATTCCTGGAAGAGGTTTGTGAATTGTGAGGTAAGTAATAACTTAGTTCTATATTTTTAAAAAATATATATTCAACGGCGTTATTATTACTATAGTTGGAGGGATTTTATTGTTACGTAATTATTTATATTGCGGAAACACATTGATTTTCTATTTTCACAATCGGCCAAATCGACCTTTACTGACCGTACCTTTAAAATGCTGTCAAACTACGTTTTCGTAATATTTCATATTTTAAAACGTTATGTTATCCTTATTTATCTTTCTTTATTTAATTATTACAATTACAAACTTCATATGAAATATTTTTTTTACTTCCAAAAACTCTTAGTTATTATCATTTATTAAACAATAAACTCTTTCTGACGTGAACAGATTTATAATATTATGTAGTAACTATAATAAAGCATTATTCAATTGTTTACTTTTTTTAAGAAACTAAGCAAAGGGTGTGGTACCATATTTAATAATAAAATTATTTTGAAATTGTCGATAGATATCATTCATGATTATATATATATATATATATATATATATATATATATATATATATATATATATATATATATATATATATATATATATATTATTATATATATATATATTATTATATATATAGTAACTATAATAAAGCATTATTCAATTGTTTACTTTTTTTAAGAAACTAAGCAAAGGGTGTGGTACCATATTTAATAATAAAATTATTTTGAAGTTGTCGATAGATATCATTCATGATTTATATATATATATATATATATATATTGCCCTGGCAAAATAGTGCCTAATAATCATGTATCTATCTACATATCGCGACTTTATAGCGATTGATAAATCTTGTTGTAATAATACATATGTATTTCATTTATTAGGATGACTCCAGCGCTACAGAACGTAGAAATACTTGAAGACTCTCAATTTAACATGAAACCGAAAACCAATTACAATCTCGATAGTGAGTGTGAAAATAATAATATACTGAGTGATAAAACTGACAGTGATTTTAACATAATAAAGTATGAAGCCATACAATTTAGGGCAAATATAAGGTGGCCCGATTTAATAGTACAGTTGTCGCTACACGCAGTTACTATTTACGGCCTCTGTCTTATTTTATGTAACCAAGTGAAACTCTATACTGTATTATTTGGTGAGTATCATTTTTCTAACTTTTTTTGTATAATGTTTCTAACTTTGCAGTATAGATAAACATTGAAAAGATGTTACTACCGAAATTAATGTTTGAAAATATCTATAAATATGTATAGCCATGTAAAGTTTATTTAAATTTATATAAATATAGAATGAAAAATAAACGATACGATACGGTTTCATTTTCATTCTATTTATTTTTTTTTATTTATATATATTTATATTTATGTGGTATAAGTAATATAGTATGTATGTGTATCTGTGTACCTATATGTATGTACGTGTATGTATTATATATACTATTTATTTATTATTTTATTTGTAATTTATGTATTTGTAAGCATTTTAAGTAAACAGTTTATTATAGGCTAAGTGTTAGTATCATTTCACTATTTATTTCTCCTCAATCGCACAATCCCGTATTCTCCTCTACTTAAGTTCTTTCACCTGAAGATTGTCTGTCAAAGATAGCCCTCAACAATATGACCGCCTTTGCATACTATTTTTTAATGTTAGAACTCCGCTGCATGTTGTATTTTTTTTTTGTGTGCGCAATAAAGTGCTAATCTATCTATCTATCTATCTATCTATCGATCCGAGCAGGAATTCGAACCCGCAACTACTGGGAAATCGTCCCATCGCTCTACCAACTGAGCTACAGTATCGCTGTCTGCCTCGAAGAATTAAGCATTTTATATGAGATCGTCTTTATCAGGACGGTGGTGACATATATTAGGTTTCTTTTGAAAATCCTAACGAATGTTTTTAACTTTGCAGTATAGATATACATTGAAAAGATGCCACTACCGAAATTAATGTTTGAAAATATCTATAAACATGTATAGCCATGTTAAGTTCCCAGTAGTCGCGGGTTCGAATCCCTACCCGTATCGGTTTATTTTTCATTCTATATCTATATCCAATTAAACAAGATGTCAAATTATATACTTTTATAGATTAAGATATATTATATAAATAAATATTTATCTTAAGTTATGTACATAAGATATACATCAAAAGTTGAATTAATTGAATTGGTAGGTTCATATCAAAACATGTTTCCCAAACTGCAAGTAAAATAGGTCACCTAGTTCACTTTAAACATGGAAACTTAAATTTTTGTTTATTAACCATATATCTATAATATTATTTCTTCGTGTATTTAATCCAATTACTGGCGTTGACTGTACTGTATATGACATCCATTAATTATTAACTATATATTCGGCCCTGGTAGAGCTGGTAGAGTTGTTTAGCCCCTTATATCTTCTCAACTCCAGGGCAAATAACTTGCCAAACTGCTGGTAAATTTGACAATACAAAAAGTATTTCATACAAATAACAACAATGTTAGGCACTTAAGATTAAACTTCATGATAGATTCAATTCATTTAAAATTCACTTCATTCATTAGCATTATTATTTACCTTTGTAATTTTTTTTTATACTTTTGTAATTTTATTGTAACATTAAAAGCCACTATTCTCAATGATTCTTGGATATCAACAAATGTTAATAAGCGGAAACACATTCTTGTCTAAAATTTACCTTTAGACACAGATTAACCAAGAAATAAAATTTAATCTCTCCACAAATGTGGTATGTTAATACCATTTTGCAATATTGCATATGAGATATGTTAACAAAATTATGGTTAAGAGATTTTTAACAGCTAACGAGCAGCAGAAGTTATGATTATTAAAGTGACACTTATCATTGGCCTGGAACTCGATTTGTTCTGTTCTTTAAGGAATCGAAACGAATTTTTATCTTAGTAAATATAAATAAGAACTTTGAATACCTGTTCTGTGGCCATATGTAAAGTAAGGAAAAATCAGGAATAATCAATAGAGCGTGGCTATATTTCACAGAGGACCAGAGAATGAATCGATATAAAGTATGAAGGCTTATAAATGTTGTAGGCTTACCTTACGACAGAGGTCGGTAACTTGTTAAAACTGAAGAGCCATAAGTTATAAAAATAATATTGATACGGTATTTATTCATACATATATAATTGCTGAATGAAACTTAAAAAAAACAATAATTTATAATGTGCAGGTGGCCAGTGGATAATTTATCTATCTAGATAAAAGTGCTGGCCACCTGCACGCTGATAAGAAACTAAGTTTCGATGAATTGAACAATATTTGACGTCAACATATGAATCAGTCATCACAATAAAAAATACCTGGCTGAGTTTGCTGTGTAGTTCTTCTCAGACCAGGACGTGCTTAGAACCCTCGTGGCTGTAATTGTAAATCTTAACCGTTCATTTCACTGTTTTAAGATCGCGCTAGCTTCGAAATCTCTGAACAGATATTCATGCTTTTTACTCGGGAGTTGCAACTGTTATTAGAGATGGTGCTTAAAAAAACAAAACTTAAAAATGTCAACTAAAAAAAAGTTCTAACAAAAATAAAATTGTCTATGGGAGTTTCCATGTTGAATCGTCACGCGCTTGCATCAGTATTTAAGTTTAAAGTAGTATTTAAAAAAGGGCTTAATTACTTAATTTATTAATTATCTAACTTATCTAAGTATGCTATCAAAATAGGTCTACTTTCATGTGAAAGTACAACAGGAAACTTCTATATGCCATACACAAGTGATTTATGACGGGTCCACTTAAAAGGATATAAATCTTTATATATATATTTCTTGTGTGTGTGTGTATGTCACTAAACTCCTTCTAAACGACTGGACCGATTTTTATGAAATTCTTTGTGTGTGTTGAAGGGGACTTGAGAATTGTTTAGATTTGCAATTTGGTCCACTGGAAAATGGTTTTTTGATTAATTTTTAATGTGTAAGTAGGTGGTGATTTTGGAATGTTTCACATTGGTTCCGACGGACTGCGTTACCATGGCAATGTCAAATATTAAATAATATTATATTTTAATTATAGTCTGCCCTGACAGTTGGGGTTGCGATAAAAATAAGAAAAATATTTTAGTACTAGCGGCCCGATACGTGCTTCGGTACGTAAAAAGTGAAATTTAAAAAAATATATTGGAAATTCATTTATTCAAACAAAAAATCTTTATTTACATATTCATACGGTATCGATTGGTCGAATTATGATAAATGTACATGTAATGACGTTAGACATTGTGATAACTTTTTAATATATATATTTTTTTAAGTTTGATTTTTGAAAATAAGACGCGTGTACAAGACAACGTCTGTCGGGTCCGCTAGTTTATAAATAAAAATCTAATCTTGAAACAACGACCGATTAAATGAACCTTTGTGAGATGTACAAGTAGAGTGTATTAAACTGACAGTGTAAAATATCAACTGTGGTATTATCCTTAATGTTACTAGTAGTATATTTATTATTTAATTTAAAGTAATCATAATCATTAAATTCTCTTTTAAATTACTCATTAACTTACGAAATAAAATTTTACTCTATGAAGTTTTGAGTCATAGTGATGTGAGAACAAACCAAAAAAATACCACTAAGTCAGATGTTACTGTTTATGTGCTTGTATATATATCATTTATATCAGCGTCACAGTCATAATAACTCTACCTAAAGGCATTTACCCTAAGAACAAGTAAATTACAAATGTCAAGGATCTACAAAATAAAGTAGACATTCAACTTATTAAAGGTCATAATAGTAACAGTAGCTGTTACTAAATTTATATATGACCCTTATAGAAGATAATAGTAAACTATTGATTGATATAATTGTTTTTGTAAGTCTCATAGGGAAGTAGTATATAATAAATGTTTAACTTTTTTTAACCACTTATATTATAGACATGATTAAGGTAATATATCTACTATTAACGATTGTAAAGAAAATGTAGAAATATATCGGTGTTAAATATATTTACCACGTTGAATTTACGTAACAACCCAATAAAATAATTAATTAATTATAATATACAAAATGCTTTTCCGCCTCCGACGCTCGCTTACGGACTTTGAAGATTGAATTGACAGTTAACGCTCCTTTCAAGAGTGTGGCAGCTAGCTATTCCGGTGAATAGCATTGGGATCAAATTTTTCCTATTACCACAAAGTGCATGATTGTGTTGTACACGAACGTTTCCAAAAATATCTTGATAACTACTGGACCTATTTTAAAAAACCTAGTTACCCAGAAGACACGTCAAGACTTTAATTTGATACCAAACACAACCCTGTACCATTTTATTATGAATCTCGAATTACATAATATATATATCTGTGAAATCAAAAAGAATAAAATTGAATATTTTCATATATTGGCTTACTTGCCATTTCTTGAACGTGTTTTATTACTGTTAAGACGGTGACTGAATATATAAACAATAAATTAAAAATTAAAAAAAACCCTGATACAAAAGGACCTCTAAAAAGAATAAAAATAATATTATTATATACTTAGTAAAGTCATTGCGTCGGGGGATCGTTGTACGTACGTTAACGATGGTGTCTATTTTACGAAGTTAATCATTGAGTACTCAGACTATGCCATTCGATATCGTAATTTTTTTATTTGCCTTTTTTAACTTACTTGCATTTCTATTAATTCCTTTATTAAAAGGTCCCCCGATGCAATGATTTCTAAAACTACATAATAATATTATTTTTATTCTTTTTCCTCTAAAACCTTCTCTTTTGTATCGGAGGTTTTTTAAATTTTTATTTTATTTTTTTTTTGCTTTTTAAAATTATGTTACTGGTTTCTTAATTGTACTAAATGAACCTACATACACACACATTTTCAGTTATTTAAGTATTTCTATTAATCTATCCTAATATTATAAAGAGGAAAGATTTGTTTGTTTGTATGAATTGAATAGGCTCCAAAACTACTGGGCCCATTTAAAAAATCTTTTAGCATTAGAATCCTACATTATACCTGATGAACATAAGCTATATTTTATAATCATCATCATCATCATCATCATCACTAATATTATAAAGTTGTTTGTTTGTTTGACAATTCAAACAAATTCGATCGATTTAATAATATATTTTACATTTAGAATCCTACATTATTCCTTTGATGAACATAAGTTATATTTAATACGAGAAAGTATAAGGATCGACGTGAAAATTTTGACAATGTAATAAATTATAAATGAATTAAATAACATGACTGAAGACTTTTTCATATGGGTAGATATATACGAATATTAATAAATATAAATTTTTAGAGTTAAAATGATTTACAATTCCTATTAACACTAAGATGAAGGGATGTTTCTTATCACTGGCTGTTGCCCGTGAATCTTTATGATTACGATCTTAAGCCATATAAATATATTTTTTACAAACTCCGTGGACGCAGTCACGGGCAACAGTTATCCCTAATTAAGTACTTTTCCTGAATATATAAGTGTAAAAACCTTTTGGCGAACATAACAAGACTTTTTTTCTTATATATCGCGGGCGAAGCCGCTGGGAAAAGCGAATTATTGCATAAGAACCTTTCACCAATAAAACGTCAATATCTTTGAGACGACTATTTTTATTTCGATCAATCATAGCTAAGAACCATCTCGACGACTTAGCTTTCGATTAAAAAATCGCATCCAAATCCGTCCACGCGTTTGGTCGCTCCATTGTCACAGACAGATACACAGATATACAGATCGACAGGTCAAACTTTTAACACCCCTTTTTTTAGTCGGGGGTTAATAAATTGAAAATGTTCAATAACAAAATCAATACACATACACACATTTTTGCTAAGACTAACGCTCATAGTTTTATGGTTTTAGCAGCCCAACCGTTTTTTGAAAAATTATTGTGCCTTAAAACTTGTAGGCATAGATGTTAGTAAACAACACTCCCGCGTAATACTTAATAAAAGTTGTAAATCTCAAAAGCAACAAGCAAATCAAAAAATGTCACTACATAGACATTGCAATAGTCATTAAGTAGCTCTGTCATAGTCTTTCAGTGGCCTTCGGTTGGTTATAAAAATAATTCTTTATATTGTTTAACGATTATTCCTAGATGTCAATGAGTTAAAAAAAACGTGTAGTAAAATTTAATAAGAAACAATAAGACAATGAAGACATATATTTTGTAGGTTCATAATTCATTCATTATATTTCTTATAGCTCATAATAATTTCTGTAAAACTCTTTAAAACTATCTAGATGTACCAAAGATTTTCAATAAATTCGTAAGTTCTTGCCTATTTGAAAATAAATGAGAACACTATAAAGATCGAAATGAAATAATAAAGAATGGTGTATAACATTTGTTAACAATAATTTTAGGATAAAGAACGCTAATGCGTGACATTTTGTTTAACAATATATCTTGATTACATAAGATCAAATAAGTAAAATAAGAAATAACATACAACAGTTCACCTACATACCGTATGTGTATGTGTATAGTGTACCGTATGTATCTATATTATGTATTATTCTATAATATATACCGTCCCGATAAAGACGATCACATATTATAGAATTCTTAATTCACCGAGATGGACAGCGAAACGATAGCTCAGTTGGTAGAGCGACGGGACGGTTTCCCAGTAGTCGCGGGTTCGAATCCCTGCCCGTATCAGTTTATTTTTCATTCTGTATTTATATAAATTTAAATAAGATTAACATGGCTATACATGTTTATAGATATTTTCAATCATTAATTTCGGTAGTGGCATCATTTCAATGTTTATCTATACTGCAAAGTTAGAAACATTGGTTAGGATTTTCGAAAGAAACCTCATAGATGTCCCCACCGTCGCGATAAAGACGATCACATATTATAGAATGCCTAATTCACCGAGACGGACAGCGATACGATAGCTCAGTTGGTAGAGCGACGGGACGGTTTCCCAGTAGTCGCGGGTTCGAATCCCTGCCCGTATCGGTTTATTTTTCATTCTGTATTTATATAAATTTAAATAAGATTAACATGGGTTATACATGTTTATAGATAATCAAAAGATCAAACATTAATTTCGGTAATGGCTTTTTTTTAAGAAAGTCTAACATTTTCTTATTATAACTATATTCAATGTGTATAATTTTATTTTGGTTTCAGCATTTGCGACCATATATACATCGGGCTTCGGTATAACAGCGGGTGTGCACAGACTTTGGTCGCATAGAGCTTACAGAGCCCGTCTTCCGTTGAGGATTTTGCTTGCCATCCTCTTTACAATCACTGGCCAAGTGAGTTATATATTATGTATACAGTAGATACTCGATAAGTTTAAATCACAAAATATTAACTTATCAAGAGTTCATGTTAGAGAGATAGCAGGGGGCGGAGGGAAGATGTCGTGAGTTAATATTTAGTTTTTTTTTACTATAATAAAAATTGTTTTATACTATAATATAAAAATTGAGATTACTTTAAGGTTTAGTCTACAAAAAAAACTGAGATTTTCTTTCGTTTTTAAGGGTTTTACAGTTTCCATATTGATTCTATTTTGAATAGTAGATAGAGAGGAGAAAACATCATCTTTTATGTTACTCCATTGCTAGATAAATGATGTTAAAGTCATAATAGCATTTGATTGAGGCTCTCGTAATTCTTGTTTTTTATGTTCAAAATAAAAAATCTCGTAATTTAAAGCTTGCATGTATTCACCTATTGCTTGTTACAAATCACTGTAAATGTAAAGTAAAAACAACTTACAAATACATTTCAGTAAGATTTCTTTGGTTGGGACAAAACATACCATTGTAGTTTAGCGTAAACTGGTACTAATAAAGGAATAAAATTATAATATCTAAACAAATATTCAATTATGCGCTATAAGCCATGTTTCTATTTAAAAATTAATATTTATATTATATATTACCATTATTATTCTTGTATGTTTTTTATGAATATCGACTTTGTAAAATAGTGGCTAGGTATAATAAAAACAGCAGTGATCACAGTTATGGATAGTGGCTAGTTAACAATATGTTATAGAGTATTTGTATATAATACTGCTTAGTAGTAGAGTATTTGTATATATATAATATTGCGGGGTTGATGTTATAATTTATAAGTCAAACATTGTTAAATTTTATTTAAAAAGAGTAACTGTTGAGTTTCTGGCCAGCTCTTCTCAGGAGAACAGCATTCCGAGCTGGTGGTAGCTTACTCACAGACAGACTATACTGACAAATTTAATGTAATTGACGATTCAAAAGTGCGTGTAAATGCCTACTTGAATAAAGATATTTTGAATTTGAAAACAATAACAAAAAAAAAACAACACAGAAATGTACAAATTTGGCAGCCAAAGAGCAAGCTCAATTAAAAAATGTTTAATTAAAACGGATAGATATTACGAATATTCTTTGTTTTTTTTTTTTGGTCGCATTATCTAGAAAATGTATTTTATTTATTTGTATAATAATGCAGTCCTTGTTGAAATTGAATACTTTTTTGCCAGTGCGTAAATACAGGCCCAATTCAAGGGTTACATAAAAATTTAGGCTTTTAAAATTACAAACCTTAACCAACAAAGGCTTAGTAAATAATGTAAATATTTGCTACCAATGTATAATGTAGCAAAACAAGATCTTTATAGCGATCAAGTTAATAAAGCATTTATGTCGTTATCATTTATTTTATCCGTTACGGTATCGCTCTGTTGACTTGTAGTCTATGAACATGCCGGTAGTTTTAACAACGAACTATGTTATTAATGATTTTAGTTATTGATTGCCTGTGCCATATGCTTCCCACTGAGCACTGAAATTCTTCCAATGATAGGTACATACGGTTTCTAAAGGGTGTAAGTCGTATGTATATACGAGTGTTAAAACCAAAGAAGGGTATGTGTATACATACCCTTCTATGGTTAACATTTTTCTTCATTTAAAACATTTAAACATTTTGTTTCATAACATAAACATAAAATTACTAATATATTTGCTTCATTAGTTATTGGTTACTTTTGTGCTATTATCTCATCTCAGATGAGTGGGAAATATATAACTTATTCGAATTAATGGAATGTAGGTCAAGAGACTCTTGCAACTTGAACGATATAAATAATTTATTAAACATTTGTTATACTTAATCCTAAAAGGATAAGAAAATATATTCAAACATTGAGACCAAAATTTAAACTACCATGTATTAGAGTCAAGTGATGAGTTAACCCTTTGCCATATATTGTACGTCATCGGCTTCAATTTAAATGAATGCATATTGAGCTCAAACTCAAATTATCTTCAAACATTAACATCATATATTATATCTATACTAAACATTACAAAGTAGTTCAATGGTAATTTTTTTTTTCCTTGTTCTGATTATCTAACATATATTATATTAGTATTTTTTATTTTTCCTAATTTTATAATGGTTAAATACAGACTTGTACGTATATAGAGCAGTACAAACCATTATTATTAAAAATTATTAATCAACATGTGAGTCAAGTTGCGTAACAATTGTAAATATCTATAACATTACGCAAACCATCAACATGTGCAAGCCCTAATCTTTTGGAGTTGGAGCGAGCGATTCGTGAATTTTAAACATATAACTTTTAAAGTATTTTTTTTATTCCCAATAGCTTTATAAAACCTCAGATACTAGTAGAATATTTCCAAAAAGAATATCTAAGAATTAACTCGACGGATACTCTTTTAATTTATTTTTAATTTTACAATTCATTGTATTGGTTATTAGGTCAGAGTCATAATTGATATACGAGAACAAAATAGCATTAAAGTAAAGCATGTGTTTAAAAGATTTTAAATTTAAGCATTGCAAATGTACAGTTGTATATAGATAATAATGTTAATAAACTTTGGAACGGGTAACTTGTATAGTGAAGCAATATGTGCAAAATTATTAACAAGTTTATTATTGCCAGGACTCCGTATCGTCTACGTAGTATTATGTTTTGTATTGTATGATGTACAATGTAATTATTGTACATCACATATATTTTCATTATAAATGTTAAACTAGAGGTTTATGACATTTGCCTTCTAATAATACGACTCCTTTTCAAGACGTTGTAATATTTAAAATCTTATTATTTTTCCAGCGCGATATTTACACATGGGCCCTGGATCACAGAGTGCATCACAAGTATTCGGAAACAGTAGCCGACCCCCACGACATCCGTCGAGGTTTTTGGTTCGCACACGTAGGCTGGCTGGTATTGACTCCTCACCCTGCAGTTGAAAACAGAAGAATTTTATTAAGAAAGACATCACTGGATTTACTTGCTGATCCTGTAGTAAGATGGCAAAAAACGTATGTATTGAAATCGTTTATAGTTTTTTTCATAAACTTACGTGTAAAATTAATTAAGATATGAATTCTCGACGTTGATAGAATATTTTTTAAAAGTATTAGGTAAGTCTGCATATTAAAAGTTAGTTTTTTGCATACTTCCATAATTGATTATTTTTTTGTTTCAGGTTCTTCATTCCTTTATTTTTTCTTCTTAATATAGTTCTGCCAATCAGTATACCTATGTATTTTTGGCAAGAGAGCCTGATCAACAGCTTTGTGGTGAGCTTTGTTATGAGGTTCACAATCACTTTGAACATAGCTTTTAGCGTTAATAGCTTCGCCCACATGTGGGGTAACAAACCATACGATAGGTAAGCAAATATATTTTAAAAATTAGAAAAAGCGAAGAAAGGACATTTTTTTTAATATCAAACATATTTTTTTTCTAAATTTATTGTTAAGTCTTTAGCTCGCAGATAACAACATAATAATAATTTTATTAAATTCTAGTTATTAACAATACTTAAAACAGTTTCTATCCAGTCTCAGTGTCATGAACATATCGATCTTAAACATGTTTTTACGATGCTGCTACAGGCACACCTGTTGTTGACTATCAGAAATTATAATGAGCCAACAATAATCTAACCCTAAAACCGCACACCTGTTGTTAACTATCACAAATTATAATCAGCCAACAATAACCTAACCTCAACGCCATGACACAGCGAACTCACCAACAGACCTATTATTTCGTTACATTTAAGTAAACCTTATAAATCTACCCTCAAAATAAAAATTATTTGTATTTAAAAGTTTAAGATTATTATGATAATATCAAATAATGTGACACTAAAGTTGGATTGATTTATTTTTTGTCATATAAAAAGATATGTATAAATATTTGTAGGTTCATACAATCCGTAGAGAATAAAATAGTCAGTTTGGCAGCTTTGGGAGAGGGATGGCACAATTACCACCACGTGTTTCCATGGGACTACCGGACTTCTGAACTCGGAAGATTAAACTTATCTACAAAGTTTATAGATATTTTCGCTAAAATTGGATGGGCGTATGACCGTAAGTTACTTCAATGACTGTCAAATAACTTAACTCAAGAGAACGTATAAGCCGGCCAAGTGCAAGTCAAACATAATAGTTTGCGGCTCCACTTCACTTTAGTACAGCTTTGACACTATCACTGAGTGAACGATTTATACTTAGCCAGATTATATAAGATGCTTTAATTAAATGTTGGCCTGTGATAAGCATGTAATACGAAAAAAATTTATATGTGTGTAAGCAAAAATAAATCGGCCAGTTTTGACTAAAAATTTCGGAGTTCGAGCAGTAAATTTTTTGATGTGTAGCCGAAACTCCTTACTTCAGTTATAAATAAATGTGTTACTAAAACAGGTTTAAAATGTTTTTTATTTGGATTTTTTTATATTCAACTTAATATAATTTTAAATAAATAAAGAATGTCAAATAAACCCATACGGACAGGGATTCGGACCCGCGACCTCTATGAAACCGTTCTGTAGCTCTACCAAATGAGTTACGATTTTCTAAAGTTGGCGGGTTGAAGCGGCCGTTTTGGTTTATTTTAAATTGAATTTACATTTATTTAAAATATAAATAAGCTTAACATGACTATACATGTTTGTAAATATTTCCAAGCAATATAATTTTAATGTAATTTATTTAATAACTATTATTATTAAAATTTTCCGGGCTGATATGCCGTGGTCTAACGGATCTTGTAGGTCCTAACGTTTCGACGGACACTGTGGTCGTCATCTTCAAAGGTTTGTAGTAGTGTCTTGGCTGGTGGCGTGTTGCTGACTGTTTTTGTAGGGCTTCTGTCGCTGTATTTATACTAATGGCTTAGCTGTACGGTGGTGGGGGTAGTGGGGGTAGTAGTAGAAGGCGTGACCAGCACCGTCGTCCACACCCAGTTAATTTTAGTGATTTCTTCCTTCCTGTTTATGTTGTCCGGGTGTTTGTGTATTTCAATGGCTTCCCTCTGCATTCTGGGATAATAATGCTTGATAGTAGATAGCACCTTCGTATCTCCAAATAACGGCTTATGGCCCGTTTCCAGAGTATGTTTAGCTATAGCTGAGCCCTGCGGTTGTCTTAATCTGCAGTGCCTTTCATGCTCTTTCACCCTCGTTTTCACGCTTCTCATAGTGGTCCCAATGTATACACTCCCACAGCTACAGGGTATTCTGTACACGCCCGTGGAGTCCAGTGGGTCCCTTTTGTCTTTAGCGGATCTCAGCGCCTCCTGGATTTTCAACGTGGGTGTAAAAACAGTGCGGATGTTTTGTCTCTGCAGTATTTTGCCAATCCGGTCAGTCACATTCTTGATGTACGGAAGGAAGGCTTTACCCACTGGTGCTGGCCTGTCATTTGGTTGGATTACGGGCTGTCTCCTCGGTCTGATCGCTCTTCTTACTTCCTGCGCAGTGTACCCATTTCCCTGCAGTGCTCTCTGTAAGTGATTCAGCTCGTTATCCAGGTGCTGTGGCTCACAGATTCGTTTGGCTCTGTCAACCAAAGTTTTTATGACCCCTCTCTTTTGCTTCGGGTGATGGTTGGAATCCTTGTGTAAGTACCGATCCGTATGAGTTGGCTTTCTATATACCTTGTGGCCCAAACTGCCGTCTTCTTTTCTGTTCACCATCACGTCAAGGAAGGCTAGTGACCCATCTTTTTCTTTCTCCATGGTGAATTGAATGGACGGGTGTTGCGAGTTGAGATGTGCGAGGAAATCATCCAGCGCTTCCTGTCCATCTTCCCAGATTATAAACGTGTCATCCACATACCGGTACCACACTTTGGGCTTGGTTGGTGCTGATTCCAGGGTTTCTGTCTCGAATTTCTCCATGTAAAAATTGGCTATCACTGGGCTTAGCAATCTGTAGCTGTGGGAGTGTATACATTGGGACCACTATGAGAAGCGTGAAAACGAGGGTGAAAGAGCATGAAAGGCACTGCAGATTAAGACAACCGCAGGGCTCAGCTATAGCTAAACATACTCTGGAAACGGGCCATAAGCCGTTATTTGGAGAGACGAAGGTGCTATCTACTATCAAGCATTATTATCCCAGAATGCAGAGGGAAGCCATTGAAATACACAAACACCCGGACAACATAAACAGGAAGGAAGAAATCACTAAAATTAACAGGGTGTGGACGACGGTGCTGGTCACGCCTTCTACTACTACCCCCACTACCCCCACTACCGTACAGCTAAGCCATTAGTATAAATACAGCGACAGAAGCCCTACAAAAACAGTCAGCAACACGCCACCAGCCAAGACACTACTACAAACCTCTGAAGATGACGACCACAGTGTCCGTCGAAACGTTAGGACCTACAAGATCCGTTAGACCACGGCATATCAGCCCGGAAAATTTTAATAATAATTATAACTCCGGCCGTGAAAGCCTCAGCATTTATTTATTTAATAACTATTGTTCAAACTTAATAAAAACGTTGAAAATGTTTCAGTTAAAGTAGCGACATCTTCTATGATCACAAGTCGAGCGAAACGTAGTGGAGATGGAAGCTGCGGAGAGTTTGAAGAACCACACCCATGCGACAACGAGAGAAGGGAATAATGTTATGAACTTAATATATTTTACATTTTCATATTTTGAACATTGAACAATGAACATTAAGTTAATTTTATTCATCACATTATGTTTATACAATATGTTATGGTTTAACTACAGCAGTTTAGTAAGAGTTGTAATTGAAATACCTAAATAAACAATCCTCCTGTAGCATTACTTATAATGTGAAAACAATTATACTTTTATTGGTATATTACAATTCATATTTCATCATAAAGACCAATATTCATAAAACAATGGTACTGCACAATATTATATAATTTAATAATTTGCTTAACAGAGAATAAAGAACCTCATAACATTTTTTTCATATTTACTTCTACAATGTAACATTATAATAAAAATTCTTACTGTCTTTAAATAAATCATGAATATTAAAATTGCTTACCTTAAATATGAGTATATTTAAAAGTATATGATTTTACTGAATTATCGATTACTGGTCGCTCAGACTAATATTTTTTTTAATTATCTTAGAATGGTCATAATGTTTTAATATTATTTTCATTAAAGATAAGTGTGGTATACATTTAGGAATCATCATAATTTTGAATTATTATTTCGAAATAGTTTGTTCCAATGGCCATCGGTACTGCGACATACAAGACAGACCCATTGCCACTTCAACTTGCTGATCCGGCGAGCTATTTCTGTAACTTTATTTCTCTCACAAATTCTCTCATTTCTGATCCTATCCCTGAGTGAGACCCTGAGCATAGCACGCTCCATTTCCAGATGAGTGACTTTGAACTTGTGGACCAATTCTGCAGTTAGTGTCCATGTCTTGGCTGCGTATGTCAGTACGGGTAGGACAACTTACTCATAAACTTTCGTTCTTAAGCATTGCGGTATTGTTGACGAAAAGACCTGACGTGACTTGCTAAATGACGACCAGCCCTCTTATTAGCTTCCTTATCGAAATTGTGTCGGTCGAGTTGAATAGTCGGGCCCTGATATATTCCTGCCTGATGATACCACATATCTGCAGATACTCAAGAACAGCCCAGATTTCGATAGTATTGAAGGCTTTCCCATAGTCCACAAATGTCATACACATCGGCTGTTTATACTCTTCGGTCTTTTGTATAACCTAATAGCATGGATGTGGTCCACGGTGCTGTAACCTTGTCGAAACCCGGTTGGGATTCGTCAAGTCTACTGGTAAGACGTGGCTCAGAAGTGCAATCGGTCTTTAATTCTTGAAGATAGTTTTGACACCCTTATTAAAGAACAAGACGACTACATCTGCGGACCACACCTTCGGTCTCGTTCCTGAGTAGTCCACCGGCCTTCAGGAGCTCGATTGTAAAGCCGTCATCACCCAGGGCCTGCCATTACTAAGCTGCCCTAGTGCCGATCTTATCTCGCCAATGTACAAAAAATATTTTATTTCATGTACTACAATTAGTTACAAAAATTAGAATAAGACGTATCGAGCTTATCTTCTCAAAGAGATCTCTTCGAGAGAGTTTGCCGGTATAGACTAAAAGTATAATATTAGTACTGAAAATGATAACTATTTATCCATGAGTTTTGGTCAGTGTCAGTCAAATAGATCCATAATTGACAAAATTGATTTCTCGTATTACATAAAATATGAGTTTCTCAATTATTCTTAATTTCAATTAAATAAAATTTAAATGGATATTAGAAGTATTTTTATTCTTTAAAATTACCTATATAAATCGTAGTGAAATTGTGAAAAATAGTATCAACGACAATTTTCAGAAAACGAAAAAATATGTAAAAGTAAATAAATAAAAATGTAAAAGTGTTGTAAGACGAAGCTTCTTAGCAATCCATGGATTCACCGTGCGGGTGCCGGGCCCATCGCGTTGCAAGGAGAGGAGTGCAAGCAGTGCCTGGGACTTGCGACCCAGGAGTAGGTTTAAGGGGCCCCTTTATTATGCGCAAAAACGCTCACCTTCACCCTCCACACTCCTCTCCCTACCTAACCAAATTTGGAAAGAACCTACTAATGCCGCCTTTGAAGTACGTTCTAGAAATGAACCGATGCTTGTTCTAGAAAGGCCAAGATCTTTAAGTAGGCTATAGAGAGATTTTGCTGTTATACCTCTCGCTCCCACTTCTACCGCGTATAAACTAACTATAAATTTATTCCTGATCAGTTCGTTGGTTAGTTCGTAATACTTATTGAGCTTGAATGTGTGATCCCTTGGGATGTTTGTTTCCCAAGGAACAGTAAGCTCCACAAGTATCACGCGCCTCAGATGTTTCGAATACAGGAATAAGTCCGGTCTGGATGACGAAACACCAACATCCCCAGGGATTTTGTAATGCTTTTCATACGTGTCCATCATGAGAATCCAATCAGGAGCCGCGCCTAATATTGAATAAGGCTTCGCTTTTGATTTTTTTTTGGAGGAGCCTTCTTTTACGAATTCTATAGATCGTTCGGTGGTTGTTATACCCTTCCGCGCTCTTGCTACTGAAAGACTAACCGCTTCCCGTATAATTTCTAATACCTTGTCGTGGCGACGCGAGTATTGACCTTTATCTAGAAGTACCCTACACCCTACTAATAGGTGTTTCGCGGTTCCTATTGCCTCCCCACAGATGTTGCAAGACTTTTCGGTGGCTTTGCCCCATCTTACTAAATTACTTTGATCTGGGAGAGTCATTTGGAATGCATTAAGATAGAATTTTAATAATGCTGGGGACCAATCATAAATTAAGGTGCGCCACTTCAAAGCTAGTGGAATACAAAAATCTCCTATGGTCACCCATTCGTTTTGAATTTCTAGGCTCATCGCGTGGAGTCGGTAATTATCGTTTTCGTCTTGTCGAATAAAAGATTTTGTTATGTCTATGTCTTGAACTTTCCTACTTGATCCTAGCCCTACTTTATTTGTTTGAGCACCTATCATAAACTTTTTATGGAATTGAAGTCGTGACTCGAGCTCTGAGGCAACTTTGTCTTTTGGGAGAGAAGTTACAGTATCATCTTTAGATTTTCCGATGATATGTCTTTTGGTAACTCTTAGATGTTTGTAGAGCTCCGATGGTTTCTTTAATTTTAATCCAAAGTTGTTACGGTCTCTAAATAAGGTTGAAGAGTCCGCTGAGTGCGCTAACCCGAGCCATAACTTCAATGTCTTTATGACGCTTGCATCTAACTTTGACAAAAGGGTTTTATTTATATCATACACGAGGAAAGGCCAATTTAGACGTGATGTTAAATAATTATCGTAAATCCAAGCTTTTTTGACGTTACTTATTGGTTGGTTGTCTACCTTTTTGAGATCGTTTAAAAAGCTATCGACTATTACATCCAACGATGGCGTACGGCCTTGGTAATCGATTTTTTTACCTAAAAATTTAAACGGAGCTGCTTCCGTAACCGTACTAACGCACTGACCGCCTATTATAAGACCCGGATCGTAAGAGGTATATTTGGTATTCCGTCTACCCAGACACAGACTAAAACATTTACTTGGTTTTGTCCTCAATCCGCCCGTCCACGTACAGAAATCCTCAACTACATTTAAAAGTACCTGACATTGTTTCGGATTACGTGTCAGTATCGCGAGATCATCTGCAAAAGCTAGTATGGATTCTGTGTATTTGTTGTTGAACTTAAACCGATAGCCCCACTTTTTTTCATTTCTAATTAATTTGTCTATTAAAATATTAATAACTATATTAAATATAATAGGAGAAATACAACAGCCCTGAAATAAACCAACGTTATAATTAAGTGGTTTTGAATGGTTTTCATTAAAAATTATTGAGAATTTTAATTTTGAATAATATGATGCAATAATGTCGCGAACTACCATAGGAAAGTTATACCATTTAAGCGCGAACATCATTAGTTCATGTCGTACCGACCCAAAGGCGTTTTCTAAGTCTATCCAACAAACCGTAATTTGTCTCTCGCTAGTTCTAGCATCTTTAAGGCTTTCCGATATCAACGTATTATGTTCCAGGCATCCAGAAATTCCGGGCAAAAACCCTTTCTGGTGATTAGGCCTGAAATATCTATTGTTAACCATGAATTGCGTCATTTTAGTTTGTAAAAAAGAGAAAAATATTTTGGAAATTGTATTTGTTAGGGCTATCGGTCTAGTATCCTTGGGATTATTGACATTGTCGTTTTTCGGAATGAGGACAAAAAGGGCTTTTCCGAACGATACCGGTATTTGCTTTCTTGACCAGATTTTACCGAATATATTTAAAAGATGTTTATGGAGCGACGGACATTTTTTGTAAACTATATAAGGGATACCATCCGGACCTGGTGCTGACTTAGATGGTTTCATTTTAATTATTTTATTGATTTCCTCCAAAGTTGGTGGGTTGGCTTGAAAATCTTCAGTAGGAGTCTCAGGTTTGTGTTCGTTTGGATCCCCATATAGTCTTTGGTTTTCTGGCACTTCGTATGTGCTTTTATAATGGTCGAAAATTTGCTCGTTGGTCAAGAGAAGCTTACCTTTTTGATCTTTGAAAATGTTTTTTGAGTATTTAAAAGGATTTTTATCAAAGTCTACTTCATGTTTTGCCCGATCAAAGCTATCACGATTTTTCGTTATTTGATTTGTTATACCTTGGATAAGTTTAAGAATTGATCGCAATGCCCTAGACAGTTGGTGACTAAGTTGATTATCGCCTAAGGCTTTGGCTATACGAAGTTTCTTTGTAAGATCTCTTTTTTTTCCTCCTCATTTTCAATTTAAAACCGTTTTCTTTATTTTTGTGAGCATAACGATTCGTAGGTGGATAGTGCTCATTAAAGTAGTCGTAAATAGTATTTTGGAAAGTCTCTACTTGCGCATCGAGTACCTGATTTGAGCCCGGGTGCTCTAACAGGGCCGCTATATTTTGGTCATGTACTTTCCAGGTCGATTGTTTAGAATTTGGAATGCTAAGACGCGTCCGGATGGTCATGGACTCCTGGTAGTTTTCATTCAATGGCTCACCATGAGATATATGAGGGTAAACTCTATCCGCAGTGAAAACTGAAGATCTTACCGACGGTTGCCGCACTTCAGCACCATTGTGTGTTTTAAGATGTTTAATAAACCAGGCTCGTCTTTTGTAATTTTTCCCGCACGTAGGGCATTTCAGTTCCGTTATCGCGCCGTTTTCGCCGTAATTGTCAACCGGTGGACAGTTCTTCCGCCCCCCCTCTCGGACTGTCCAAGGGGTATTTTTCTTATTTGGACTTTTAGCGTTTATCGACGTTCCCGGGCTTGGCTTGCTAGGCCATCGCCCTCGGCTGTCTTTCCAGCAGTCTGCTGTCTTCCCAGCTGCCAGCTGTCTTTCCAGCAGTCTGCTGTCTTCCCAGCTGCCAGCTGTCTTTCCAGCGTCAACTGTCTTTCCAGCGTCATCCCGTCTCTCCGGGCTGTCAATTTAGATAAGACGAAGCTTCTTAGCAATCCATGGATTCACCGTGCGGGTGCCGGGCCCATCGCGTTGCAAGGAGAGGAGTGCAAGCAGTGCCTGGGACTTGCGACCCAGGAGTAGGTTTAAGGGGCCCCTTTATTATGCGCAAAAACGCTCACCTTCACCCTCCACACTCCTCTCCCTACCTAACCAAATTTGGAAAGAACCTACTAATGCCGCCTTTGAAGTACGTTCTAGAAATGAACCGATGCTTGTTCTAGAAAGGCCAAGATCTTTAAGTAGGCTATAGAGAGATTTTGCTGTTATACCTCTCGCTCCCACTTCTACCGCGTATAAACTAACTATAAATTTATTCCTGATCAGTTCGTTGGTTAGTTCGTAATACTTATTGAGCTTGAATGTGTGATCCCTTGGGATGTTTGTTTCCCAAGGAACAGTAAGCTCCACAAGTATCACGCGCCTCAGATGTTTCGAATACAGGAATAAGTCCGGTCTGGATGACGAAACACCAACATCCCCAGGGATTTTGTAATGCTTTTCATACGTGTCCATCATGAGAATCCAATCAGGAGCCGCGCCTAATATTGAATAAGGCTTCGCTTTTGATTTTTTTTTGGAGGAGCCTTCTTTTACGAATTCTATAGATCGTTCGGTGGTTGTTATACCCTTCCGCGCTCTTGCTACTGAAAGACTAACCGCTTCCCGTATAATTTCTAATACCTTGTCGTGGCGACGCGAGTATTGACCTTTATCTAGAAGTACCCTACACCCTACTAATAGGTGTTTCGCGGTTCCTATTGCCTCCCCACAGATGTTGCAAGACTTTTCGGTGGCTTTGCCCCATCTTACTAAATTACTTTGATCTGGGAGAGTCATTTGGAATGCATTAAGATAGAATTTTAATAATGCTGGGGACCAATCATAAATTAAGGTGCGCCACTTCAAAGCTAGTGGAATACAAAAATCTCCTATGGTCACCCATTCGTTTTGAATTTCTAGGCTCATCGCGTGGAGTCGGTAATTATCGTTTTCGTCTTGTCGAATAAAAGATTTTGTTATGTCTATGTCTTGAACTTTCCTACTTGATCCTAGCCCTACTTTATTTGTTTGAGCACCTATCATAAACTTTTTATGGAATTGAAGTCGTGACTCGAGCTCTGAGGCAACTTTGTCTTTTGGGAGAGAAGTTACAGTATCATCTTTAGATTTTCCGATGATATGTCTTTTGGTAACTCTTAGATGTTTGTAGAGCTCCGATGGTTTCTTTAATTTTAATCCAAAGTTGTTACGGTCTCTAAATAAGGTTGAAGAGTCCGCTGAGTGCGCTAACCCGAGCCATAACTTCAATGTCTTTATGACATTGAAGTTATGGCTCGTAATGTAATGAAGAAATGTGTAAATTTATAGATAATATATATATTTTTCTGTTTTATGTGTAATAATATAAATACACAATACAAACAAGAAGAAACAATAGGGGTGACGACTGCAAGGACAACGGGCGCGATATTATAAAGTTATAATTCCGTTATCATCAAGCTAGTTTTAATAGGTAGTACAACTTAGCTTTAATCATTTGATTAATTTAGTCATTTAGATCGAGTCCGCGGCGACACAAAACGCATGCGCAATCGATTGCGCCTGGCGCCAACATTTGACATTTAAAAAATCTGTTATTATATTCAGCGTTTTTTTTGCTATATTGTACGTGGACGGGCGGATTGAGGATAAAACCAAGTAAATGTTTTAGTCTGTGTCTGGGTAGACGGAATACCAAATATACCTCTTACGATCCGGGTCAGTGCGTTAGTACGGTTACGGAAGCAGCTCCGTTTAAATTTTTAGGTAAAAAAATCGATTGCCAAGGCCATACTCCATCGTTGGAAGTAATAGTCGATAGCTTTTTAAATGATCTCAAAAAGGTAGACAACCAACCAATAAGTAACGTCAAAAAAGCTTGGATTTACGAAAATTTTTTAACATCACGTCTAAATTGGCCTTTCCTCGTTTATGATATAAATAAAACCCTTTTGTCAAAGTTAGATGCAAGCGTCATAAAGACATTGAAGTTATGGCTCGGGTTAGCGCACTCAGCGGACTCTTCAACCTTATTTAGAGACCGAAACAATTTTGGATTAAAATTAAAGAAACCATCGGAGCTCTACAAACATCTAAGAGTAACAAAAAGACATATCATCGGAAAATCTAAAGATGATACTGTAACTACTCTCCCAAAAGAAAAAGTTGCCGCAGACCTCGAGTCACGACTTCAATTCCATAAAAAAATTATGATAGGTGCTCAAACAAATAAAGTAGGGCTAGGATCAAGTAGGAAAGTACAAGACATAGACATAACAAAATCTTTTATTCGACAAGACGAAAACGATAATTACCGACTCCACGCGATGAGCCTAGAAAATCAAAACGAATGGGTGACCATAGGAGATTTTTGTATTCCACTAGCTTTGAAGTGGCGCACCTTAATTTATGATTGGTCCCCAGCATTATTAAAATTCTATCTTAATGCATTCCAAATGACTCTCCCAGATCAAAGTAATTTATTAAGATGGGGCAAAGCCACCAAAAAGTCTTGCAACATCTGTGGGGAGGCAATAGGAACCGCGAAACACCTATTAGTAGGTTGTAGGGTACTTTTAGATAAAGGTCAATACTCTCGTCGCCACGACAAGGTTTTAGAAATTATACGGGAAGCGGTTAGTCTTTCAGTAGCAAGAGCGCGGAAGGGTATAACAACCACCAAACGAACTATAGAATTCGTAAAAGAAGGCTCCTCCAAAAAATCAAAAGCGAAGCCTTATTCAATATTAGGCACGGCTCCTGATTGGATTCTCATGATGGACACGTATGAAAAGCATTACAAAATACTGGAGATGTTGGTGTTTCGTCATCCAGACCGGATTTGTTCCTGTATTCGAAACATCCGAGGTGCGTGATACTTGTGGAGCTTACTGTTCCTTGGGAAACAAGCATCCCAAGGGATCACACATTCAAGCTCAATAAGTATTACGAACTAACCAACGAACTGATCAGGAATAAATTTATAGCTAGTTTATACGCGGTAGAAGTAGGAGCGAGAGGTATAACAGCAAAATCTCTCTATAGCCTACTTAAAGACCTTGGCCTTTCTAGAACAAGCATCGGTTCATTTCTAGAACGTATTTCAAAGGCGGCATTAGTAGGTTCTTTCCAAATTTGGTTAGGTAGGGAGAGGAGTGTGGAGGGTGAAGGTGAGCGTTTTTGCGCATAATAAAGGGGCCCCTTAAACCTACTCCTGGGTCGCAAGTCCCAGGCACTGCTTGCACTCCTCTCCTTGCAACGCGATGGGCCCGGCACCCACACGGTGAATCCATGGAATGCTAAGAAGCTTCGTCTCTGTCTACGTATAAAAGTATGAGAGTAGATAAAGTAGTGGACACTGTACATAACTTGGTCTTATAACACGAGTGTTATAAGAACCCTTATTATGTAATAGTATCATAATCTACTATAAACGAACACTTGAAAAATATATTTCATATTGAAAGAATGTTTACATTGATTTGGGGCACGGTGTCAAAAATGCATATATTTTGATCATAATTCCATGAACCGGTGGACCAAATATTTTGAAAAAGAATAAAATATGTAATGTTAGTGATAAGTAATTAAAAATATTTAACAAAAATTCTTATAACATAATTTTATGGTTTCGTGACCAGCGTTCCGTTTAAAAAGTATGTAAAAGATTATATTATTAGTAAATTTATATAATATATATAATCTAAGTCCCCGGATATAAATTACTAACAATAATCAAGCAGATAGTTAGTTGCCAGTATTATTAAATTAAAAAAAAATACCTTAAATTTTAAATATTTAATAAGATTATATTTTCATACAATATGTATTTAAAAATAATATATATAAATATATTATTAACTTATATCTAGTAGTTTTCATCAAATCTATTAATCTTTATTGTTTATTACTTTACAGCAAGTACCTACTTATTAAAATTATCTTTTTTTGCAATTGGGAAATTGTTACTTCTAAGGGATCACCAAAACTATTGCTAAAGCTCTAACAGTTTTTTAATTAGAGTTCTTATTGTAGGCTTTTTAAAAGATCAACATTAAATTTCGACAGCGCAGTTGGCAAAACGATAGGTACGGACCCTCAGAGGTAACAGATGAGACTCCTGAGAATTTTTCATTATACAGGGTAATAAATTGTAAATTAATGGGCCATCTTTTGCAGCCTCTACATCAATCCCAACAATATTTGTTCTACGACTTTTAAAAATTAATAGTTTTTAAATTTTAAGTTTTCCCTTACAAAATTATTTTGACTCTGAACTGGCATTAACTCTGAGCGTAGGTATGGCGCCCAGACCTTGATATTTTAGGTACTTCGTACAAAATACAGGGTGACAAGTAACAGAAAGATCAGCAAGAGATGGTGCATATATTACAATTAACCCTGTATATCAAAAGACATTTTTCTTTATCAATTTTGGATAATGTAGTTGATAACCAACCCAATATGAAAATTATTATCAAAAAACAGAAATAAAAGCTCAGATTTTTTTCTATTTCCAGTTCCTAATATTATGTTATTTTTGGTTATTACACTTGTTTTTTTAAGATAAAGCACTGGATGAATTGATATCGAAAGAGAAAGCAATTTCTTTTTTGACCGGCAGATAGAAGAAAGTTTTCTTCAGGAAGATGTAGCATCTTGGGTTAATAATATTGCTTTTCTGAGCTAAGCTAAAACAAGAATAAGTGTTTGAAGATTGTAAATGATACTGCTGAAAGATTTGTTCCATTTATGCAAAATTTTAATAGACTTTTTACAGCTGAAGAAAAGCTAAATAAAGCTTGTCATATTGCGACGAGATGTTGATTTTCACTATGGAAAATGTAATTAGTATTTTGAAGAGCGTTCATCTTAAAGGATTTAGTCTCGGTGAGTCATCAATTTCTGCAAAAATACATACTTTCACCAAACACCTAGATGCAAGTTAACTAATCCTTTATAAAATACCAACTTCACGGTTTTACACAGTTTACTCCACACACCTTTCCAATACACAATCTAACTTGCATAGATCATATATTCATTAAACTTTAAAACAGGTATAGTGGTTGCTATTAATAACGCCTGTATTTTTTTATTCCTCTTCTTTTCCTGTTCATATTACGTCTTAATTCTTCCATCTTTTCTCTCCACCATGGAAAGCGAACCCTACTTTTATGTCGGACCCTCGGGATTGCAGCCTCACACACCTTCAACACCCCTTCCGTGTATACCCGTACTACCCGTTCCAACCTCTCTTTTCTTTTCACTTCTCTTCACATTTTTCTCTTCTCTTCTCCTCACATCTTTGGGAAGACTTTAAAGAAAGAGGGGACTACTTTGGAACATCATTCTTGACTCCCGACTGAACAAACTAGACTACATCTTGGCAACCACTCGCAAGGTTTTGCGGATGATATGATCCTAGTTTTCTCAGGCCAGGAGATGCTCAGGATTTAAGCCGAGGCGAATAAAACGCTCCGGGAATGATCAGCAAGAATCTAAAGTACGACGATCTACAAACAAACATGGGAGGGGATCCCATCCAGCTGATGCCGAAAATAAAAGTCTTGGAAATCGCCATCGACTCGAAGATGTCTTTTAAAAAGCCCGTATTGCAGATGTCAAAAAAGGGAAAAACCTTTATCCTAAACTTAAACACACAGTACGGGCGGCGAAGGCGAAATGGAGACTCAACACGGATATGGTGAGGACCATCTATGTGGCGGTGTTGATACCCACGATCATGTACGGAACGGGAGTCTGGGTCGGCGAAACCAATAAAATCGGAATTGCAAAGCAGATCAGGTAACAGGCGTCCCTGTACGCAATCAAAAGAGAAATACCACTGGAGCAAGTAAAAGACGAGTATAGCCTGTAACAAAGAGTGAGTTTCCTGAAGTTGGATTTACCCTCCCATAGAATATAAGTGGAGTACGGATGCCTGGATACAATCGACGCGGGCATTAAGAGAACAGTACGATATGACAGAAATAAACATTTATACCGATAAAAGCAAGATTAGTAGAATTGTGGAGCGGGTCTCGCAATCTGGGCCAAGGAAACTGAAATGAGCTTCAGGAAGCCACGCTTGGCAGATCACTGTTCTGTCTTTCAGACAGAACTCCTGGCACTAGTAGTTACCACCGAGGCTACAAAGGCCAGGAAATGTGGCGATCTTAAGTGATTCTCTGGAAGCCTTAAACAGTGAGCCTCTCACCCACTCACTAGCCAACAAAATTGTTAGAAATATAAAAGAGACTCGGCAAGAAGGAAAAGAGATATTTTTTTTGATCAAGGTACATACGTAATGTGGTCAGTGTGTGGTGGTTAGAGCGAAAGAGCCGACCTGCTAGTAAAGGAAGCGGCACTCAAGACGAAACAGGACGTATTATGATAACTTCAAAATTTCGTACGCCAAGAGGACACTGCGAAAAGAGACCGTTGAAAAATGGTAGTGCCAACACATGGAGAATGAAATTGCCGAAGTAACAAAGAGTATTTATGCCGGACGTGAGAACAGCTCATAAGATAGCCAGGATTTGTAATTTTATTGTGCACCGCACATAAGAAGATGGTAGTATATCCCTACACTATCACTATCACTTTCTACTATCCATCGCTATCACTATATACTAGTAAGCAGAAGGGCCAAATAAATAATTACTATACAATTTTGCTGTTCTTTCCGCGATATCCAGGATTAAAATTCGTTAAGAGACAGTTCAATAAATATAGTTACAGATATTTTCATATATATTATTTTATTATTTTATTAGGTATTTATATTTGTAACTAAAGTACAATTTTTATCTGAATTTCCATTTCAAGTTTTTTTCATTTTTATTCTATTTTAATTTAAGGATTGTTTCATCTCTTTGGGATTATACCAAATCCATAGTAACCTAATAACAATATTCTCGTAGTCTTATACATTAAAGTTACAATATAATATAATATTATTAATTTTAATATAAATCAAAACAAAACTATGTTATTGAATCATTTGTAAGGGCATTTATAATTAAATTAAAAAGTGTTTTTGCAACCAAAGTGGTCGGTGCTGCAAGAGTACTTTGAAAAATGCCTACATTTAAAATATAACTTCTTATTATCGTGGTTCGCATTACTTCGCTTCGGGTACACTCACTCCATCAAAAGATGTTGTATGTCTTCTACAGTACCACAATTAGAACAGTTTCGTCTATACGATATTTTCATTAGATATTCAAAATTATTAAGTGGCATATGCCCGGAACAAACTCTGTGAGCCACAACTATGAAATTCGTACGAAACTTAACATTGTTAAGCTAAGGTATATAAAGTGGTTCATTGTTTATAGTCTTGTACCAAAGTCTTTTAAAGTTTTCAATCTTATTAAAGTCTATCTTCCATTTATTAAAGATATCAAGTTTATGTTTAAGTAAAATTTCGGTGAAGACTGAAAATACTAACATATCATTTCCGAATGATATAGCATTCCTGGCTATAGTATCGATCTCCTCGTTGCCACCTACCCCACTATATTCTGGGACCCACTGCAATCTCATTACCAATCCCCTGCTGGCTGGTTCCTGGCTGGTTGGATTCTCTATCTATCTATCTGGATAGATGTAGGATTTTTTTAATAATGTCATATATTATCGAAACACCTCTTTTACCAGAGGCGCTTCGAGCTATATGTTGCAAGGCACTCTTGCTGTCCGTTAGAATAATGTTAATTCCTACATTATCAGCATAAGAAATGGACTCTGAGATCGCTAACAACTCCGTTGACATAATAGTAATATCAGATGTTATTTTAATCATTTCCTTAAATTTATTCTTTGGATCGTAAAATGCAGCTCCGAGTCCATTCTTGGTTTTAGAACGGTCTGTGTATATTTTATGTCATCCATTGTATTTAGTGTGCAACATGTTTAATGTGTTATACTTTTAGCATTCATTACTGGTATTATTCTTTGTATCTATTATATCATCAACATTACAATATATAAATTTCATATCAATGTTTAATGTCCAAGTATTTGTTATAAGAATGTATTTTTTCTCTTTTAAATTATTTTAGACTGTAACTAGTAATGGTTTCTTTTTCTTATTCCAGTATTGCAATTGACATAAATTAGACAGTTCTTTCAATAACTGAATAGTAGTATTTTTAAGCTGAGATTTTGCTTTGAGACAATATTTTGTAGCTAAATAGTGTCGACGTAAATAGAGAGGAACAATACTTAGTTCACATTCCATTACGTGGACAGGTGTGTTCTAATAAATCGTCCAATAATGCGTAGTGAGCAATTCTGTACCCGGTCTAACTTCATTAAATGTGTTTTAGCTGCACCATCGAAACAAAAACCAACATAATTAAATCGGCTTGGAACTAAAGCTATGTATAATAGTCATAAATGTATAGGCATAATAATGGGAGGTACACCCCATGTGGAACCAGCTAAAACTTTCAATAAATTCAAAGATTTCATCGCCTTCTCTTTAGTTTCGTCGAAATCTTTATTCTTGCAATGACTTATCTATCCATATTCCTAAATATTTGAGACACTTCACTGATTCAATACTATTATCGTTAAGTTTGAGAGAAATGCAACCGTCTACTTTTTTATCCTACTGAATACACAGAATGTTGTTTTAGAAGGTGATATTTGTAATCCGATTACTTGTAAAGAGCTAACAAATTTCGTAAGAGCATTTTGTATATTAATATTACATACACCTTAATCTTTATGTTGCTTATAAATTACATATTGTAAAAAGTTTACGTCAATAATGTTTTTGCAAACTTTTGCAGTAACTAGATTGAAAAGAAGAGGAGAAATAGGGCCTCCTTGAGCTAGACCCCTATGAGACCATCAACTCTTAGGTATCTTTTATTTAAAAAACTCCATATATAGTCGCATAGCTTTTTACCAATTTTTAATTTATAATACTATAATTAATTGATCAATAAGAACATTATTGTATGCATTATCTATATCTAAAAAGCAAGCTCACGTGGAAACATTTTTTGACATCCCTATCTGTGTATGTGACACAAGACGAGCAAGACAGTCTATACATGATTGTCCTCTTCTAAAACCGACATTTGATGATGGTATTACATTATTCGTTTCTACGCACCACTCTAGTCGTTTTCTTAGCATCAAATGAAATATTTTGCATACACAGGAAATTAATGAAATAGGTCTTAATTTTGAACTTCAATTTGAATTAATATTTTATTTCGGAATAGGTACAATTTTAACTTTAAGCTACTGTTCAGGTATAGCAGTTAGACTAAATATTCGATTATATATTTGTAGTAAATACAGTTCATGGAAAACTGTAAATTGTATATCATCGAGTAAGTAATACCATCATCACCCGGCGCAGTATCTTTTTTCTTTAAAACAGAAAGAAATTCCTGTTTCAATGTAAAATTTTTGGAAACCAGTAGGGGCCTGCGAGATTCGAAAAAGTCAGGAGCCAAAGTACATAAGAGTGCTTGTTTTCTTTCACGTGTAGCCTGACAATTGGTTATTTTAACATTTTTAACCCAGCACATTTTGCGCCACATAGTCGATGGATTAGTAGATTCATTTATACTACTGCAAAGAGATTTCCAACCTTTACTTATAGCTCGTCTTGTTAACTGTTGAAGATCTACTATTTTTGCCCTTAATTCATCAAAATTCTTTGGTATAGGATTGCGTGTAAATTTTTTGAAAGCTAACTGTCGTTGAGCGACAGCGCGTGATAAACATAGTTCCCAATAGGACTTGGGTTGAAAATTCTGTGTAGGATTGGTACAGACTTTTTTCGATGGAAAACTATTACTTGCGGCATTGGTAATTTCATTAATAAAATCATCATACATACTTTGAACATTGTAAAAAGATTTAGGAGGTTGATCAAAACTAAACTTTAACATATTTTGATATTTCTGCCAATCAGCTACTTTAAAATGTCGATGTTTTACAAAAGTGACATCGCTCCTATATATTAATATATAATGAAAATATGGTCACTACCTAAACTTTCACCAACAGTTTTCTATTTAAAATATAAAGCAATATCCGTAGAAACAAAGCGGACATCAGGTGACGTCGCTTGTAAAGCATTATTTACTAATCTCATTCTCGTATGACTACCATCGATTAACGATATAAAGTTACTATCGGTTACTGCATCGTATATTTGAGATCCTCAAGAGTCCATTAAAATCTCCCGCCAATATTAATTTACTTGAAATTTTCGTAAATATTTCATCCCAATCACGAAGTTTGAATTGATGATGAAAAATATATTGACGAAACAAAATTTAAATACTCACAGTTAAATAATTTAACTGTAATGATTTCAATTTCTGTATTACCTACGACCACTGGAATACATTCACTTTTAATAGACTTATGTACAACTATAGCGACACCGCCATTTGAGTCAGATCTATCGTTTCTATAAACATTATAATCTTTAAATTTTTGTCTTTTATCTTGGTTTAACCACGTTTGACTTAAAATGCAAATGTGGATATTTTTAATATTTAACAACAGTTCTAATTCTTGCTTTTTGGTAACACACTTTGTGCATTACACTGTACTACATTAATGACGAAATATTTTAGAGTTTATTTCAACCATTAAAAACACTGTTAAAAATTTAGTGTAAAAAGTAAACGCCTTTCCGTGGCATACAAGCGATGTTATCAATTCAAATAATAACTTAACCACAGAAACGATTTTAGGATCTACAGACTTATCACTCAATAAAATATTCTTGAATTTACACATCATTGCTTGTAAACTAAAACCTTCTGGTTCTTCTTTCTTACATTGATTAATTCCTTCAGCGGTATTTTCTATTCTCTTTTTAGATATTACATTATCATTTTTACTTTGTCTGATGTTTTGGGTCTGCTTTCCTTATTTTTGTTTTCCTAAACTTTTTTCTTTAGCTTCAGTATCTTTATCAGATTCTTGTATCGCATGCCTGATTTCAAGTTATAGAACTCATTAACCATATAACGTTTTATGTTAACAATGACAATTAACAAGCTAGGGGGTGCTGCGGGCCTTCCATCAACTCTTATTGCGATTCCATCACGACCTACATTGAATCGTTTTGATATTTCCTACCATGTGACTGATAAGACGATCAGTTTAGGTCGTGATTTTGACAAGTCACAAAATGAACCGCTAACGTTAATTCGTTTGTTCCATTCGTACCATGAACTGTCTTTGCAACCTAAACTGAACCGCTTACTTATCGAAACTAGCGATTCATTAAAAGTTTCTATTATCGTAGCCTAAACAAAATTGTTACGAATTATATATTGTAAATGCTTGATATTAGCCCGTATTTATTAGTGTTAAAGATAAATATAATATTAGTTTTAAAGAAAAGTATGAGTATAAACATAAAATTGTCTTAAATAAGAATAAACAATAAGATTGTACACCGGCGAAGTTCTCTTTCCGGAGCTGTGACTATGAATATGAAGAAAATATTTCACAAAGACGGAACAGCATTTTGTGACTATCTTACAATTGGAACTTTGTTTTTAATACATAACAATTTGTTTTTTTATTAATGAGCTACCTTCATTAGTATACTGATGGGATCTTCTACTAGCTGCAATTAACTTTTTAATTTCAATTTGTAGTTATTTCAATAATAATAATAATAAATAGAGTGAGTAAATTTTTAACAATATCAAGTTATTATATAACATGCTCAACACAATATGGTTTTAATATTAATAACATTTAAAATAGAAATCAATCCTTTAAAACATCACTCACGCCATTATAAATGTTTATTATATTTCCTATTGACCTTCAACTGTAAAAAGTTATTCACAATCATAACAACCGGTCTTAAAGTGCGATGTAAACGTTAATTTGCTGTGAGCTGTCAACGAAACAAACAAAAGCGGACCAACGACAATTTCGTTCATTCCTAGCGATTCATTTTCAACCTAGCTTGTAATAGATGATGGTACGAAAACGAGCGATTCAGTTCTTGAACCTAAACTGAACTGCATCGGAACAGAATCGTTCACTAAAAGTTGATGGTAAGCTCCCTGATATTGTTGTAGACATTTTTTTTAGAGATTACCTGAGTGATAATATTAATATGTTAAGCTGACGTTTATGTAAAAGTGACCACAATAAAAACGCAAGTTATCACTGTTGTTGATTCCAAGCAGAAAAGATATACAAAAATAACATTTTATAATGTGTTTACATGTCCTGTCTTTTTAAAATCATGAGTGTGTGAAAGAAGAATAGAAGTGAGAAAATTGTAAATATTGCTATTTTAGAGATTCTTCGCTGTGGTATCTAATATACTCAATATAATGGAGGGTAACTCTTTCCATTTGTGTCGTTGTAGTAGAAGGGAGAGGGGGAGGGGGGGAAAAGGGGGGTCGAAGCCCTATCCCCTGACACTTTAAATTGTGAGAAAATTTTTAGTTTTGGAGATATTCCGATTTAAAGTTTCGTAAAAACTAACCTAAAATTAAGTAATTAAGACTTCTGTGACGTGTCCGGCGCTTCAGGATGGCCAGCCCCTTCACCCTTGCGTAACACTGAACTGAAACCCAAGCTCGCCTTCGCCACTTCAGCTTGTTGGTCGACCAGTCTCAGTAGCTACGACTCTATTGGGTTTCAACACAGTGTTACGGCGGGTGGGGGCTGCCCTCCTTCCGCGCCTCCGGATTTACAAAAACACTCTAGGGATAGGACAGACAAGACTACGTTGAGTCGGGGTTGACAGAGTCGGTTTTGACAAAAAAAAACAAAATACATATATTAATTATTATTTATTTCAAAAACATTTTAAATCACAAACGTCATATGTCAAGTTGCCGCTATTTGACATTCGGGAATCTGAAACAACAAAGTTGTTACGAATTGTGTTTTTCTAGTTAAATTCAAATGAACTACTGATATATTATATACAAAATTGATAAATATATTGTATAGATGTGAAGTGTTATTTAAACATTGTGTTTTTGTGCTAATATTGGTGAAAATACGGTACGTTACTTTCACACAAAAAGTATATAAAAAAAAAACTACGCGTTTTCTCGGGCTGGGAATAGTATTAAAAGAAAGGGGAAACCAACCCCTTTCAAATGAGACCATTTTCAAACCAAAACTCCAACGACATAAATGGAAACGCTAGCCTAATGGAGTTTCACAGCACATAATATATTCGCCAAATGAACTGTATTCAAAAGCTGCAGTATCGAAATGCGTTTGTCTGGTAGGTAATTATATGTTACCGTAACGATTAATTTCTATCCATTTAGATGAAGATTTTAGTAGAAGTCCACTAACTACTTACTAACAAATAAATAAAAAAAAAATATCTTCTAAAACGAGTCTTCTAGTTTACTTATCCTTTGATACACTTAAAATTTAACTGAACTGGTCAATAAACTTTCATATTCTTCATATTAAAAATGATTTGAAAAAAAGAAAAACTTTTCACACGCCGATTTCTCGGTGTAAACAAGTCGCGGACGGACAGTGATCGTGGAACCTTAGCCGATGAAGGAAGCCACACGCGGACTAACGGACTTTCTACTAAAAAATATTTTGTTTAGTTTGTTTAGAATATCTATTGTGTTTGTGGATGATTGTGTTTGTTACATGTTGCCGTTGTTGATAATGTGGGGTATGATATAACTTGTAATTTATTTTATTACATCACATTATTTTATTTTGATTTCTTAACTGAATTGCAGTGAAATTGTAAAATAACTATGACTTACTAAGACATTTTTTATAACAAGGACTAAACAATTTAGTAAATATATTTTATTCTCAGTTGACACAAAACTAATATTTTGTTATTACCTTATAAATAGATAAAATACAGTTTTTAGCAAATGTTGTATTAAAATAAAAGTATTTTTATGAATGTAACAACGCTGACAGAAACGTCTCGTGTTCCTGTCACTGTGATTGCAAAACATTCCTACGTGTCGGGATAGTAATTAAAATTCATCATAGGTAATCGGTAAGCAAAAAACTCTTCTGGAAATATTGAATTTAATGTTTACTTCGCTTTTCTTGTCCTAATTACCCATATCTTAGAAAATGCTTTATCTATCCAGTTTGCACTTAACATATCTTAAAATTTACAGGAACCTTTGCCGACTTTATATATAAGTCAAAAACGTAAAAAATGCATATAAATTTATTCCGAACCTAATAAATTTCCTTATAAATGCAATGTAAAATCGAAAGATAAGATTACTGTCTAATAACATCCAATTTATAATAATTGATGACATTCCGATCAACTATGGTATTTTTTAAGGGAATCCTTCAGTCTTTTATGGGTCTGTCTAGCCTTTATTCCACCTGTAAGTGTGTAAGTGATGGAAATAATGGATAAAAATTAGCAACACAATCTGATATTACTCATCTTATGTACCTAAATGGATGACATTGAATTATTGCCGAATAAAAGATTTTAAAACCTTATTAAAATAAAATACACAACACAATAATAATATAAACATGTCCTTTGATTATATAAATGTAGAACTCTTAATATTATAAAATTAAACGTAACGGTAAAATAATTTAATAAAGAATCCTATAATCTACTAAGTCACGAAAACTATACAGTTGGCGCCGAAAAGATTTGCATAGTAGATACAAGCCTACGTTGGCTTTTGAGCATCAAACATATGGTTGCAACTCGGATAACTGTTCCAAGAAACAGAAAGATACTATATCGCAATACAAGATCAAGTATATTCTTAATACTTATTATATTAAAATTACCAGAAAATACTTTTATACAAATGCAGAAAATTACGATTTTAAATAGGTACTTGCTTAATTTTCCGTTGATTTAAAAACAAAATTCTATTACAAAAATTAATATTTAAAACAAACCAGAAAATACAACACACTTGGTTTATGAACGTGTTTGTATCATATTAACGAGTATCGTAAACACTTTGTAAAATACAATGTACGAACAGATTACAAAAACAGTTTATTAGCATTCAATAATAATTATCATAAACAAAGCAATATTGAGATCTCCTACTAGGCATAAGGACTCCCGTTTCAGAAGACCTCGCTGAAGAAAATGAAAATAATAAAAGTAGCTGAACTTGTAGAAAATTAATATATATAATACATATCCCGTGTTAGTGTGTGTATTTGCTCCCGTTAAAATATCCAACATAGGTAAAATACTATTTATTTTTCAACAATGATGCATTACATTTAGTCGACATTTAATAACCATTTATCAAGCATGTCTATACAAATTATATATGGTCGCAGCGGAGGGTGCAAAAGAAAATTAATTTATTTTATAATTAAATTACATTCTATATGACTCTAAAACTGCGCCGATGCGTGGACACAATCCGAATGAATTAAATGATTATAAAATTCGTTCCCATACTTTGGCAGCGTCAGCAATATACGCTGGTAACATTCCATGAACTTGATTCTTATGAGCGCTAAATTGTTACAAGCCGGAGCGCTAGGTTGTAACACCTTCCCCCTCAGAACAGCGTCAATTTATAAAACTTGTTGAAAATTGCACTGGAATATGATCTGCATTAATTGGTATGGCTTATCCTCCGATAATGAGTGTGTTTGTGCTTCTATTGCATATCTACATATCTTCGATTTTCCAAGTTGATGACTAGTTTAGATCCTCCGATCGAAAGTAGGTACAATATTTTTATCTCCATGCATTCTGCAATTATTTACTTAAATTCTTTCAAGTGGGTGTTGGGGAATTGGAAAGTATGGGATAAGGATTTTTTATTGTTTCTTATAAACTTTACAATTAAATTAAAAGTAAAAAAATGCAAACCACGTTATTGTGAAGCAAAAAATATGTAATATGATCTGCCTGCATTTATTTATGTTAATAAGAAGTAGAATTTTTAATAAAAAATTAAGTTTAGTAGTAAAATTTTAGTTCTTTATTTAATTTATATACTTATTATGTTAAATTAAAAGCTATATATTTTTGTATATATATTTGATTAGTATAAGAACGTTAAAGTAAAAGATAAAGGGATATGAACTAAGATCTGTAAGGACTTGAAAGATTCAAGAACTTACTGGATATTTTCCTTTAATGAATCGAAGTTCTAATCCTCCTCTTCTGGAACCATAGTAGATTCGAAGATAATCATGTTGCAACTTGACCTCGATGTTAGAGCCCCAACTAGCTAAGTTGATTACCCTACCGACTGCGCCAATTATATATGGTCGCAGAGGAGGTTGCAAAAGAAAATAAGTCATACTTAAAATTAATTTATTTTATAATTAAATTACATTCTATATGATTCTAAAACTGCGCCGATGCGAGGTCGCAATCTGAATGAATGATTATAAAATTCGTTCCCCTTGAGCACTCACTCCCTGAAAATATGAAATCAGTATAATATTAAAGACACATGTTTCAAACAATCGATGTATTTTTGTCTTTGTGTACTATCGGAACTGATTTTGTAGCCTTTAGAAACGTCTTCTACATTGATGACGAAGGTTCAGATTTACAAGTAAAATCTTCCAAGATGGTAGGTGGTTAGGTACACTTATAGTAACGACAATGACGAATAAAACAATATTAAAACTATATTAAAATATTAAAACGTATTACACTTGTATGGTTTTCATTTCGAGTATAATCCCTAGTCTCTAATATATATATATTTATTTAATCATCGTATTTAGATGCTCTTTGCTATAAAGCAGCACCATCTACATACATCATTCATGTTTAAATAGCTGTGCCTGTGGCTTCGTACGCGTGCTAGTACGCGCGTTAGGTAGTTTTGCGTACCTACAGAAGTATTTCTAGTTTATTTATGTATATTTTTTAGGTTTAATCACTGGTATGTAGCGGTGGTATGAAAATAAGAGATTATTAACTATTTACTTGTTAACCGATTGTTAAAAAAAAAACAATTGACTACGTATTCCCGAAAACTGCATCCAAATTGTTTCATACCTTTCTGAGATTAGCGTGCACAAACTTACAGACATACAGACAAAATAGACAAAATGAAAAACCATTGCTTTGGGTTCTCTTGCTCTTATAAAGGCCCTTCATCATGTTTTGTTTTAATATTTACCATGTACAGAAAACGTTTAGGGACAATTTTATTATATGTATAGATATATTAGATATTGAAGTTGTCCGTGTAAGAACAAACACAAACCTTATTTACTTGCATTAGCAAATAAGGTATTCTTTATACAGTCTGTGGTATTTCATTACTAATATTTAAGTTTTATTTTAAATTCTATGATAAACGAGCATTCTAATATATACTAAAACAATGCTTGAAGTTATTCTTTCATTAACTATACATATTGGCTATTGTAATATAAAATTTATTTGTCACGAGAAAACGGGCCCTAATACTTATTAAATTTAATAGTTAAAGATCAATTTAATATTTCATACATCAAGCTTAGCATACATCAAAATGTATGCCAACTCCAATTGTAGCCAACTTAATACAAAAACAATGAAGTAAAAAATTTAAATCTTCAAAATATTACTTCCAAGAAATTTCAATTAAATGTATCTATTTTTAAGTTGTTGTATGTTAGGGTGTCCCTTGAATTTCAAATTCGGTTTTTTACGCATACCTTCTTATAAAAATTTCATACTAATCAAATATGGACTAGAAAAAATATTAGCCCGTTTTACAAACGATAGCCCCTGCAGACTTGCGATCTAAACTTGTCCAAACAAGTCAACCACCGCGCTGTAGCCTATTACTACGACTATAATTTGTTGACTTTCATTCTAAACATCAGAGATAATCCAAAATAACAGTAACTTTAAACTATCACTAACAAATATTTTGCCGAGACTAATATAACATCTTTGTTAATGTTTTATAAGACAGAATTGGACTAAGATTCTATAAAAGATGATTACTGCGAATTGGTTGAACTATGCGTAGTTTTTTTGTGGTAGCTTTGACAATGAAAAAACCTTTTTTATAAAACTTACTTTCAATAACATCTAATATTTCTCTACTACTACTAATATTTATTTCTTTACTAGCAGACTCGGCCACGCGTTGCTGTGGTTGCTAAGGTTTTGGATATACCTATTACATTGTAGTAAACTATTTAAGAAGTCAAGGTATTAGAAAAAATTAAAAAAACCCCCGACCGCTAAGTAAAGGAAAAAATTTAAAATGCAAGTAAATTTATCAAGGCCAATAACGAAATAACAATATTTTGATATAAAATAATATTGTGACTTAAAATTAAGATGTAAGTTATCCTATGTTTCAAGTTGGATCAAACTACACACGGTGTGCAAATTTGATTAAAATCGGGTAAGTAGTTTAGGAGTCCATCGCGGACAAACAACGTGACACGTAATTTATATATATTAAGATAAGATAATCAATTTTAAAAGTATTCTTTTTAAATTTCAAATAGGCATTTATGTTGCATGATTAGAAAGAGTAGATCCATGGAAAGAAACCTACAAGAAACTGTATGGATACTCTTTTAACGTTTAAAATGTACTTTCGAAAATTATGCATATCGTTTGCCTAGAAGTGATTGCCTAGCAGAGTACAGCTATGTGAGATTCGCTGTGCCACAGGTCGTACCAGAATACCCACTAACACTTTATATTATATAAATATTTTTTTATTTATACTTATGGAACTAAAAAGCTACAGCTTCCTGGCAAGGCAAGTCTGAGTGGGATGTCACGATCATTTTCGTATTTAACACGGAAGCCCCAAAACATTTTTTGACTGAAGATCTCAAAAAGTAATTCATAGCTTAATAAAGTTAGCTTTATAAACACATAAGTTATTATTTTTTTCTGTTGGAACATGATCAAATTTTGTGTTAAACAAAAAAAAAACTGAACAAAAAGATTGTATATGATTAAATCTATATTTCAACATCCGCATAAGGTTTTAACATTGATTCAACTTGAACTTTATGTTTCTTTCTATTGGTTGAATAAAAACCGGTAAATATTTAACTACGAACAAAAACGTTTAGAACTGCTCTTATGTAATCATTTATTTACATTATTTTTGTATACAATGTTACTTTAAAAGGTTATTGTTAATTAATAATGGTTGAAATTAATTTTTCTTAGGATGACTTCTGTTGTCGAGCAACATTGGGTAAGCTCTACAGCAAACGAGATTCAGTCCTTTTTTTCTATTGATTGTTTTACCTCAATATCTGAAAAATAGAACATTTTGCAAACAATTTAAGTCGTCTGTATACACTGAAATATTTCAAATTTTAAGCATTTCTGAACCGTCGACGAAAAGACCTGATAAAACTTGCCGATCAACTTGCTGACCAGCCCAACTAAATCCTCCTGTTAGCTTTTTAATCGAAGTTGGATAGGCCGAGTTAGATAGGTTGGCCTATCGACGTGAATCGGTCGTGGCATGACATGGTCGTTGAACATGACCTGGGTCTTGTCCAGATTCATGCCAATCCCAACCCATCGGGAGGACTCATTTAGGCCGTTCATCATTCCAAAAAGCTCTTCCAGATAATTCTCTGTCATAATGGTAATATCGTTCGCAAAACGAAGTTGAGAAATATACTCTCCGTTGACGTTGACCAATCGTTTAATCCAGGGTCTTAAAAAGATCGTCTGTTGCATTTTTGAACAATATAGCAGATGTTACATCCCCCTGCCTCACTCCGCGATTCACATGGATGGGTACTGTTCCCTGGTCCTGGATTTGAGCAGTCATCCTCGCTGAATTAGATTCGACTCCTACAAGGGGATTTTTGAAAAACCTTGGGATCTTTGTTGCTCTCAAAACAAAAATTTATAACCAAAATAAATAAATATCAAATATGTAATAATTTCAAAACAAATAAATGCATAGACAGAACCAACAGATCTATTTAATAATATAGATAAAATTATATTAGATTATTTCAAGGTCGTTACATGGCTTATTTCAAGCTAATCTAATCAATAAAAACAATTTATATATTAATCATTAATAATACATGGGTATATATAAAATGACTGACATCAACATCGTACTACCAGTTTCTATAAAGTTGAAAAAATAAATACTCCTCAACCAAGTTGTTACCAGCAGGAACGTTTCGGCATTATGAAAATTTGGTATAGGTACAACTTTTCTGACTCGAAGCACATATCTTGTAGTTGAATTAGAATGCCGTTTATAATGTGACGATTAGATTCCAGTTTTGTGAACTTAAAACTAAAACACAAATACTTTCTACTCTTATATGTAGGTATAAGTATATCCGATAGATTTTAGAATTATGAATGAATAATGCAAGCTATTATCATTTGCAATTTTATTAAAAATTACTTATTTTATAACCATCAAGTCCCCACTTATATCACTTATTATAAACAAGTATATTACTATAACCTGATTGGTAGTTCGCGGCCCAACTTTTTGCACTTACAGCGGTACTGACTGTAACTTAGCAAGAAATAAATTATCAACTATTGATGATGTCCAATAGTTAATAATAAAATTAAATCCTATATTTTTGAATGTCTGATTAATTGAGCGTGTGAAGACAATTGTTTCAAAACATGGCGCAAAAACTTTTGTGTAATATGTAGGTAGTCTGGGCGCTGACTGGCCGGAGACTGCTCCGGTGCACAGCTCGACTAGTGCTAACTATAACCCTCCTTCCTTAATCTACTTCAGTTTAGTATCGAAAGAAAAAAAGATATTGTAAATCTGATTGATAATTCCAAAGTTCACCTTGCGTAGATAAAAAATCCTAGACTCAGTTTGGCGTAGACTTCAATAATCAATTGTGGCTTTAAATAAATAGAACAAATAACATTGTCAGCTATTTTAAGTTATTTTTTTATTTTTGAAACTTATTTATTATAGTTTAATATTTTTTCACCAGTCATTTTGAAGAATAAAAACTAAGTGGTGTTTACAAGTTTTTATGAAAAATAAATAGTATGGCAATAAAATTATTGGGTTTTTTTTGCAAACTGAATATATAGTAAGTTTGAATTAATTAATTTTCTTGGAGCAGTACAAAAACATTAGTGTTTATTCTTTTATAATAACTATACAAAAAAGGGTGTAGGTAATGTAACTGTACTTTAATTAAACTCCTGGAATTTAATTTACCTAGTTGAAACTAAAACATTATAAAACTATTACTATCGAAGATTAATTACGGTTCGTACCTACACATAACAATTCAATAAAAAACTGAGTTTTTCTGTAACTTTACGTGTTAATAATGATACTACGTAATTATTCTAAAATGAACTGTTGAACATGAACAGTAGTTTAAATAGAAATAGCTTCTAACTATATTTTAGAAGATACCACTTTACAATAATTTTAAATGGTGTTTTCTCATCCCGGTTATATAGATAGTAGTGTTATCTTATAGTATTTCCTTGATATTTTTAAACTAAGGGATTATCATATTTAAAAATAATATAATCCAACTGGTAGTTCCAGAGATTAGCAAAATAAAAAACAATCTCTTAAGATGTATTGTATAAGTATAGATATCGATCTCAATAATGGTTGAGTCCTCTTGTATATAGCTCAAGTTTTTTGTGAGTGGATCCTATATATTGAATTGGTTTTGTTATTTACAGAAACAATTTAAGTTTTCGGTTGTATTATGCTATTAAAACCACACCACCGTCATATTCAAGTTATTATGTTTACAAAATTCTTCTAGAAGTCTATTTTATTTTAATGAAAGTCCTTATCCGTTTTATGTTTGTCCATAACACTGAGGATTTTTTTCCGAATAAAAACGTGAAAATTACCAGTGATACGTTGGCTAAATTGGTAGAGCGAGGGGAAGATTTCCCAGAGGTCGCAGGTTCGAATCCCCGATGATATCTGTTTAATATACATTCTATATTTACTTAAATTGTGTATAGAAATATATATATATATTTATATATATTTCTATAAACATTTTAAGTAAATATAGAATATGTTATTTTATTTATTTATTTATATATTTCTGGCACTATCACAAATAAAGCCTTAATCACATGTTAACGCCTGAGATTTTAAGTAAAAAGTACTGCTTTCGAATCCTCTCTGAATCTTTCCTAGTTACTAAAAGAATCTATTTTTTTTTAAGATTTTTAGATAGAGATAGATAGATTTTTGAAAATAAATGCTGAGGCTTTCCCGGCCGGAGTTAATGTTATTAAGATTTTCCGGGCTAAGAACGTCGGTCGGTCGAAACGTCAGGACCTGCAAGATCCGTTAGACCACGGCATCTCAGCCCGGAAAATCTTAATAACAGATTTTTGAAAAGGTTATGATTTTAATGTCCGTCATAATATTTGTTAAAATTTCCAACTTTATGGATGATGTCTAACTTTATGAGTTATATTCCAAACTATTTATATTATGTATACTATTATTACCTCTGATACAAATAGTTTTGGACAATCATCAATTATTTAAGTATAAACATTATTGTTATACATTTAAAATGAGAAGAATAGTTTATGAATGCGTACATTTATTAAATTAACAACAACATTGAAACAAACAAGCCTGCATATCGTGTTATTAGTATTAAAGAATTACAAATACTAATGTATTTATCTCTTTAATCATTCATTCATTCATTACCAAAACCGGTTAGATATAATATGTTAAATGCATGAGATGCATCGGTTAAATATATGTAATGTTTTTTAAAACTATGTCACTAAACTCGATAATGTAATTAATGCTAATTATGACGAAAATAAATGACTTTAGGAACGAATGTAATCTTATAGCTAAATATTACTAAATACTTTTGAAACAAGTTCTAATAGTTGTGTGCTATTTAATCGACAGCAGTTCAAAGACCAACTTTTTGTAGGTATTTACAATAGCTATAATTAATTATCCAGTAGGTAAAATGACAAATGACGAATGAGTAGTAAACTAATGAAACTTAGAGTTTATATAAAGTTAGTTATTAATAAATTAAGACTTTAAATAAATGCATTTACTTTTTAAAGTAATAGTTTACAAAGTAAACATCACTTTCTTAAAATAATATGTAAGGTCAACGTCGGATTGAATTATATCACGGATTTTTTATTAGCATTTCACTATTAAAATTAAATACAGATAGTATTTAGTTCTTCGTTAGTACTATACAACAGCATCACCTTCGAATGCTTTCTTAAACGCATTTTATATACCCTTCTTTACAAAGTGAATAGGAGTTTTTACATAAATAATAATCATAGTCAATTCAACTACATACTATGAACATACAAAAAGGACAACTACTTATAACACTTATTATTTAAGTTAAATGAATAATTCATTAGTTTATATTAATGAATCTAAAAAATATAAAAATATATATAAGAAATTATATACCAGGCAACAATTTTATCAAGAAATATAACAATTACAGATGTAATTGTTTCATCTGTAGATACAGATAAAACGAAAATATAATTACAGTTGAAACAACTAAAATTGGACAAATGCCCAGGTCCAGGTCTGAAAATTGGGACACCAATCTTACTACAATCTCTCACAACATTATTCAACCTTATATAACAAACTGAAACTGTGCCAAATCCATGGTGTAAATCAGATAATGTACTGTTACATAAAAAAACAACCGACTTGATATTAAATTAAACAACAATAGACCAATAAGCTTGCTTATAAATGTTTATGAAGTTTTCCCATCAGTACTCCTTAAACGCAAAATAAAAAATATGGATAACGCACAACCCATAGCTCAGGCAAGAGATTTAAAACTAAAAAATATCTAAACATGATAATATAATATATACAGTGTTATTTTTAATTAATTGACCACCTCATGTAGCCTCTCTACATCAATCCTAACAACATTAATTGTTCCACCAATTTTTTAAAATTTGAGTTTTCTCATACAAAATTTATTTGTTACCTCATTTAAGAACAAGTCGTAGAACAAATGTTGTAGGAATTGAGACAAAGACGTGTGAATATATATATATATATATATATATATATATATATATATATATGTATATATATATATATATATATATATATATATATATATATATATATATATATATATATATAATGTCAAATAAGAATGGACAGGTGAAGCAAAATACATATTGAAAGAGAAGTCAGACAAGGTGAGCCCCTGTCAGCTAAACTATTTATGCTGATTAGAGAACATAATTACAAAACGGTAGAAGAAGACATTCTCTCTCTCGCCAAAATAAACATTAGTGTAATGAAATTCCCAGCCGCATTCATAGCACACATAACAGTTATGTTGCTTCCTCGGTCGCTACTAGTAACTGCTCCTACTCTTCTTTGACCTCTTTCTGCCAAAACTGGGATTGTTCACATTCTCATTTTTAATCCATCCCATAAGGTAGTAAAAAGGTATATTATATTTTAATGGCTCTTGTCTTTTGGACATTCCTCCTTCAATCGCAATTGTAGCATATTGTAGATCTTTTTCCACCCAAGCCGCTTTACTGGTGGCCCGTTGGTTATTTTTGGGCATATATGTAAGAAAGAATAACGAAGAAACAAATGAATAAACTGTAATGAAATCAGGGGTACTATTACCCCATGCTCAGGGGTAATAGTGCCCACTTGAGTAGTATAACCCCAAAATATTATTTTTGGTTCGACCTCAAATTTATAAACACACGGACATATTTCTCAATAACCGTTTACATGATGATTAAATAGAATGTTTAAGTATATTAAACAGTAATACCAACAATAAATAAAAATTCAAATTCTGGCTTTTAACCGTGAAAAAGCACAAAAGCAATATACATTTTAATTTATATCCGGTTTTTTTGAAACTTTCAAGACTTCAATTCGTTTTATATTATTTGTTAAACAAATGAAAAATATTAAAAAATCAAGGCAGTTGTGAAAGTTTAAGAAAGAAGGTTGAACCATAAATGTCTCGTATACAAGTTTTTCGTAGCTAACTAAATCATTTTACAAAAGAAACGCTGCATATTTAACTATCTCCAAATCTATTAGATTTGACGTAACCTTTGTTACATGCATTGTATTTAAATGAACTATTGTTCTTTTTATATATTTGTACACTTGTAACCCTTGGGATCACTTAGACTCTTTTTTTTATATTTTTGAATATTATATTACAATATTTAAATTTACTACTGCAATTGTAACAATTGTAATCATAGCATCCACGGTCCATTATTTTGATTATCTAGTAGCCGGAATATGTTTTTGTTTTACACATAGCATCAATTTAACAAAAGTTTAGTTGTAGTAGTATTTATCACTAATTTACTTCTTAAACAATAACTGGGAGAGTAGAAACGAAGTTGCGTTCATTATTCCCACTACACTTAATAACTTTGTCTATACCGACTACAATTGTGAACGACAGAATTATCTCCCTAAAACTCGACTGCAGGCCATTGTCACTAAATATTGTGCAGGTTTATGCACTCATTGCTAAATCTTCCGAAAAGGACATTGAAGACTGTTATAGTCTTGGAAGCAACAATATGTTAAAACGTGAGTTTCTTTCTTTTCTTTCGATCCATGGTGATTGAAATGCGAAGGTGGGCGACACTAAAGAGGACGAGCACAAACTTCATTTGGTGAGAAGATATATAATCATCATTATGCGAGCGTTAGTCCCGGTCGCAACCAGAACCGTTATTCTGGTGTCCGGGGTCAGATTACTTGCTTTTCCTCCTCCACTTTGCCCGGTCCTTGGCGTCCTTGCAATTCAGACATCAAGCCAGCACCTCTTGGGTGTCCCCCTCCTACCAGGGCCTGGCGGAGGCAGCATGGCCGGACATTTGTTACCCACGTACCTCCGTGGTTTCGGCAAAATATGACCGCACCAGCGATGGCGACTCTCCTGTAGTTTGTTTGCGATGTCACGGACATGAAGGCTGCCGCGGATGCAGGTGTTTCTCACGTGATCCTTTCGAGGAACTCCGGGACATCCAGGGCACCATATTCATCTCCGTGACCCGCAGCTCCTATACCACATATAAATAATCGCGGGAAGTACAAATGCCGGGTATCTAACCTGGTCCGTGCACTGTCCACCGGATCTGTACAGTTACCAAATACTCGGTCTTCGCCAGATTAAGCTTCAGACCACGATTCTCTAGCGTCTCCTCCCACACATTCACATGTCGCACTAATCTGCCCCTGTCCGCTATGTGTAAGGATGGCCACATCACTGGAAACCATTGCCTTCCAAAACTCTACGGGGACTGCATCGGCTCCGAAAGTTTTCCGATTTTTCATGCGGTGAAGGCACTAGATCTTGATTCGAAAGGAGGTCCGGAGGCTGCACCTCTTTATAATGCTTGTTCAACAGCTCGTGGAAGTAAGAGCACCATATCTTCATAAGTTGCCCCCAGTCTCTTTGACGCATGGCACTTGAAAATATACTGTGCCGCTTTGACCCAACGAAACCAAACCAACGACCCAACGGAACGCGCCAACTTATAAATGAGCTCCTGCCCCTAAGACGATTCCAACTTATAAGACAAAGGTTTTAAGTAGTCTCATCTAACATTGGCAACCGTTCCTTAATGGCGCGTTTTGCAGCTGTGTACGCGTCGCGGTCTTCAGGAGATGTGGACGCTTAGGGCTTTTTAAAGAAAGCTTTCTTCTCCCTAGTCTTCTTCTGGACTGTGTCAATCCACCACCATGTGTCCTTGTCATATTTGCGCCCGCCCTTGGACGTGCCAAGTACTGCCTTTGCCATCTCAAGAATTGTTGCCAGGATCCTGTCCCAATAGTCCTAGACCGGTTCGCTCTCAGCACCGTCGCACTTATCACCAATAGCTGAGGCAAAACTTTGGGACGTGGCTTTATCCAGTAAACATCACTTGTTTCGGCACTGGCAGCGCTCAAAGGGTTTGTCCTTGGGCTTCACACAGAGGTCCATGACAAAAATCCGATATTGTGCAGTGAGACACTCTCCTGGTATGACCTTACAGTTGGCCACATTTCTAATGTTGAGCCTCCTAGTAAGCAGGAAATCAATTTGGGTAGCATGCCTCCCGCTCCTATACGTGATAAGGTGTTTAGATTTCTTATGGAAATACGTATTCACAATAGCAAGGTCGGCAGCCGCATACGTTTTGATATTCTCCCCTTCTGTGTTGCGATATACTCAAAACCATCGTGAATACGCCCAAACTCCTCGAACCCCCACCCACATGACCGTCAGATCACCACCCAAAACAATTCTCTGCGACAAAGGGATACCACGAAGCACTCCCCCTAATTAGTTCCGGAATGTCATCTTTTCGACACTTATCAGATAGGTAAAAACCCATAAGCAACCGGACGACCATAAGTCGGTCGCTACAGCGTTCCACCTCCAACATTTCATTCTGTAGTCCCTCGAAGAGCACCACAGCTACCCCGTCCTTTCCACTAGGTGCACCTGTATAAATCAGCTTGTAGCCATTCTCAATAAGCCGCGATCTGCTGCCTTTCCTTAAAGTCTCCTGCAGGAACATCACGGCCACCCTACGTCTGGAGAATACTTCGGCTAACTCTCTCGCGCGAGCAGTCAGTGTGCCAATGCTCCAACTAGCATATCGGATTTTTCGGGCGGGCCGTAACGTCGTTAGCCGTAGTTAGAGAATATTTCCGAACAACACATTCAATTTTATTATTGACTTCCTCAATACTAAATATTTAAATGTTATAAATATAACGCCAGAGTCCGAGGAAATGCCACATATTAATATACACACCCAGTCACCACCATTATAAATACACTACATAACAACAACCTGAGATATTATAACAAATAATGTATCGAAAAATAGAAAGTAACCATTTAAGGTAATAACTAAACGAAAATAGTACATTTAACTCATGCGAGAAATGAAATATGTGGGATTATTGTAATTGTATTCAAATGTAATATACTAAATGGTGAATAAGGTATATCGCTTTCATTTACAGATATTGTTTTTATTATGTGAAAAGTAATATTCTCATTACATTTCGATATTGTAATCGATATGTTAGCTTTATTAAACAACTTCAGAAAAAAATGGTAATATAACTAATTGGACAGTAGGTACTTTTTACTATAGGTTTATACATTTCTATGTCAATTAATTAGTGGCACAATTTTAATTTCGTTTATTCATTTAAATTTCATTTATTCATCACTATAATCACGAACCTTGCTGCTTACTTCTTTCAAAAACGAATTACTTTACAACTTCTCTGAATGAAATGGAAAATATATGCAATATTCTATATATAGTTAAACCATAACGTTAACTTAATATTTTAAAATATTTTAATATTTTATACAAATTTAAATAAGCCTAACATGGCTATACATGTTTATAGATATTTTCAAACTTTATTTTAAAAAAATCATAAGTTTTGTTAGTTATTTATTAACTTAATATTGTTTTGTGTTATTATTATGTACATATACATAAAAATAATACGACGGAAGAATTGAAAAATATGATAATTTTATATTCACAGAGAGGAGAAAAATGTTAATAAAAGAAAAACGTTTAAGAACTACAAAGAAAAATCTTAACAATATTTAATAAAAGGTTTAGCAACATGTAAAATAAAACTATACATTACATGTTGTAACATGTAATGTATAGTTTTATTTTACTGATCATAATGTAGAAAGTGTCAATAAGCTTTTGCTTTGACATAGAGTGGATATAGTAAGAAGGAAATTGCTGATCACTATTTAATATAATTATATACTAACTATTGGCAGCGAGCTAATCTGCAAATAATTCACCTCAGCGCAAATAATAAAATACCATCATCACTGAAAACTAAACAAAAACAATATTAAATAATAATGATATTACAATTACAACTCGAAAAAATCTTTTGTGTTCCAAAAAAATTTTGAATTTTCAGGATTAAAAAAAACATTTTATATGTTGACTTGATGATAACTATACTATTTTTCATCAACATCCAGTATTTACAAGTTTAGGTAAACCTTATGTAAGGCTGTAAATCATCTCAAAAAAACAAAGTGATCTGAATCAATCGTGTCTCTCTGATACACAATTTTTAATGGAATACTATAAATGGACACAGTCCTAATATATTTCTTTAGCGAAAATAAAAATAATTGATGTTATACTTTTCGCACAATTTTATATCGCACGGTATAAATATAATTATACTTAATATGTTGTTACAGGTACTGGTGAAATCTCAGAATAAAATCTTATTGAATCTGAAAATAGAATGGAGTCAACGGAAGAGCAAAGAATAATCAATATAAAAACATTTTAAGTGTTTAAGTTATATACCATTCACTATGACATCCAACAGCATTATTTCAAATTCCACAACCAACATCAATACATCTGATGTAGTCGATCCAACAGAAATATTTGGGCCTCAACGTGATTCTTTGTATATTGTGTTACCAATTACAATAGTTTACTGTGTTATATTCATAACTGGACTCTTTGGAAATATAATTACGTGTATTGTCATTATACGAAACAAGAACATGCATACAGCAACTAACTTTTACTTATTCAGTTTAGCTATATCTGATCTCCTCTTACTAGTCAGTGGGATGCCACAAGAAATGTATTCAATTTGGGTAAAGTGGCCGTATATATTTGGAAACGTATTCTGCGTTCTACGTGGCCTGGCCGCAGAAACATCGACCAATGCTAGTGTATTAACGATAACTTTGTTTACAATAGAAAGATACTTGGCAATATGTCATCCTTTTGTGTCCCATCAAATGTCTAAATTGTCACGAGCAATAAAACACGTTTTGTTATTGTGGATAGTGTCCCTAGGTTTGGCTTTGCCTCAAGCACTTCAATTTGGCATTAAAGTTCATAGAGGCGTTACTATGTGTTTACAAACTAGAGTTATAATAAAACATTCCTTTGAGATATCCACATTCTTCTTTTTCTTTATCCCAATGATACTAATAACTGTATTTTATTCCCTTATTGGATTGAGACTATATAGATCGAATATAGGTAAAGATAATTTGGAAGATAATGAGTTAAAAAGAAACATCATACCAACGCTATCAGTTCACAGCAAGAAAAGCACACAATCTACGAAGAGGGTTATTAAAATGCTGAGTAAGTGATCATTACAAAATAAAATAACAATAAAGACGACGCAAAGATCATAAATTGAGTTATTAATCATTATAGATTAGATAAAGAATCTAATAATAATTTCCCAAATAATTATAATTTCAGTTGCTGTAGTGGTCGCTTTTTTCATATGCTGGGCACCGTTCCACGCTCAAAGACTAGTCGCAATCTACGGCACGTCCAATAATCATCTAGCGAAATCACCGATCTTACTGTCAGTTTATTTGTTTATGACCTATACATCTGGAGTGTTCTACTATATGTCCACATGCATCAACCCCATTTTCTACCACATCATGTCTAACAAGTTTAGGGACGCTTTCAAGGTAAAACTTATGTATTACATTTGTTTTCTACTATTATTTTTTGTATTTGTTTTTAATGAATAGGAAGATTTATCGAAAAAAATACATTAAGAGAACCGCATGACTTCAATTAATGTAAAAAGTTTTTGATACAATTACTTAGCTTACAGCATTTCGTATATTTTCTTTTAAATCTGTATATCAGTTTATCTGGAAGGACTTATCAAGGAAAAACTGTTACACCAATCGTAATAATACTATGTTTTACTTAAGTTACATTTTAAAATGGTTTTTTCTTTAATTCATGAACAGCAGAAAAGTCTAATCATATTTCTGTTATAGTATAGTTATAGTATTTTTTGTTCAAGTACACTTTGGCGAGAAATCACAAAAACTTTGGGTTATGATAATTACAATATGGTTAACATTAAAAAAACAAGCAGAAGGAAATATTTTTGATATTTGATGTATTTATGTAAGTTACTTATCATATAATATCATCAAATGTTTTCAGTCAGCATATGTGATGTTTGTATTAAACTATTTTCCAGAGGTCGCGGGTCAATTCCCTAGCGCTAAAAATAAACCGATATTTTTCATTGTATATAATTGTTTTTGGACATCTATATTACGAGAACTAGACAAGTAATACATATAAATAAACTTAGATTACTTTCGTAAATATATAAAAAGATAATACCTATGATCAGAATCCAGACCATATCAAAAATTATAATAATATTTTTTAAAAGAATTACCGCATCACTAATAAACAATACATATTTTAAAAATATTTGTGTCCCTGTGAAATAAAAAAAAATGCTTCATATTTTGCTTAGAAGATTACTTTTATGAATAAAATATTTTGTATATATATACATATATGTAGAAAGTCATAAGCGTAATTTACTTGTCTTTAATTCCTTGCAGAATACAATGTCGCAGTGGTGCTGTCAGAACACAAATCAGCCCGTCGCTCAGCGGTGTTCCTACACCACCGTGCCAATCTCTCGAAATCGTGGTTCATCAGCAAACTCTTGTAAACTTTAGAAACTTACGTAATTATCTGTGACGTAATAGACAGAATAGGTTACCAACCCAGTAGGCTGTAGGTTTTTTTAGGTTGCCCTAAAAAAACCTACAGCATATTTACAAATTAAAGCGACGATGCAAATATTCATCTACTATTAAATATCTTAAAGGAGAACTTCCATCTAGGGTCTACCTAAACTGCCTAATTACTAACCTTAAAAATGGAATGTAAACTTCCCTTAATTTTAATGCGTATTTCTAGGATGTATTTAGTTTTTATTTCATTGAATCCGGACAATTACAATTTCCAAGATATAAGAGCTATTTAATTTAATATCCGGTCCGCTTGTATGATAGTTTTCATTGCGGACTTTTTCTCCTATTTACGGGAAAACACAAAACATCGTCTTGGGTTATAATTATAATATAATTTTCGAAGGGAAACAGTGAGTAAGACATAACCCTAGTCACTGGCAATATAAAGTAAAGTATTTGAATAAGATTATCAATTACAGGCAATTCCTTTAAGAAAGAAATAAACGGATTGAATGTGTCATCAACTAGAGATGAAAAATTTTTTGAACAATGCAAGACAACATCCGCTGTATCCACGGACCAGGAGAACAATCGTCGGAGCTACACCCACCAACATATAACTCTCACAGATTTACCCGTGAATTGAATTATATTAAAATTAAACACGGTACTTCATTTCAGTTAAATGAATCAACAATAGTCACGATTAGAGAGCTTTTAAAAGTTTTAATAAAATCATGTGATGTTGAATTAAATACTTGTAAAATGTTATCCAAAACTGACTTTAGCCCAAGTGTAATATAAAGTAACTTACTATAAAAACTATGATAATTTAAGAGAATATACTTAATATAAATAGATTTGAAATTAATTAGTAATTAATTCATTAATTAAAGTAACAATTATTTCTTAAGATCAAGTGCCCTCTTATGTTATTTAATGGTAGAGAAACAAATAATATATAGTTTATTTCAATTCGTTTTGTGAGCATTATGTTTAGAGATGTATGTAATGTGTCCAAGAATTTAAAAAACAAAATAACCAAAATAATGACTGTTTTTAACAGGGTTATTAAATTTAGATACTGGGAAATAATTTAAGTCTTGTGGTTTATGTTATATTAGGTAGGAGAAAAAGTTTCTACGCATTATACTTGAAAATCAAACTCAAGACATTATTTTTCAAAGTTCATTTACATTTACTTATAGTATATATGCGTAATTTAGTTCGATAACTTTTTTCCATCTTGTAGGTAGAACATAGCTCCATAGCAGTAGAAATTTTGTTAAACCTGGTTTTGTAACCTGTGACCTGTAAATCTGTGAAGCCTGACCGACCTTTGCACGTTTTTTGCACGTTCCTCTCGTATATGATCCATTCTTTATAACCAGTTACAAATCTCCTCAAAACAGGGTCGGTTTCATTACATCTCACTTACGAACCGCAAATGAGTGCACGGTTCATTAGGTTCCTTTCAGTGAGCTCGCATGGAACCCGAATAGCGAGCTTTTTGTGTACCCAAATTTTTTCAAATGGGTCAAAACAGTTCTTCAGCTACGTCGGAACTACTGACATGCCGATCTTGATACACTTTTTCAAAACTTGCGTCCATTTTATATGGAACAGGGCTACCAGAGCGAGGTCCATCTTTGACATCAAAAATTTTACATCGGAATGAAAACGCTTGAAACAACTTTGTGCTAGTCTTATTAACACTGCATGAGGTCCATAAACGTCACAACTATTCTTTTGCGCGGATTGCGTCGCATTTTTTTCTTTTTTGTAATACAACTTTAAAGTGTATCGAATTTCTTCATTAGATTCACTCGTTTAAGAGAAAGAAAATGACGGGAAACAAGATTTACCTAATTGTTTCCTTTTCTTTAAATGTAACCGTTTCGATGTCATTAAAACCAGCGAGTTACAGATAGTACAGACAGATAATTTTTTATTACAAGTTCATAGATGCTATATGCGAAAAGACTTTTCCGCGACCTATTTTTTATATATGGTAATGTTATAGTAAAAAAAAAATGCTATTAAAATAGTTTTGAATTATTTTAGATAGCATAATTCTGTTTTTAAATTGATAATCTAATTTACGTAAGGTAATGGCATGTCCGTGTTTTTTAAATTTTTATAATAAATGTACAAGAAGTATTCAGTTTTTGTTCCTTCATAGCCATTCATAATACAACGTTACATATTAACTTTTGCGTGTTGTGTTTTGATACATATTGCTGATTGTATCAGATAATTCTAGATAGAGTAGACTAAGATAATTCTAGATATGCCAAGTCATGTTTGTATGAATAAATAAAAAAATATATTTTAGTTATGTTTTTGTAAATGCTGTATAAAATATTAAAATTAAAAAAATAAGATATGTATGTATTAATAAAAAATGTTTTACTGCAGGTAGTTTCTTTGAAATCGCCTAATTGTCAAATAAAAAAAAATGGCAATATTTCATAACTGGTGTCATAATCTAAATAATCAAATCAAATATTCAATAATCAAATGGTCAACAATCAAATCAAATAAAACTATTTTTTAAGTCAAAAATCAAATTAAATAAAACTATATTTTAGGTGTCTCTCTAAACACCTCCATCTCGTTTTACCGTGATCACGATTGCTGCAAAGCATTCGATACGTCTGGTTACATTTAAAATGTAAATTTTAAATTTAATTCATTATCGCGTATAATACGCGAGTTAAATCCATAAAAAATAGCTTTATTTCAATGTGTAGTACTCGTGAAAGCCTTAAAAAACACTAAATATCAAATCAAATAATGACAAAAGAAGTGAGATCTAAATGGGTGTCATTGAATTTGGCATTTTTTTTGTCATTGAAACCAAGGGATATGTTATAAAATTCAACTTGGTTCTCATTTAACATTTATACAGGGTTATTTGTAATTAATTGGCCACCTCTTGCAGGCAGCCTCTCTACATCAATCCATGCAATATTAAATATATGTAACCATTTTGTTCTACGACTTTTTAAATGAATAGTTTTATAAAAATAATTTTTCCATACAAAATTTATTTGTTGCCTCTGAACTGGTATTAACTCTAAACTTAGATAGGGAAAAATACAGAGTAATAAGTAAAAGTGAGAGCAATTTTTTTTTTTTTTTTAGTGTTGTTTATTAAGATTTGTAAAAAATCATAGAACAAATATTTTTGGGATTGATTTAAAGAGGCTGCGTGCAAGAAGTGGCCAAGTAATTACAAATAACCCTGTATATATAGCACTAGCTTTTTCCAGCGGCTTCGCACGCCTTAAATTCGTAGTAAAATGATTTCCATTTCCCTCTTTTTTGTATTGGCTTCTATATCACTTATTATCGGTGATATAATCATAATTACGACATCGGCAGACATCGCTCACTGTCAAAATCTATTAAAAGTTTTTAATAAGGATACAATATTATATAATGTAATTTTTTTATACCTCTCTTGTTTTTACTTAAACGTCCATTTAAATACTTTTTAAACAGAGTACTTAGTAACCATTCTAACCATATATCACACTTATAGATTTTTATTGAACATAATCAAAATATGACCATGTAAACTTGAGGAATTCTGAGCTACACAATCGACGTTATATTTTAAATCTGTAATATGTATCTTGGAAAATATTTATTTAAATTATATTCTGTAATTGGGTGTATTGTTTAATATTAAACTTAAAATGTATCTAAGGTACTTAATTAGATGAGGATTAATGCTGTATTGCTTAAAATCGCTTCGGAAAAAAGCCATTATTTCTCGTAAAAAGTAAAGGATAAAAATTGGCTTTTGTGGGTAGAACTTTTTAAGCTATACAAGACTTAGTACATTATTTTGATCTATCTCGTAGAGTTCAGCCAGCGCTTGCAATGTAATGCAAAACAATGTGTATATTTACAACTTTGCATTAAAAATCTTGAAATTATCAGTGGTTCTCTAATATATTAACCATGGTATTATAAATATAAACCTTACTCTTGCATAATTCTATCTATTAAAAAAATTGCATCAAAGTCAGTTGTGTAGTTTTAAAGATCTAAGCATACATACAGACATAGGGACAGACGCGGAAAGTGACTTTGCTTTATACTATATAATGATAAACAATTTAAAATCTGGCCTTTACATCATATTTGTTTGTTAATATTTGATAAAAAATATTTTAATAATCTAAAACCTAGGTCTAACATAACCAACAATTACATTGACAATAACTTAAAACACTTTGTAAAATCTAGATACCTGTCAAGTTCAAGCTAACAGAACTGGCAAACCGAATCGTGTATTACACGAACCATTTGGAGATATTTTTGACTCCCTCATAACCTAAAAAGTATTTAGCAGTTCGCAGACTAGACTCCCAGTGGCATGACATCATCGATTTCGTCATAGGGTTCGATACGTACCGCCTCGTTCAGCTGCCATTTCCCATCCCATTCATTTTTTTAAATGAAAAATCACAATAAAAGGAGCAAGTATGTACAGCGGTTGCACTCCCTCTCATTGAAAGTGCACCTCACTAACATCAGAGGCGACGTACGACGGCCGGAACTAACATCAGAGGCTTGCACTTAAATTCAAATTCAAATTTAAAATATCTTTATTCAAGTAGGCATTTACACGCACTTTTGAATCGTAAATTTAATCGTAAAAATTAAATTAAATTAAATTAAATTAAATTAAATTAGATTAGATTAGATTAGATTAGATTAGATTAGATTAGATTAGATTAGATTAGATTAGATTAGATTAGATTAGATTAGATTAGATTAGATTAGATTAGATTAGATTAGATTAGATTAGATTAGATTAGATTAGATTAGATTAGATTAGATTAGATTAGATTAGATTAGATTAGATTAGATTAGATTAGATTAGATTAGATTAGATTAGATTAGATTAGATTAGATTAGATTAGATTAGATTAGATTAGATTAGATTAGATTAGATTAGATTAGATTAGATTAGATTAGATTAGATTAGATTAGATTAGATTAGATTAGATTAGATTAGATTAGATTAGATTAGATTAGATTAGATTAGATTAAATTAAATTAAATGCGAGTAAGCTACCACCAGCTCGGAATGCTGTTCTGCTGAGAAGAGCTGGCCAGAAACTCAACAGTTGCCTATTTTTAAATGAAATTTAACCATGTTTGACTTATACATTATAACATCAACCCTGCAAATCAGTCAATGACCCAAGTTCCACACATTTCGATCAACCAAAAACTCTTGAATGTTATAGTAAGATAATATATGCTTTTAATTATAGTTAAATAAACTACTATACTTGTAATAATAATATACTTTTAATTTTAGATTTAAAACCAAGAAAAGGAAGATCTAAGATACCTTGTGGAACTTTATTATATATGCGTATAAAAGATTTCTTAACTTTATGAAGTCGAAATTTAGGCGTTACGAGCCTATTTTTATTTCTTGTATTGATCGTATGTCTGTCACTGTTTTTATTATATTCATTTAAATTTTGGCGTATATATAGTAAGTTATTAAAAATGTATTGTGAAGTGACCGTAAGAATACCGATTTCTTTAAGATATCTCTGAGGGAGTCTCTAGCTTTTAAGTTACAAATAGCCCGTATAGCTCGTTTTTGTAAAATAAATATAGAATTAATTTCGACAGCGCTGCCCCATAGTAAGATACCGTAAGACAATATACTGTGAAAATAACTAAAATAAACGAGTCAAGCCGTATTAACGTCTGTTAATTGTCTTACTTTTTTTATTGCAAAGACGGCTGAGCTAAGTTTGCTTGCGAGTGTCGAAAGATGGGTGTTCCACTGAAGCTTTTTATCTAAAGCTATACCTAAGAAAGTTGTCGAGTCGATCAGTTCTAACACTTCATTGTTAAGGAATAAACTACAATCTTGACTTTTTACATTTGGAAGTGAAAATTCTATGCATTTAGTTTTCTTAGTATTTAATACCAAATTATTAATTTCAAACCAATGAAGAACACGTGACAGAGTACAGATAACTTTGTCAAAATTAGCTTTATTATGATCAACTTTAAAAATAAGTGAGGTATCATCAGCAAAAAGTACAATGTCACATAGTCCTTTTACGTAATAGGGCAAATCATTAATATAGAGTAAAAATAAGAAAGGGCCTAGAATAGATCCTTGTGGAACACCCATTTTTAGGTGCGATCCAACCGATTATTTACATCAACCGTCTGAACTCTTTGATTCAAGTAAGAGGCAATAAGATTAAGCGCAGCACTACGCACACCATAGTGATTAAGTTTGCAAAGTAATGTTTGATGGTTTGATATATCCAATATATTACCTGTCCACCGCCACCTGGAGACAGACCAGCCGAGTTATATAGGGCAGAGATAGGTACATATATATTTCTAATATACTACAAATTAATAAAGAAAATAGGAAATCTTAAGTAAATACTTTATATTTATATAAATACAATATATAATATTTGACATTGTATTGAAGTAGTCTAACGAAGTTTGCTGATTTCAAAATATTCATTCTAAGTATAATACAACTTTTAGCAGATATTGTGTTGCTAAGTTATTGTGTTATAATAGGTATATATACCTATTTATATATTCTGTTAAGCAATAATAAAACATTGAATAAAAATGGATATAATTTTTTTTTTCGTGAGTATTTACTTTTACTTTTTTTTTTAAATAGTTTAAAGGATGTTTTTAGTGTGCATTTTTTGTTAATAATATTTTGCAATCTATGAAATAAGATTATTTGATTTTGATAAAGTTTCAAACATATTTAGTTATTTCTATTGTTATTTGATCTATTAAAGAGCTTTGACTAATAGGCAAAATGCATACATTTAATCGGTTTATTTCCATGCATACACAGACAGAGATTTTTATTCTTTTGTAGTTTTATTAACCAATTTTATTTATGCAGCGATCAAGAGGAAAATATCAAGTAAAGATAAGGATAATTCCAATTGCAGTAAAGCCTAAATTAAATCTATTGAACTAGATCCATCGCCCATCACACAATTTTATTCTGATCATACACAATACAAAACTATTAAAAAGTTGACTCACTTTTAAATCCGCAAGAAGAATTCGAATCTGAGTCTGTATATTATTATAATATTTTTAACGAAGTAGGTTCTGAATCTCAAGCACTTGCATCTACATTTATTCTGGAAGATGGAAATAATTCTCATAACAACGATATAAGGCGGTTTATTGGATGATCTTTGTGTGTGATTGTGTTAACTACTAAAAAGCGAACGGAAATGATAAAACGACGCTGGGCGCTAGATGTGGGATGCTGAGATACTGGATTAAGAAAGTTATGATTTTGCTGACGATGCTACAGATTTGAAACGCAAATTTAATCACTACTGGTTAGAAATGTACAAGCCTTCGCATTTAATCAAGGAGATTGAAAGGTGCGTTTCGTTTGTTTTGTGTTTTATTTCCTCCGAAAGTTGTACGTGGTGTACAGGGATCTCCAATTGATTGACCATTTACTAAGTATAAAGATATACATATTTATTGTAAAGCACATGTATATAGTCAATAGCACAAATAATCGTGTGTCTGCCCACTCTTTTGGCAACCTAAAAACAAATGTACAAGTTGCTACGTAAACAGGTCACAAAAAAATTATCGAAGTTAATAGAAATGCATTACAACCTATAGTCGATACAAGAATATTTTATGGAACACATGACTTGCCATTGAGAGGAAAAGAAAAACATGACGGCTTTTTTCAAGATTTACTTAAACTAAAAATTAAGTCTGGTGATGTAAATTAGCAAAAACACTTAGAAAAAGGGCAAAAGAATGCTCAATATAATACGTCCAAAAAATACAAAATAAGATTTTAAACATATGTGGTGTCATAATAAAAATTCGATCGATGACGTTAAAGTCGCAAGTGCCTTCAGCATTTTTACTGATGAATCAGTTGAAATATCAGGTAAGGAACAACTATCAATGGGTCTTCGATATTATGATAAAAAAGAGACAAAAGTATTAAGGAAGAATTTATAGGTTTTGTAGAATTGGAGGAAATGGAGAAAATGGATTCTCAAACGATAGCTGCACATATTAACAGATTTATCAATACGTTAAATATTGATGCAAATATTGTGTGGAACAGGGTTACGATGTGCTACGATGGCTGAAAAAGATAGCGGTGTCCAAAAAACTTTGAGAGAGCGCCGGCCACAGATTAAACCTTGTAGTAAACGACCTAAATATTGTTTCTGAGATCCTCAATTGTATTGGAACTGTCAAAGATACGATAAATTTTTTTAGGGAATCGGTTTTACGTCATAAATATGCACCGAAAATTACATTACTGTGTGAAACCAGATGGTCTCAAACACTTTGCAATCTAAAACGCTGGACGTAATAAGGTGTGCAGAACATATAGAAATCATAACCACTACAATAACAGAACACAGGCGTTCTGCGCAAGAAAGAAGTGAAGCTATAATAAAATCAGCAACCTTAAGCTACCTTTACCTAGAATAGCGAGCCGTAAAAAACATAGGACAAATCCATCAGCTGCTTCCCTAAGCGAGTATTTTCGCGAATATTTTCGCCGCTCATTATATGTACCCTATTACCCTAGGCAAGATTCGGAAAAGACCAATCACCAGCTTTTGCGCTATCATTATTACACCTTGCTCAAATAATTAAAATGACACCTCTCAAATTACAAAAATGTATGGAGGAAGTTTCACAATGTTATGAATTAGAAGGAATCATAGCTGAATTCAATTTAACAGAACTAAACCTAAACACTGAAGTGTACATTGTCACGGCGTAGTACAATAGTATTTTTCAATTACAGTGGACGCCGCTTATTGTGATCGCGGTTAATGTTATCAGCCGGCTATTGTTATCGAAAATGGTCGGTCTCAAATTTCTCCTTAAAAATACATTTGAAAAAAGCCGCTTATTGTGATCAAAAGTCGCTTATTGTTATCGATTTAGAAGGGTACAAATGCTATTTATAGAAATATTTATTACTAAGATAATCATCATTCAAAAATCCTTTTGTTTGAGTTTACAATCTTTACCTATTGTACAAATTCCGACCTTCCGATTAAAAGTTTCTCACTTTTCAAAAGGAAAAGAACACCTGGTCCCTTTCGTTAATTACCTTTTTGAAAACAATTTAGCGATGGTCCTGCATTTGTCTATAAAAGGCTTGAAAATTCAAATTTTCCTCAGTTCTCCTCAAACTACCGATAGAGTTGAAGTAATCGTATCTGAGACAGTTTTTGAAACATTTTTTGAGTTTCATAGTTCGAAGTGCTTAACTAAAATTAAAGTCATGCTAAAACGCCGAGATTATACGAATGAAGAAAAACAACAAATTCTCGAAAAGTACGATCAATTACCGAAAATAAGTCAACGTGATGCTGCGATTCAACTCGGAATTTCTCAACCACTCCTGTATAAATTTCTAAAAAACAGATCTGAGATCGAAATATACTATAGAGTACTTAAATCAATTCTAAATTATTACAATTCATATTTTATCATTATGATCATTTATTATGTGCACTAAAATCCCCCAACAAGCATGAAAAAGTACCATCCGCATAATGTTATCATTCGGCTATTGTTATCAAAACGGGCTGGGCTGAAAGTGATCACAATAAGCGGCGTCTACTGTATATTACATATTATTGTATGATACATATATACGAGTAATAACAATAATAACATAAAAATATTAAAATTACTAAAAAATATAAAATAAGCAAAAAACAATAAATTCAAACTATTAAAATTGTTTAATTTACACATTATCCCCCACTATATCGACAAACTTTGCCAATGGAGTTTGATGAGTCAATGAGTAAGAAAAACAGTAATAAAAAGCTAGATAAGCTACTCAAAGTAGGTACTCAAAGATCACATCGACAATCACTATTCACACCTGCAGAGCTTCATAAACCTAACACTTGTTTACTAATTTATAGGAGTTGATGCTTACTAATTATTTATAAATACCCTCTCCTGGCAGGAGATCGTCCTCGAGCTCTATCTTTTAATTCTGACGTTTTATCTTTAAAACTACCAATGAAGCTTCCAAATGCGTCGTCTCCAAATGAGACTTAAAGCTACGTAGTAAATTCTTCTGGACTTCTGTGTACTGGGTGTGCTGGGTCGTAATTCATCACCGACACGAAGGACTCTGAGACTCGGCAGCGCTAGCTACGACCAGCAGTGCCAGCTCCGATCAGCAGCGCCATCTCCGATCAGCAGCGCCAGCTCCGACCAGCAATTACTTCAACAGCCAGCAGCAACTTCAACAGCCAGCAGCAACTTCAACAGCCAGCAGCAACTTCAACAGCCACCAGCAATTTCAACAGCCAGCAGCAACTTCAGCAGCAATTCTCAGTTTCCTTTTTTATAAACCTTCCGCTCGGCCCAGGTTGAAGGGAGAGAGGTGCTTGTAAGATGGTTCCTGAAAAAAAATAGGATTCAACCAACCCGTTTATCATCATTATCATCCGGTTTGATTCGCCCATCCTGATTATCACTTTGAAAACTCTCCTAAACAAAAGGCATAAAGTTAGAAACACGTTCTAAGGTATAAATTTGAGATATCAATTTAAATGTTTTTCAATTAAAAAAAATTGAGACATATCGTCGCTTTCGGCGCAAGCGTCCTTAAGCGACGATTTTAAAATTATAACAAAGAGAGAAGTCTTTAGTGTTTAAAGAGATGTAATGTAATTAATTGTAAATGTTATACGATTGGTAAGAGTCCGGACTCTTACCACTCGATACATTGTGATGTTAAATAAAACGAATAACACTCATTACCATAGTGCTTTCCACGATGCATTTTGCTACAAAAATACAACACTATTAAAGGTGCTATAGATTCGCAAACAAAGGTGTTGAGACTCCGTAAGCCCCCAGTTCCGTCAACCAATAGTTCCGTCAGCCAGCAGTTCCGTCAGCCAGCATCGTAGGGTGACGAACGCCATAGTATTGCGACGAACGCTAAAGTACGCCGACGAATGCCAAGCATTTTTGCCTGAGTGTCAAAGCATATGATATCTCTCCACTTTAGGCGACACACGTCAAAGTACGGTGACGAACGCCAAGCATATTTGCCTGAGTATCAAAGCACACAATATGCACACAAATGAGTCTCCAGATATTTATTATCGTCAGTCTAAAAGTCATATTGTTAAAAATACATCTCCCACACAAGCTTTTCTCATTCGGATTTCACAACTTTTCCCTTGCTCGATTCAAACACCATTCATCCATCCTCATGAGACGTTTCAACACTCATCATCTCTGCAAAACACAAAATTATACTAACAGTAAGTATTCAGTCAATTATACAGTCATTCAGTAAATACGTGCAGTGACCGCTGTATGCACAATGGACAGTGACCGCAGTATGTCCGAGACTCAGTGGCCAGCAAGAGGCAGTAGCTCGAGCAGCACATTGAAATAGCTCATTCAAACAGCCGACTCCAACAGCCGACAAACGACAAACTGGAAAAATAAATTAAACAGCAAAATATCCAACTTTCTCGTTTGCTTCATTTGAACAGTCTTTCTAAAAGATTCACTCGATAAGAATATATCCACGTAAAACGCGATAAGAGCCCCACAGCATACCTAGATCCAATTTACTTGTTAACTAAATACTTAGTTCTGTAGCTCGGCCTAACCTGACATTTACTTGCGAGCATACCTCCTGACACTAGATCTCAATGTTGGTGATATTGGCATCGAAGTTGGAAATGTAATAAACTTTATTTGATCTTACCAGTACATTTGTAAATCGTATCGCAGAAATGATACGGTCGATCCCCGATACGGTTGAGGTAGTCCACTGAATCACTGAAGTAAGGACACCACCACCACCACCGGAATCATCAGCTCTGCATACCTTTGAAGTGCGTCCCAGGCTCGACGTCGGCGATGGACACAAATACCATAAACTCGGGTAGTATCACCGCCACAAGTACAAGTACCTCACGGTACCGAGTATAGTGTTAGCTCTCAAACTCTGCGAGACATCATCTTCGCCTCCAGCATCCCATGTACTGGAGCCTAAGAATCCCACAGGACACACCCGACGTGACGTACGTGATGCGGCTAAACGGCAAGCCCAAACCACTACAAGAGCAGACTCGATCAAGGAGTCCCTGTCAAGGCCTATCATAGGCCGTTCTCCCGCAAGGGTTCAATCAAACCATTGACTCAGTCTTGAAAGGCCCGCGCATCCAAGACTCTGGTCTCGACGCTCAGCAGCCGTTCTAGAATTTATTTGATTTGTAACAGTTAGAATATTAAAAGAAAGGTTGTTTTATCTGCTACGCTTATCACGTTGAAAGCTAACTGCAAGTTCATGAGCGACTCACTACTACTTCATTTAGTACCAAAATGGTTAAAACAAATTAATAAATAAAAGGGTAGTTTTCAAACCGTCAAGGCAGAGCGACTAGGACTATCCCACATCTGATTTTAGGATTCATGTAGAAATTTAATTAAAAAAATAATAAGAATTCAAAGTAATTGTCAAATTCACGTATTTTATGCCATTTACCGCCCCGTTGGTCGAGTGGTTAGCGCAGACGCCTAACGTGTCACGGCGCAATAAGGCTCGGGTTTGATACCCGGCAGAGATAGGCATTTATGTGATGAGCATAGATGTCAGTGTTTCTGGGTTTGGTCGTTTATTAATTATATTCTCAGTATTTATATTTATATATAATAAAAACATTAATAAAAAACTAGATAAGCTACCCAAAGTAGGCACTCAAAGATCACATCGACAATCACTATTTATCCCTGCAGAGCTTCAGCTCTCAAACGACTATGACACGATAATTCATAAACCTAACTCTTGTTTACTAAGATATAGGAGTTGATGCCTACTAATTATTCAGAAATACTCTCGACTCCTAACAGTACAATATTTTGCGATATTCAAAAGGAGTGGGGTGATACAGAAAATAGAATCGCTGTGATTGCATTACACAAAGTAGGTATAGAGCAAAATGCAATTTTTAAAACTCTCCATACACTTGGTATTAGTCAAATGTTTGCGTACCGGGCTATTAATAGGTACAATGAGACTTCCTTCGTTTTGTGACAGAGAAAGATCTGGTCGTCCACGTAGTGTTCGTACGAAAAAGGTGGTCAAAGCAGTAAAGTAAAGAATTCGAAGAAATCCTGTCCGAAAGCAAAAGATTTTATCTCGAGAAATAAATGAAGATATCTCCTACAACCATGTCGCGTATTTTAAGAGATGACTTAAGCCTTGCAGCCTATAAGAGACGCACTGGTCATTTTTTAACTGATAAATTAAAGATGAACATTTTGGAAAAATCGAAACAAATAGGAGAATGTACAGGTACATAATGATCCCCCTAAGGAAAAAACTTGTAACAGTGAAAATATCAAACATTGTGTAAACTTTTGATATTCATAAATAAGCTGGTTTATATATTTCTACCGATTACTGAACATAGAAGTAAGTAAAATATTGATAATATTTTTCTATTTCATATTTTGTAAAGGTTTAGTAAAGGATCATTTTGGACACCAGGGTGATAAATATTTTGCCTATTATATTTAGTTGACGATGACGGTTGATATATTTGAACAAAGAAAGAGGTAAAATGATCCAGGATCATATTGCTCTTCATATAGAAGGATCATTATGCCCCAAAACACACAACAAGTAACGTCACACAATTGGCAGAACTTTGTTTAAAGATAGCACTAAATACTGGCACAAACAGTTTTACCACCAAAAATAGACAAAAATATAGACTTAAAAGGATACATAATATTGGAAATGGTCTTACATAAGATTTTACTCTACTAATTAGTCGACAGACTGCAACGTGAGCATTACCCGACTTTAGTGATGGTTTGGTGGGGTGGTAGCTATGAAGAAGTGACTGAGCCATATTTTTGTGAAAAAGATATCAAAACATCGGCACAAGTGTATCAAGATACCATTCTTGAGAAGGTAGTTAAGCCCTTTAATAACACCATGTTCAATAACCAAGTATGGTCCTTCCAGCAAGACTCAGCCCCGGATCATAAAACTCGGTCCACGCAGTCTTGGTTGCAAGCGAACATCTCGGACTTCATCAGAGCTGCCGACTGGCCGTCGTCTAGTCCCGATCTTAATCCGCTGGATTATGATTTATGGTCAGTTTTAGATAGTACAGCTTGCTCTAAACGTAATGATAATTTGGAGTCCCTAAAACAATGCATACGATTGGCAGTGAAGAATTTCCCTGTGGAAAAAGCACATGCTTCTATTGATAACTGGTCTCAACGTCTAAACGACTGTATTGCAGCCAATGGCCACCACTTCTAATAAGCTTTTTATATTTTTAATTGTTTTATATTTGTGTATTAAACTAACACACTGTAAAAGTAGTAAATGCTATTTTGCAGATTTTTTTTTTGTTACAATATTTATGGCAAGACTAGGTATACATAATATAATGAAATTTTATCGAGGCAAAAGATATTCATTAATAAAATAAACCAAGTTTATATTTCAATAAAGTGACACTCTCCTTAAAATAAGTTTCTCTAACATAAATTTGGTAGTATTTCAAAACTAAATCACGATTTACATGCGATATCGTTCGATGTTGGCTTATTTTCTAAGACAATACATATTTTTTATTCATTCCAGAAAATCGCATATATTCACGGAAAAATTGGTCTATGATAACAAAAAAAGGAAAACATAAGGAATAAGTTGTTTTTTTAAGATATCTTATAATTTGAGCAAAAGAGGAGGGGGCTAGGGCACTGTTTAAGATGATGGTACTGGTAAGAGCTTGTATTTTATCAAAAAATGCTTTTTAAATTTTATTGAAAAATCTAAATTAAAACGGTAAAAAAAAAATAAGTGTTGTTTATCGCAAAAAAAAAATAGAATAAAGGCTTAATTAATAAAATCAACTCAGTCACGTAAGTTCTGATGCTGAAGATGTAAGGCATACGGTCTTACAGTATTTCTTTAGGTGTCCCGGATATAGTATTTGGGGAGCGTCTTAATAAAACGACATGTGAATAACGACTAGTATATTCCTTATAAAGCCATGCACACATACCCTCATATATTATTATACTGATACCCACTACATCTCCCCCCTTTACACAAGGAAAACACTATATTATTTTTCCAGAAAACACAATACTATCTTTCCAATATTACCCCCTTAAAAATTATGAAAAATATAAAAAAAATAAAAAAACTTATATTATAATGAATTAATAACAGTAAAAAATATATATGTGTATATATATATATATATATATATATATATATATATATATATATATATATAAACATATGTACATATATATTTTATTCTACAAAGATTTGAAACTAAAACTCAATCATATCCAAATCGAATTGGAGGACGAACAATCCTACCACTCTTAGTCTTTTTTAAAGATTGTGGGGGTGGTGTCTGCACCGCACTTGGACACTTAGTGTTGTTACTGTTACTGCCTGTTGCTATGTTATGGTCAGAATCAAAATCCCATTCTAATTTATTAAATGGATCTGAATGAATGTTCTTGTGTAATTTAAAATTTTGTGAAAGCGGCGTTTTTATGATATCTTGTCTATTTCGTCTATAAACTCCCCCATTTTCAGTTTTTACCCAGTAAGAACGATCACCAATAGCTGTACCTAAAATATGAGATTTTACCCATTTGTTTTTCTGTTTGATTCTTACAAAATCATTCGCTTTTAATGGAGGCAATGCCTTACACCCTCGGTCATAATAGGTTTTATAAAGATGTATTCGTCTTGATCGGTCTTCGATTACATTTTGATATTTTATAGGCTCTGGTTTAAGTTTTGAATGTTTAACTGGCAATCTTGTGTTCAAACGGCGACTCATTAGTAACTGTGCAGGTGACCAATTTTCCCCTGTAATAGGCGTATTTCGAAAATTTAATAGTGCGAGTTTCCAGTCCTCCCCACTCTCATGTGCTTTACTCATAATCAACTTAACCGTTCTTATATTTCGCTCAGCAAGACCATTAGATCTCGGATACAACGGAGAACTAGTAACATGAATAAATCCCCAAGTCTTTGTAAAATTTTTAAATTGTTCAGACGTGAACTGTGTACCATTATCAGTCACCAATTTTTTAGGTATTCCAAATCTACTATAAATATCTCTAAAAACGTTAATTACGGCCTGACTTGTTAAGTTTACTATATTAAATACCTCCACAAATTTTGAATAATAGTCAACCACTAAAATATAATACTTTTGATGAAATTCAAAAATATCCGCTGCTATAACTTCCCACGGCACAGCAGGCACGGGATGCGGCTTTAACGGCTCCCGCGGGTTGTCGGCGCGGTGCCGCTGGCACGTGTCACACGCTTGCACTATATTCTCGATATCAGAGTTCATTCCCGGCCACCACATCACATCTCTTGCACGACGTTGACATTTCTCGATACCCATGTGACCTTCATGTATCCGTCGAAGCATTTCATTACGAAGAGATTTCGGTATGACCACCCTACTATTTCTAAACAAAATTCCTTTAATAAAATGAAGATCACTCCTAACTACCCAATATTGTTTTACATTTTCATCGATCTCCCTTTTGTTATTCGGCCATCCCTTAGTATAGTAGCTATAAATATTCGTTAATACAGCATCTTTGGCACTTTCATCCTTAATACGGTTTAACATTTCTGGCGAAGCTTCTACGTTTTCATACAAAGAGTTTGCATGAATCATTACGTCCTTACAAACATCCTCATCTGTTCCTTTTTCCTGTGCAGCGCGAGAGAGTGTGTCCGCTATAAACAATAATTTTCTAGGTTTGTATATTAATTTAATCGAATAATGTTGTAATTTTAACAACATTCTTTGAAGACGAGCAGGTGCATCGTTTAATGCTTTTTTAAAAATTGCCTCTAAAGGCTTATGATCACTCTCCACAGTTATTTTATCGTAACCATAAATATACTGATGAAAACGTGTGCAGCCGAAAACAACAGCGAGTAATTCCTTCTCTATTTGCGCCCATCGTTGCTCAGTCGGTGTGAGCGTGCGCGCCGCGTACGCCACTGGCCGGCCCGCTTGCATCAAGCACGCCCCGAGACCGTGTGCACTGGCATCCACTGATACTGTCACGGTCTCTTTAGGGTTAAAATATTTTAATACAGGGGCCGAAGAAATTTTTAATTTTAATAAATTAAATGCAACATCATGATATCTCAACCATTCAAAGTTAACATTTTTGCAAAGTAATTCACGTAAAGGCGACGATAGTTCCGAATAATTAGGAATAAACCTTGATAAGTAGTTTGTTACTCCTAAAAATCTTTCCAAAGCCTTTTTATCCATCGGTTTCTGAATATTTAATATTGCACTAACTCGACTTTTTTCTGGTAACATTCCTTTAGAACTAAAAACATGTCCTAAGAATGTTACTTGCGTTACCCCAAACTCGCATTTATTTCTATTAAACTTAACCCCATTATTTTTCGCTCTATTAATCACCTCATTTAACCGTCTATCGTGTTCTTCCTTAGAACAACCCCAAATCAAAATGTCATCAATGAAAACCTCCACACCGTCCATTTTAAATATCTTACACATTTCGTTGTGAAACATTTCTGGAGCACAATTTATTCCAAAAGGCATTCGCAGAAATCTATAGCGCCCATAGGGCGTCGAGAAAGTACATAGTTTTGAGCTATATTCATCTAAATTCAGCATCCAGAAACCATTTTTAGCATCACATTTGGAAAAATACTTAGCACCCGATAAGTTACTCGCAATTTCATCTAGGGTTGGCAACTGAAAATGGCTTCGTTTAACAGCCTTGTTTAAGTTTCGTGGATCTAAACACACACGAAGTTTTTTATCCGGTTTTTCAATTACCACAATATTTGAAACCCAGTCCGTTGGTCCATCTTCTTTCTTAATAATATTAAACTTAACCATATTTTCTAATTCCACTTTTAACCGACTTTGTAATTTAATGGGAATTTTTCGAGATACGCTAACAACAGGCAGTACGGTTTTGTCAATTATTATTTTACAAACAGACGGCAAACTCCCAATACCTTCAAAAATTGACTCAAAGCCATTCCTTTGTGATGACAATTCATTTAATCTACATATAAGCTTTAAATTTACACATGCCTTTAATCCGAGCAAGTTGTTACAATCATTATTTAAAACATACATTTTTTCACACCACTTGTTATCATTAAAGTTTAAGCTGGCATTAAAATATCCAATAACACACAACTGATTTTTACTAATTTCTCTTAAAATTGTTTTACATTTAATTATTTTGTTTATATTAAAACCGGCTTTTTTAAATGTATATAACGACATTACCGATGCCTCAGCACCACTATCTAATTTAAATTTAATACAAACTCCATTAACATTAATAGTTTCAGTCCATGAACAACTCGAATCACTCGAAGCTTCAATAGAAATATTGTCCATTAATAACTCACCGTCTCCGTTGTAAAATTGTTCATCACTATTTACCTGTTGAAAACAATCATTATCTTGGTTTATCGTTGAGTCGTTGACAATTTCCCGCGTAAATTTAATACGACAACACTTAGCGTAATGACCGATTCTATTGCAACGAAAACATTTAATCGAGTACGCAGGACAACGCACTTTATAACCGTGTCGATAACCACACTTTGCACAAACACTTTCACTGAACCGACGCGGGATGTCAGCGGCTTGCCCGCGTCGCTCCTGCCAACCAGCGTCCACAGCGCCCCCAGGCGCCGGCCGGCCGCGTCCACGCCGCACCTGCTCCAGCGCTGGCGACAGGTCGGCGCGCGCACTGCACGCCGCCGCTTGCTCACTCGCTCGCTCCGCCGCACGACACCATGCACTCGCCTCTTCTAATGTTATTGATGATCGCGCTAAAAGTTTTTCACGCATTTGTATGTCTTTTAAACCACGAATCATTTGTGTTAATATTAGACTATTCTTCAACGTACTGAACTCACAACTCGAACTTAATCTTTTAAGCGATCCTACAAACTTGTCGACTGTCTGATCGTTTTGATATGTCTCGAAAAATGTATGACGTTCATAATTAATATTTTTTTTCGGATCACAGTATTCACTATACTTTTTTCGTAATATTTTGTAATCACTTTTCTCGTGTTCTTTTATTTCAATCTCCTCTATAATTTCTCGGCCAAATGTTCCTATGCAATGCATAAATAGACCATATTTTTCTTTTTCACATGACGATTCCTTTCCCGTAGCAATTAAAAAATAGTCAAACGCCGTTTGCCACTCCCTCCAATTAGTAGCCATATTGCCATCTTGTCTCATCGGTGGCGGTTGTTGTATCGCCGCATAAACACTTTTATCACCTTTACTTTCGTACGCCATTATTTATAAATACATTTAACAAAAACATATAATCAATTTTCAAAACCGTTTGTTAATTTACTCTAAAAGCCACACCTGACACCATATAGTATTTGGGGAGCGTCTTAATAAAACGACATGTGAATAACGACTAGTATATTCCTTATAAAGCCATGCACACATACCCTCATATATTATTATACTGATACCCACTACACCGGAGATACAAAGGATTTAAAGAATATTGGACTTGTTGTGTAAGGAACTAGGGCTAAACAAGGATAGCGGGTTACCTGCGTTCTTTGGTTTCCTACTCGTAACACGCCGCTGGTAAGCTACCTTATTGCAACTGTTTAGGCGTTTGTCCTTGTTTTAAATCTAGATTGATCGATTTGATGATTCGCCAATCATTGTCTATAATCGGGATTAAATAATCGACCGTAATCGGACGATGCGGAGTACTAAGAAGCAAGAAAACCTTCTTTCGTAACTGTTACTTTTCTATATTTTTTATTAGGTAGGTAACCGCATTTTAGGATATTAAGAAAAAAGTAGGAAAATGATGCGTTCAAATTAAAACTAGTAAAACTAAACCTACCAGGACTTAAGGTCTATATAAAACTTAAGTACACTATTTATCAAAGCGAACGTGACTTTACATACTCTGAATAATTAATATTAACTATAAGCATGGCATTCATTCTGCCAGTCATTATTGAAGTGCACAGCAGCGTAACGGCACATCACATAATTCAAAGGTAAAGCTATATTACTACATATTTATTAGTTAAATAAATTTTTGTAAGTACTAATATATAGACATATGTATTAAGTATTTTGACAATTCTTGTAATTAGAATAACTAAGAGGCATATGGTATTAAAATGTATACAAACGCTAGATATAGTAATAGGGACGGGATTGATTAAACGTGAGCACTTAAAGCTGTATGTAATTATTTTAAAATTTTAAAGTCAATTAATCTTAACCTGAGTTAATTTTAGTTCCAAATGAAATTCAGAAGCCTATTATGTCCTTACCGTCGAAATCTAGTATTTCGAATTATAAAAGTAAGTTTAAACTTTAGTTAGAATGACAATCAGACTAACAAAGCGTAAAAAAATAAAATGCTTTGCATGAAAAAAAAATATATTAAAATAACTTGTGTCACGTTTTAAGAAATTTGATATTATTGTATGACCATATATCAATAAATGAATCAGCATTTTAGAATTATGTTGTAATTGTAAATGTACTTTAAATTATTAACACACTTAATTATGCTTTTCTGCAATCTCGTGTTACATATTCGCATTAATTTATAAATTTATTCATATTAAAGAGAAAACAACCGATTCATCGTTAGAGTAGGTATAGGTAGAGTAGGGTATGTTTATATATATATATATATATATATATATATATATATATATATATATATATATATATATATATATATGTATATATATAGTTTGAAATTTCGCATAGGGGTTCGCTTTAGGGCTGAATTTAATGATGATCATCCAATTCAATGTCGGATCATTATTAATTGGTTAAGAAATGTGAATGTAATATGTGAAATTCTACCAAAATGTTATTTTAATATGAGGTTAATAACCAGATGAGAGGTGGGCCACCAGGTTATCGAAGCTCAAAGACATCGACAAATTGATAGTTACGGATGCGTTGTCACCATTGAGAATTAAGGAAAGAAAGAAAAAGAATAAGGGTGAGGGGTTGTGCTTCCGACTCTAAATCTGACTGCATGAAATGTATCCATAACAGCTAATTTAGTCAATATACCGTGATAGGATGGCTTTAGCGTAAAGGGTTCGATCGAGCCGTAGGTAACCAATTCGGTTAAATATCAACAGTATTAATATATATTTTTTTCATATGGACATTAGCTGTAGCTGTCAGAAAGTAGGTATAAAAATATAATATAAGTGAAACATATTTTTTTTTGTATGATAGTTGTATTCATATTTTACATTTTCAACTCTACATTTATAGCTTTAATTAAATGTGTACCTACACATGAGTATTTAATATAAAATACTGAATAAATAATATTTATTATTAATGTATACAAATAAAAAAAAGCAATAAGGACTCAAAACATTACAGTTAAAGTTTAAGTTTTATAAAATATTGGACATTCCCAGCGGCTTCGCCCGAGCTATATAGGAAAAAAAGTCTTGTTATGTAGGCCAAATGGTTTTTACATTTACTTACTCAGGTAAAGTACTTTATAAGGGATAGCTGTTACCCGTGACTGCGTCCACGTAGACTGTCAAAATTATATTTATATGGCTTATGATCATAGCCATAAAGAGTCACGGGCAACAGCTAGTGATAAATATAATATAAATCCCTGTATCATAGTATTAGTGATTGTATATCCTTTTAACTCTAAATGTTTATATTTATTAATATTCGTATATATATGACAAAGTCTTGAACCATGTTACTTAATTCATTTATAATTTATTACATTGTCGAAATTTTCACCCCGATCCTTATTTTTTCTCTAATTAATTAAAGACTATGTATTAAATATAGCCTATCAGGGACAACGTAGAAATCTAAGGATAAAGGATTTTTTATATCGATGTAGTAGTTTCGGAGCCTATTCAATTCAAACAAACAATCAAGTATTTTATTATTTTAGTATAGTAGTAGAATTATTATATATATATAGATATATTATAGTAGTATTATATACTTTCCTCTTTATTATTTTAGTATAGGTCAGTCACCAACCAAAATATTATACCCCTATCTTCAATCTTTTAAAAAATATTATTAACCTTTAGTTATTTAAATTAATTAATAAAATTTTAAATATTTATACGGGTCAATGTAATTAATAAAATAGTGCATAATATTTTTTATTCTTCTAGTATTGTCTTAGGTGTGCACTTAAAAGAAGAACCAAATCAATTTTGACGATTTTTTCGATTTATATTATTTCATCGATTATTCCTAGTTAAACAATACATTGAGTTATATTTCCTGTTTTCCATTACAATGTAATAAATACGGTTCATTGTATTAATTTAAAAGGGTAAAATGTTAATAAAACAATTGTATGTAAATAAGTAAATTTTAAATATTTATACTAAAAAAATATAATTTACTATCCCATTGGCCATTGTATATATTTATTTTTATTTGTTTTCTATTATCTTGATAAAGGTATTAAAAGTTTTCAAAGTTGCTAAATATTGATATAATATTAACATTCACTAATTTGAACATTTTTTTTTTTATATATATTTTTATTAGCAGCATGTACATGTAAGTATCCCTGTATAATAAATCTCTCAATATATTCTATTCTATATAGCCGTTATGGCTGTATTAATAGGACAACCAATTAAGGCCGATTTATTTTGTATTTATATTTTAAATTAAGTTTCAGAGGTGAAGTAATTACTAGAACGGTTTTTTTATTCCTAATATCACTTATAAATAAATTCAAAATCTACTCTAAGTCTTTCATTCTTGGCACTAATTAAGATATTAATATATTCACAATATAAGAATAATTTTAATGTCATAAAGAACATACATAAAGGTTATATAATCACTTACATTATACATAACTTTAATATATTGTTTTAAATATTAAATACTATCAGATATACTTTCTATATTGATAAAGTTTCGTAATTTGCGGAGTCACCGTCCAAAATATCAAGAGCATGGTAAACGCCTTTTAAACAAGATGCAATGCAATTTGTAACTGTGTAACGAGCACATACCTACCTTGATTGCCACACCGCGTGATTTTTACCGTCGCGATGAAAAAAAATGTATTATCAAGCCAGTTGTTCATTACGTCAACAAGAGTTCAGACGCGATTCACACCATTGTTTCTTTTACGAACTAAATAACTAATAAATATATTTATACCGTGAGAACACGAACAACATTCAAGGTATTTAATCTTTTTATACATGTTACAATTTATAGGTTTTAAAGAGGAGAGACGAGTTATTCTAACTTCACCTTTGACCCTTCAAATATAACTCTTTTAAGCGTACGGATGTTTTGATACTCGTACATTACGCATTTTTCATTTACCAGACACGACGATGGAAGAGATGTCGCCACAAGTGGATTTGTCAACCCTGAGCAAATCCAGAGACGCTAACTGGCCAGCAGTCCTTTTTTATATTCACGTCCATCTGCTCTCCTTATATGGAATATGGCTTCTAATCTTCGAAGCAAAGTTCCTGACAATTATTTTTTGTAAGTTAAAGACTTCTATACCTAATATAAAAAGTTTTAAATTATTCTCACTGAGGTAGTGTGTGATTATTGATTAATGTGTGTTTTTGTGAGTTGTACATCCTGTTTATTATATTCTCGTATAATATACTATATTTGGATTCGTGGTCAAAAATACATTACTGTTCTTATAAATAATCAAGTCAATAGTAATAACTAGGTAGTCGTAAAATAAATTAGTATTGAGCCTAAGTTCGTATATTATTGATACGAATCACACATATATCTATTTTATAAATTGATAATTATAATACCAACTACTATAGGTCCAGCCCTGGTCAAAATACGAGTTTATAATGCTTCTTACATTTGATGCTTTACCACAGAAATTATTTGTTTGATTAGTTTTTTTCTTTCTACTGTGTTTATTTTTTGTTATGTTATTAACGTACCCGACCGCTTGCATGTTAATAAAAACTCTTTTTCGTCTAAGGATAACTGGGAGAGATCTCTTAAAGAGATAAGTTAAGCCTTTGTACACTTTTTTTTTGCAATGTAAAAATTTCTGTATTGTATTTTTTTGGTACATAAATAAATAAATAAAATAATTTTGCATAATAGTTTAGTACAATGATACTTAATAAATTTGATATGTAATAATGATAACGGTAGTTTTCACTGTTTAGTAATTAATGTAATATAATCTAACGTATTACAGTTTACTTAATATGTTGTTTTCAGTGATTTTATTGGTATCAATAGCCATATTAGGAGTGACCGTGGGCGCGCACAGACTCTGGGCTCACTCTACTTATCAGGCCAGTACAGGACTGCGAATAACTTTGATGCTCTTACAGACACTGGCTGGACAAGTAAGTAGACATGTACCTACTGTACAATAACTAGATACAAACGTATGGTCTAGCTCTAACATTGAATACTACAAGCCTACATACAATGCATTATATTCCCGATAGCGGCGTGATATTGTAAGGTTGTAGAATGATCTGACATAGCTTATACCTTATAGCTTATAACATAGCTTATAGCTTATACCATTTTAAATATCGGGGAAAAAATTAGAGACATTCTTAATAGTTCAAGAAATTTAAACAAACAACAATCAAGCAAACAACAAAATATCGTTAACCTTATATCACACGTCAAAGTAGTATAAAATAAATAATCAATACTTTAATAACTCATATATTCAATGGTGTTTACATTGGCGTTTTGACGAGTTCTACCTACGTAAAACGTACCTCAATCAAAAGGAATATTCTCTACTTTCAAGATGTGTAGGTTGCTTTTGTCTTTAGGTAACCATAACATTGAGCCTACCTTGCAGTACACATGGAAGATAGTCTAAATGTTCGAGTTAACCCTATATGACCCCTATGGTAAGTAAACAGGTAAGATCCCTGCTTCTAATGTGGGATTGTCACTTTCTCAAATTACTAGACCGGATTATATGATACGGTTCGTGGCACTTGCATTCGGATTTTGATTCTTTTCGGGGATAATTTAGTTTAGTTTAGTTTTTGATTCAGCTATATCGCGGCACATGTAGAGCTCTATTTATTAAAGTACGAGGCAACGCTGCCGCCGTCCGGTGTACGTAATCTGTCTAAACACCTTAGTTATTAAGCAGTATTCAATCGTTCGTTTTTCCATCACGTTTTGAATTTTAAACTACAAAAGGATTATTTTGATTTAATATATATATCCTGTATTTAATGTATCCTGTATGCAACAGATTGTTTAGGTATCATACGAGGTATCAGGGCGAGTTGAACACTTCTGACAATGGGCTTATATCAGTATTACTGAATTTATACTTAGATAAGTTGACAACTGGTGATTTTTTTTAAGAGTAAAGTAGTACAAATTCTCACAATTTTTACACTTAAATAAACAAAGATTTTTGTACGCATCTAACTCGCGTATAATTAATTTTATATTTTACATTATTAACTTAAATTTAACCTGACATTTAACCCGAGGTATTCATAATAGAATTCTCTTACTGCAAAGTCTAATATGACAGTCTCTCTATTGTTTAAAACACTAACTACACTATATTGACACTGCTTACAAACACACTAAACTGTTTACTATTTAAACCGTTTGCTATTTAAACTGTTTACTATCACTGTTACACTTTATTATACTAGTTCTGTTACACAACTTAGTCTCTGCCTTCTCGATGATGGGAGACGATTTATATATTCAGTACTCTTAATCAAATCAGTATCCAATATTACAATTATTTACTCAGACAAGTAAACTTCTATACAAACATTACAAGAGTTTTAGTCTAACCAACAACTGATATCTTTATTTTTATATCAAAACCTACCCTCCAATTATATAAAAGTGACAATTCATATGGAAAGAAAACCGATACAGACAATTAATATCTTTTTTTTTTAATATTAAATTATTATGTTATTCATTTATATTTTTAAACCTATTTTCAAATAGACCGTATGATTATACTAACAACTTTATGTAACTAAGTAAAATGTATTAAAGGAACTCCATAATAGTAGGAAACTTGAGATCGGATAATAATTAAATAATATAAAACTTACAAAACTAATTTATTTCATAAGCTATATTGAAGTTTTAAAATAACTGTTTTATTGTATTTTCAGGGTCCCATTTATGACTGGGTTCAACACCACAGGTTACATCATGCCTACTTTAAAACAGATTCTGATCCTCATAATTCAACAAGGGGCTTTCTATACGCACATTTCTTAACACGCCTGCAAAGCCTCAGTCCCCACACGGAAGCTTTGAAAAATTCAATTGACATGTCAGATCTCGATAAAGATGAAGTCGTTATGTTCCAAAAAAGGTGATATTTTACACTGAATGCAGAAGAAATATGTTGATTTTAATATTTTTAACGTTTTAAACTAATTATTAATCATATCTGTTAAAGTTATTATTAATCATATCTATAGTCTTTAAAGAACCCATTTTTGAAATTTGTAGAACTTTAAACAATGGTATCTGCAGTATTACTTACTTTAAAAGTAAACAGAAGCCTCCTAGTCCTGTGATAAAAAAATATTCTAACAGCTTTGTTATTTAATAAATAATTAAAAATATTTACTTTATGTATTCCCAACGTTTTGACTCGGTTTTACTTTGTTACTTAATTATTTTTTATTTAATTACTTAATTTTACTTAATTACTTATTATTATTAGTTACTTAATTATTAACAAATTATGCCGTGAGTTAACTTATGATTTAATTAATTACAGATTTTATTGGGTCTTGTATGGAATCTTTTTTGTATTAATACCATTAAATGCTCCTCTTGAATATTGGGAGGAATCGATTTTGTGCACCGCATTTGTAATTGGTGGTCTTCGCTACGGTCTAATATTACACACTTCTTGGTTATGTGAAAGCGGTGTATGTGTTTGGGGTTTACAAGAAGGGGAAAAGTAAGTACTTAAAATATTGATTAAACATTGTATATATGCCATAATTCTAAAAGGTTTTTATTATATTTTACTTTTAATATGTATATCCGATCAACCGTGCTAATAGTATTGAAATCTATCGTATTCAATTTAGTTAACATGATTTGGAAAAGTACATAAACCAATCGTTAACTTGATAAAAATTAATATTTCCGTGAAAAAAGTCCCTCACCAATTTAAAAGAAGACGCTGCAACTAACAGTGTCAGAATACTGTAGTTATTAATTGCCTAAATTTGATCTCTGCTTCTTTTATCCGATTAACGGAAGCGAAGCGTGTGACCAAAATCTAGCAATGTATAAATACCTACGAAAAGGATTTGATTTACATAATTTGTTGTTTGTTGTAGATATCCACCTGATTCCAATACTGTGTTTATATTGAACAGAAGTTACTGGCCAGAATACCACTACATATATCCTCAGGATTATAAATCAGGAGAATTCGGAACTTATGGTAAGTAACTTCTTTGGATCCAATCGTGGCAAATGATAAGTTAGGGATCTGAGACTTACCTTACGTCCTGAATCGATCTATAATATTACAAGTAAGTTCTAGCCTTAGACAGCATATACAGTGACGATCTTTTAAAACTACGTTTTCGTTTATATACAATTATCCAAAACTTTATAGGTATTTTCTCGTAACTTTACGGTGGGCATAATATGTTAAAAAGTAATTTGAAATTTATATCTAAAACTCTAGCAATACAAAAAAATATTTCTCAAATGTTTAGGATGAAACTTCAAGGTCAACAAAAACTGTTATATACATTTACTCAAATTAAAAATAAAATGTCCTTTCGTGGACACTTATCTACCAAGGTAAGTCGACAAGAAAATAATGGCAGAAAATTTATTTATTACGAATGCTGCCGGGCATAAAACAGGTATACGACGTTTTCCAATCTTATTTTGAAAAAAGAAGGTCCGGAATTTCCCTAATCTAAAAATCAACGACTCTTCACATTTCTTTTAACAGCACCACGTTCAAAATCAGAACAAAACTGTAATTATTTTTACAAATTTATTGTTGTATATACATCATAGTACGTATTTTTATTTGCTCATATATTTATTATTTTGCCTGTTATCCTCAATTATAAACAAAATAACAATTTTTTTTCAGGATCTGGATGCTCAACGGCATTTATAAGAGTATTCGCAGCATTAGGATTAGCACATTCCCTGCGCACTTTAGAATCAAGCTCGTTACAACTTGCTCTGGCGGAAGCTGTAAAAACAAAGCGACCCTTATCTGATTGCCTTGAAGGAGCCGTCAGCAAACATATTTTACCTGAAGATCATTTCTTACAGGATAAATAATAAAGCATAGTTTTATGTGTAATATTTTTTTATTTTTACCTGTGCATTCAACCATTGCTTAATAACTAATAGTTGTTTCGATGTGCTAATTAAAAAGGTTATTTAATCGCTCGTGCAAAATTCTGCTATACTCTTTACGCTTTTTCCAGCAATATTCCATAATACCTGTAAGATTTTAAACGTGTTGTAGTTTACTGAATAATAATTAAAGATAAATATGTTATATGTAACCTAAAACACATAGACATTGGTTAGGATTTTCGAAAAATTTACAGAAGTTCAACGTAACTGACGTGTCTGTTCCTAAAATTATTAAGCAAATCACAACTTAAGTAGACGGTCAAGCAAATTTTTTGCCCTCAATGTTTAATATGTAATATGTCTTGTTACTGGAAGAATTTATATTACATAAATATTATGTTCAGAAATACCGAGATGATGGATTTTTTAGAATGCCTTGCGCAGTTGCAATATTTTTTTAAACAAAAAGTGGTTTCGTTAAGCTATTTATATTATTAGTTAAATAATAAAAATTATACTGGTAAAGAAGAACCCTATTCGAATAGCTTTTCGGGAACTAATAAACAAGGTAATTCTGACATAGCCAAGAAAGAACCTGGTACCACCAATTAAGCGTTGAAACTTTTGAATATTATAATGTTTTTGTATTACTGTTAAAAAAATCTAGCTTTTCAACTACAACGTAAGCTAATGAATGTGGGATGATGACAATGACTGACCTGATTATCCCTTCATGCCGATTGTAGATTATATAATTTTAGATATGATGTTGGCTACAATTAATTGTAGTCTTAAATATGTTTATATATATTTATGATATATTGACAAATAATACCTATTAATAATGAGTGTTACTATTTGTATCAGCAATGTTACGGAATTATTAGGGAATAAATGATAATTATACACTTCAGAAGCGGTGTTTTACTACTACGCTGGATCATGAATATAACAAATTCTCTAAAGAAGGCGTTTTAAAAAGCTATAAAAATTGCTTATAGCCAAAATAAACACAAATTGAGAGTAAATTTTCTAAGAAGCCCATAGTCTCTCGGCCATATAGCAGGACAATAGTAATAAAGAGATTAGTCAGACAGTCAGATAGGTATTTCACGTCACAGGAGCAATTTGGGGTCTCTAAAATATATTATTAAGATAACAAATTGCCTAAGTTATTAAGCATGGGTTATGATTATTATTTGCAAATGACGTGAGTATAGTTTAATTTATTCGTGAGAAAAAAAATGTACTTTTTTTTTTTTTTTTTTTTTTTTTATATGTTCCAGGGCAATGCTTGACTACATTCCACCTGATGGTAAGTGGAATGTAGTCTTAGATGGTAAGTCGCATTGCCCTAGCAACCTATTCACTCTTCTCTTGAAGACACCCACATTATATTTGGCCGGAAATACCGACGCAGGCAATTTGTTCCACTCCTTCGCTGTACGCACTAAAAATGAGGAAGCAAAGCGCTTCGTTCGGACAGGTGGAATGTCCACAACAAAAGGATGGATACCTGCCGTGCGTCGGGACGTCCGGTGATGGAAGGGGGACGGGGGAATTAACTCGTGTAATTCCTGCGCACACTCACCAAAATGTATCCTATAGAATACTGAGAGGCTAGCAATTTTACGCCTATGTTCAAGGCTTTGGAGGTCGGCTTCGACCAATTCGGGATCGCCTATAAGCCTCTTTGCTCGCCTCTCAATTGAGTCCAGAACCGCAAGATGAGACTTTGCGGCACCAGCAAATATGTGGCCACAGTACTCTACACACGACCGGATCTGTGCTTTGTATAAAACAAGAAGCTGTCCCGGTGTAAAGTACTGCCGAACCTTCGCAAGAACGGCAAGCTTTGCTGCTGCTGCTCTTGCTCTGGACTCAATGAACCGACCAAAGTTGAGGTTCGAGGAAATCTCTAAGCCTAACAACTGAAGCCGGTCACTGTATTCCAAGGATACATTCTGGAAAGTAGGAGCCAAGGTGAAAGGGCTCCTTTTGGCGGTGAATAGACACGTCTGCGTTTTGGTGGCATTGAACTTGACAAGATTGGCATTGCTCCATGCGGAGACTGCCTGAAGTTTGTCATTCAAACGTTGCACCATGGCTTCTCTTTCAGACTGTACTTGATCTCGACTAGCCCGAGTACTCGGCAGATATCTTTCTACAACTGTGCTGTCGTCTGCATACCCATAGATACCGGGCTTCAACAGATCATTAATGTGCAGCAGAAACAGAGTTGCAGAAAGAACGGACCCCTGAGGCACTCCGGCATTTATTGTCAAGGATTCCGAGGAACACCCGTCGACAACTACTCGGAGAGATCTGTGGCTCAGAAAGTCCGTTACCCAGCCGATCAGACCAGGAGATATACCGTACGCTGAAAGCTTGCATATAAGGCTCGCATGCCAGACCCTGTCAAATGCCCTCGAGACGTCCAGAGAGACGGCTTAAATATTTCGAAATGCTGAGTGATACATACACACGCGCAGCTTAAAATAAATACTCAGTTTATTAACCTAAAGTAGAAGCTTTAATTTCCAGGCATAAACATGAAGTTTTTTTAAGTTTACATATAAGAAATATCTGTGTATAAATATATTTTTTTTAAGACAGTGGCAGGTCATCACTAATATTTCTATGCTCGAAGTCTTGTATGATATACTGTTGAGAAGACATCTAGAATAAGGTTCCACTAATAGGGACCTCAAGCCATACAGCGAAAACATAGAACTGCTTGAAAGTGTTTAAAAGAACAATTCATTTGATGACATTAGGTACATGGCGTGTACACCTTGTCTCCTATTTTATTAACTAAGGTGTTCTCATTTTTTTGCACTAAGAATGGTTGTATGCAAAGAACTACGGGCTCGTCAGAAGTTTTCAGTAACTTTCTATTTAGTTAAAATGCTACGTCCGTCAAAATAGTGTGATAACGGGATTCTTAGCATAAGTCTGTGTACCAAACAGATGTTTGGTATAGAAAAAATATTCTGAAAAATATTAATTCTGTGGATTCCACTCTCCATCATACACCGCCGTATTAAAACTTATGAACGCGTATAATTGATTAAGGTAATAAATCATCGCCATCGTTGAATTTGCGAAAATTCTTTACATAGGTACATAAAGTTACATCTACAGGAACAACATTTTTCGATACTGCATTAAATATTATAATGTTTCGCATTATATAATATATACCTAATAAAACAGATCCAAGAAGTCCAGCAATAATGACGCAAAGAGCTGTTTTTACATCAGCGGCGCGAGCAGAGGCGAAACCTGAGGGAGGAACACACTGCGGCATACCCGGCACCAGCGCAGCCTCCAAGCGTGCTAGAACTCCACTACTACGCATCTGCAAGAGACTATTCAAACAAACTTAGCATTGTTTAGACACACGAAAACTAGTTGAGTCTTCCAAGAGTAATTAACTTGAAACAACATAGGGAAGAAACACTTTATAAAAATGGGATGAGCTAGGAAATATTTGTGGTTTCGTAAATCTAAGCATCGTTTGGTATTTAAATTATATATAATTATAATCTTGGTTGAAATTTAAATATATATCCATCAGTCAGCTACAGGTACAATATAAATAACATTATAGTTTATAACTGGACGGAATCAATGACGGATTAGTTTAAAAAATATATTTATGGAATATTGAAGAGTGACAGAGTAAGGTAAATTTTTTAGTAAGGTACATTTGTTCTTCGTTCTTTGTAAGGTACATTTGTTCTTTCTTTCTGTTTAAAAGATTAAATGTAAAGATGTAAATAATACCTGACAAGAATAGGTCTAGCGTACGGTGAGTGCCTTGATAACGGGAACGCGAGTTGCGCGCGTGTAGAGTGCACGGGAAGTTCTCGTAGAGCACATCTCCCCCGGGCCTGGCTCAAAGATCTGCAAAAAATATTGATATAACTAATGAACAATTATCCTCTGAGTTTCCAACCTTATTTACATTTAGAGACAATAGGCACAGATACTCTAACTAGATACTATCGTTTTAGAAATTAAACAAAAACGTGATCAAATTGTTCAGATACCGGCGGGTAAGAAAAGGATTTTTTTTTAACTATGGGAATGTACAGGATAGGAAGTTTGCAATTAACTTATGAGAGCATTGACATTATATAATATATTAAAAATCTGACAGCCTTCTTATTTAAATTAGTGTAACTGATTCTACATACAATCGTTTATCAAATATTAAAAAATACCTTAGAGTAGAGCGTGCTACACGTTGGCCAGCAAAGAATGCGTAATCCTGTATCGCAGCTCGCACTAATCCTTCCTCCGCTGAGGATACTAGATTCTCTGCCTCCGAATACCCGCGAATATAAAATGCATTGAGTTGCGCGTCTTTTGTTAACTTCGCATAGATTTTTGTTACCAAGGGATATCATATGTTAATTTTAATATGTAAAAAAGTTCTTTTGTCATCAAAACAACGCAAATCTTATAAAAGTTGAAACTTAATAATAATTATAAAAGAAGCATTGAAGCAAAAATCTTATACAAAAACAAATAAGCTGATTAATCAAACATACTTACCATTAAGTACATTTGGTCAGCGCTATTTTTAACATAGCCGATCTTTAGGCTAGAAGATTGCAGCACATCTGCCACAGAGCCAACGCTGGCGACCCTTATTGATAGCACAGACGTTATAAAAGCTGCATATGAGTTATAAGTCACCAATGCAAATAGCAAGCACACTATTAGCAGAATACTTGCTGATAAATTAGGGGGAGTCCATGACCCTCCTGTACAGATAAAACAATTCAGGATATATTTTCAAAGAGCATTTTTTTATATAATACACATATTTATATAAAAAAGAAATGCTCCATAGCCATACTATATTTGGCACAGAATTTATAATCTATCTTTCTTTAATTATTTAATATAAACCTTGTTGACAAAGAATTCCTGTAGACCAAATCAATGCTTCAGTACAACTTATTGCCCGCGATTCTCTAAATTCAGCTGTAGTTCTATCAATGAGAACTATAACTAGTGCTGCGGCGAAAACAACAGAAAACACACAGGAAATAAGACTTGGACTGAATGGAGCCAGAAATATATCCCGGACGGCAGAGGTTTCCTGATGCCGAATATAAATGTTACACCTGAAAACTTTCAACTTTAGATTTATCTAAACTCACGAATACGAGCTAGCTGATTTCAAAAACAATAATCATCGAATATATTATTAAGGCCCCACACGCTATATGTTTAAATATATAGTTTTTCTTACTAACATAGTTTTTGAAATTGGAAAAATGAAGTCCATATTTTGATGATGGGATGTAAGAGCCGTGACTGGTTCCAAAGCAATGTCCACTGAATGATCCATCAACGCTCCTAGAAGGCCGGTCCATGCACCTTCATACGTACGGAACCCCAATTTGGCGTAGTATTTCGTCAGAGATCTAAAGAGATTTTTTTTTGTATTTACTATAGTTAAAGCGTAAAAAGATATTTTTTTTTATTTACGACAGCAATCCAGAAATTAATTGTAAAAAAATATCTCTTAATTGTTGAAAAGCATTCCTTTTATTAGTAAAAAATAATATATTCGGAACATTGAATAATTTAATAAGAGAAAGAAGGTTACGTGGCATTTAACCGTAGAGATAAAAACTGAAGAACATCGTCCAGTAGTTCCGGCGCTGATGGACCATCAACATCTAATAGAGAAGCCGCTTCAGCAGAGTAATTGCATCTACCCACAGTGAATCTTTCGCCCATAAAATTCCGAGCCTCTACTGGGATGGGTGATTGTACTAAACCCATAGATTGTTCTAGGCTCCATGCACCTAAAATAACAAATATAAAATAAAATTTTAACCTACATATAATTTTTAAGTGATGTCAGTCAGTCAGTTTTTTATATAGAAGTTAATTTTAAACGTTTAAATGAGACGATCTCTAGTAATAAATGCTAAAATTTAGGGGCAGGGGCACTTCTCATAGCTATACATTTTAATCAAGAGTACATTTTAACCTATAATCGAGCGAAGCCGCAAATTCAACTATTTAAAAGCAAAACAAAAAAAATACGAATAAGTTATTTAAATGTCTCTCACCCAAATAAGTGATGAATAAAGTTGAATTAAATCGCACTTTAAAATACTGTACGACATGAACATTAAGCGTACGTACATTAATATGACTTGTGATCATTTTAATTGCTTTGTTTATTGAAAACTGACTGATATTTATAGGGTGAAAATTTGTTGACAAATTAAAATTTGAACCCGATTGATAGAGTGCTAGTAGTTTTCCGTCTCTCTTAAATTTACGATTCCGTGTTAGATTGACGAGTCTTACTGATGTTTTATAATAATGGGCCTCTTGTTTAGTTTTACTGCTATTATAAATAGCATTTCCTTTTGTGTGAAAATTAATTGTTTTAAATCCTCTGCCAAAAGTATTGTGTTTATTCTTCATTTTGATTAATTTCTTATTATTGTAAAGAAAGTTATCATTACAAATCCCGTGAGTTTCAGTAGTTTTTCTGCGTATATCCGGAAAAGTTACTACCATGTTCTGGTCAAAGCGAACAGCAGTTTTATTTAACATGTCATTTATAGCTTTAAAATCGTAAACAGACTTGGTGATTATCAGCCAATCATAGGATGCCGTGTTCATTTCTCTATTAGTTAACTGAAAAAAAATAAGAAGACACATACAATACAAGGGATGTACATTAAACTAGTAAAAATAAACCAGTGCAAATATAATTAACATAGTTTTATTTTACACATTAAATATTGTTTCAAACCAACTGAGAACTAGTCTGCCCGAAGTATAAAATTGAAATGAATATTTGTGAAATAATCAAATCGTCAATTTTAAATGAAACAAGTGAAAATAATTAAAATGAATATGAGGTGATCCATTTAAATGTGTTCCACTCTTGCATTTCTTAAAAAAGAATACAAATATGATGAGCAATGTAAAAAGTCTTTAAAATTCATGTATCATACTTCTCCGATTACAGTCGAACTTATAGTTTCATTTCCATTGAGTACAGGGTTCAAGATAATAATTCCGAGAAATGTATTCAGTCGGGGTCTTTCATTAACATTGAATGCAGAAGCAATTCCATTTAATCCCAAACATTTAACCAAGCGTAGAATTTCCCATCGGCAATCTGAAATATAAATGTAAATATTATTAAAAACAAGGACAAATTACAATATATTTAATACATATGTAAGGTATTAGGACTAACATTACAATACTGAATACATGATTTAATAGTCTGTTGAAATTTGATAACAAAAACATGCAATAAAACTTTTAGGAAGATATACCTACTTGGAATCGGTGAAGTGTATATGAAAGACTGCTGCCACCCCCGCCAGACTGCGTGCTCAACTACGTAACTCAACGACGAGTATGACAAGTTGCATTTTGCGCTAGTGTGACTGCCAAATAAGATTACACAGGACATCAAATAAAAAAAAAACATAATTTAAATAATTCCTGAACCTACAAGATACAGTTTGACACTGTCTTACAAATAAATGATTTTTCTTTTATACCTGTGTCTAATATATCAATTTGTTCATTTGTTTGTAATTTCTATTCGAGTACATTGATTTTGTATTATTAATACATCGAACGTCAGTTTGTTATTGTCTTCATGAATAACCATAAAGCAATGAATATATATAATCAATTACAATGAAGGCTTGAATGATTCAAGCTCTGTGACAGTGATATATGTGCTATAATATAATTTTAATATATATTTAATAATGCATAGTAATACATTCATAAAATGTGCTAAAGTAATAATAATAGTGTCTTTCATTTTTCGACAACGGTTATATGAAAACTTCTCTAAATGTATGGACTTGTCTCGGACAGTGGCAATTCAAAATAAAAGTCATTTTCGGTTTATGTTTAATGGACATTCATAAATGGTTACCGTTTTGGACACTGATACAAAACATGACACCATTACATTCCTATTCTCCATGTCACTTCGTGCACTATAAATATTATTGTTCTTTGCCAGTATTTACAAGGTAAATTTGAATTATTAATTTTATTTGTATACATCTTTGTTCCCTGTTTATTATTAAACTTTTCGTTTCTACCCATCATTGTGGTTCTCACGCAAGTTATTTCACAATCTATCCAATAAACTCTGAAATGGCGTACCCAGATATATTAGTCCTTCTCCAAGCAATTATTGTTTAAAGAATTTGTTCCAAAATATCGTTATGAGCGTATTGAAGATCAACAACATATGTAAACAAACATGTAAATCGTATTTATTTATGTTTATTATAAATATATTTTTTGTAATAAGAAGGTACCTAAAAAGTACCTAAATCCTGAATATTAGCCAAATATTCTGTCATTAAATATATATTACTTCGTAGCTGTTGATTTTATGAATATTAGTAAGCATAATAAACATAGAAAATATATAATGTATATATCAAATATATAATAAGACAGTAAAAATCGAGTGTCTGTACATTCAATATTTTTCCAAAAAACTGATAGGGGGCGATTAAAGACGAGTAACAGAAACTAGAAAAACATTTTTTGGAATTTTTGTCTATATGTCTGGTACGGTATAACGTCGAAAATACTCAACAAATTTAAACGCGATTACAATAGGTGGATTAGGTATATATAATCTGGAGCGCTGTCAAAATTTTGTTTCGTCAAAATCGTTTAAGGGAAAAAGAAGTTATAGTCAATTGACAATTTATTTCAATGTTTGAAAATATCTGTAGACATGTTTAGCCATGTTAAGCTTACTTAAATTTATATAAATATAGAATGAAATTGAAATTTAAATGAATTGAAATATAGATGAATTGAAATATTTACTTCAAGCACTCTTTCAAAATGTGAATTTTAATAAAATAACAAATTGAATATTAGCATAATGTTATGCCCATTTTTAATTTAGTTACATAAAATCTGAATAGATGGCGCTGACTTTTTTTAGAACTCGCTATTTATGTTTTTCATATGGTAAAGCAGTATGAAATTCTACAAAGAAATTCTTTCCTTGAACAATACTCAAAAACATAATATTCGGTAAAATTATTTCGTATTCATATGCTTTATAAGTTATAAAGTATATCTGACTGTTTGTGTGTGATGTATATGTATATTGTATGTTATTATTTTTAAGTTTGATATCGTAGCAGTGTAATGCGTATATGTATAAAACTACGCGAAAAGCGCAGGCGGACTACCTACACGCGGGCGGAGCCGCGGGCAACAGCTAGTACCTAATATTTAGTTCTATAGTTTAATTGTTTTTTTTATGTTGAGTTGTCGTAAATGTTTTGTAACATTAAGAACGCTTACTTATGTAATTTTGTTGAAAGTAGAAATTAAATAAATATATACATGACACATTTACCACAAATGTACCGACACTATTTTAATGTTCACACGTTCATATAAAAATAAATATATCTAATTGGTTTCAGATTTCGATAAAACAAAGACTAAATTCAAGTGAACTAAGTTCTATAGATAAGCATTTTTATTCCGATCGATATACCGATCTTTTTTGTGATGTATGTAGGTACAGACAAGTAGATAAACAAGCAAAAATATATAAAAAGCAAAAATACGTTGTTAAAAACTAGGCCACTCCAAAAAAAATATATACCTATATCTTTTATATAGATACATAAATAAATACCAATTTTACCTACGTTGATACTATATGTAGGTACAACAATATATAAGTTTTTGTCAATAATTAGGATAAGATATATAATGAATATTTCCATGAATGTCGACAAGGTCGAACAAATTACAGAAATAAAGAATTGCAATTCTTAAGGAGTTGTGGAAGTTTCTTGTTAACATATGAACGTGATGAATATTAATATGGAGCCAAAAGATGTCTGAAAGGTTAACACGTAGAGTAGCACAAACGTGTGCGCGAAAAACTGTGATTTTGATTAAAACACATATTCACGTTAGACAACGAAACGATACGTGCATACATGGTTAAATAATTTATAGTATAATAGTGATAGTGAAATACCTCTAGAGAGACGTTCAAAACACCCAGGTACATTTTTTATAATACTGCCCGCGGATATATTATATTTACTCAACCGCAGTGCTTCCTATCGGGTTCTGGTTGTGTTCATATTTTGTCAATATAAATAATCTTGGTCCATAAAAACATTACATACGAATTTTATAGATATCCTTTATTTTAGAGCCTTGAAAAATAAAAAACATAAATCTTCATTTGTTCAAAAGTATAAATATGTTTCTTGCCATACGTAACTTGAAAAATTATTGATTCCCAATGCGAACTTTTTTTCTAGCCATTTTTTTCCCCAGCCAAGTTATGTGGAACAAAAAAGTCAACGTCCTTCCGCAGTCATCAAACTATCTCTAATATATATATAGACCGAAAGGAATTACTTTAGCATTTCCAAAATTTCTAAAAGTTATTTTTGCCAGAAAACTTTTCTACTACTAAAAAAATATTCGAATTTCAGAGAAAGGTAGAGAAATAAATATTGAATATGGAAATATACATAACTAATAAAAATCAATAGAAACCTTTCGTGATAAAATAAACATGTTTGTTACCTTAACGCCTTTACAAACATAACTAAGTAGACCAAACGACATGTAGTTTGTATAGAGGTTGGTGTATCACCGCTTGTCTATGAATAAATAGGTCTAAAGTTAGATCATAATTTAGGCCAAAATATTTATAATACGTTTATCTAGTAATATGATAATATAATCATTGAATAAGTATGTACATAACTTACTTATATTTTTAAATAAATATAAAAATAAATAATAAAATAAAAATAGCCTTTATTCTACCACAAACATGCTCACAATCATCAAAATATATTATATATTTAGCATTCATTATTTATTTTTTACATGATATTAATTTCATTACATAATTTTATTAATTTCATGTTATATATTAATTTATTTATATTTTATTTATTAACTATATTATTATTATTATTATTATTATTTTTTTTTTAAAACATTTATATATTTATTCATAAAATTGTTCCTAATAAAACATGCAATTAATATTTTGCGGAAGTCGCCTCTTTGGCGTAGGCCTCTCCCAGCTTCCTCCAGTTGTCTCTATCTCGAGCTTTCCTCCTCCAGTTTGGTCCGCCTCTTTCCCTGAATATATCTTCCCATCGCTTTCTTGGTCTACCTCTACCTCTTTGTGTTCCTCTTGGTATCCATTCCGTTAATTTCCTGGTCCATTTGTTATCTGCCATTCTACATACATGACCTGCCCATGTCCATTTGATATTTCTTATTTTTTGCAGTATATCAGTTATTTGTGTTCTTTTCCTTATCGTTTCATTATTTATTTTGTTTGATATTTTGATGCCCAACATACTTCTCTCCATTTTTCTTTGATGTACGGCTAGTTTGTTTTCGTCTTTTTTACGCAGTGACCAGGTTTGACAACCATATGTAAGGCAGGGGAGTATAACTATATCGTGCAATTTACTCTTTATTTTTATGTTGATATCTTTGTTTTTCATTATTTCTTTTAACATCCAATATTTTTTCCAAGCTATAGCAATTCGTCGATTTATTTCTTTTTCTGTTTGATCACTGAATGAGATAGATTGGCCTAGGTAAATATATTCTGACACATACTCTATAATTTCTCCATCTACCTTAATTACTTCGTTTTTTCCATTAGTAATAATTTTTGTTTTGGAAGTATTCAGTAACAATCCAACCTTTTTACTTTCTCTCGCCAAATCGTTAATCATATTTTCTAACTGTGTACTATTTTCTGAAAATATAGCTATGTCGTCCGCGAACCTCAGGTGATTTAAAATTTCTCCATCTATTTTTATTCCTTGTTCTTTCCAATTAATATTTCTTAATACTGTTTCCAAGACTGCAGAAAAAATTTTGGGAGAGAGTGGATCGCCCTGTCTAACTCCTTTTTTAATTGGAAACTCTTCACCATCTCTCTCTAGGCGTATTTTAGATGAGCTATATGAATAAATGCTGTACAGAAGCTCTATATACTCAATGTCTACGTTTTGCTCCACCAGTGCTTTCCAGATCGCGCTATATTCCAAAGAATCAAAAGCTTTTGTAAAGTCTATAAAGCAAATATACACAGTTCTTTCATATCCGTTGCTTTTTTCTATAAATTGTGTCACCACGTGGATGTGATCGATCGTAGAGAATTTCTTCCGGAATCCCGCTTGTTCGCGTGGTTGGTTCTCATCTAATATGTTAGAGATCCTGTTCAGTATCACTTTTGAAAAAACTTTATAGATATTACTCATGAGACTTATCGGCCTGTAGTTGTTCAAGTTAGCTCTATCTCCTTTCTTATGTAGTAAAGTAGTAGTAGATCTGGACCATTGAATGGGAGTCTTTCTTTTTTCGAGTATATTGTTGAACATCGTTTGTATCGGTCTCAGTAGAGATTCACATAGAGACTTAAGCAGTTCATTAGTTATATTGTCATCTCCGGGCGATTTGTTGTTTTTTTGTGTCTTAATTGCATACTCTATCTCTGAAAGAAGTATTGAAGGTACTTTTTCGTCATCTCTCTTCTTTTCTAGTATGCATTCGTAAAGCTCAGTCTTTGATTGACTATAATATAGTTCTTGATAGAATTTTGTCGCCTCTTTTATTATGTCCAGTCGTTTTATTTTATTATTACCAGCTTTATTTTTTATATTTGGTGTCCATTTTGAAGATCTTTGCAGCTCTATGTACGCTTTTTTCACAGCTCCTGTTGTTTTTATGTACTTTTCAAAGGTGAGTCTTCTATGCTCTTTTTTACTAACTGCGATTTCTCTATTAATTTGTTTACTTATTTGGGTTATTTTGTTTCTAATTTCTCTAGTTCTTTTTTCTTGATATAATTTCTTTCTTACTTGTAGTAGTTTCTTTATATGGGATTTCTTGTAATCATACATGTCTTTTCTGGTGTCAGGTATTTGATTAATTAAATTGGTCATTTCCTTTTCAAAGTTATTGTATTGATTTTGTATATCATATGATCTCTCCACTGCTTTTTTGAACTTTTCTTCCCATTGTTTTCCGCTCTCTCGTGTTAAATTTGGTAGGTCTCTAGTGTAGTTTCTCGTTGAATTAATAAATTTTCTTTTATTTGTCGTTTTTATATGTACACTACAGCGTATCATTCTATGATCCGTATAAAAATTTAGATTTTGGATTATACTAAAATTTTGTACCTCCATATCGTTACCGGTAAGGATATAATCAATTTCATTGCGGTATAAACCGTTTGGGGATTGCCAAGTCCATTTTCTGCTGGGTCTGATTTTATACAAACTATTTGCAAATTTTAAATTCTTTTCTATGGCAAATTCTACCAGTCTTTGACCATGTTTTGACCTCTTTCCGCTTGAGTACATTCCAAATGCTCGTTCTTCTCCGTGTAGTGATTTTCCTATCTGAGCGTTAAAATCGCCCATAATTATAGGTTTATTATTGTTTGATGATTCTATAGCTATTTCTAGTGTACTGTAAAATAGGTTTAATTCATCATCCTTACATTTTTCGGTAGGTGCATAGATTTGGATAAGGGTTAACACATTTACTGGATAAGTCTATTTCTAATGTTGCCACTCTATCAGAATAGCTTTTGAAGGAAATAATGTTTTTCTTTAAGTGTTTTTTTACTATAAATCCGACTCCATTCTGACCGTGCGAACTTCCTGTATGATATAATATGTATTCCGAGTACTCTTCTATTTCTTCTCTTTTTTTTCTAGTTTCGCATAATCCAATTATATCCCACTTTAATTTTTGTATAGCATAGTCAAGTTCAAAATTTCTTGACTCTGACAGTAATGTTCTTACGTTTAAAGTCGATATGTACAATATTCGTGACACATTTTTTTCTTTATTGGTTCCATTAGGGGGGCTGTAGTCTACATCCTCAACCGAAGTTCCGGTGACTAGCCGGCCTAGAGGACGCTGTGAGAGGGGGGCTAATTGTTATTCGGAGTATTTTCCTGTAGTATTATTAGTAGGTCGTTGCATGTAGGAAGTTATATCGTTTGTTTTGTTTTTCTTTCGACTTTGGTAAATCTTGCTCCCTTCTCTTTCCTTTCCCTTATTCGGGTTTGCATTTCCAGGGGACTCTGATAGATCTCTTTTCTGTGATCTTTCCTGTTCATTTTCGTTGCCGTTCAAAGTTACTATTTTATCATAACGTAATACCACTCGTTCTCCTTGCTCCCGTCTATTCTTCAGCTCTTCCTGTAAATCCTTTCGTTTTTGTAAAATGCTCTTTGGATAGTCTGGCTTGACGTATAAGTTGCTTTCTTTTAGGGTCTTATTTTTCTTCAGGATATGACTTTTTTTACCTACTGTTGTTAGTGTGACGATTACAGGCCGAGCCTTCTCTCTTTTCGGGCCGAGTCTTCTTACATTTTCTATCTCACTCCTTTTGCAATCGATTTTCATTACGTTATTTATGGTTTCTAACATGTTTTCTTGCAGTTCCACATAGTTTTGCTCAGTTTCTTCCATTCCGAAAAAAATTACATTTTTTATTTTTAGTTGTCGTTCTAGATTATCTATTGTTTTTTGTTGTTGTTCGACTTGTTTTTCAAGCCCTTGTGTTCTAAGTTCCATAATAGTGAATTTTTGGTCGATATTTTGATTTATATTTGATGTAATGTTGTACTCTAAATTTTTCATGCTTTTTTTTTTGCTCGGCCAAATCTTGCTGAATTTTTTCAAGCATTTTCTGTATATTTTCCATTTCGTTTTAGTATTGCAGTGGCCTCTAGTGTCGGATACTGGTGCTTTCTCTGTTATAGTAAGTTGGTTCGGTAATTGGTATCGGTAATTCGACTTACTTCCGTTACTTGACACTAGATGCCGCTAGTTGCTATTATTATTCCGTGGATTTTGTTGATTCATCTAGTGAACATAGGTTATAAATTTCACTTTATTATCCAGCTTCGTATCACTTCAATAGTATTTATAATAAGACTGTCTAACCTTATAGAATAACCTTAATAAATATAGAATCAAAAATAAATCGATACGGACACGTATACCTACCCGCAACCTCTAGGAAACCGTTTCGTCGCTCTCGTTAAGCTACAGTAGCGTTCTTACTTTGATAAAATTAACATTCAACATTAAGTCATATTTATCGGGACATTTAATAGGTTTTTATCGAAAATCCTGACCAATATCTGTAACTGGCAATATATATTATTAATGAAAAGTTGCCCAAACTGTTAAAATGTATAGTCATATTCAATTTATTACAATTTCAAATAACTAGAATGAAATAAATAATACAGTATCTCTTCCCCTCCGGATGAATTGCATTAATTGATTTTTCATTCTAAATTTATTTAAATGTAAAATGGAGAAGTAATATACAGACTGCAATAACACAGGGCGGGTAAAGCTTCTACTTTTTCTACCGTCACTGGAGGTGTTTTTAGCTCCATAGATCTACTGACGGGATAATTGCGACCTAAAAAAAATATTTTTTTATAAACTGCTATCATCCTTGCGTATTGAGCACATATATTTTTCACTTTCCCATACGTTATATGAGTAGGTGTTTTTCTAGTATTTTAGCCATAGAATTAATATTCAACTCCCTACATTTTAATTGCTGATTCTTGTTGTTGTAACTCTTCTTTGAAGGGATATTCACACAAAGTGTTCTAAAAGAAGTGTTCTCAGTCGATACAAATAGTCTAATTCCTAAGAATAAGGTACTTCCTTGAGTGATGTTAATAAACTTTTTTTGATAATTAAAATTATCATTTCCTTTATTTTATTATTTAAACTTTAATAAAAAAAAAAAAATTTAAATATTGATTTTGTCTATATTTATAAAAGGTCTATTCACAGTTAAAATATCTATTACGAAAATTGTTGTTGATTATATACACATTTGTTTTCAGAATATGGCTACGAAAATTATTACCAATTTTATCCCCAGAAGTAAAGATAATTTAGAATGTAATTTGGACGAAAAAAAGCTAAACAATCATAAAGAAGAAATAGATGTGACTAAGACAGAACATGAGACTTACGAATCTACATTAGCAAAGAATAAATTTATAATATTCGCACATGTTAGAAAATGGGAAAAAGAGCTAGGATTTGTTACACCAATCCGATGGACAAACGCCATTCTAATATCTATATTCCATGTCATAGCGGTAATATCCTTCGTCTTTACTTTTTCCTCTGGACTGAAACCTATGTGGAAGACTGTACTCTTCGGTAAGTTCAATCAGTATGTACCTTTACTTCAATATCATTTCGTAGTTAGTAATATTTCGTTGCGACTGATAATGTAGTTTTCAGAGTTATATAAATGATTTTAAAATGATTCTTTGGTACTTAACAATATTTTATAAAAGAAACAATTAATCAAATATTTATCCTATTCGCTTATTAAAAGTGCATAACGGTTTTATATTTTTAAGACAACGTTAGAAGTGTGATAACAGGGTTTGTATCCGGTTGGATCGGGGGTTTCGGTGTCACAGCTGGAGCGCACAGATACTGGACGCATCGTGCTTTCAAAGCCAAGTTACCTCTACAAATTATTCTCATGATTGCATATTCTGTAGCTGGTCAGGTATGTATCATTTATTAATATTATTCTTATCCTAATGAATAGGTAAACGAAGTATGTAGTTATTCTTAAATTCATCTAACTAGGCAGCTATTTAAACAATAGTGACTTAATATACTAATTTAATGAAAAATTAAAAGCAAATATTTTTTAACTTTTCAGAACAGTATACCAAGCTGGGTACGAGATCACCGAGTACATCACAAAATGTCAGAGACTTCAGCTGATCCGCACGATGCGAACAGAGGTTTCTTTTTTTCACACGTCGGCTGGTTGATGATGAAGAAACATCCAGATGTCATCAAGGAAGGAAAGAAGATTAACATGAGCGACATTCTCGAAGATCCGCTCGTGAGGTTTCACACCAAGTGAGCATTCACGTTATAACCTTCCCGGAAACTTTATAAACAAAAAGTATTGAATCTAAAACATATCTAAAATATACTTAATTTCAGATATTTTATAACGTTCAAAACCTTGTTCTGCTTCATAATACCGATCCTGATTCCTGTTTATCTCTGGAACGAAAGCTGGTTTATATCGTTAACAACGGTGTTAGTGCGCTATATGAGTAACCTAAACTGTACTTGGGCCGTCAACAGTTTTGCTCATATTTGGGGACACAAGCCTTATGACATGTAAGTATATAGGTAGGCGGGATAGATTATTAATAAAAAAATACTTTTTACTAAAACTTTTTAAACTTTTTTTTTACTTTTTAAATTATCAACCAAATGGAAAATTCTTACAGTAATATTGCTCCTGTGGAAAATTGGAAAGTATCGGTCATAGCTCTGGGGGAGGGCTGGCACAACTACCATCACTCGTTTCCCTGGGACTACAAAGCAGCTGAACTTGCTTACTTCATAAACTTGACCACGTTTTTAATTGACATCTTTTCTCTTATCGGTTGGGCTTACGATTTGAAGACGGCATCACCGTCTTTAGTAAAAGCAGTTATTAAAAGACGAGGACAAAATAGGACCTAAAAAAATGTTACAAGTTTTATGTTATTTTATGTTTTATGTTAGATTTAATTTCTTAATGTTAACCTACATTTTTTCGTCTACGACAATATAAATAAAAATTTTATTTTAGCATGTTTTGTTGTCGGGGACCTCGGTTATCCCCTCTCCCGAATCACATTAGGTAAAGGTCTCATAATTTATACCTAATATAAATATATTGATATCCATAATAAAATTACTGTACTCCGAAACAATTTTTGGGGTTTTTCTGAAAAATCATAAAATATGCCGGATTGTATGGCAACCTACTTTTGGACTAAGAAGAATAAGCAAATACTGTGGTATTTAATAAAAGCCGTCCACTACTTTTGTTGTATTGTAAGCGCAAATGAGTTTTTGATTGTCTAGTAAAAATGAAAGAAATTTCTAAATTTCATCATAATTCGTCGACAACATTTTCATAATGCCCGATATAACAAACAGACAAATAGATGAAATTTTTAAACATCATTTTAAGTCATGATACTTCGTAATGTAGTACCTAACACGATACAATGATTTATTCAAAATAAATTAAACATACCTACAGATCTTATCCCGTTTGTTATTTATTATAAAAAATCTTTAAATTAAGGATGTATTTATATCACAGAACACCTGTATTTATAACACCTTTTTATTTATGATGATGTTATCTGATCGTATTTTCTAGATAGTTGAATATTATAATATTCAATTGTTAAAATTGTTTATAACGAATATATATAGAAAAGAAACTGCATTATATTCTATAGGTATTTAATTCCAAGAACACTAAATTTAATACACATATTAATATAATGCGACATAGTGAATATAAGCTTATACAGATGCTACAAACTATTACTAAGACACATGCTATATTAGATCAAGCATTATTCTAAAATGTACTTTGATACAAATCAGTGATAATGCTGTTATGACTAGTAAGTAAGAACTTGATTAATAATTTAAGTTGTAACTTAAGCATGAATAAATAACAAGAAACTATTAATAAAATTAAATGTTTTTGTTACATGATATTGTCTCTACAACTAAAATTATATTATATTCCTCTCTGAAAATTTTTATTATAAATATATCCAAAAAAAAATATTTTATATATTTTTATATTTAATACATAAGCCATACTCAAGAGGTTTAAATATATCCTTATCACAGCAACACTAACAAACAGCAAATATTTTTCATTACTTATCTAAATAGATTAATGAATTGAACATGGAGTAGCAGAGAAATATAGCATGTATTCAACAACAGCAATAGAAAGCAATTCTCATTGAGCTTTGTAACTACAGATGCAAGATGTTTCCAGCTAAAAAAAGTGTTAATTACTTCTTGACCTGAGAGTCAATCAAACGGCAACTAAAAGTTACTTAGTAATAATAGATGTTTGGGCTCCAATACATATTAATTTATAATATATGTTTTAGATTTTAAATGATTTAGGTGAAGGCAAAACAAAATCACATAAATCAGAAGTAATTGGAGCTTGGTGTTCAATATGTTTCCCAGTCTTGAAACAAGCAGTATATATTAAATATGATAAATAGGTGAGTATGTATTAATACTGTAACAATTTTCTGTTTTTTAAATTTTTAATATTCAGTCTTCAATAATTGAAAAATCTGCTTTTAAAGTATCCTTTACATCATTCCTTTTCAATTCTATAATCTTAGCCTCCTTGATGGGTCTTGTACTTTCATCTTTGGATGGCTTGCGTTTTAAGCTTATCACTTTATTTGAATAGTTCATGTCATTATGATCACTTGTAGAAACTTTACGTTTCTTTTTAGTTATTATTGTATCAAAATCAGAGGAGTCCTCATCAAAACCAGTGTAAACAGGAACTGAACGTCCACTTCGTGTTGACCTCATTGGTAGGGTTCTTGTAGATTCCATTATTTGTATTGGTGGAGGCCAAACAGCTAAATTCATTGATTGCCGAGCCTGTCTGTAACTATTTATTGACATCAATTTTATATATACTGCCAAAGTCCGTGCTTTTTCAGCTGGAGCTGTAAAATTCGGTAAAAGACTCCAAGGCATTCTCCTGTCACTTACATTCAAATACCGTCTTTTCATAGTAACTTTTGAAGCTGTTTCTGGATGGACTCCAGAAATCTAAAATAAAAAGATTTAGTTATATTAAACAAAAAAAAATACATTTTAATTTATAGAAAAAATTGAAGTATTTTAATATTATAATAATCTTCTACCTCCTGTTTCAATTCAGAAATACCAACTTGCTCTTCTTTTGGAGCTGTTGCCTTTGAGTAAGTAAGAACCTTAAGCAAATCTACCATTTCACCTTTGCTTAGATCTTCTTCATCTAGTCCAAATTCTGTAATATTATAATTAATTATAGATTGAACTAAAAACGTATATAATATAATAAAATCCATTTAAACTCACCAGTTAATTGATTTTTTAGACTTCTAATATCTCGATCATCGCTGTCATCAGACGATAACACCGACTCCATAATAATTACTATTAATTTAAAATGTATCGTTTATTTTTGTTTATTATTGTTGTAATAATTCTTATTTACATTTTTAACAAATAATAAATCCAATGTCACCAAATTATGTTACTATCATCTGTATGATTGCAGCGATATTATTGAAAGAATATAATAGGCCTCAATAAGAATGTAGTTTATAATGATAATAATCATCAATAGATTATTGTTAAATTAAGCACAAAATAATCACTCTGATTACCTGACGTTAGTGACATTAGACATATTAAGACATTTGTATTTTGGCCGTGTTCCGAAATACAAACCAGTATACTGGCCAGTGCTGATGACGTCAAAAATTAACGCCATGCTGGTGAATCGTTCCGAAATATGATGGCCAGCACTGAGCTCTCTTAAGTTAGCGGGGAGAAGTATTTTTTTTTCAATTTTTTTTTGCTAATTCGATTGTTCGTCGTTTGTTCTTGATTGTTCGATTAAATTTAGCGTTTGTTCGATAAGGACTTTTTTTTAAATAATTATTCAAAATTTTATTTGAACCTGGCTCTTTACATTTAATTGTCTGTACTTTTTTTATTTTTTTTAACCCTAGATAGCTAACGTTCGTCAAAATGACGATCACTTTATAAAAATCTTTCTCTGTCTTTCTAATGGTTTTACCTACACACTTGCGTATTCGTTTCAACTCAGTGACCGCTAGACTTCGTCGTGTGGTGGCCGTGTTTAGCCGGTAAGTACTTAAATTATTGAGATACCTATTGCATGTTCGTCATTTTGTCGAATGGTTAGCTTATCCGTTACTTTCAGACTTTATATACTGTGTTAATTTTATGCTTTGTTTTTTTAGTTGCAACGTTGATAGTGAACTATGGCTGCGACGTTGGTCACAGATGATGACATAGTTCGTGCGTTGGAGGATGAAGATCTTGTCGACACAAATAACACTTCTGACAGTCAAAATGGAGATGATTTGTTGATTGACGACGTTGAAAGTGACTATCTGATAGAATTTTATAATGCCAGAAAAGGTGGTGTAGATATTTTTGACCAGATGTGTTCTAATATGTCATGTAATCGTAAGAGCAGTCGGTGGCCGATGTGCATGTTTTATGACATGCTCAATATATCAAGTATTAACTCCTACTTCATCTATTGCTATAATGTTTTATTGTCTTGACGTAATCCACTCTCACGAAGAAGCTATATGCAACAATTGCATGAACAACTCGTTAAACATTGGCTGAACATCGACTGGAAATGCCAACAATGCCTAGAAAAACAAAAGATAAAATTAGAGAAGTATTGCTTTAGAACTGCAATGAACTCGTTCAAGGTCAAGGGAAAATTCCATCACCACCACCATGTAGTTAAGGTAGTGCTACGACATCTGAAAATGTTCCTATGAGGAAAAGGAAAAGTTGTAGTTTATGTTCTTATAAGTTCTTATAAATTAGACGTATGACAAAACACAACTGCAATAGTTGCAAAATTCCGATTTTTTGTGAACATACTGTTGATTTTTGCCCAAGTTGTGCCAGAAATTAGTATCCATTTGATACATATGCTTAAATTTTAGGTTATTTTCTTTATATTTCCAAAGTGAAAATAAATGAAAATGTAGAAAATAATTTCTAATTTAGTGCTATAAGCTTTAATGCCATACTGATCACAAAAAAATATGTGTCTATTAAAACCTGTGATTTAGAAGTCTAAAGTTGAATACATATTATTTTTTGTAATACTTATCTTTATTTGATATCCCATTATTCCTTTAAATATACTTGCCCTGATAAAAATTAAATTAAATCTTAAAAAAAAAATACATTTAAAAAATGATCGTCAAAAAGTCGAATGGTTAGCTTTTCATAGAAGTTTAGGAACGTTAGCTATGTAGGGTTAATCAATTTTGATGAGTTTTTGTTTGTTCGATTAAAAAGAACGTTTGTTCGATCGTATTTTTTTTATAATCATTTTTTTAATATCATTACACCCACGCTCCTGCACATATTCAAATAATTATTTGCCAAGAAAATATATTTGCTATTCAAACGCTAAAGGAGTTCCAGTACATGGACGGTATTTGAAAAGCAAATATATTTATTATTGTTATTTATCATTCTTATAAATCTATTGATTACGATTGTTCGTCGTTTGTTCTTGATTGTTCGATTAAATTTAGCGTTTGTTCGATAAGGACTTTTTTTTAAATAATTATTCAAAATTTTATTTGAACCTGGCTCTTTACATTTAATTGTCTGTACTTTTTTTTATTTTTTTTAATCAATTTTGATGAGTTTTTGTTTGTTCGATTAAAAAGAACGTTTGTTCGATCGTATTTTTTTTATAATCATTTTTTTAATATCATTACACCCACGCTCCTGCACATATTCAAATAATTATTTGCCAAGAAAATATATTTGCTATTCAAACGCTAAAGGAGTTCCAGTACATGGACGGTATTTGAAAAGCAAATATATTTATTATTGTTATTTATCATTCTTATAAATCTATTGATTAGGATTTATTTATAAATAATTAATTGTTTTAACATCCTTAAAATGAATATTTTTTAATTTTGTTGATTGACTATTTCGATATATTACCACAACTACGTAAACAAACTCAGGTTCTTATTTACTGAATGTTTTCGTGATACTGTGAAGTATATAAATTCTATTATTTATTATATATTTATCTGATGTATTTATCCGAGATAAAATTTGTTAAATTAGACGGAATAAGAATACAATTTTATTTTAATAACTTAACATGATTATCATTACATAATTATCGAAATAATCAATTAGGTACTGTTAGTAATTTAGAAATTTATTTCTATTTAACTTATTTTGTTATATATTTTTCAGATTTTTTTATTTTATCAAACATCCATTCATCAGCAAGAACGTGAGGTTTTGATGGAAGGAAAAATTAAACATATATTAATCCGTCTGGATAAATAGTTAGATATTTTTGAGATTATAATACTCGTAAGGTGATATATTTGTAAGTTTTATCAGATCATTTTTAGTTTGAAATGATTTTTGTTTTTTAAATTGTACAACTATTAATTTTACAACATGAATGTCTGGGTTCATGTTTATCAGAATCAACATAATTCTACTTTTGTCTGAGGCTAAGTGTTGTTTGTAAGATATATAATTTGTAATAAAAAAGAATAAAACGAAGTTAAAAGTTAAAGAATACATTTATTAACCTAAAATAAGAATTACCTCTACGTCTTGGAAGACCGTTAAAATTTAAAAAAGTCGCACTGGAGCTTTTGTACCAAAATGCCAGACCTATTACGTACGAAAAATATAAAGACATAAAGCAGCTACTACCCTATATACCTCCGGTGCATCATGCATATTTTGAAACACTACCACATGCAGAGAATAAGTAAATTCTTGTAATCAATATCTATCAGTATCTTGTAATTTTGCCAATGTAATTGGCGTCTAAAATAAAATTTTATGTATTGTTATGCATATAACAGTTCAGATATAAAAAAAAAGAAAAAAATGCAAAAATAAAAAAAAAGCACTAACTGGACCGGGGTTTGAACCCTGGGTTCATCCATTAAAACTATCCTGATTTCCCAACCACGCTATTGAACCTTATTGAAATGAGGCGAAATTTAGCTTTATATATTAATGATATTGTAGGAAAATTATTAATCACTGAAAATACGGTTAATACGATTTTTTCTGAAAAACAAACCCAGCTAGATCGATTTATCGCCCCCAAACAAAATTTCAAGAAAATCGTTGGAGCCGTTTTCGAGATCGCTGATATATCTTCTTAATATATATAAATTACGTGTCACGTTGTTTGTCCGCGATGGACTCCTAAACTACTTAACCGATTTTAATCAAATTTGCACACCGTGTGTAGTTTGATCCAACTTGAAACATAGGATAACTTACATCTTAATTTTAAGTCACAATATTATTTTATATCAAAATATTGTTATTTCGTTATTGGCCTTGATAAATTTACTTGCATTTTAATTTTTTTCCTTTACTTAGCGGTCGGAGGTTTTTGTTAATTTTAATTTTATTTTTTCTAATACCGTGACTTCTTAAATAGTTTACTACAATGTAATAGGTATATCCAAAACCTTAGCAACTACAGCAACGCGTGGCCGAGTCTGCTAGTAATATATAAATATATTAAAGGATGTTCAAGAACAATTTGATATGCGGGACTTAATAAACTTTGTAATAGCATTATTCTTCTACATTTATAATTTGTATACTGTTATATTTATACAATGACCAATTTAAATATTATTATAACAATTTTTTTCTTTATGAAATCATAAATTTTTCATAATAGGTAAGTTTCATAATTATTTCGAAATTTTCTCGGCGATAAATGACTTATCTGAATAACGGTTGGTAATGTAGATTCTCATGGGAATACCCTTTTATTTCATATAAGACAGACAGTTTTACGAAGGGGCCGCCTACACGGCGCCGTGGATTCAAACCATACAATTTCAAAGCGTTAGTTTGCAGTCAGCTTCTGCGATAGAGACACGTTTCGAAATATTGAAGATGCCTCGACAATGTGCTATGCCCCTGGATGAAGCCGTCAAGGTATTAAAACGATACATCAGTTTTTTATCACTGAGTCTATCCCTGAATGGAGTAGTGATGTATGGAAAAAAATTGCAGAAGAGCCAGAAATTAAAAAATATGGTTGGAAATTACATACTATACGGACGAATGTTAGAGAGGATAGGAGAGGGCTTCTCACTCGAACTGGCTCGGCAGAATGTGGCTACATTATACCGAAAAAGTTAAACGAAAACGATGACAATGATGATAGCATGACTGATAATAGCGATGATAGCATTGAAAAAGACGATAAAAATAATAAAGATTATGTTCCCAAGCTTTATAAAGCAGAACTTCCAAAATTGGATTTATTTGATGTTGTTATTAATGAAGCTTTATGGAAGCATATCATTATACGAATAAAAAAAGAAGATGGTTCTATTAACAAAAGATTACGACCGAAAGTTTGGACTCAAATACTTGCATGCGAATTCTGGAAGCAATATAGAATGAAGTGTGCTTTTATTTTTAAGAAAGGCGAAATTCATGACACTGGCAATTATTATGCGACAATGCATGGTAAATGCAAAAGTAAAAAGTGTAAAAATCCGATTTTTGGTTATATTGAGAAAGATCCAGGTGAAGAAGGTCCTGTAATCGTTAATTTTCAATGCCGAGATACTCGTTTTCTGCCGCATGACGATGTACATCGGCCACTCCAAGGAGAAGAAAGAATAAAAGTAAGAACTAGTGTCAAAGAAAAAGGAGTTAAAAGTACAAGAATCCACGAAGCAAACAATCTGTTACAACCTGGAGATACTCAGTGTCCATTATTGTTTCCTCCTAATGAGTTATATCAGCTGAAAAAAGAGTCAGTTCATAAAGAATTTAATGTCAAAACGGAAGATAGAGGAGATTTAATTAAAGCTGTAACGAATATGGAAGTGGATGCAATACACAGATATTTTATCATCTACGTAGGCAGTAAGCCATTTTCAGCATTCTACGCAACTCCTTCCCAACTTCATTGTTACAAGGAATATAGACGTTTATTCAAACAAACGTCTTCGATTTGCATCGATGCAACCGGTGGAGTTGTTAGAAAGTTTGCTAATAGTAATAATGATAAGACAAGTTACATATTATTCTATCAAATTGTCATCAATTTCAACAACACAACACAACCTATTTATCAAATGCTTTCCGAAACACATGATTCTGATATTATCAGCCTTTGGTTATCTAGATGGGTAAATTATAAATATGAAGATTATGCTGCCTAAGGAAGTTGTATGTGATGGATCAAGAGCTCTTCTCAATGCTACTTGCTTATCGTTTAATAAATACTCTTTGTCCCATTATATACAACTAAGTTTTCAGTGCGCTCAAAAAAATATCACGGCAAAATCTATAAAGACTTATATAAGACTGGATACCGCACACTTTATGCATTCAATTAGCAAATGGAAATGCTGGAATTCGGTAGCTCATAAAACAGTAAAATCATTTTATTTATATTCTATGGGTTTACTTATAGATTCACAGGATTTTGAAACATTACAGTTTTTATCAATTCTCATTTTTATAATTTGCAATGTCGAGTATGAAGATTCTGTTATTGATTACAAGTATGAAAACGAGTATTTAACTCCATTGAGAGCGAGACAAATAATAGAAAACATAATTGCTACAAAAAAAACTGATGTGTTAAACATTTCATAATATTGTTTATAAATTGATTTTATTATGTAAACAATTTCAAAAATAAACCAAAAAAATATTTTTATGAAACTTTTTATGAAACTAAATAAATCCTTATCAATAGATTTATAAGAATGATAAATAACAATAATAAATATATTTGCTTTTCAAATACCGTCCATGTACTGGAACTCCTTTAGCGTTTGAATAGCAAATATATTTTCTTGGCAAATAATTATTTGAATATGTGCAGGAGCGTGGGTGTAATGATATTAAAAAAATGATTATAAAAAAAATACGATCGAACAAACGTTCTTTTTAATCGAACAAACAAAAACTCATCAAAATTGATTAAAAAAAATAAAAAAAAGTACAGACAATTAAATGTAAAGAGCCAGGTTCAAATAAAATTTTGAATAATTATTTAAAAAAAAGTCCTTATCGAACAAACGCTAAATTTAATCGAACAATCAAGAACAATCGAATTAGCAAAAAAAAATTGAAAAAAATACTTCTCCCCGCTAACTTAAGAGAGCTCCAGCACTGAATACTTTGACAGCATAAGTTGACACTACTGACAGAGTATTACAATTTTTTTTAAGCCATAAATAAGCAACAACAAATTTCTTTTTAATCTGTGACTAAATATTTATTTTTAATGTGTCTATTTTAAATAGTTATACATTTTATTACAAAAAATAATAAAGTTCCAAGAGAATGGAGTTACAAAGCAATTACAACAAAAAGTGCTGTTAATCAGATATTTAATTCTAAACAAGTACAAAAATTATTATTATTATTAAATTATTTAGTATGACTATGAATATAATTAATTAATAGTAAATGGTGAGAAACAAATAAAATATCTTTAAACCTAATTTATAAGAACGAAAGAGAAAAAAGAATCATCTATTTACCTTAAATTAAATTTACTGCATAGATACTGTGCATTTGTGTTATTGTAACTGTGATAATAATTTATAAAACTTACAAATATAAAGTAAATATATTTTTCAAATATTAGAATGACGAAAATTAAGTTGTCCTTTATCTTTAATGTATTTTTTAAAAGTGGCAACTCTAATTACTGTTTGAATATTATTCTGCATTTGCCTATATTGCCACAGATAACTATAAGGTTACCTCACCAGTACAATATGGCCGACACCAGTGCAATATGGCGTCGGTGTTATGACGTCATTAGCCCTGGCTAGTATGCTGGTTTGTAATTCGGAACACGGCCTTTATCTAGGCATACGCAAAAAGTATCGATACTCATCCTCTATACTTTTCATTAGATTGTAGATTCCAAGTACTTTTGGAAAACTTTTTATACTTTTGTTCCAATACTTATTCGGCATTAATACTTTTCGATGAAAATCTATGTTCGATGATCATAGATGTTAATCATCATCATCGATGATCATAGATGCCAATATAATGTTACCAGTGGTGATTTTAACTTATATATTTTTTATTTAAATAAAAATATTGTTATTGATTGTAGTAAGTATTTATAAGAAATCGACGTATTAGTGTGTAAATAGTTGTATGTATAATTATTATTGTTACTTGACGTCACTTAGCTACCTATGGGAAGAAATCGCCGTCACGCGATAAGGACATCTGTTATACTTCATATACATTCTACATGTGTATATAATTTAATTTTGTAGTTTGTAATAAAGAATATATAATAATAAGCGCAACCGAATATAGCAAAGATGAGAAACAAAAGAAGCTTCACTGAAGCACTTGCTATAAGTTACACAGTCAAAATAGAAGTTAGAAATTAAAAAATTGGAAATATCTTGACACTTGAAAGTTGAGACTAACATTTAGTTTTTGTAATACTGACATCTATCGAGTAATAGCAGTAATTATGATCGCAGTGATTTTGGATTCAAATTATAGGTGAAACTTTCATTCGTAAAAATCCTTTTATAAGTTGTCTCCCTCTTTGGTCTATGGTAAATACTGAATAGTAAATGGTGATAAGTTTTGTATCAATACGTACTTGTGGTGTTGTGTATTTTTTAAACGTTTAGTGTTCTTGTTTATAATCTTTACATTTATAATTCCAATAAAAACAAATATGATTTATGTAAGTGAAGAAATGTCGTATGTAATTTACAATATATCGTCAGTGTGCTAAAGCAAAATCATATAAAGATGGAAGAAGAGCTCCGATGTTTTATATGTAAAGAATTCTATAGAGAACCGGTATTATTGCCTTGTGGGCATGCACTGTGCCGTTTATGCGCTGTAGGTTTACAAGCTCATGTTCATGAAGCTGACAATGCATCTGCCGTTACCAACGACTTCCAGGAGGCTGATAAAGCATCTGTTTCCAGCGAGACAGATAGTGGTGTTGTTTGCGGATCAAGGCCTAATAGTTACGCGGGTACTCCTGCGGCTGCAACATATACCGCAGCAACTTTTAGTATAACATGTCCTTTCTGTAACAAACAAGTATTTTTAGACGACAATGGGGCTGAAGCACTTCCTCCGTTTCGGGTTATGCGAACTATTGTGGAGCGTTTTGGTGGGACCAGTGTAGCTCCACCGGCTGAAGAAGCGTGTCAAATGTGTGAGGGTGAAAAGCGAGCGGCAGTAGTACGTTGTGAACAGTGTTCGGTGCGGTACTGCGCAGGTTGCAGGGACGCTTGGCACCCTATAAGGGGTCCCCTCGCTCAGCATGAATTAAGAGCTTTAGGAACCACTTGTACTGACCATGGATGTACACCAGTACTATATTGCAATACTTGTCTATTACCTATTTGTCAACGTTGCCATGCTGAGAGACATGCATCTCATGAAACTCAACAGTTATCAATTGCAGCCAGATCACTTAAGGTTAGGAAGATAGTGTTATTTACTATTTTTGTCATGTCAAAAATTTTATAAAAAATACTTAGAACAAATAATATAATAGTTTCTTTTGAATGAAGAATAAATATCATTAAAATTTCAGACTGAATTATCACAAACACTACAACAACTATCAGAAGAAGCCAAGGCGATGACTGAATATATACAACTTGTTAAAAGCTCTGGAGACAAAATAAATGTATGAATCATAATTAAAATAAATAAGAATACATGTAAAGGTCCTATTCATATAATTATCATATTAGTATATTTGAAAGTTGGAAGTTATTATTCCACATTTATTAAATTAACATAATAATTTAACTTAATAATTAATTGTTAACATCAGTATTCAATGATAACCCTTTTTATTAAAAAGGAAAAAATTTGACTGCCTAATATTATAAATTTTAAGTGTGTTTTTAAAATTTTAGAATTAACAAAAATTAATTATATTGTTATAAGGAATCATGTGAAGAATTAGAAAACCAAATAGATGCAGCTTGTTCAGAAATAACACGGGCCATAGAGAGGCGGAGAGATGAGTTAATTAGAGCAGCTCGTAACAGTCGGTCACAATCTGTGGCCAGTATGCGGGTTCTGACGTCACAAGCTGCACAGAAACTTAGAGAAGCTACTGCTTTGTTACATTTCTCCATAGAAGCTTTAAAGGAATCTGACCATGCAGCATTTTTGCAGGTAATAATATTGAAAATACTGGCTGGCCTCCCTATATAGTAAAACAAACGACTGCTCCAGATGCCAAATCATAGTGTCACAATGGTCAAATATATCAAAAACTATAATGTATGTACCTAATAGATACATAAAAGTAATTTTCAAGTTTGAATTGCCAATAATCTGACTGATAATAAAAGTAGAACACTTTATATAATATATATTATGATATCATTATGCTGAGTAATCATTTTAATCATAATTTATACACAATTCTTATCAGTTTGATCAATATTTATATAGGAATCAATTGTTTCAGCATGTCCAATATAATTAAAACAGATTTTTAGTTGATTCTATAATAAAAATTGTAGGTCTGGGTAATTTGACCTAGTTGCCCAAGCCTACAAACACTAATTGATTGGTTAATAAATTTAGTAACTGATCATATTAAATTATCAACATTAGTCTCGTAATTGAAGCATTTTATAGTTATCTGTAGTCCACAAATTATTTTTTATTGTCATTGTTTTATTATTTAAAATATTTACAATAATTTTATATAACAAGTTTTAAAATTTAGTATTATATTTATGTGCAACAAATATTCACACTGATAAAAAACATGTAATAAACCCACCCATACGTTTTAATAGTAATTGTGTCCTTAATTCTTAAAGATTTCAACTTGTGATACATTTTTTCCTAATATTTTTGACATGTCGATTATGAAATATATAACCTTCCGTCCTCGTGAATGACCGAGACAGTCGCTCGTAAGGACATTAACACTTTGGCACGTAACCGCATGCACATCGACAGGTGGGTAAGATCCTGTCCGTCCGCGCAAACGACACGGCGTCCGGTCTCCGTTCCTCCCTGGAGGCCCCGCCGGAGCCCCCCGCACTCACCCTGGACACGGAGCCCGTCCTGCGCACCGTCAACACTATGAACTTTGTCGAATGTATACGTAAGTATCATTTTTTACAGATGGAAATATTCCAATATTTTTTACCATCAAATCCTATCCAAAGCAAAGGTCGGTACATTTTATTTTACATAAGTCTGTTATATATTAATAATAATTGAGGTTTACGTGATAATATTATCGTTTTATCTTCACGGAATGCAGCTCCGGAGAAGGAAATGAAAACGTCAGGTACTTAATATTGAGCGTTCGTTACGGTGCATACCGCCGTGTCCCGTACTAACACAGGAGTGTTCCTCAGCGCCGGGCGCGCCCTCGCTGGCGGTGGAGGCGTGCGTGGCGCGCGGCTGCTCGTGCACGCTGGCGTGGCGAGCGCCGGCCGCGCCCAGCGCCGTGCGCGGGTACGTGCTGGAGCTCGACGACGGACTGGGCGGGCCCTTCAGGGTGAGGATCGCCACGTCTACGGGTCGAGTCCGAACGATCGTCTCTTGAGTTTTATTCTCGCGAAAAAGACTTATTTTTATTTTAGACAACGCTTTTTTGCAAACGTGAGATGAATATAGAAATAATAAAAATGATGTTTTAATATGTATAAAAATACACAAAATGAAATACTCTCAGTGACTAGCTTTTTTTCGTCTCAGGAAGTATATTGCGGTCGAGAGACAGTTTGCACTATAGACGGATTGCATTACGCGTCTCTCTACAGTGCGCGAGTAAAAGCCTTCAACGGAGCGGGAGAGGGACCCTACAGCGAAGTCATCGGCTTACAGACATCTTCCGGTATGTCGAAAACGAGTTTATTAATCAATATCTTATTTTGAAAAAAATGTATATTAACGATATTATGATATAACAGCTTATTTATCATAATTTTTGAATTGTGACGACACGGGTCATTAATGATCGCAGACAAGCGAATCAATAAAACCTCTCGCATCGCAAGCTGCGTCGATTTCAAAGAAGTTAAATAAAATTAAAGCTATAAAACAAATGGTGGTGGTGGTTCCAGTGGCGTGGTTCACGTGGGACGCGCGATGCGGCGGCGCGGGCGGGCTGGTGCTAGGCGCGGACGGGCTCAGCGCGCGCGCCGCCGGCTGGCAGCCGCGCGTGGCGCTCGCCGACCAGCCGCTGGCGCGCGGTCTACACTACTGGCGCCTGCGCATCGATCACTACGACGGAGACGCCGACCCCGCCTTCGGTATTGCGCGCGCCGACGTCGCCAGGGATAAGATGCTCGGTGCGCCAAATTTCGATTGTCATTTTTGTCTAACGTCTTTCGTATTCGAATGAAACGTCGCCCCGCAGGCAGCGACGCGCTGGGCTGGGCGATGTACATCGACGGCGGGCGGTCGTGGTTCGTGCACGGCGGCGCGCATGGCGGGCGCGCGGGCGGCGGCGTGGCGCGCGGCCGCTGCGTGGGCGTGCTGCTCGACCTCGCCCGCGGCACGCTGCGGTTCACTGTCGACGACCGCCCTCAGGTACGAAATTTGAAAATCACTCGTAGACGATCGGCCCGGACCGACGTGAATGAAATAAAATATTTTAAAATATTAGACGCTTCGACTTCTATCGAACGTTAAAACCGAAAAAGCGATGCGACATCCGGACCGATTTAATGAGCTTGACGTGCGCAGGGCGACGTCGCGTTCACCGGCCTGAGAGGTGCTTTCTACCCGGCGGTATCTTTAAACCGCGGCGTGGGCGTGACTCTACAGCCCGGCCTGCCGCCGCCGCCCGATCTGCTGGACCTGGCCGCGCTCGCAATACAGTAGACCGCCCTACCGACCGCTCACTGCCGCTTCGTATAAACTAAAACTAACTTCAAATGCAAATGATAACTAACCAACTAACCGTCATTCATCATGATCATTATTCGTTCATCATTTTAAATGGAGATAATAAAGTGTTCTGGCCCAATAGTAACGATTATTACAATTACTAATGACTTCTAGGAGTTATTCCTCTTTCTGTTTTTGTGGACAAAAATCACAGCTTGGACTGTTGTATCCGAGTGGCTGCCAATATTGGAGTGCGAATGCCAAATTCTGCCAATATTCACGATTTCTGCCATGCAGTATACGGCGAAGTTAAGCCGTCTAAGTATTGTCAATGTTCCTTTTTTGTGTCTCAATTTGCACATCATCCAAATGAGTAGTGTATTTACCGTTTGGTACCACAAAACGCAATTACTTGCTTAAAATATGCCAGAAATAATTTAAAACCTCTAAAAGGCTTGTGCGACTTATAAGTTATTATATACAAGAAGTGATAAAATAAATAGTGTGTTTAACGCCTAATTTTCAAATAATAATGTAGGATAAATAATATTGTCGTTATTTAATATATTTTTAAAAAAACTGGCCTAATTATTGAAGCACAAAAAATCGGATGAATATTGTGTCAATATAATATTTTTGTTATTTATTTCTCATGAGCTGGCAGATTTATATAAACAAAGATTTATATAAACAAAAAGTCACAATTTTATAACTATTTATATAAAAATATGAAGTACTTAAATCCAAAAATCAAATATCAAACAAAAAAGTGAATACATATTACTTTGCTCTAAGATCAAAATCATGAATCATTTCCCGGATGGTTCGGATGGAAAAGAATTTACTCATTAATACTATAAATGAAAAAAATCAGACAAAATAATATAACCTCGATAGAAAAAAATAACCAATAATAGAAAAAAATATAGCTTTAATTTGATATAGGTATAAATAGTAAATGTACGTTATGAGTATATTAATGTACCAAAATAATACTTTTTTATACCTGACTGCAAAGAGGTACAGTCAGGTGCACAAAGGCAACCATGGTTTTTCGGACGACATTTTATTTACAAAATACTAATGAGTACATTTTTTCCGAAGATTAATGAAAAATAATTAAATTAAAAATACTAGCCGTCACATTCTGAAGGCAATGGCATATGTATATTCTCCTAACCATAAATATACCCAAAAATTTGGTTTTTAATACACACAAGATAGGTAAGCTAATGCTACAGGCGGATTTTAAACTAGCAGTATTTCAGCGTCCAGTTTTTCCGTGAATGTGGGAGATTTGTATATATCATTTATTTATTATATTGCAAACTTATCTCTGTTTTGTTTTAAATTATTCAATTGAGACGGTTATAATAGTGAAACTAGTTTATATTATTGGATTGGATATTAATTTATATGACAAACAAATTGCTTCCATGCAACGCAACTATTGGTTTACAACATTCACCAAAGAAAATCAAATCAACAAAGAAAGATTACTTTATTTGACCTTGGGAAGTAAAATCTAGTCAAATGTATTATGACTATTTAAAATAGAATTCTGTTGTCATTAACATTTACTACTTCATTTAGCTGCATTATTATTATTTATACATTTAAGCATGAGATTAGTACCTATTTCATATAATATAATTATATATATTTATATAATGTTCTGAATAAATGTTTCTCGTAATTCATCAATTGTTATAAAGAATCATAATTAAAATAAACAATAATTAGTACGACTTATAAAGAATTGTAAATATTGACAAATAGTGTAATCAAAAGCCATAATATTATATCATTATTGCATAATTAGTATCAAAATGTAAGGTTTGTTTTAAAGTATGATGTACTTACTTAACAAATAATGTTATAATTGTTTGTACTGAAAAAGTGCCATATCCCCCAAGCATTGGTATTAATGATCCACAACGTCAAAAGGTTTATTTTTTAAGCAAAGTTATTGAAATTAATAAAGACTAAAATAATATATTGCAATTAAAGAACATTTGATACCAAAGTCCTAAAAAAGGTCGTAAGGTGTGGCACTTTAACTTATATGTATTTTAAATTCTGTTCTGACGCACTATTTCTGTATTCCGTCGTTAGCCGTAATATGTAATTCATTAAATTAAATTGTTGTTTCTAGACCGTATTCATGTTTAATATTATGGTATGGTAGATAGAGTATTAAAATAATTAAGATATAAGTTTCTAATTGTAGCAATTAAATTTATATTATTATTTAAATACTCAATTCCAACATACTGCAGAACTGCATTATATATAATCTTGTCATAAAATTCTTTTATGAAATATCAACATAACAGTAATTATTCTCGTCACATAGTTATTTGCTTTATATATTTTTATTATCTTATATTGTAACTGACAGCGACTATCACTATAATTAAAGAGTAATTGCTTTTAAATCATAAAATAATGTGGTATCTCTTCCTGACGGGACCTGATAAGTAACTAAAATATTCCACTGCCTACCTGATAAACGAATTAACTAGGATAATTTATTTAGTTTTTATAACAAATCATATAATGTCTTGTATTGTCCAATCGTTTTTTACTGCATAATTCATTGTTAATTTTTGAATGGTTACCCAAATTTTACATCATTCAAGATGCAGCCAATGAACCGCATTGAATAAATAGTTCCGGGTTTCTAATTATATTCATTGCATGTAAAGGTAATATGTTAATTATGTTTTACTATTTTCATAATTATTCTAAACTTTCCAAAATATAACTCTTATATTGTAAATGCCAGTTTTTACTTAATAAACAAAATGTTATGAAAATCAGTAAATTAGTTTTATATATAAACTATTATTTTTAACATTCTCTATAAACTATTAAATAATTTAACAATTAGCCTGTGAAATGAAGGGATGTAAAAAAGCTTTTTTAAAATGTATTTTGATTTTGTATTGACAAAAAATAGCAGCTGTATACATATTTTATTTTATAATGTAAAACAATTTTTATAACCTGCACTAGTTAGGTATAGCTATACTTACTTTGTACAGTGGACCCCCGATAATCCGGCCCCTGTCTGATCCGGCGCCCCTTGTAATCCGACATGACTTTGAATATGTATTACATCTGTATTTGACGATCTTCGCTAAGGTAGACCACGATCATTGATTATTTTGGTACATATGTATGTGCATTTATGTTTGATTTTATAATAAAACGTAAGCTCTCTATTGTTTTATAATTTACTAAATTCGACACACATTAATTAAGTATGATTTGTACTTTAAAGTACATAATGACATAAAACATATATAATCTTATCATTGGATATGTAATTTGTTGGATTACAAGGTACACTTTTGTAAAAAAATAAGGACTATAGGGGGTCTTAGGCAGTGCTCTGTAATCCGACAAATTCGATAGTCCGACACTGCCTTGCATAATGTTTGTCGGATTACCGAAGGTTCACTGTGTATGTACAGAAACAATATTTAGAAAGTCACAGGTATTCAGATAATATCTTTCTGTAATCACTATACTGATTCAAAAAAAATCTATATTAAATGTACAAAAATATTATATTAAGATTGTGTTGTGCTTATGACTATGTACTTAATGATTTTATGAATGTGACTGAACTGCATATAATAAATATTCTTTTTTTTTATATTAATGACCAATGTTTTTTATTTTGTATCATATCTGCATTATTTTAATTATTATGGACCGTTATAAAAATGGTTACTATTTCTCATATTTATCTGCCACAATTATTAGCGACAATAAGGGGTAAAAAGTACTTATGAACTGTTAATAAAGTGAGTCTTCTTCCAATGGCTACATACAAGTTGTTAGTTTTGAGAAGTTGTATTCTCGCTTCCGTGGGTTCCCTTCCCTTCCCTTTCCCTTAGAAACTTTTTCGAAAAGATGTTTTCACATATGAAACGCTGGCGAGTTATAATTTATTTTGACATGTCAAGTACTTAACAAGTAAAATATATTAGTTGAAAATTATAATTTCCAGGTGTTTTCAAGCTATTGACCAAATCTAGAAATTCCGAACGAAAAAAATCTAACACCTTCCACTGACCGGCACAGCGGTAATACTTTCTAGTTTTGCCATCTATTGATGAATAGCAGAACTTTTAATAACTTGAGATATCACGCTTGTCTCTTTAGTTAAGCAACTCGCCTCTAGGTGGCATTAGTTGTGTCGGCGTTTTTAAGCTGTTGCATAGCTTCTATCGTGGGCCTTGAGCATAAAAACCGAATCCAGAAATTTCGTAACGAATATAACCCAACATCTCCACTCTGACCGGCATAGCGGAGATACTTTTTAGTTTTGCCATCTATCGATGAAAAGCAGAACTTTTAATGACTTTTGAAATGACGCGCTTGTCTCTTTAGTTCAGCAACTCGCCTCTAGGTGGCATCGGTTGTATTGGCATTACTGCGCATGCGTAATCCTGCGTAATACTTGTATTTTATTTTTTACAATTATCACAGCGGTGATACTTTTTAGTTTTGCCATCTATCGATGAATAGCAGAACTTTTAATGACTTTTGAAATGACTCGCTTGTCTATTTAGTTCAGCAACTCGCCTCTAGGTGGCATTGGTTGTATTGGCAGCGCATGCGTAATCCTGCGTAATACTTGTACATATTTTATTTTTTTTATCTGTCTACTGTTAGTCCTGTTGGCTATTACAGCGTCACCGGGAGATATAATACTTGTACAAATATACTTTTTTCATCAAGGCTTTTAATTTTAATGACCTTCTATTATCGTGTTACAAAAGACCCTAAGTACAAGTTGTTCTTTATTCTACAGAAATAAGGTTGAAAATATTTTAGCCAATATAATTTATGAACCTTTTTATTATATTACAAATCACTGATAACTTCTCTTTTTAAATAGAACTGTTGATAAAATATGTACCGAAATATCGATATTGTTACTAAGAAATCTCGATATTTATTACTAATACATTTTTGAACGATATATCGATAGTTTGATATTGAAATGCAGGTATCGTGGTCGATATTTATTTCAAATATTTTTAAGCTATTGCATAGCTTTTATCGCGGGCTTGGAGCGCGGCGACCGAATCAAGAAAATCCGTAACGAAAAAAACCTAACACCCCCAATCCGCCTACTATTTAGCTCGGCTGAGTAGGGATGGGCAAATGGGGAAAAAATATCGATATCGTATCAATAAGCGGTTGTCTATAACAATTGTCAAAATATTCGAAAATTTTAAGTGATACACGCAGTCAGTGATGTGATACCAACAAATTTTTGTTTGTGTTAGAATTAAATTTGAGAAATCAGATTGGTCAAATACATGATGGACGCATGAGCAGACAGCAGAGCTTTAAAAAATATATCGATTTAAATGCCTAAAAATAAATATCGAAATATCGCGGGTAAAAGATATCGCTGATTAATATCGATATTTTCCTGGATATTTATCGATATTTTGATATATCGATTTTTTTTTCCCAAGCCTACGGCCGAGTATTGTGTATATCATTTAAAAATTGCATAACTGCCATGTTGATAATATGTATTATATACTTTATTAATTATCATATCATATCATCATATCATAGAGAAGTCGCTGTTGTACTTGTGTTAACATCGGCTCCGCTATTCATAATTTAATAAAAGTGTAAATAACGATATGTATATTTAAAGCAAAATAATAATAGTCGTGTAAAGTTTGTTGCAAATCACCAGGATTATCGTTATCAACAGTGAAAGTGCCACAATAATAACGAAATCATCGATCAAACACAATTAATCATCAAAGCAACGTTGGTCTCCTAACAGTTCAAATTCCACCAAAACAATTGAAGAAAAAATCTGGAAGACACTAAATAGAAGGTCAGTCAGCAAGGAAGTGCAATAAGTGAAAAGTGCTAGCTTTGGACAATTCTTACCAATTCTAACCTCAAAACAACAAATTATTGCTAGATCATCTACTACTAATTACGAAACAACTACATCTCCTAGTGAATAGCAGAAACTCCAAAAACGTCACCTCACTTAGTCATCCACCAATAGAGGACAGTACTTGTACGAAAATAAAAACAAAATATTAAAATTTAATTATGAAGGAAATAATGTCCGCACTTCGTAAAATTCAAAATGAAATAGACGACTAGAAGAAAATGATCATTAAAAACGGAGAAGATATCACGACAAATGTAAAAAAAAAATATAAATATAATTCTAGAAGAAAAATTCAAAATATGGGAAGATAAACATAATTATCTCAAAGAAAAAGTCGAAAATCAAGAGAAAAGATTATATTTTTTAGAAAAACTACCGAGACAGAGAAATATAGTATTCTTTGGTCTACATGAAAGCGAATCATGTTACACAGATTTGGAAAATATTATTATTAACTTCATAGATAAATACTTCTGCACAATATTGGAAAAAAGAGATATACAAGTAATGACCAGATTAGGCAAAAAAGACCCAGACCCATAGCAGTAACCTTTACCACACTTAGTATGAAGATCGAAATATTCAAGCAAAAAGCAACACTGAATAACACTGAATTCTACATAAAGGAAGACTATCGAAAATACATCTATCCATCTAGAAAGGAGAAAAGAACTACAGGAAAGGGTAAAAATAGAAAAAGAAAAAGGAAATAAAGCTATCATTAAATACGACAAGCTCATAATTCTTGAAAACAAGTCGTAAACATCTGGTAGCAAAAAGAGAATGCTCTCTATTTCCCCAGAGGCTAACTTATCGAACCCTCACAAACGTACAGATAGAAGACCACAGGAAAAACGAAGTAACAAACCGAAACCTACCCATTCTTCACTGCAAAGGTCATCTAGTACTTCAGAAGGAGTTCTTAAGCCTGTTGAGTTACTTAGTAAACAAGAATGCAAACAACCTACCCAACCAACAAGACAACTAGGATCGCAATGAAATATAGCAATCAGCGCCTCCTCCTCCTCTTAAAACTAAAACAAGTACTAATAATACAAAAAGAAAAAAAATCTACGTCCCCCAATACGGTCGGTCACCGCGGGGGTAACAGACCAAAACCCTCCACTCCACCCTTTTTATATCATTTATCAATGCTCGCTCATTACTTTCGAACGTAAGTCTACTACAGTTCACGCACAGCATATCAAGTATTAAATACGACATCATTGGTCTAGATGAAATCAGACTTACAGGTTTTAATATAGAAGAAAACGAAGATCATATTTTCTGCTACTTTGGTAAGACTAAAGGCCAGTATGGAGTTGGTTTCCTCATAAAAAAAATACCTAAAAAATAACATAGAGTGTTTCTCCGCAACAAGCGAACGACTTTGCACGCTCCATTTGAATATTGATAATACAAATTTACCTATTGTACAGGCTCATGCGCCGACTTCTGTTGCAACCGAACTAGAAATAAAAGGGTTCTATGAAAAATTACAAGAAACTCTTAAACACTGTAATAAAAGCGTTATGGTCATAGGTGACTTTAATGCCAGAATCGGTCAAAAAATCAGAGGCGAAGACAGAATCATGGGAAAATCGTGCTTTGGAAAAAGAGACAAAAGAGGTGAAACTTTACTCCAATTCTGCTGGGAAAATGATCTTTTCGTCATCAATAGCCTATTTAAAAAGAAAAGCAAGAATCTATGGACATGACTTTCCCCGAATAAGAAGAGAAGCCAGATAGATTATATATTATCTACCATAAAACACAACTTTACATACTTTGAAGTGATAAGCAACCTATCGTTCCAGAGTGATCATCGACTCTTGAGAAACAAGAAATCTAGAGCAACATATAAAAATAATAATTTATCACTTCAAACTGAAAAAGTAAAAGAGAAATATTTAGAAGCTTTAAAATGGAACATTTGTAACAATAATTTACAAAAAAATGATAATGTAGAGGTGTACTATGAAAAAATAACACAATCAATCAATAAAAGTTTAAAATTTATATGCAGTATTAACAAAATTACAAAAAGGCACTACATAATTTCCGATGAAACAAGAAACCTTATAAAAATAAGAAACGCACTCTCAAACAAAAAGCAATTGACAATAGAAGAGAAAAAAGAGAAATGTTTCTTATTTAAAAATATTCATAAAATTATCAGAAAAGAATATCAAGATTACAGGCTAAAAATAATTGAAAAACACCTGAAGAAATCAGGGAGTTTAAAAAAGAGTTGGAAAGTGTTATCGACAACTAAAAAATGGTTAGGTACCCTCTTTGAAAAAGAAATCTACTCCCACCAAGAATACATCTTCTAGAACAGAAATAATAAAAGTTGCCACTGAATTTTACAAAGATCTTTACACTTGCAAAATACCGTTGAGTGTAGAGACTCTACCCCTACAACAAAATGATACAAAATTACCTAGACTCACTGCCCAAGAAATTTTCTCTAAAATAATGACGTTAAAGAAAGAAAAAAGCAATGGCCCGGACAACATTTCAAATGAAGCCATTTTATCGGGAATAGCTCTACTGATTCAACCTTTAACAACATTATACAATAAAATTTTTGACTTTTTAGATTTTTTGTCTATTACAAATTCCTACTGAATGGGCGAAATCAGACATAGTACTCCTCTACAAAAAGGGAGATCCTTCTGATATAGGTAATTATCGACCAATCAGCCTACAATCGAACCTCTATAAACTGTTTGCTTCCTGCCTCGAGAAACGTCTAGCAAAATACACTAAAAACCAGCAACCGGTAGAACAAGCAGGATTTAGAAGTACATATTCAACTATAGACCACATACATTAATTGGACCTCATTATTGAGAAATACGAAGAAATGAAACGCCCAATCTACCTAGCTTTCATTGACTATGCAAAAGCATTTGACTCTATATCCCATACCAGCATGTGGAAAGCTTTACAAGAATGTGACGTGGAAAATGGAAAAGAAATGGAAAAGAATGGAAAAACAAAGGCATAGACATCAACAGGCATTTTTTAAACAACCTCAGATTCGCCGACGACCTTATACTCTTCGCAGAAACCGCATCCGGGCTAGATTATCCGGGATAGATAGTCTATGATTAACGAAATTAACTGTGTCAGCAATAAAATTGGTCTAGAACTAAATACAAGCAAAACAAAAATCATGACAAACAGCACAAAATTTCCAATATATATTAAAAATGTCCTACTAGAATATGTACAAGAATACACATATTTAGGAAAACAAGTATCATCTAGACACTAAGAGGAGCTAATGCGACGTGTAAACATAGCTTGGAATAAATTTTGGAGTTTCAAAGAAATTCTTAAATCCTATTAGGATGAAGAAAATTATATTAGAATTTTGTATCTTGCCATCTCTTACATATGCATCCCAAACATGGATTTTCAACAGGAAAACTAAAGAAAAAATCTTAACAACACAAAGAGCCATGAAAAGGAGTATACTAAATCTAAAACTTATACATAAAAAAAGAAGGTCAACGATAAGAAAAACAACAAAGTTGATTGATGCACTGGAACACTGTAAAAGGTTAAAATGGAAGTGGGCCGGTCATGTTGCTCGAATGAATACGGACAGATGGGCAAGAAAAATAACTTTATGGAAGGGGCCTGATGGCAAGAGAACTCTAGGCAGACAGGCAGAGAGATGGATAGATGAAATTAAAAAAAATCGCAGGAAAAATTGGATTGAAAAAGCAAATGACCGATCTAAATGGAGAAAACTGGAGGAGGCCTTTACTCTACAGAGGTCCTTAACTTGTGTTTGTTGTGTTTTGTATAAAATGAATAATTACCTAGCTAATTATATAATTGTAAAAAGCAACTAACATTTTCTTAATATTTGTAAACTTTTAAAAAGGAAATAAAAGGCTTATTTATTTATTTACATTATTAATTAGTGGTTAAGGTTTAATTTAGAATGTTTTAATTGTACAAAGGTATTTTTTTTCTACAAGCCTTTTCATTCTGTTTTCGTGTTACAAAAGACCCTAAGTATAGGTACTTAACAAACGTAATAGAACTTTATTTGTAAAATTTAAGGTTGAAAATATTTTAGCTAATGATAATATTAACCTTTTTATGACATTACATAGCAATGACAACTTCTCATAGTAATTTGTTTAATAAAAGAAATAAAATGTTTTTTTATCGGTCGCCACACTCAACTTCAATTAATATAAAAGAAAATTGAATTGAATTAACATCAATAAAAATATATACTACATAAATAATTGTAACTGCATAAGTTGATAAAAAATGCTATGTAATAGCTTTACCGCAGCAGTCCCCGAGTGCCACACGTTTTTTTGATTTTTTTAATAATTAAAACCAACGGGACGCTGGCAAAGCAAAGTTTAACTACCGTGTTTTATAGGAAATCGATAATCGTATGAAACAATTTAGTAGCAATAGTTTTTACGACTTCTAGATCAACTTGAAACCTAAATCGTTTTTAATGTAATAATTGACGATTCAAAAGTGTGTAAATGCCTACTTGATTAAAGATATGTATTTTAAATTTGAATCTAGTAAAATGATTGGCGTGGTGTTTACTAAGTCAACAATAATACTTTTATATGAATATGTTGGCCAGGGTAACACTACAAGATGCCAGTAATATCAAGACATGGCGATTTGTTTAAATTAAACAATATAAGATGACTTGTAACTCAAATACGAATCGCTAAAATAATAAATGCATTATCATCATGATTGTGAAAATCTATTCTAAAATTCTAACGAATGTTTTTGGATTCTTATTACTTGCATACTTTCATGTTATCATGTGTTGTATGTTCATGTCCAGCCTTTAGTCTCTCATATGTAAGTCCAGACGGGTTTTCGGTTTCGAATCTTACTAGTCAAGAAAATTCTAAGAATAAAATAAACTTTGGTACAAAGTTGCTTTGCACTAATGTTGGCTCTTTAAACGACGCATGTTTTACATTTCGAGGAGCGATACCAGGGGTTAAACTTAAAATAAATGCACTGAAATTAAAACCAGGTTAATTGGGTTATAGATTTTGGAATAATGACAAAATACTTTTGTGTGAAGAGTTTTATTTTTGGCCCATTTGTCAACAAGAATATATATTTTGTTAATCGGAAGAAAAACAAATAATACATACTATAAATAAAGAGATCTGATCATTTAAATAGTTTTCTTTTGTAGAACTATCTTTTTGGTCTTTTTTTAAATAAGTGGTACATTATATTGTTTTTACTATAACAAAAATAATACAATGTTGTGGAATTCTATTGCCAATCATACGACTAACACATTTAATTTTATACTTAAGAATCCTCAACTATTAACATGAATAAAAAATTGGTCATAATGATGTTAAAAATATATATGTTGAAAAAAATATATTGATGAGCTAAACAAAAATCGATCTATGTTCATGTCCTATGTATACTTAAAGCATGATTTTGTGAGACTTATAATTTTACAAAAATATCTATGATATGCCTTTGCCTGGCTATGAATATGGTCAGCAAAATCATGGCAAGAATTTTTGTACACAGAGAACAAAGTCTAATTTTGTACTAATCGATATATCACGATAAAGTTAGACTTGGAACAAAAGTAGTCGTCTTAATAATGATTACACTATTAGTAAAAGACTTTAATACTAATCGGAAGACAAAAGTAACATACAAAATATGTCATTCCATATCCCAATTACTCACCAGGCAGGTGTTTGATGAAATATATCACAGATACAAAGATATTCGAATCGTCTTTACATAACGTGTTTGTAATTCGAAAAACCAATTACTTTAGAAAACGGCAAAATGAGATTTAACTTTTCCATTAAAATAAAGGCGACAAATAAAAAATAAATACATCTATGTATTTTTTAGCAATAGCACGTTTGAAATAAATATCAAAACTTAATACTGAATATTAAAGTTGAAACCAATTTATACTTTAGGTTATGGTATGACTGACCATTTAATGTTAACTCTTCACGTGACATCCCAAATATCTAATCCCCAGAGAGCGCAAAGACTTTACTTTTAATTGAACACAAATACTCTCTTTATGTATCACCCCTTAAGCAAAGGAATGCTCACACTGCAAGCCGTAACAGAGTGAAGACATTCCCTTACCTCGTTAATTTAGTCACAGTTCTAGATATTTCCCCTGATACTAGTTTGAATGCAAATTGTGAAATTCCTTTTTATAACATTCAAGGGGCTGGATGATGATTTAATATAGAACTTGAGCTTGATCACATTAACAACAGAAACAATTCAAAATTCATTACAACTTGTGTAACATTTCAGATGGAATATTCATCCACATCTCGACTGTGACTTTAAATCGCTTCAATGAAATTATAAATACTGATAAATCAGTTTAATTCAAGTCTGAATATATCCCACAATATAGGTTATTAGAAAATATTTTTAACATTTACCTGGTTTGTTTTAGTCAAAACCATATAGGATTCAGACTTGAACAATATTGCCTTAACCTGATTTTAAACATGAACGGCTTGTGTTACATGACATTGTTTCAAGCGATCAGAAACAACATCGCTTATGCGGAATTTTAAACAACATTTAGATCTTCAAATATTCTTGATATGAGCTAGTCTTTATACCTACCCATATACTGATTAATATAAGTATTGATTGAATGAGTGTAAAAAAAACATCTGTGCTAGCTCAAACATACAACATATGGGTAGGCCGAAGTTGCATAATTCAGTTGAAAGTCTACCACAATTTATTCTAAGATCACTGACAAATTTAGATAGACTCTCACAAGTAGATACTCAGATAAATATTTTACTTTTTAACAATCATAGGAGACCACACACAGAATCCAATATGGACAAGGAGCGCAAGGTGCCTTCGTAAGTCCTGATGCCCGATGTTTATATACAGTTAAAAAAATCAACCTTCCTCAGGTTCAAGTCTTATCACGATAAACTATATACACGCACATTTTGTTACAATAAATTCATTACACTTTTTACAAATAAGTTTTTAGTTTTTGCAGTTTAATCCTAATTTCTTTCACCAGTCAGCCGGTCCGGACGGGCGTGCGAGAGCGATAGTGCACGGCGTTACTTATCGGCAGAGTCGTCGTCGTCAGGACGCGACACGTATAGCGCGGGGTCGATGACCTTGGGTATTGGCTTAATCTCCGTACCCAGCTCCTGCTCAATGCGGTGCAGTGCGAAACGGTCCTCATAAGTGATGAGGTTGATGGCTATGCCGAGATGGCCGAAGCGGCCGGAGCGCCCGATGCGATGCAAGTAGGTCTCGGCCATGCGCGGGAAGTCGAAGTTAATGACAACGTTGACGGCCTGCACGTCGATGCCTCTCGTGAACAGGTCGGAGCACACGAGGTTGCGGCACAGTCCCGCGCGGAAGTCGTGGAACACGCGGTTGCGGTGCGCCTGCGCCATGCGCGCGTGTATGTAGTAGCAGCAGTAGCCTAGCTCCGTTATTTTCTTCGCCAGCAGCTCCACACGCTGGGTCGAATTGCAGAATATGATGGACTGGTTGATTTGTAACTGAAACAGCGGTTACAATTTTATTATGGATGGTTGCAAATATATATTACTACTCTGTCGGCCGTGTCGATGGTCTTCAACACAAAGTTTGGGGTCTTGTAACTTTGAGTGAATTATGAGAAACCACCCCAACTGACCATATCCAAGCGGGTTATTATATGCTACAGATAATTTAAGAGATATTGTATTACTTTTTAATGTTACATGACAATAATATTTGTTATTTTTTTAACATTATTTATGCTTTATAGGTAAACAAAATATGTATATCTAGTAAGGTAGTAAGTAGTACCCTGATAAATTAATTTAAATTGTAGTAAAAAATATTATAATAATAATTACCTTAGAAAAGAGTGTATTTAAACAATGCACTTTCTGTCTTTCCTGTACAAATGCATAGTATTGAGTGACTCCTTTCAATGTTAATTCTTCCATGAGATTAATCTCATATGGTTCTCTCAAATGTTTTTCCATAAACTTTTTTACATTTAGTGGAAAGGTGGCCGAAAATAGCAAGATTTGACGTTCTTTAGGTAGCCTAGAACAAAACATATTTATATGAAACATACAATATGTGTTTTTTATAGATTTACAATAATGAAAAAAGATTCTCAAAATTTATAATTTTCAATATTGAATACAAATATTCTAATAAATACAAGAAAATACTTCAAAGTAAAAAGTATTAATAATTAATCAGAGACATCAAAGACTGTTTTACATTGATATTAAAAATAAATATGTAAAAACTAAAGATCAAACACTTATTTTATGTGAAGTTGATAAAAGAAGAATTTTAAGTATTGAGAAAGTACATACCGTGAGATAACAGTATCCAACATGCCCTTAAAGTCTTGAGAAAGAAGTTTGTCAGCCTCATCCAGCACCAGCATCCGACACTGGTCCATCTTGGCTACTTGTTTATCCATGAGATCAATCATACGTCCTGGTGTGGCTATAATTACTTGGACTTGAAAGATAAAACATAATAATTAAAGCACTGAATAACTCAACACAATGATGATGACAAAAAAATTTAAATGAAAAATTGCAAAATTACCATTTTGATAAATGCGCATTATATCATCTCTAAGGTTAGTTCCGCCTGTGGTGACCATTACACGTATGTCGGTGTGTTTTGCCAGCTCAATGCAAATTTGTGATGTTTGTAAAGCTAGTTCTCTTGTTGGTACCACTATTAGTGCTTGTATGGCATCTTTTTTTGAATCAACCTTCAAAGCAGGTATGAATTAATTTAACAAGAAAAAAAAGAATGTTTTGTTTTAATTTAATGTTTGATCAGAACTTTTTTTTCTCACTTACAAACAAGTGAAGGGGAATCCAAATTTTATCATCATTAAAATACAACAAAAAAAAAGTTGTTTTTGAGATAACCATCTCAATATATAAAGATCAACATAAACTGATGTAACAAGTTTTTAAATAATAAACAAATCTAATAAGATGAAGATATCGTTTTACACAGTTGGAACATACCTGTTCTAACACTGGAATACAATAAGCGCCTGTCTTGCCAGTTCCATTTTTTGCCCTTGCCAAAACATCTTTACCACTAAGTGCAATGGGAATTGAAGCCTCTTGAATAGGGGATGGCTTCTCCCATCCCTTTTCAAAAATTCCCATCAAAATTTCTCTTTTAAGACAAAATTCTTCAAACTCATTTCCTCTTGTGTCAGTCACATCCTGTATTTTCATAATAACTAAGTTAATTCAACAAAATATAATTACATTTAAGTGGGTATTTGCAAAACTTACACTTGTTTTAATTCTTCTGTCTTTAGGGGGTAGTTTTAATTTTGCTTTCCACCCGATATCTTCTACAGTTTTATCGACTTCTCTGCAAATGTAACAAAAACGTATTCAAGAGAAAGTGTCAAACGTAATAAAAGGAACAAAGAAATAGTATGTTGATAATACTGACCCTTTCTGACTGCTCATGTTTCCGACATGATTACTTGAACTTATTCTATTTTCAGTCATCATTTTGCCAAATAAGCCCTCTAGGGGTAACTAAAATTAGAAACTTATCACAATTTTTTTATTTTAAGTCCAACACTAAACAAATTTCACGATAAGTCACTTTTAAAAACTCATATAATACTTTAAAGTTTTTCACGTTCACAACTTAGTCCGGAAATATCTGCAACAAAAGGATATTGGTTAGATGATTAACTCCCAACGGCATATACCCTGCATTAAATTGAGACGCGTCAACAAGCTACCTATATGTATATCATTATATACGTTTGCGAAGTAGTAAAAATTTACCATATATTTAACAAGCGTAAACAGAACTACAATAATATTACATTACGCTTATAAATATTCTTGAAAAACTGAAAAATAAAAACAAAAATAGGTGGTGGATGAACAAGATGAGCATAGATGAAATTTACAAACTGTATTTCTATATTTAATATGGCCGACCAAGTAAATCCGCAAAAAATTGTATTGGGAGTTTTATAATCAAAAATTTTCACAATTGTATTAAAAACTATAACGAGAAAAGTTTAATGAAAGTAAATTTTAGAGAAGAAACATAAAATAAACAAATATCACCTTGATAAAACTTTATAAAAGACGGCGACACTCGATACTCGACGACGACATCACAAAGTAAGCAAATCTGTTGGAATAATGTTGACCACTACAATTCTGTTATATTCCACTAAAAGTAAAGGCACTAAAGTTTTGAAACATCAATAGAATCGAAAGCATTTTGGGATGTTTTAATTTATTATATACTTTCTACTTATTGGCATTATTAAAAATAAAAACAAATTAAATGTATATTTAATGTCACACCCATATATATTATAATAGGTAAAACAGGTATTACTTATAAAAACTGAATGTATATGATATTTTTAATGATGCATTTTGCAGTAATTAAAACATATTTTTATATATATCAATAAAAAATATAATTCAACATTTTTGCATTGAAGCTTTCAGACCGTACGTTAATTAAAACCAGAATTTGTAAACTTAGTTTTAGCCCTTATTTTTAATCGCCTCTCGTCAAACCACGAAATCCTTGGGTAAATTTGTATATTAAGAAACATGAGTGCAACTGTATAAATATATTGTATTTTTATTGGTGAATAGGACTAATGATGTGAAAATTATTTTCAATTTTTGGGTAAACTTTTTATTGTAGTAACATTATTTTATACAATAATATTGCCGCATCTAATAAATAGGTTACCATGCCTAAAATTATAGTAATTATTTTTCGTTTAGAAGATTTCTTTTTAACTAATAACAATAATATAATGTTTACGACTTAAATTATGTACAAGCGAGACTTTGTATATTTATCATTACCTATTTTAATCTTTATGGAAATAACAAAATGAACTTAAGCACTAATCTGTTGCTCTAACATAAAGATGATGAAATAATAAATGCCTACCAGACAATTGTTGTTTTTAATATGAAGAATTAATGGTAATTAGTATTTTGTATTTTCTAGTAATCTGTGATTACTATTTGAGAGACCTTTCGTCTAATGTGTACAGTGCAAACTCAAGTAAAAAATAAAGTACTCCCTGTACCCCTAGTACAAGTTTTGATGTTACGAAAACTGTGACAGTTTATCAAATAGTAAAATCGAAACACATCATTATTAAACACTTGATGCATCAAAATATATTAAAATAAATATAAAATCTGTTAAAAATTGTATTATTTAATATTATTTATGAACGATCCTAAATAACTAAAGATAAATGTATTTTTTAAACAAATTATCTTAAATATTTCAATGAATCTTGTTTCCTAGAGCGTATAATAAATATATATTCCGATTTTACAGCTGATTATATGCCTGACTAATGATGGTGAAGTAAAAAAATATTTTTTTAAATAGTATAACAGAATAAATATATTATATATATCTAAAATTATATTATAGTTACTAACTAAACTTAGACATTTTTTTAACTTACTTCGTAGACATTGTATATGAATTAAGAAAAATATTATGAACAATTGATTTATTCTGTAACCCGGCCGACCAGCCTGTGAGTGCAAGCAAAAAATAATAAAAGAGGGAAGATACGAGATCCATACTTATCTTTTTATAATCACACATTCAAAATCGTTTTAAGATAAGAAGAAAACTAGAAATCGAGAAAAAACTTCATATAATATGCTCCTGATTGGACTCTCATGATGGACACGTATGAAAGGCATTACAAAATCCCTGGGGATGTTGGTGTTTCGTCATCCAGACCTGACTTATTCCTGTATTCGAAACATCTGAGGCGCGTGATACTTGTGGAGCTTACTGTTCCTTGGGAAACAAACATCCCAAGGGATCACATATTCAAGCTCAATAAGTATTACGAACTGACCAACGAACTGATCAGGAATAAATTTATAGTTAGTTTGTACGCGGTAGAAGTGGGAGCGAGAGGTATAACAGCAAAATCTCTCTATAGCCTACTTAAAGACCTTGGCCTTTCTAGAACAAGCATCGGTTCATTTCTAGAACGTATTTCAAAGGCGGCATTAGTAGGTTCTTTCCAAATTTGGTTAGGTAGGGAGAGGAGTGTGGAGGGTGAAGGTGAGCGTTTTTGCGCATAATAAAAGGGGCCCCTTAAACCTACTCCTGGGTCGCAAGTCCCAGGCACTGCTTGCACTCCTCTCCTTGCAACGCGATGGGCCCGGCACCCGCACGGTGAATCCATGGAATGCTAAGAAGCTTCGTCTTGTTATACCAAGTTTACGATCATTGTATAGATTAATTAATTTACAAAAATAAAATAAAAAATATTTCAAATATCGACCACGATATCTACATTTCAGTATCGAACTATCGATATATCATTCAAAAAAGTATTTGTAATAAATATCGGTATTTCCACGTAAAAATATCGATATTTCGATACTGTCTGTAATTCTGTCTGAAAAACGTCTGTTAAATGTTAAAAGTCACTGACAAAGTCAATGACAAATGTCAATTCTCAAATTTATTTATCATGATTGAAGTTGGTTTATAACTTATAATTTAAAGTTTGCAGATAAATGGTAATTCTTAAAGGTGCTTCATCCAAATATTTTAATTTTTCACAGTAAAACGCGTAATTAATAAGTTATAATACACCGTACCCCTGAAAATAAACAACAATGTAAGTAAAATATTAATGCAAACGGGGCTACCTATATGTTTCTCTTTTATACATTATTTTATTTGTTTTATTATTTCCCAATATTATTATGAATCCTTAATACTATGTTATACAGGACGACTTACTGGAAGTCACAAGATCGCAAGTTTTGTGATTTTTGCAAGTGTTGGCTTGCTGATAACAAAATTGTAAGGAATATCTTCTTCGTAATGTGCAGTTTCTAATACCCCATTTCTACATTAAAATAACTATTCTAATTTTTCAGTCCATTTCATTCCACGAAAATGGCAAGAGACACAAAGAAAGCCTTAAAAAACATTTATCAGAGCTCAGTAAGAGAAGTGCAAAAGAATTCAAACAGAATAAAAAGTTAGAAGATGATATTAAAAAAATGGAAAAAGCAGCTATGAGTGCTTATGTTAAGGATATTCAAAATAATGCTGACCTTACATCTCAAGTGAATTAATAACTATATTTATATTTAATAATAGTATTAGTAAAAAGTAACTGAATTTATTAAAAATTTAATTATTATATATTCATATTGATTAATATGGACTTATCTGTCATTCTGTTGTTTGCATATTATACTATACTTAAACATTTTTTGTTTATATCTGCAGTTAATTTTAAAGTGAATAAACTAAGTTTGCTTTAATTTTTTTGATATTAAAATATTTTTATTTTTTGATTGATCAATTGACAATTGATCCACAGACAGTTGATTAATGTCTTGTACCTCCTGTACATGTTATTATCATGTTTGTGCAATCTGCAGATGTCTATTTTTTAATAATAATCATTTTTCATTAATATTTTCAGTGTATAAATGAAATGCTAGAGTTAAGTGGTAATAGCAGCAAAAACATTGTTACTCCACCTCCAAATACTGAAGAGAAGCCTGTGTGGCAGGAAATGAAAAACAAAGAAGGAAAGACATATTTTTGGAACATTAAGACAAATGGTGAAATACATTTACAAAATCTAAAATCTGATTACATGACTTACATATACAGGGCTATTTGTAATTAGTTGGCCACCTCTTGCTTGCAGGCTGCCTCTCTGCATCAAGCCCATCAACATTTGTTCTACGACTTTTTAAAAATCTTAATAAACAACAAAAACTATGAAACAAAAAAATGTTTGCTCCCCCTTTTATTTATTACTCGGTATTTTTTAAGAAGTGCTTAAAAGGTCAATGCCCGGGCTCCATACTTACGCTCAAACCTAATGTCAGTTCAGAGGCAACAAATAAATTTTGTATGGAAAAACTAAATCTTTAAAATTATTAATTTTAAAAAGTCATAGAACAAATTTTGTCAGGATTGATGTAAAGAGGCTGCCTGCAAGGGCTGGCAAACTAATTATAAAAACCCTGAATAATTTGTCTTCTCACCCAACTTTTATACTATATAAATGAAATATTCATTATTAATATTTTCTTTATAGAAACCACATGGAATCCTCCTGATAATTTTATATCATTAGCAAACCAGGACAAGAAGAAGCTTAAAGCAAATAAAATTAAGGAAAAACAAAAGTAAGTGCTTTTTATTAGTCACTAGCTAGCCGCCTCAGCTTCGCACAGATGCAATGTAGATATTAATATGGGGTAGTGTAGATATATTGATATTGAGTTTATCCTATAGGATGTTTTTGTATACAATTTTTATGCTGTGGCTCCACTTTAATAATCTATGATATCTTCTAAGACATCCATTTTAATGAAATGCTGTTAAGTATGGATCTATATGAAATGTACTACATATGTATTGCGTTTAATTAGATAAGAAATAAAGCCATATTGTATTAAAATCTTGGTATATAACACATTATTTTGTATATATTTTTTTTACTTCGCATTATTTTTTAGAGATAAATATAAACCATTGTGAACTTTCATGTTTTGAATGATATATATTCCCATAGTACATTAATTTTCTATATATTTTAAGGTTAACTCATCTTTTGTATTCTTTCCATCTTCTTGGATGATTACTCATACTTTTATATTTTCGTTATTTTGCTTAACTTACAAGACTTTTTTTTTAATATTTAGCGGACCCCCGATGCAATGACTTCAATAGCTACATAATAAATATTAATATTAAGATGCTTGATATTTATTTTTTAAATAAAATAAAATATAAAAACACTGTATGTTTGTTATTTCAGAAAACAACACCATAAAGAAGTCTCCATAGAGTACAAAGCCAAGATTGCTCGGGAAAGTATGAAGAAATTTGAAGTGGAACCAATAAAGACTGAAGTATTTGGTCCTATGCCTTTTGGTAAACCATATGGATCTTGGAAACCTGTTGTCAAAAAGTAAGTTTTCGTTTGTTTGTGTTTTTATGACAGTTTAAATCACTTTCATTTGACAGATGAAAACCTTAAAAAATTTAAAATAAGGGATGATGAGTTATGTCATGTCAAACCAATTCAATATTTTTAATTTCAAGTAAGCATATTTTGCACGAAACATCCGGATATAGTTGCACGGTTCCAAAAAGAAGAACTGGAACCAAAGAAGAAACTTCATGATTAATCTCTTATTTTATTTATCATATTCAATGTTTAATTTTATAACTAACTAGATTTCAAGTAAAACGTCGTATCTAAAAGAAAACTATAATAACCAACCACACCGTTATTAGTCCTATGATGCTCTTCCATTTGCAACGCCTTAAACAATTGAAACTTTAAATATGCAAACGAATAAAGTTTATATAACGCCCCATCCGCGAACTAAGATGGCAAAAAATCGAACTAAGATAACTCTTTGATAAAAAGGTTCCACTGAAAATTGACATTATTATATACATAGAAAAACGGTTTATCGCGGTTGCTATAACCACTTTGTTTTACAATAATTCATTGTATTTACTGTATAATCCAATATTTTTACCTTGCTGAACACACTGAACTATAGCATTAAATATTTACAACTTGCAAAAAAAAAACATAAATAAGATTAATTAGAAAGTTTAATTAAAACCTTAAATAAAATTCCTTCAAAAATACAATAAGTATACATGCTTAAATCAAACATACATTTAGTAGTTTGACTCTAAGACTGACTTAGACTGGAAGTTCCAACACTCTCCATTTCTTTCCATTTGTCCGTAACTGCTTCGCCCAATTCAAGTTGCTGGCAACAGATTAGTTCATAAAAAACAATGTTGGTGGAAAATCGTTAAATTATGTTTAATATGTGTATGTTTTTAGGTACTAATTGTTCCCTCTCGTTGTCATGTAGTATATTAATTTATATCAATATCAATTCATATAATAGGAAATAGTGTAGGTACATCATTAAAAAAATCAGTCTTCTGTAAAATAGATTATTTTTAATTAAAAAAAAAATGCTTTTCATATTATACCAAAATATTTAATTTTATTTACAGAGAAGAAGTAAAGATTGATTTACAATTACCAAAAAACGTTAAAGAAAAAATTCTACCACCCGTGACCGCGGAGCCGGAGAGAATAGAGTTTAAAGAAAGGAAAGTGGAATATTCAGGAGAGGGACCCGTTGAGTTCAAGAAACGAAAGTTTAACAACTCCAAACGCAACATACGACAGAAATTAGACGACGATTAATTTTTATTACAGTACAAAAAAAACGTTATTTACCAACATTTTATATTATCAAATATGTAAATAAATAAAGAAATAAGTAAAGAAACACAGTATTTACCTTATGGATGATGGAGAATACAATGTGAGCATAAAAATATAGATATATATTCTTTGTTTTCAATATAGTTTCCTGCTACCCTAATATATTTTTCAGATCTTCAAATTAGCTCATGTATACGTTAATAATAAAAAAATATCATTCTTGTCCGTAAAATAAGGTGAAACTGCGTCCTTCACTTCCACGTCATTTAAAAACTTCCTACAAAGTTCTCTTTTAAGCTTCGGGAAGTATAATAATAATATAAATATGATAATAATCAGAGCCAAATCAGGACTTTCAGGTGGGTGTTCCAAAATATTGAAGCCCACCTTGTACAGAGCATTCAACGCAACGCTGCTCTGGTAAACTTGGGCGTTGTCGTGTAAAAACACCTTTGTTCAATGTTCCTCTTCTTTTTTCTTTGACAGTTCTTAAAACCCCTTCGGGGGACATAGTATTCACTTGAAAATTGAAATCAACAACAATTATTACGGATCTTGTTCATCATGACAGACGAAGCTTCTTAGCAATCCATGGATTCACCGTGCGGGTGCCGGGCCCATCGCGTTGCAAGGAGAGGAGTGCAAGCAGTGCCTGGGACTTGCGACCCAGGAGTAGGTTTAAGGGGCCCCTTTATTATGCGCAAAAACGCTCACCTTCACCCTCCACACTCCTCTCCCTACCTAACCAAATTTGGAAAGAACCTACTAATGCCGCCTTTGAAGTACGTTCTAGAAATGAACCGATGCTTGTTCTAGAAAGGCCAAGATCTTTAAGTAGGCTATAGAGAGATTTTGCTGTTATACCTCTCGCTCCCACTTCTACCGCGTACAAACTAACTATAAATTTATTCCCGATCAGTTCGTTGGTTAGTTCGTAATACTTATTGAGCTTGAATGTGTGATCCCTTGGGATGTTTGTTTCCCAAGGAACAGTAAGCTCCACAAGTATCACGCGCCTCAGATGTTTCGAATACAGGAATAAGTCCGGTCTGGATGACGAAACACCAACATCCCCAGGGATTTTGTAATGCTTTTCATACGTGTCCATCATGAGAATCCAATCAGGAGCCGCGCCTAATATTGAATAAGGCTTCGCTTTTGATTTTTTGGAGGAGCCTTCTTTTACGAATTCTATAGATCGTTCGGTGGTTGTTATACCCTTCCGCGCTCTTGCTACTGAAAGACTAACCGCTTCCCGTATAATTTCTAATACCTTGTCGTGGCGACGCGAGTATTGACCTTTATCTAGAAGTACCCTACACCCTACTAATAGGTGTTTCGCGGTTCCTATTGCCTCCCCACAGATGTTGCAAGACTTTTCGGTGGCTTTGCCCCATCTTACTAAATTACTTTGATCTGGGAGAGTCATTTGGAATGCATTAAGATAGAATTTTAATAATGCTGGGGACCAATCATAAATTAAGGTGCGCCACTTCAAAGCTAGTGGAATACAAAAATCTCCTATGGTCACCCATTCGTTTTGAATTTCTAGGCTCATCGCATGGAGTCGGAATTATCGTTTTCGTCTTGTCGAATAAAAGATTTTGTTATGTCTATGTCTTGAACTTTCCTACTTGATCCTAGCCCTACTTTATTTGTTTGAGCACCTATCATAAACTTTTTATGGAATTGAAGTCGTGACTCGAGCTCTGAGGCAACTTTGTCTTTTGGGAGAGAAGTTACAGTATCATCTTTAGATTTTCCGATGATATGTCTTTTGGTAACTCTTAGATGTTTGTAGAGCTCCGATGGTTTCTTTAATTTTAATCCAAAGTTGTTACGGTCTCTAAATAAGGTTGAAGAGTCCGCTGAGTGCGCTAACCCGAGCCATAACTTCAATGTCTTTATGACGCTTGCATCTAACTTTGACAAAAGGGTTTTATTTATATCATACACGAGGAAAGGCCAATTTAGACGTGATGTTAAATAATTATCGTAAATCCAAGCTTTTTTGACGTTACTTATTGGTTGGTTGTCTACCTTTTTGAGATCGTTTAAAAAGCTATCGACTATTACATCCAACGATGGAGTACGGCCTTGGTAATCGATTTTTTTACCTAAAAATTTAAACGGAGCTGCTTCCGTAACCGTACTAACGCACTGACCGCCTATTATAAGACCCGGATCGTAAGAGGTATATTTGGTATTCCGTCTACCCAGACACAGACTAAAACATTTACTTGGTTTTGTCCTCAATCCGCCCGTCCACGTACAGAAATCCTCAACTACATTTAAAAGTACCTGACATTGTTTCGGATTACGTGTCAGTATCGCGAGATCATCTGCAAAAGCTAGTATGGATTCTGTGTATTTGTTGTTGAACTTAAACCGATAGCCCCACTTTTTTTCATTTCTAATTAATTTGTCTATTAAAATATTAATAACTATATTAAATATAATAGGAGAAATACAACAGCCCTGAAATAAACCAACGTTATAATTAAGGGGTTTTGAATGGTTTTCATTAAAAATTATTGAGAATTTTAATTTTGAATAATATGATGCAATAATGTCGCGAACTACCATAGGAAAGTTATACCATTTAAGCGCGAACATCATTAGTTCATGTCGTACCGACCCAAAGGCGTCACTATTATTAGGCGTCGTATATTACGATCACTTTTACGAATGTAAATACCTAACTAGTAAGCAATTTACAAAATAAGTATCCATCGATTTGTAAAGTTCTTCATAATCACCGAGAAGTGAGTTTAAAAAAAAAGTTATATAAATGCCATTACTTATCTAATATATAAATATGCTTGTCGAAACCTGTTCCTTTGAATACTACTTGTCAACAAAGAAGTTTTTGCTTGAGTTGAGATACTAGTCAACCAGGAGTTGGATGGATGAAATTTGTAGTGATAATTCTTAAAAGTATTTCATTGAACCTATAGGATTTCAATTTAAATGCAATATAAAGTTAGAAATGTGGGAATTGTATGCGAATGTTATATGACGATAGTCGATATATGACTGGGCGAACCGGCTAGTTACGAATAAAAATAAACAGATCTATAAACCATGAGTCCTAACTATATCTATTGGCCATAAGATATAATTAGTACCTAGGTACTAATGTCCGTTGATATAAACAATAGGTATATATAGTCTATTCGTCCTTGAAGATATTGCATACTTATTATTATGATGTATAATGTACTATGTGACAATTATGTATTAATTAATGCGCAGTACTTAGGTACTAACTGCTTAAGTGTATGGCTCATACGTGCAGTGTAGACGCACTCCAAATTGATTCATGGGCAGCATTTAAAGTTAAAAAAAATATTACTAAAATAATATTTTTTTAAGAAATAAAATGTTAGATACATTTCGTTCAGTAATTATAAATCGTTTCCATCATCTGTTCTAACTTATGTGTTAAATAGTTAGTACTTACAAATAAATCTCATAATGAGTGTTTTTGTTCTATGCATCGCAGTAAAGTTTGGAAATAAAGTATTTTCACATACTTTATTTGTATGCAAAAGTATAAAGTATAATACTTTATTATAAAGTATGGTTTGCAACCCTAGCAAAGTAGCCTAGCCTAGCAAAGTATAAATAATAGGTACGTAATGTAGATACATTTCCTAGGTTAGTTACCTAATGTGTTATTTATGTACTTATACGTGTTTCGAGCAAGGCACGGCTTTAATTCGACATCCGACATTAAGAATTTTTCAATATCATATACTTACATAGTACTACTTATAATATTTAATCATATTATACGTATAATATGAGTTATACAATAGTAATATAAATATAATTGAAGTAATACGTATTTAGAAATATAAAATATGAATAAAATAATGAATTCAAACTATTAAAATTGTTTCAGTTAAATGTAGTCTAGCTTGTCAATGTAGTGATGCGATTTAATTGGTAGGTATATATATACCTGTCTGTTATGAAAGGTAATTTATTATTAAGTATTATTATTTAATTTATGCAGAACGAGTGTAAATTTACAAACAAACATTATTTATTTGTTTCTCTAAAAATAAATTTATAGAAACCCTTATCACTTTGTAATTATCAACTTTTGTGCTTTGAAGCTCTTCCCGCTTTTATTAAAACGGGTACCTAAAATCAAATTAACAGAAGTTATTAAATCTTCTCATCTTAATCGTAGGATTTCTGTCCTGTGATTATTATTATTATTAATATTATAGTAACGACGTAACCTGTAAGTACATTAAATATTGTTTTTAAAAAGTAGGTATAACTTTCTTGTTCAGTACACATACATGACACCAGTCAAAACAAAAGAGGTAATTTTTGTTGTTTGTTTGTTCTTGCAACACGCATACACTAGTGAACGCAATTTGCTAATATTTGGTAGAGTTCAGATAGATATAGATACTACTCCTGTTGACGTTTAGGATACTAATGGCTCGACGACATTATTTTACTTTCACGATAATTGAGAGTTCAGAGAGGGTCTTATTCTTTTAGATGCCTTATTTGGGTTTTAAGAATTATAAGAAGCCTAAGCTGTTTTCAATAATTGGTAGTGTACTTATTATAATTTGATATAAAGTATCGTCTCTACAAATGAAATAAAAATGTAGTATAGTAGCTTGTTTGGGGTCTTACCCCCAAACAAGCTCCCCATAAAGTCGTTCATATCACAAACATATGAAATAAGACCAAAAATTTGTTCATAATTTATTTACCTATGTTTATTCTATAACGTCTCTATCACTAATAGATTTCTCATTAAATCTCTATCACATAATATAGATTTTACAATGACCGTCTCATTTAATGATGTCTCCAATGTTTATATTTAATTTTATATGTATCTTACATGACAATTATGATTAATACCACAACAGCCAACTATACCCGTTCTCAAGCAATGATCTTTTGATTTATATTAAATAGATATACGTAATAGGTACATACATATATACAGTACCACACATTAATATTCAAATCGTGTTAGATTTGGATTGGAATCTGTATTACGGATGTCTGTTTATGTACCTACATATATACCTAATACGTACACAAATGTTGCATACCATGTTGAAGGCTTACAGATACTTATACACTAAAAGAAACTACTGTTATCTTAGAGATGTTTTAAATAAATGTTTTATTACACAATAAAACTCATTGAGTTGTACATACCTATTGTTATATTTTTCCGGGTTTATTATGGAAATGACAATGATCTTAATGCGGCATTGTATGTAACACTAATGTCTTATATCACTGAACGGAGGAGGCAATTAGTTTTTCCAATCACGTACTGAACATTGTTCATGGTACGTACCTATATATAAGAACCGAGAGGGTATGGAGCTGCATTCCAGTCCCAGTCTTTGATAAAGTTCCCTTCTAGACTCTAGCGCATCTAGAATTGGTGTTACTGTTTTGTTTTGCACAAATAATTAGTCGACATGTTCAAATTGGTGAGTTTATTATATACATTATAGACGGAGATTGGTAATATAAGATATTGAAAATTCCTACACTTATAAATTTTACTTCTACAATATTTTTAAATCCATTTTTATTTAATTATCATACCTTATGTATTTCTGACTAATTTTATGTATATTATTCAATCGTAAAAGTCCATTTGTCGGCGTTTAAGTTTTTGATTAATTTTTATTTTCTATCTGGAGTATAATTTTTCAATTGCTGAAGGGTTCATGTGTTTTCAATTTTATACCATAAACATAAAGCATGATTCTTTTTTATTTCAAAATGCTCATTTTAAATTATCTTCAAACTTTTTTATAATAATAATATAGAAATAGTTTGTGTTATCATGTATGTTAACAGGTGTTGTTTGCTCTGGCCGCGGTACTTCTCGTAGCCTCGGCGCTGGCTAAACCGCAAGTGCTGTATGACTACGGGTACTACGCGCCCGCCTACGTCGCCTCCTACAGCTCTCCGCTCGCGTACTCCTACCCTTACGCCTACGCCTACTCCTACCCTGTAACATATATTTAGCTGCGGAACAAAATTATTGTCTTTGTGATATTTATTCGTAATTACCATGTTTTTGATATTTATTCGTTTGTTATTGATGTCATGGATAAACTGCGCAAGAAATGTCTTAGTATAATTGTTGTCTAAATGTAAAAATGTGAAAATTTAAAAAAATTTTAATAAATATTTTTCGAGTTACTTCAAACATTTATTTCTTTTAATAGACACTTATTTTTGGTTAAATGATACGATACGATATTCCAGTCAGAGACAGACAATTATTCCTTTAGGACACAGTTATTAAGTCTTTGAAAATGTCTATTAACATGTATAAGCCATGTTAAATTTATTAAATTTTTAAATAAATATGGAATTAAAAACTAATCGATAAGAGCAGAGATTTTAACTCAGGGCCTCTCAGAATCGGTCCGTAGCGAAACTAAGAGTTTCCTAAGAGCTCTGGGGTTCGAATCTTGCCCTTATTATATATTTATTTAAAAGTTAAATGTTAGATAGTGCTTAATCTATGGTTGTCATTTAATAACATCAATGATTATTGGAGTTTCTTGTCAGCTCGGCTATCTGTAGTAACATAAAACTTTTTCGTCAATAATAATTGATAGAGATAAAGACTTTTTTAATAACTATGAACCATTAGACAGTCTCAAAATTTTAAAGAATCATACCTTGAACTTAGTAGAATATACATAAAATATATTTAAATTAAAAGTAATTAAACATAAAGATGTAATATAATTATATTCTTAGGTTTGTCAAGAAAAAAAGAAAAGACCAAAACTAGATGATTATCTACTTTACCTGAATCCCTTCTTAAATTCTAAGTCGTCACCCAAAAATTTAAACAATAATATTTTTTCAAATTTTTATTATGAGATTTGTAAAATATATTATATAGTAAATTAGTGATTATTAAACTTTCTGTGAAAATTTGAGATATTTTCACCTTGAAAAGTTTTTTCGCGTTGAAACTTTACATGTTGACGTAGGAAATAAGATAACTTTCCCCGAAAATGTTATCAAATACGAGCCCTAATTTTTATTTTAAAAGATGCAAATTTCAATCACTATTGTTTTGAGGTCTTTGTCACGTACTGAAAACATAGCAATTATTTTAGTATTAACCAAATAAATATTAATGTGAAGATTTTACCACATTACTAGCTCATACTATGTTTACACTTTTAATAAGTGGATTGTGTCATTTGTGCACGCGCTGTGGGAGGTAGTCTTTCATCCGGTTACATCTTTATAAAATTGATTAGTACTATGTAAATGTATTACATACAGGTTTTTAAGCAATCAGTTCTAAAAATAGGCAAAAGTCGAATTACCTAGATTTATGAATTGTACTCAGATCACTAGATAGTTTATGGGCTTATGAGATTGATATCATTACATAGGTACAAATACGAAAAATAAACAAAATTACAAAAGCCAAGTAGGTACAAACGCATCTCTGATAAGTATCGTTTGTATTGCGAAGTGGTAAAATTTTTTAATTATTTGATTGTTTGTGTACGGTATATGGGTCTGTGTGTTTTAGTTTGCATGTATGGTCATGTGTAAGTCTCACACCTATCCCATGTGTGGTATGAGGTAGATATACGAGCAAGTGTACGTTAAGTATAAGTGTAAAATGCAGGACTTGTCTGTTTCAGATAAGATATAGGAGCAAGTTACTTGATATTTACGCCAAGACATATTTGTCTTAAGAATCTCGATAGTTATATTTAGAATATTAGTTTAAGGAAAAGAGAAGAGGTATAGGTTTTCATTAATGACAGCTTAAGATTAGACAAAGGCTTATAATTATCAATTATTAATGTGGAGATATGATGAGAATACTTTCAGTTTCATTGTTGTTAAATTTTAAGAGCCAAACTGTAAGCTCTTTTTTTGATAATATATCTGTTAGCAATAGAACGTCTAGTTTCTTATTAATTTTAGTACATATTTTTTATTTTTTAAATTTTCATTTTTCTTAATTTAGAACACAAAAAATCTTTTTTCAGGTGAGATATGAATCAATTTTATACCAAAATATACATTATATACTCACTTTGCTTTAGTGTGTGTGTTTGTTTCAATATGCCATACCATGTACCAATAGAAATTATTGTTTTGTATTTTATGATCGAATTATCCGTTTAAAGTAAATGCGAAATATAGGTACACCAAAGAAAGATTTTTTCTAATATAGTTCACTTGTTGAAATAATAAATATTAATATATCTTACCAACTTAAACTCCAAATAAATATCCAGGGATATTAACTTAATTTTTATTTTCATTCAACAATCATCTGATGATGACATGGGGAGTTCTCGAACTGGGAGCCTCTATTGTATTCGTAGAATATTACTTTGTTAAAACATACGAATGAGTCAGACCCATCGATCAAGGTACGCGCATGGCATGCACTTAGCTGGACTCTACATTGATATGCAGAGTTCGAGCGAATTGACCGTTCTCATTGCATCAGGTTACATTATTAACAATTTATAATAATATTACCAAGGCCATCTGGCCTTTTTCTCCTCCTAATAATTAAATACTTCTGGAATCTTAATGCAGCGCCAATTAGTTTTATTAAGCGTCTTGAATATCAGGCTCAAAAACACAAAAAACATCAAAATCGGTTCTGTTTTTAAAGGGTAGTTCAATGGCACGTATATGTTATGTAATAATGTATGCTTAAAAATCATATGACAATTTTTTTTTACCGTCTGCGGTTGCCGTTTTCTGCAGTCAGTATTTGTGAAATTGTGTTCCGTAAAGATTATACCTAAATGTAAAAATATGTCATAAAATGATGTAGATATAATTATGTATATCTTATAGCTTACTATCACAATACGAAATACGTAATATGCAAATAACCAGTTTTCTTTCCCTCTCGACTGGTTCATAAAACAACACCGCCTAGCACCAAGAGTGAAATACAATTTATAATCAGAATTAACTTCTTACTTAAAATAAAATATATATTTTTTTAAAATAATTATCCTACGACGAAAATTAAACATTCTTTATTACATTAAGTATTATTTATTTTTAATGTAGGAATGTATTATTGATGATTTTGATAGTACTTTAGATTATTGTAGTTGAAGTCTTTAGTAACATTCAGCATTCACTATTTTAAACATATGTACTTGTATTTCTGGATCCACAAAAAAACTTGATTCTATGTAGCGCTGAATAAATAATATCTGAAGACCCATTTTTGCATATTATATTTTAATTTAGTCCATAGGTAGGTACAGTGTTATCAGACTACAAATAACTTTTAGGTGAAAAGTGAAGCAGAGATAGTTAGTTACATTGAATTCTTTACAACTACGTACATTTTGGCTACTGATTAATAATAATTAGTTAAATTAAAATAACTTAAATATCTCTATAGGTACAATATTACATAGCGGAGAATAAAATCGATAAACTTATGAAATATTTATGAATAACTATAATAATTTCATTATTGTTACATTAATGTCCAAAATGATCGTTACACATGACGTCACAGACATTTTCGGTCAAGGCGTATAAATTTGTGCTTTAATATTAAACGTTCACAAGTCACTGTTCATATTCACATTCACGTATATAGTTTAAGCGACTTCTAAGTCAGAATCCTCAGAGTCATCGGTATATGGCCGAGGGGTGGGAGGCGCAGGAGAAGGTCGCGTTGGTAGTCGGGATGTGATCAGCGTGCGACCACACGCTCTCTCCTCCTGCAGCTTCCGAAGTCGCTCCTGCTCTTCACGCTTCTGTTTACGCCATTTTGCTCGACGATTTTTGAACCACACCTGTCAAAAGTATTTTTCATTTATTATTAATATTTTAGAATATAGGTACAGTACATTATTATGGTTATGAGATAAATGCTGCGAAAACTTTTTAAGAGGTCGTTTGTTTCTTCAGAGAAACTCTAAACTCCAGAAGTATTAAGCTTTTAAAATATGTACAAGAATATGTCCGGTCTGGATAACGAAACACAGACATCATTATTGATTTTGTATTGTTTTTCAAGCGTTTCCCTCACTCTCATAAACGAAAAACTTTATGAAAATTTTCGAGTTTCTCATATAGTCACCAGCTAATTTTGCATTTCTAGGCTCAACAGTGCACTCGATAATTGTTGTTTTCATCTGACATGTTCCTTTGTCCTTTACTAAGAGTACTCAGTCCTAACCCTACTCTTATTTTATTTTTTAAAGTATTTATGTAAGTTTATCATTTGTTACTACATAATCTGTGATGGTGCTTTTTCTAACATTTACTTGTTTATAGAGTTCCGGTTTTTTTAAATTCATCCTTAAACTGTTTCGGTTTCTTAATAAAGTTAAAAAATCCCTCGAACGAGTTAATCATAGCCATCAATGTCCTTACGTCATACTTTGACGAAAGGGTTTTACTAATAGATAGAGGGAAGGTCTAAAAGTTCGTGGAATAAAAGGTTTCTAAATAAAATAAAACAACAAAACTATTTTTCCTTTTCAATACATTTATTAGACCTATGGATTATTTTTTCTAAACCACTATAAGAATGTTTTATCTTTTCCGTCGAAATGAACCGAAATTGTCGTCGAAAATTTCTTTCCCTTTAAGCCTTTTTTTTAAATTGGGGAATAAAAAAAAGTCACTTGGGGCCAGGTCTGGACTGTAGGGTGGGTGAACTAGGGATTCGAACCCATGCGTGAGCAGAGCAGTCAATGCAATTCTGCTCTTGTGAACCGGCGCGTTGTCTTGCAAGAGCAATTTTTCTCACCTTTGTCAATTTTTCTCGCCGCTTTTTCTTGATGGCATCCTTCAATTTTTCTAATATAGTTGCGTAGTATACTTTGGTTACAGTCCTCCGCTTTTTTTTGTAATCAATCAAGATTATCCCCTCACAATCCTAAAAAACAATAGCCATTATCTTTCCAGCCGACTCCGTCACCTTGAATTTCTTTGGCGGTGGTGTCCCCTTTTTATGTCATTGCATTGACTCTTTTTTGGATTCAGGCTCAAAGTGATGAATCCATGTTTCATCGCCGGTAACAATTCGGTCCAAAATCTGTGCATTTATCTCCACACAACTCCAAAAATGCTTTTACGCATCGACACGCTACTCTTTCTGAAACGGCGTGAGCATTCTCGGTACCCATGTTGCACTGACTTTTGTCATAACCAGGTGATCATGTAGGACTCGCAAAATGGTGGTATTTGATACTCCAACTAATGCAGATAATTGTTTTTTCTTCAAACGGGCATCCTTTAGTACAATTTTCTCCACTTTTTCGACGATGTCCGATGTGGTGGCCTCAACTAACCTTTCTGAGGGGGGTCGTCTTGAATTGACTCTCCACCATGTTTATAAAGACCATGCCACTTGTAAATCATTGATTTAATAGGGCACTGTTGCCTATAAACGACTCCCATCTCATTTAAAATGGTTTGAGCGTTCTTTCCTGGCTTGGTAAGGAATTTTATCACAGCGCGGTGTTAGATGTGACATAAAACATTTACATATTATATCCAAGCTGTTTTGATATCATTAATTAGTTGATTTTTCTTTCTCACTTTAGATCATTTAAAAAACTAACTAATCTAACTCCAGGACCACTGAAGTTATTAAATTAATTTTTCTATCAACTTTCAAGACACTGCCGTTGGCCAGAAGAAAATCTTAAAAAAAATACTTTTGGAATAAAAAACAAAAGTTCTTCTGTGACTGGCATGGGCATTGTATTTAGATACTTCTCAGTTAAATCATCAATCATCAAGGGGATTAAATTACCATATATTCGGAAAATGGTACCACAAAATAAATAAGATTATTAATTATTTTATTTTTGTTTATGATTCCAAAGTTTATAGTGATAAGATAATGTAGATTATGCTATATGTTATTATCGACCCGATTCACCCCCGAAATTCGAATGGGAAAGAATATATCTGATTAATCCGTTTTTACTTAAAAACTTGGAGAATTAAGGAAAGGTTACAGTTCTTAAAGGTTATTGTGTACCTTTATTATTACTTATTATTATTAAGTCAATAAAAGTTACCTAATTTACCTTTAAGTATTATTTTGTAATTATACACTCTTGGGTGCTGTAGGAAGATCAAAGATCTTGTAAACAGTCTAAATCTCTTGTCCATCCCCTCTAATTGATTAATAAATACGTGTACCTAACCGGTTCGATACATACAGAAATTAGTTTATCTCAAGAAAATTTAGCAAATGTATAAGAGTGCAAATATTGTTACTCTTGCATAAATAAAAACGTAATCATATTAAGTAAACGCTTAAACTGATTAATAAATGATAAATGTAAGTACCTTATATTAATGTACTCCATAACTCTACTAAACGTGTCACACTTAGATGCCAAATATCTTAAATTGAGCATTTTTTCCTCTTCATAAATACCTACTACATATATGTAATCGAGAAAAATGAGCAGTTTTCATCATCGTTCATAATAAATGAATGTGTGCTATAGAAAAGTTACATATTACTATTACATAAATAAGGAAAGATAAAAATTTTACGTAATTAAGGAAGTATCATCTTAATCGCCTGACGTCTCGACCCAGGTTGCACAGACTGTGGTCAGAATCTGCCTCGCGAGGTAAATGTGATATCTATTTTTTAGTGCGTTAAATCCCCTTTATAAAATAATGATATATGTATTATAAAACGCGATAATTAAAAGAAAATATAATAACTGAGGTTAAACAAAAAAACATATACATACAAGACGGATTATCTTTACAATATATTTGAGAAATATAATAAAAAAAATCATTCAAGAACTTAAATGAAATCATCTGTGTAATCTGGCGTGTACATGTAAGATCCTTTTAACAATTTCAAATCGATCACAATTGTGTTGAGTCAATACATTAAAACGCGTCGTGTTATACGAACACAATTCGACCCAGATACATCGATGACCGCTACCGAACTAACACCAGTAAAAAAAGTATTTGTTGAGATCTCAATGATGTTTCTTGGTACGTGTTCCACTCGACTTAACTGGTCTATTGAGTCCGAACGGTGGGTGGTCGCAGCTTACCGTCCCAATCCGGGACAGCGGCTTCCTTACACCACTTCATTCATAATGTATTCTGAACCATTGTAATTTTTAATGTTATGTTATTGAACGCTGTCCAATAATAACATATTTTAGAACTCAAATAAATTTACTTTCTATATTTATGGTCCATGTTAAATATTCATGAACCAATATTTCAGTTTAATGTGTTACAGATTATCAAATAATAATTTTCGATGCAGCAAAATGATAATAAACCAATATAAATTATATAGTAAAATATTGCAACGTGTTCAGTACATGACACAGGGCTCTTTAATAATTTTTTTATGTTTGTGATTTTATTTGTTCGTTTATTATAGCATTATTCAGTTAGGCTGGACAGATTTTTATGAAAATTTATATTGTTACAGGATATTGGCCCGGTCAATGTATAGAATACTTTCTACTCCGTAAAAAAAATAAAACGAAAATACTGAGTTTGAATTGGCTATAATTACAATGAACTAAAAATGTGTGAAGTAGGTACCTATTGCTTATTATTTGTGCCAGGAGACAAAGAGCGCAGACAAGATGACTGGCAACAGCTTGTATAAATAATTTAAATAACTCATGGCGATTGTTGTCTATTATATTCTGAACTAGTAACTAAATTATTTTATTAACATCTAAGTACAATCTAAATTTAGCAAATCTTTAATACTTATGCAGTAGTATCCCGAGAATTAAATGAAATATCAAATATAATGATTTTTTTGACAAATTCAATCATAATATCCAACGAGGCGCGATCCAAAACGTGCCGACATTTAATGGTGTTGGAGGCTTAAAATTAAATTGTTAACGATACCACCATTGTCGGAGTTAATTGCATTACAAGTGTCGGTCGGTAGTTACACAAAAGAGCTATTAACTTTCTGGAAATGAGCGAGGAGCTTTCGCACTTACCGCCCGTTCTCCTATTATTCGGAGCTCATGCGGCAAATATGGGCGCTGCCACCACCAGACAGTGGGGCGACTCCTTACTATACGAGTATCCCCACGCCCGCTCGCAACAAGATTAACTCACTCTCTTTTGTACTCCACTCTTTGTGTTATATCGTATAACTCGTTCATTGATTATTTTTATTGAAACCTAATTCATAACTTTGCTTTCGTTTTATATATTTAAATTTTCTTTCCTCGTCTAATCACCTAAGGGATAAGCTCTTGATAAGCCCATTGATGTATAAATTTAAATCGTATTCAAAATGTATACGAAAATACATAATTTTTTTCATGAAATGTTGTGTCAATCCTTGTTAAGTCCTTATTAATTAGCTTCGAAAATTTCGTAAAATAGACATCAACGGTTCAACGGACGTACAATGGTCTCTCGACGCTTCGATAAGAACATAATTTAATCTTATTTTTATTGTTTTTCTTCTTGTATCTGGGGTTTTTTAATTATTCTTTTCTGCTTTTTAATTTAGGTTACTGGTTTCTTTATTATACTAAAAAAGGACCGTTCCATCATAGGTACGAACACACTCATTTACACTTGTTTAGGTATTTACTATCAATATTGATTAAGAACCTTTTACTAGCATTAATAAAAGCTCAATATCTGGAGACTACTGCTTTTATTTGGACCAAACATATCTAAGAATCACCTCCACCGTTTTCGATTTCGAGGCTTACGATTAAAAAAAAAACCCAATCAAAACCGTAGACTCGCTTCGCTGCTACGATGCCACAGATAGACACACAGATACAAAAGATAAACTTATAACACCCCTCTTTTTGGGTCGGGACTTAATGAAACCGAACTTTTTTTAAGTATAAAGCGATGTTATAAAATATACTTTGCTTTATCTTTTCGAGTGGTGTGTACGGTATTCCTATCAAAAGAGTCCACTAACCGTGCTGGTCCCCTTCTATTACCTAGATGTGTGTCTGGGAGTCCATATTTATCTAAATATTTATATATATTAAGTATGTATACAAAGCGCATTGGCAGTCTATTGTTTTAAGCCATAACACAGGGAATTACCAAATTCTATTATACCCGCTGCAGCGCACCTAACATGCATACGTAATTTAAGCTCACAGTATACCAAAGACAAACAATGTTTTATTGAAAGGCTAAACTGCATAGTAAATGTGTATAAGTTTCGCCTTTGTTTCGGTTTAACTAGATTGTAACCTAAGTACTTAACTTGCCTAATAAGTTTTATTCCTAAATGTTAATTAATCGTAGTTTGGTACTAATAATGTAATAAACAAACATAACAAACAAACTCAAAGCACTCACTTTAAATGTGTTTATATTTAATACGAATGTATAAAGTCTTATGTAAAAAATAACACATAAATAAAAAGTAATAAACAGAGTTTATGCCGACTGTCCGTCATTGTCCGAGCTCATGACTACTAGTCCAACTAGTTGTGTAAGGTCCGGTTTATTGAACGTGAGTAGGTCCTACTGTTGGATTAATCATGAAAGGATATATACAACTATGTCATAAAATTAACCCATAGTCAACATATCACTCTAGTAGCGCAGGCTGTGGTATTTTGGATGCCTTGATAGATCAGCTTATAACATATTACTAGCTATCTGACAGCGGGTCTGCCTGTCAATATCAAATGACTACAATAATAACCATCAGATATTTTGTTTTTAATTATTGTAGAACTAAAAGATCTATATGTGCGTATTACTTATAATATGATGGCACTCTCTTAAAAACAGTGTAGGTACCCATCTTAAGTTTCAGACTCTTAACATTTATACTTACAGAGATTTTGAGATCTCAATCCGCACCTATTTTTAAAATTATTAATTAAAGTGAAAAATCATAATAACCTGTTATAGTTATCATAAAGATTTATTTACAACAAATTTGAATTAAATCCAGGATCTAAATATCAGGGGTAATTGAAAAAGAATAAGATATTATAATACTTGGGCCAATCGACAGTAAATTAAAGATAATGGGCTAATAGGGTATCTATGTAAGTGTACAATGTGGTTGTGTATAGGTGGAGACAGCAGATGATACAGGGGAGTCGCTCGCCCCCGGCTATTGAGCACGCGTCGACGCCTGCAGCCCGCTTCATTAAATATATGCTGACACATATAAGTATATGTGAGGAAACTAGAAAACAATAATGCTTCAACGATTTTTATTATATATATATATATATTGCCCTAGTTAGTTTCTAAACCTTAAGAGAATTCAAGTTATTCTAGTAGGTACTCTCATCGAATAAGAAATCTCATAGTAATACACGCATATGGATTTAGATCACTAAATAAAAGTTCCGAAAACAAACATTAAGCACTCGAATCATGTTCATTGCAAATGTATCCTAACAGACATCACCTCGTTACTATAAGTATCACTAGACATTAAATTGAGGGCTGAAGTAGCATGACGGAAAAGAACATCGTGTGAACCGCAGAGTGCGGGCCACAGCCGCGGCAACCCGAACTTATTGTAATAATGTTGTTAGAGCAAACACAGCTCCCTCTGCCTTGTTTGAGATTACAATTACGGTTTTAGCGAACTGATTTATTAATGGATCGCTTGATTCGACTCTGATACTTTAATGTCGACTAATTTATATTATGTTATGTTTTAATTTTATTCAATATCTCTACATATATGTAAAAACAATTAAATTTAATTTAACGTTGTCAAATTAGATTCCTATTTCAATAATAATGACTGTGGCTAAATTTGCAAAATAATAAAAATATTTATTATTTATTTATTTATTTATTTATTTATTTATAGTTACCAAATAATCTTACACATGTTGAAAAAGTGTAAGCGTAAGCTAAGCTTCCTAAATTTACTACACAAATACAATAAAGGTGATTAATCACATATTTTACTATCAATTAGTTTTATGTCAACCTTGACTGTAACAAACATAATTAAATGAAAGTACTATTGAATATCATTACTTAACGCAAACAAGAAAGAAAAGCCGTTCAAAGCCGTTGAAAATATTTTTAATAAGCCACGTAAAGCTGTCACACCTGTCGTGTTCCGACTCCCCATTAGCTGTGAAATGCATTAGTCAATATTAAAGATGCCGTTCGCGACTATAATTCCACAAAGGGCACTTCAAATCACACCCATTCCTTTTCGGTTAATGTCAAAACATTACTCTTCTCGTCCGGAGGCTGAAAAAGTATCCCCCTGTATCTGTCACTTCGTATCAATTACCGCACGCAAACATCCATGCCTGTGTCCCTGTGACCATAACGGCCTATCTACGCACAATGCGCCAACCAAATCGAAATTCAATTGTCAAAAGAATGCTTTAATAGTACCTCAGATTCGCCGTTAACCCGAAAAGTATTTAGTCCTTAGTATTTTAAATGAAAACAAAACGTATTGGTAGAGAGATAAGTACTATATTCGTTGAGCTCGTCCGCCCTCGGGGTGCCCCAGAGGGTCGTTCTGCAAACATCAAGTTCCCCTAAACGTTATACTTTGAAAACAATAATTTGTATTGCGTATCGAACTCGTCTATAAATAATAGAGTGATACTTCACCGGGAGCTGAGCCGAGGAGCAGAATATTGGTTAAATTAAACAATAAACATTCGTTTAATTGTTTTAAGATTAGGCTGAAAATAATAATTACATATTGTGGCAGACTAACTCTTCTATGACAACTTTGACTTTTTACACTGTTTCCTAGAATTATGTTATAACGACTGAGAAATTTTATGTTTCATCTTCAATTGCACCGCCACTTAACAAAGATCTAAGTTTCAATTATAGAAAACTTCTTCCTTCAAATACAGGCAGAACTAGTCACATTAATTATTTATTGGTAGAACCGATTCGATTTTATCGATCACTGATTCTTGAGGGTATTAAGAAGGGTCACTTTATACGTGTGTAACTCACAAAATAAAATCAGTTTAATCTGAGCTCTAAATGAGATGCTTAAATAATACATTCAATTACTTATGTAGGTACATAAGTACCTTAATCACTTATAAAAAATAAGCACTACTGTGGCCTAACTTGACTAGAAAAGATTCCGCAAATAAAAAAATAATCTAGTAATAAATCAAAAGCAAATGTGTAATCTTATTAATTAAAAGAAATCGTAGCTGTGACGTACAAAATTACATTCTATTTTGTTATAGATGTATTTCCCGTTTTACATAAAGTTTAAAATGTTACAAAGTCATTTTTATATAGGTAATTATATTACACTTTATGTAGGAAATAATATTTCGGATGCTATGTACAAAATAATATAAAGATTGAGTTATGCGTTTCGTTTGACAATCACAGAAGAGCAACAAGCGTAAAATTAAACAGAGCAGAACTCTTTGATCAACGTCGACGGATAGCTGCTCAGCTCATAAAAGCTATATTACTTTGAGTCGACACAGAAGCAAAAGACAAAATGGCGCTGCTTTATTACTTAGTAACACATTGGAAGCGTATCTCTTTTATTATAGCTACCTATTACGAGATAAGTCGTACCGAGGGAGGCTGCAGTGACTAGGAAGAGACGGTCGGTTCGCGCTGGGCGGAGCGACACGCCCTCTTTTTCATACGACTGTCTGGGGATGATGCTTTGTCATTTTGTCGAATGTGGCCGCACATTTTCATTCTTTACCGTTTTACACTAGAAATCAGCAAATTTACTTACTATACATAAAACTAGAATATACATATTAGCCTAAAATAAAGTTTTGATGGACTAGCCAATTTGATCACATTTATGCAGCGGTGGGATTGAAATTTCAAATTTTAATTTAATTTTAGGCGTCTTTCTGTTTTGAATTTAATTTGTTTTCAAAACATCTGAACAAAACATAGATCATTTTGTTCACAAAATGGAATATATGTGTTATTTACAAATATAAATTTCACGGCGGCACAAACCTGCAGAATGTGTTCCAACTATTAATATTGTATATCTATGGGCAAGCTTCTGTAATATAAAGAACAGCAGGTTTTTGATTCAACGTTTCTGGAAATGTTAGTCTACAGAACAAACCCCGTGGACCGCCGGAAACTTCAGTTGATAATAAAAATTTAAAAGTGATCTTGAAAACGAATCCACAACAAAGAAAGTTAAAATTAAAATTGTTTTGCAACTACACCAAAGCCTGCCGTCATAGAGCTGGTATCAGAATGCAAAATAATTTTAACTCACTTAAAACAAATTGAAAAGTGAAAAAGCTGGCGAAAAGGTACCAAATGTATTGTGGTAAGTGACGAACAACAAACACACAAAATCTTACTTAAACGTCACAATAACGAGATCATTTTCAATGTGTAGGTACCATATTTAATATAAAAGGTGTGTGTGGTTAGTGGTTGTTGGTATGGTGCCGATGTCATATATTTCAGCTTCGTTGATTTGGTTAGAGGATTACGGTAGAGTTGTATTAACTGTTAAGCCGAAACTAGTCCACTTTGTTCAGACTCACTGCTATCTTAGTGCAACGCTGGGTTTCATACTCCACGACATCTCACATTCATTATCGGCATTTTGTTTTGTAGCATCATAGTCTTCAACAGAGGAATTAACTACCATTCAGTAATATTATTTAACCTGTTTTCATTTATTTAAGTGTTTTTAGAGGCTGATGCATTCTGGGCATAGAGCGGTCGCTGCTAGATTACTACGATTTTAAATTTAAATGTAATAAAGGTTTTGGGTATAACTTAAAAAAAATACTTTAAACAAACAAGCCGAGTTTCTGTCTTTAGCTCTTCTAATGGGCAGATGTTAGTTCGACAATATTACTAATATTATAAATGTGAAAATTTGTATGTTTGTTCCCCAATCACGTAAAAATGGATGTAGGCTATCAATAATTGCTACGGTACGAAACAATAAATAGTTTTTACCCAGGTATGTTCATATTTTTTTTGGTTAAATCATTTAGAAAGTTTATAAAGTATAAAGACAAAGCACAATTCCATTCATTATAAATTAAAACAACCCGTATTGTATGCTCAAAATGTAGTCAGATGTAAACAAACATTATCATTTCATTATAGGATAGTAATTAAATTACAAAATGAGAACAATCCTTAGATGTAACAAGACTGTAGACTGTCGGCTCACTTTCTCAAACTTCCAAGATTAAGTATCTCTTTAATTATTAATTGTGTAAAGAGTTCAAGCCACAGAAGAGTCACCCCTTCATTGTCTTTTCATTTGCATAGCGCCACTCATCATACTAAACAATGGAAAAATTTGTCGTCTATCTATTTACTAAGCCTTCAGGTTATAAATTTATTTTATATAATATTGGTTCAGCGGTCTACAATGTTGATGTCAGATTTACATTAAATAATTAATTGTATTATAAATAAGAAACGTTTGGCAGAAATTGATATTTTGGATCTATATAATAATTTGACAGTAGGTAATTTGACAGTATTACTTAAAAATCAACATTTATAAAATTGTAATACTAAGAAAATAAAAATGTAAGATCGCGATACGTTATTCAGGTGTTTTACCTAAGGGACATATAGCATTTCCTTTAACTTTAATCAACTTCAAACTAACCGAAGCTAAAGGTTTTTAAAAACCAGAGTAGGTATCTCATATATTTATTGTTGTTATAACAACTAAATCCATAACTTCAAGGTGCCCTTATAATTAAATATATTTTAAACTTGATTCTGTGTATATTCAATTACTTATAAGGTAGGTAGGATAAATACTTAAAAAGGATTTATAAAAACTGAAATTCAATTGAAAAATTGAAAACTGTAATTAATAATCATTTTTAGGGTTCCGTTCCTCGAAAAAAAAAACGAAACCATTATAGGATCACTGTGTTGTCCATCTGTCCGTCCGTCTGTCAAGAACCTTTTTATCAAGAACGTGTAGATTCTGAAATTTATATCAAATACTCATATCTACTGCCTCTTGGTGCTGTAAAAAAATCAAACTTCTAAACGAACAAAATCAAAAGATACAGCTGTTTATGCCCGATATTTCAACAATTTTTCAAAATTCACAACGGAATCAAAACGTAGGTAGATCCCGAGTCCCCGAACTCGGAATCTTGAATTTCGCTACAAAGTCTTATAGCCCAAATAAATGAAAATAAAAGAAAACCGTACATTTTTAGTTACATCATATAATAAACATATTTTTAATAATTTTTAAGTTCCTAGCAAATACTGAGATCTATATGTTAGCTATCTTATAAATGAAGGGTAGGTTTTTATAAAAAAATGAAGCTATCAGTTGATGGTATGACTTAAACATTAATTGTATAGAAGTTTAATTTACTAAATAAATAATTGTAATATTGGATACTGATGTGATTAAAAGTATACATGCATGTATACATAAATCGTCTCCCAGCTAACAGAAGGTAGTGTGTGTGTTCGAGAGACTAAGTTATGTAACAGAACTGGTATAATAAAGTGTAACAGTGATAGTAAAGAGTTTAAATAGTAAACAGTTTAGTGTGTTTGTGAATAGTGCCTATAAAGTGTTTTAAACAATAGAACGACTGTCTTTGGTGATTCTTTGCAGTAAGAGAGTTCTTATATGTAATACTTTTAACATATAACAAAATCAAACAAACTATGCCAAGGCATTCAAAAGAAAGAGCAATTTAAGCCGCATATTTTTAAACTTGAAACTACTCGCAAGGGAATCAAAACCTTAAGGGTACTTCCAGTCGACCGAGAATCTTGAAATTTGGCTTAAAGCAATCTTTAATATACATATTAAAGAAATCACATATTTTTCATATATGGCCAAAAACCCTTCGGGCGCTAGACCGACTCCCACTGGGCCAACAATTTTTAATATTAAAATCTATAAAAAATAGTTTATAGTTGATTACGAATAATAAACTTTAAAGAAGGCATCTCAGGTAAATAATATTGTGTAATAAAATAACGCGAGCTAATAGAATTAATTACGGACAATAAAATACAAAGCATTCGTTAGCGGAAACTCGATTCCACAGTGTTGTGAACAGCCTAAACAAAAGCATTTTAATAATGCAGTTTCCAATTGCTGCTGCGCAAATAGTGGGGTAAAAGCATTGCGGCCCATAAAAACACTTTTTACTCACAATATACTGTATTTCATTTTAAATATATACCTACTATATTTATAAAAACCTAAATATGTTTTATGAGAGTATATATAGACTACTATATATTTGAGTGAGGTACTAACATCGACTCGTCCTTAATTAAATTTGATAAGAGTTTCCATGATCTCAAATTGTAAAAGATTCCATAAATAATGAAAATATATTGTTTTTATTTTTTCCCAGCAATATTACTTTGCTTTAATTTATAATTATTTATAAATTATAAAACTCATATACTTATATAAACCTTTGAATAAAAAAATTCTTATATCGATTAATGAAGTCTCAGGTAGAGAGTTAGGCAAATCGGTAAAATACTGGTATCCAACGAAAGCCTTATAAGTGACCCTCATTAGCGTCATTGTTGTACTTTTATCGTTTCCGGCACCCTCTGCTTGGGCTAATATAAATAAATCAAATTTAATTAACTCAGATTAATTTTCGCGGCGCCGTCATCTCCCGCCTCTGAGCTGCCCTTTTATTAACCCGCAGGCTGTTCGTCGAGTGCTACAACCGATTGTGGTGGTTTACTATGGTTTCCTTAATAAAAACTTTATACTTAGCTAAATTTCGGTGTCGTTCATTTCTTTTTTGTCGCGAAGCCGCTCAATGTCACTTAAATTACTTCTCTCATATTTTTATCCTAACTCCTGTATTTTTATAAATAAGTAATTTAGCGAGAGATTAAGTCGTTATCTAATATAGAGTTATGGTTGAATAAAACTAAGACTTAATTTCGAGCTTCGACTTAATTCATATTCTCAAATAAATAGGTGTTAAAAAATAATATTATTTAAGATGTATCCGATCCGATCCGATACGTATCCGACTTCTTTATAGTGCTTATAATGTATGTGTAATCTTTATTCTTTATATATCAATATATATGTATATATATATATATTGATATACATTTCTGTATTTATAATTAACGCAAGCTTATATTTATTTTTGTATATGTATGTATATCTTGATATGTATATCGCTTACAAAACCTTTAAAAATCCGTATAATTAGTTATTTGCGCAATAAATATAAAAAGAAGGACAAGTAAACACAGGGCGTCTGTCTGGGTGGTTTGCTGGAGTGGTCAGTACACACTTGACCAACACCGGTAGCCTGCAAACATCTCTTACAGCCGATATCCCAAATGTAGAGTCGGACAGTTAAGCTGTACAAACATACTGTAAACCCATATTTAAGACCATGGGTAGGATGCTTAGAATGTTAAGAATAAATGTTTACGTCTCAGCTTTATAGAGATTACTAAAAGAACCTATTAATATACACTTATTTTATTGACAGCTTGTTGGCCCAATGCTGCTCAGTTATATATATTATTTTTATGTATTGAAATCATCAGTTAAGAACAAATTGTGCTTGGAAACATTGGATTTGGATTACGAAAAAAAGCACTTCGTATTTTATGGTCGTTTTTTTTTGTTGGCCACCCACGAAATGTTGGCACACAAAGTGTCGCGTCAGCTCTATTGACTGTAGATCCGTTTACCTCTTCTAAACTGTCCGCCTTGAAAACATAATCTCATAGATGTTAATGCAATAGTACTATTTGACAAACAGGGCTTTTTTTGGCTAAAATGATTTGCAACCTCTTTCCTTCTATTTTAATTACTTTGATAGGCCCCATGTAGTAATAAAAAAGAACGGCTTTTAATTATAATAAACGAATTGAGTTGTAACATTTCAATAATTCTGATATACAAGTAATGTCGTATTTATATGAAACGTACTAAAATAGTAACAGCTACCTATTAATCTTGCATTTAATATATCTTTTACAAAAATTTAAGAAAGGGTTAATAAAAAACTACGCATGACTATCATGTTCAAGTTTTGTTAGTTTACTGCACCGCATACCAAAGCTATGTTAAAGCACTAGTTGATTATAAAGATAAAAATTCAAAAACAAAAAAAAATTATTCCATACCTCAACTCTCTCCTCCTTTAGATCAACTCGTAACGCGAGCTGTTCTCTCAGTACGACATCAGGGTAGTGTGTCTTATCAAAGGTACTCTCCAATTGTTCTAGCTGCTCCTCAGTAAAGATAGTGCGATGTCGTCGCTTGCGCTTCGGCGGAGGGCCTGAGAGCCCAGCTAAAGCCGCCGCCGCGTAACCGCCGTACAGACCCGCATAGCTGCCAGCTTGGGAAACCGCACTGCCTACGCCTGTGACAAAAGTATTGCATTAACTACAGCAGGATCAACTCAAGCAATAGTGACAAACTAAATCAGAATATCATACAACTTTCAGGGGTACCACATAAATAAAACTATTGTAAACGGATATTTTTATTCTTTTTAGTTCATAATTAAACATTAAAAGGTAAAGTGCATCCTATTCAAATCTACTAAAAACTATATGATTAATACCATATTATGTTATTGATAGTTTTTCTATCAATATTTTATATGTTTGATAATATCTATAAACATGTTACCATGTATAGAAATGTTAAGATTTTTTTAATAAATATAGAATAAAATCCAAATCTATGTTGGCAGGGATTCAAACCCGCGAACGTAGAGTGAACGTCGCTCTACAAATTGAGATACCATATCGCTACCCGTCTCGTTGAGTAAAGCATTTTATCTATGATCGTCTTTATAGGTACGGTGGTGACTTCCATTAGGCTTCTTTCGAAAATCTTTACCAGTATTTCTAACTTTGCAGTATAGATAAACATTGAAAAGATGCCACATATTCTATATAGGTATCAATTAGTTCTAATATTATAGTTAATAGTTACACAATGTCTTATAGGTAGGTGTAGGTATATCTATACACCTACCTATCAGACATTGTATATTATCATATTATATTATTATTAATATCCTAAAAGTTTTTACAAAGATTTAATTGTCTAAGTTTTTTTTTATTATAATAAGAAATGTTCGTTCTTTCAGCCATGAACATTGTAATAATTTTAAAACTGTATTAATCATGCTAAACTGTTAAATAATTTCATTAAAATATCCAAATACACACATAATAAGTTTTGAATATAAATGGTTTTTGTAAATTTTAATGTTATTTTAAAAATATGTATAAATAAACAAAGTACTGCTACCCACAACAACAACATATAAAGACGTCACAGTGTATTAGAATTAAGCTAACGTTATAACATTCGAACCGTGAAGAACCGGGGCTTAGGGCTCTGTAAGCGCTCCCTAGACGCGGACCTTCTGAACCATTCTAAATATTAACGTTGTAAAAGAAATTTGAATATTTTTGCATACTGAAGTATTACATTGTATTATTTCCGATAGAAATATAAAAGCTTTTACTGCCGGTAGCGTATTTCTAAAGCGGTATCGGTGGTTTTGCCCACTCCGTCTTCGTATTCGAACGCGCTCGTCTAAGCTGTATTGATTTTAAAATACCTATTCACATACTTCCAGTATCGATCATAATAAGAAGATAGAAAAGGTTTATGAAGCTAAATGTAGGTCGGCTGATATTAATATATTTATTATCATAATCCAAATTATAAATAAATAACCAAAAGAAAAGACTTTATGCTTGTTAAAAATTATTATTGTACGGCCTTAGAAATAATAAAGTCAAAGAATTATAATATATCAAAACAAATGCAAAACCGCAATAAATTTATATCTCTTAAAATAATAAGGACCTCAAAATAAGAGGTAAGATACCTACATTATTTTGTCTAAAATTTCTAGACAAGAAAATATGAGTCAACATTGTGTTTCTATCCTAATTGAAAAAAATAAATAAATTATAGTGTGTCTTAACCAGAATTATATTATAATAGTATAACTTATCAGAAATAGTCATTCCACTTGTCAATATTAAATGGCTTCTTCGATGTTAAGGGGAGTTAAACACTTAAACATTACTTGCAGCAAATTTGAAAGGGGACAAGTGAGATAATATTATTTCGAAAATCACAATAGAGAACCTTTTCCCAACGGTACCTTTAAAAAAACAAGTTTAGATATATAACATATATGTTAAGTTACCTAAGTGATATTTCAATCCGAAACATTCTGTAATATTGTAGAAGTTCTAATAAATTAAACCATTTTCTTTCTGTTACAGAGCGATTTTGGAAAGGAGTTTCTATATATATAAAATTGCGATCAATTAATTTAATTAATAAGAAACATTATTGTTTCATTTTATTCATTCTTTTATCGCCGTAAACTTATCTAAGGGAAAACAACTTCGAAATACGATCCGGAAAACTTAGTACACATTTCTTACTCACTTGTTATTATTGCGGTGAAGATCTGCAATACCCTAAAGGTATTTTAAGATATTAAAATACTTTTTAAGAGGAAAAATAACTTAATTGAGATAAGCCCTGTCTTCGCCCCTCAAACCGCGAGGGATTGCCAGCGGCGTTACCGCTCTGCTTAGCCAAAGTAGTTGGATATTATAATTTGAAACTGTAAGGCTAATGCTAAAAACCAAAAGGCATTTGAGGTATTACAGTGAGCTTAAGCTTTCTTAAATAATTAATTAAAAATAAACATTAAAAAAATAAAAGGAATTTTAATAGGCAAATATTTTGCTCTCGTAGCTATTTAGGAACTCATATTATTACTACTGTAAAACATATGTTCACTGGCCAACGCTAAATATTTTTGTAACAAACGTGGCCATTTCTGACAATTACAAAATATGAAACAATGTTTTTGTATTCTCTTTATTTTTAGGAGGTTTTATTCTGTATAGAATATGCCATCCTCATAGTAATACACTCGTATAATCACAAATATAAATTTATAGTACCATTACCGTTCTACCTTAATCATTAATTATAATAATAAGTGCGACGCCTGTATTCTTTTAATATCTTTAATAACTGTCTTATGCAATGCTCTCGCAACATCAGAAGTTGGAAAAGTTAGAATTTTACCAAAAACTCAAACCTCTCGTTTCGAGTACATTCCATCATAAGATATTGAGCATCCTCCACTCCATATTTTAGACAATTTGGATAACGTTGTTTTCCAATAAGATAAATAAAACTATTTAAGGGGATGTGACCGGATCGAAGCCGAAAGGCTATAACGATATTATTCCTGCTCATATTGGCTCCATCTATTCAGGTAAACTTAGGAGGTTCTGTTTGTATAGTCTTATACCAGATGCCCTTGTAAAGGGACCGTTCATCAAAAAAATCCTTCCATAGCTGTCTACATCGGGGTTTACTTAAATACAAAACGTCTTTATAAAAGTGTAAAAACTTAGTCAAAATGCCGTCTACGCGAGTTTGTTTAGCTAAATTATCTGCAATTTCATTCTTGTTTAAACCAATGTGTGCAAGAATCCATTCCAAAATCACATATTTATTTATAAGTTTCATTCGATAAATAGCCTCCATAACGTTATAAGCTACCGGTGCATCGAGCCAAATGCTGAAAGACATTCTTTGAATCAGACAAAACTACAAAATGATTTAGATTGATGGACTTTATATAATTTAAAGCTTCTGAAATAGCAATCAATTCGACGTAAATGGTAGAAACGTTACAAGAAATGTTTAAATTAATATTTTCATTTGTTTGGGAATTAAAAAATGCCGCACCCATACTATCATTGTCTTTGGATCAATCTACAAAAATTTTACACCACCCAGCATAGTTATTGTTCAAAAATAATTCACACAATCGTTTTAATTCAAGTTCATTAAAACTTCGTTTACTTTTATCAGTGAAATTAATATTGTATCGAATACGTACAGACAAATCCACATTGCTTACCCAAGTGTCTAACGAAAACATTACTATGTTTTTACTTCTATTGATTGGTACACAATCAAAATATTCAGATATAGTAACCAGAAAATGATTTTTTTTATGCTGCCAAGTGCCAATAAACATTATGTTGACATAAAATCTGTAATTCTTGTAGTATATTAAGTATCTGATTATTTTCAAAAGATTTGTATTTTAACTAAAATTTTGCTTGCAAAAACTGTCTTCGAATAAATAAACGCGGTATACTTCACTTTGCGTTACATCGATCGGTGTTATTTTTATAAAACCACCGATAAGTCTCATACATATATTTTGAATTTTATCTAGGTAGTTTTTCTAAATTTGGTTTGGAACTATAGTCATATAGAAAACTTGCATAACCTAAGCGACTGCGTACCAACGAAATGTATAAACGTTTAATATGTAACGGATGACCTCCCCACCCAGGACCAGTTAACATTTTTAAAACATTACTAAATTTCCTTGCTTTCTCACATATTTCTTTTATGTGTTTATTCCATCTAATTGAGTTATCCAATATAACCCCGAGATATTTTACACTTTCTACAACCTTTTTTATTTCTATTGATTCACTTTTGATACCTTTTAAAAATACATATTTTGGTGTTTTCTATTGAAATATCAAGTCCTAATGTAACTAATATGTTAATAAATATATTTAAAGAGAACTCTAAGAAAGTTTATGTTAAATTTAGATTGTCACACGTAATGTATAATACGAATTCATCAGCGTATTGATTAATGTTTACTTCTGAGATAAAACGGCAAATTTTCGATGTTATGAAAAATATATAAATAAATAAAATTTCCTGTAAAACGTCTTAAAATAAAACGCATTCCTGCGCCATGGCTTACAAATGAAATAAAAGATATGATGTCAAAAAGGGATAGAGCTCTAAAAGGAGGTATAAACGCTCTCCATCTGAACATAATCTAGAGGCATTTAAATTCCTACGCAATCGTTTATGCAGAGACGCCAAAAAATGCTTTTACCACGATTCCCTCGTTAACAAAAATACTAGCAAGACATGGAAATTTTTAAAGTCCATTGGTATTGGAAAAATGCCAGTCAGTGCTTGCAAAGATGTTGATTTAGATGCACTTAATGACCATTTCTCTATTCCACCGATATCTGCTCTGACTGGCAAGGCGGATACTCTTCGCAACTTGTCTGACTTGCCAGCACCGAACTGTTCTCAATTTAATTTAGGTGTTGTTAGTGAACTTGATGTTAAGACCGCTATACTCTCTATTTCATCTAATGCAATGGGTAATGATCAACTTTGCTCCAAAATGATTACATCTATTCTCCCCATTACCCTTCCAGTATTAACCCATATTTTTAACTATTCTTTTTCGAGTTCGACCTTTCCTTCGACTTGGAAAATGGCACATGTCATCCCTCTTCCTAAAATTTCGAATCCGACTTGTATCTCTCATTTTCGACCAATATCTATTTTACCTTTTCTCTCTAAAGTTCTTGAACATATTGTGCATCACCAGTTATCTTCTTACGTTTTTTCTAATTCTTTTCTCACCCCCTACCAGTCTGGTTTTCGTCCCGGACATAGTACGGGAACTGCTCTTTTGAAGGTTACAGAAGACATACGCTTGGCTATGGAAAAAAAGTATGTTACTATCTTAGTACTACTGGATTTCAGCAGAGCTTTCAATTCTGTTGACTTTGATATTCTCCTTGCTATAATGAAATCCATGAATTTTTCTTCTTCCACAATTACTTGGTTTGATTCTTACCTACGAGGTCGCTCACAGTGTGTTTGCCTGGACTCATCCTTTTCTAACTGGGCTCATCTCACAACTGGTGTGCCTCAAGGTGGGGTCCTTTCCCCGCTACTCTTTTCAATTTTTATCAACTCTGTCACTAAAGTCTTCTAGTTTCCACCTTTATGCTGACGACTTGCAGCTGTACCGGCATTTTGCTATAGCTGATGCTGACCAGGCTATAGCTGCAATTAATTTAGATCTTGAACAGATTAATTGTTGGTCTAGATCCTATGGACTAGTACTTAATCCGGTTAAAACTCAGGCGTTAGTTTTATGCACGCGACATCAACTGAACTCGTTACCTTTTCTTGCTCCTTTATTTCTTAATGATACTCTGATTAAATACTCTAATTCTGTCAAAAACTTAGGAATCATTATGAACTCTTCATTGTCTTGGGATTCCCAAGTTAATGAGGTAAGCCGCAAGGTGCATTATGCATTTCATTCGCTTAAGTGTCTACAAAACTTTTTGCCTTTAAAAACTAAGATATCTCTTACTCAAACTCTCATTCAACCCATTATCGACTACGCAGATACCTGTTACTTGGATGCCACGGAGGAACTTCTCAATAAACTTGAACGTCTACAAAATCTCTGTATCCGTTTTATTTTTGGATTAAAAAAGTTTGACCATGTTTCTAATTTTCGAAAACAGCTCAAATGGCTACCAATTCGCTTTCGCAGAAATACTCGCATTTTATGTCTTCTTTACAATATTATCTACAATCCAACCTTCCCAGATTATTTGCGCCAACGCTTCTCTTTTGTTCATGATTCTGAATCTCCTTGTAGGCCGCACCTTCGTTCAAATCTTAAATTCCCCATAAATAAAAGTAAAATTTACTCTCATTCTTTCACGGTTCAAGCAGTGAGGCTGTGGAACACAATTCCATACGCTATAAGATCCTCTAAAACTGTATCTATCTTTAAAAAACGAGTGACTGAACATTATCTGTCCATGTAGATTTATATTTAGAGTTTGTATGCTTATATTTTTATGTTATTATTTATTAATTATTATTTTTTTTTTTAGATAGAATTTTTGTTATCATTTGTAATTGCTTTTGCTCACTTTAAAACTTATTTTTGTGTTTTGTTATTATTATTATTATTTTTTTTATTAGTTTTATTATTTTTTTTTATTGTCATATGGTGCGCACACTTAGTGTTATTCATTGCTGTACTCTCCTTTCACAGGTCTGCTGGAAGAAATTTCATTTTGAAATAAGCAGTGCCTTTGTACGATTGTTTGTTTGAATAAGTTTATCTGATATGTATTCTGTGTGTACATAAATATTAAAATAAAAAATAAAATAAATAAACAAAATAGTAATCAATCTAGCATTATAATACCTATCTATAAAACTAGGCTTTTATATTTTATTAGATATAAGTCTTAGTCTCTTCGAACCGACGTATCTACTACTGCGCTTAAAGGTGGAAGAACAACTCAAGACAACTGACGTAGTGTTAAAGCGAGCATGTAATTCAGGCGCCTGTATCAAGAGTATTAAAAGTATTCAGGGTAATCTAAAACAAAAATATTTTCAGAGTGAGCAATACAGTAATAGTAGTAACAATTATTCATTAATAAAGAATATATGTACATTAGTGAACTCAAACAAATATTTTTTTTTTATTTTATTATAAAAACTTTATATTCAAATGTATACCTACTTATGATGTGGATTATCAGCATTGTTTATTCCCTCTTGTGTTATAGAGATTTCACTTATTGTATAGAAAAATATTAAAAAAATAAAGAGATTAAATGTTTAATAAAAAATTAATACATTCTAAAACGATAAACCTTACTTTTCTGGTGTAAAAATGCTTATCTTTGGAAGAACCGTTAATTCAAATTTTAGAGGCCTCTGTCTCTTAAACGCTATCCCAATATTAACATGTATGATATCATACTACGATCCCCACCTTGAAGTGCCCGAAAGTCCCCCAACGTATAACTCATTTTTCTAACTTTTCTAACTCATTTCTAAATAAAATAAAGAAAATAGGGGTTAAGCATTTTCGTAAATTGAAGTTCATTACCAGTTTATATAAAAGCTACCGATGGCAAATATTTGTATAAAAGAGTACAGCAAATATTCAATTCTGAACGTCTAGATGATGATTCTAGACGTCTAGCATGTTAGCTATACCCGTGAATTATATAAAATAGAGCTGTTGATGTAGAGCGATTGATACCCCGCGCCCGTCGCAAGCGTTAACAGCCTCTTCGGTAACATGAGACTTCTTGCTTTTTGAGTTCAAGTAAAATATTGAAAATTCTACAAAATTAGCAATTAAAATTTATTTAATTATTATAATTATTTTAATTCTTATTACAACTAAAATTTATTTCATTATTATAATTATTTAAATATTTTCAAAAAATTTAAAGGTGTATAACATATTCTAAGTAAAGAGTGTGTATAAAATGGTATATTAAAGTAGAAAAACGTAAAAAATATATAATCAAATCAAAACTAAAGGAATTAAGAGATGTAAAAAAAATATGACCAATGTACAATTCTCGTATCTACTCAAAATAATAATAAGAGAAGAAAGTTTATATAAATTAGACAAATGATAGCTTGAAAGATATGGAATAATAAGGATGATTTTTATCCCAATTTCAAACAGATATTTGCAATCTATGAAACACCGGCACCTTCTAATAAAACATGTTACATCCCAATTCTGTGATACTTTAAAATATTGTTAGTACCTACATCAGTGTACATCCAATCTAAGCAAGGACACAGAGTTAATAAATAGAGGTAAATATCCAATATAGAGGTAACAAACTAGACAGTGATGATATGTGACCAACACCTCAAAATTACATAATAAAATCACTTCGGAAAATCAGGTACCTAAGTTTTACAAACCGTAACATGAAACGTAACTTAAAAAAGTATTTTTAAAGATATTATATACATATTAAACTTTGCTGACATAAATTTGGCATAAGTTTATAATTATCTAGTGAAATGAAAATAAGGATTAGTAATATTGTTTAAACAAAGACAGGACAATAGAGAAATATATATACCTATTATTATATACCTATATTGGAATGAATATTAAACAGGGCCGATCGTTATGTTGAAACTTATGAAATAAGTATTCATGTACAATCTTAAAAAGTTATGGGAATGAATTATTTCTTATTCTATAAGTACCTAGTCAAGCACACTGTCTTGTATCTAGAACACACACTGTGACTACTATTTACGGTTTTAAAAATAAAAAATACACCCAGCGTTAATAAGATAATTATTATGAAAATCTCTATTACTGGTAAATGATACCTACTTACAGTCCACCTCCACTACTCGAATGTTGATTTATTTTATAATACATATACTGTATATTATTTAATGTTTTATATCAACGAGCTTTACTTACAATACATACCAAAAAGGTCATGTGCTCTATGGAATGGCGTGTGCGCGAGGTGGTGCAGCTGCAGCGGCGGGATCGGCGGCGGGCGGGGTGCCAGGATGCTGTCAATGGTGAAGAGTGGCGGCGGGGGCCTGTCTAACAACGCTCCAGAGCCACCGCCTGCGCAGCCCGCGCCACCCAGCAGCAGCGCTGTGGACAGCAGCGCGGGCGCGTCCCGCGGCCAGCCACCCGGCCCGCCCATACCCTCGCCGCAATCTCTGCTCGCGCTTTCCGCCACGCTGCCTCACCACTCTCTCGACCCCGATAACCTCTCGACACCGGCCCACCTCATTATATTCCGCAAACGTTTCTTTCTATCATTTTTGCACACACTTTAAATAATATACTGACTAATATTGATATATTTAAAATTAATAAAAGGTTCGTAAAAATCGTATAAAATTTAACACAATCACAACAACGGTAGTGTCTGTATACTATGTAGTAGAGATAGGATGTTGAGATAGACGCGTGATACGATTGCGAGCAAATCGTTTTAGTGAGATGTCACGTTGTGATCCGAGTGCGGCTGCTGCCCGGCTCGTCCGTAGCGCGGGGTGCGGCGGGGTGCTCGCCGGGGAGAGCGGGGTCGCGCCGGGGCGTGCCGCGCCGGGGCCCGCCCTCCGCCACATTAATGGATGTGACAATACGACGCTCCTAAACACTCACTAATAACAGTAATCTTTATCCCTTCCTTTCATCTACGAGTATATACATTACTTACGTAGCTACTGTTCTTGCTTTATATCTTTTTACTATGTTATTTATATAACTATCGCTTTATATTGGTATCGGTATTTATCTCATTTTATTGTGATGTTACTTTTAAGTACCTAATAGGTATTCGACAAAAGTTATAAGAATGTTGAAATTAGATTCAATTATTTGAATAATTGATCTATATCGATACTTATGTAAGTTTTAGTTTAAGTAGATCCAAATCCAGATTAGGAGATTTTAATGAGGAATTATGGAACGTTATATATTTATATTAATCGGTATTCGCTATCTCTATTATAAAAGATAGAGGAACCATTATAAATTTAGACCCTTTGTTAGTAGTTGGTGAAGTAAAATATTATTGTAATTATAAAAAATAAGTGTACGTCTACAACTTGTAGCAGGTGCTACAAATGGCATTATAATAATAGGTGCCTACTTATAAATTAAAGTCTGCCACCTACAACGTATACCTATTTATTGTGTTATCAAGCGAGCAACGAATAAGTAAAAGACTTCATAACAACACCCAGGCTTAGCGACAATTGTGAGAGACGCGGGGATTAACTCTATCTAAGAGAGAATAAATGGAGCGACGGATTACTTCAGCGAATGTTGCGCCCGCGGCGTTCACTACGCTTGCCTTTTTGAAGCTTACCAACGTAACAATGACTAATTCACTATATACATATAGATAAACACATGTTTTTATTAATTGTCAAAAGTATAAAAACTATGTGGCTGGAAAGAAATGAAAATGTTAAATTTCTTATAATTTAGGTATAAGAAACATTATTTAACAATTGCAAGTTTTAATGAAATATGTAAACGAAAGGTATAGTAGAACTAAAAGAAAAATACAAAATGTATTTTTTTAAGTGAGTACTTAATAAATATGAACGAGATAAAAACTCCAATCATGCACGAGGCTAGATATATGTTTTTACCCTATAGGAGGTACCTACCTACAACGGTCGGACGTGCGGCGCTGCGCAAATATTTACAAAGGTAGGAGCCACGAAACCCGAGCGCGGTTTTGTTTGACTGTAATTGATGTAATTAGTCGTGTCGACCAGCTGCCAAGATAAAACCTCATATCCAATGTTTAAATAGTTAATACGATACTTTCATGGACCGGAAACATCTTTACCTACTTACTTTGTGTCCTATTCTAGCAAATATTGGTCACACTCGACGATGCATGAGGAAAGATATAGGAAGGTTCCGATAACTGCTACAAGTGTTTGATCACAAAATAAAATTTATTTTATTGTTTTGTTGGACAATCTATTATAATGTAGGTAGATCACAGGTTTAGATTTTTTTTCGTGTAAATAAGGGCGTAGGTTATATAAATATTTTAAATGATTAATTTAGTAAAATACACTAAGGTATATTCTAGGTAACATTGTTTATTTAGAAAAAAGCTACACTTTAAATCTCTGTTATGAAATATTTTGATAGCATTCAAATACAAGTAACCTGGGAACAGAATATCGATTTCATAATCTAGCATTGTCGGAAATAATATTGATGGTAATACGGAAATAGACACATAATATATATGTCACCGATTTGTATCACTAAACAGGCAGCTGGTCCCAATCCCTTTGGTACGAATGGAAAATTAACTGCGTATAAAGCGGCGATTATCCGCGTATGACTTAATACGGCCGGTCACATAAAGAGCATAGGCATTGGATTAACAATAGGTTGGATTATCCGATCCATACTCCCAGCAACAACTATTGTGTATAGAACCACGCTTCACAAATAGGTATTGCCTGCTATTAACGATATTGAAATATTATAATACCTGAAAGTAATAAAATTGGGCTTATGTTATTGGCATTAACTAATTTTATAAATAAATTATGTGTAAATAATAATTATGTAAAACCATAGGTACTTAATATAAATCGTTTGTGATTAATACTTAATAGTTATATCTCTAACTGACACTGGAACACCTTTATATTTTTAAATACAACGTGATTTTTGTTTATTTTCTATATTGTTAGTGATTAGGTAACTATTTTACACAAACATCAATTCGAACAATCAAATCACACTTCAAACAGTTCTTACTAGCATTATCGTATTAATAATAATAATGACATTATTATGCACTTACGAACTAACAACATCTATGTAGATTAGGTAGGTATATACAATTAGTGTGTTAGTGTGATTGAATTAAGACTTATGTGAGCGTATCATGTATGTAGCAATGGTATATTAAGACTACAAATACATGGAAAGCGATTAGTTTACATTAAAAAGTAAGGAAGACCGGAGAAGAAAATTATTGAACAATATTTTATTTATTTACACTCTTTCCTGTTTTTGTTGCCCGTTTGAGCTTATATAATTTTTGCATTAGTTACCCATATTTTGTGGAATAAAAGTCCGTAAAGTACCTATTCTGAACATGTAACGTTCTTCAATTGTTACGCAGAAAGATTCGCGGAAAACACCTAGTATGAATGTTATAATAATTTAATACAAATTTATTAATAAATAAAGAACTACAACTGTTTACAATATATTTTAAAACGAGCTAATTGAATAAGTTTTGTTACACAATGTAAAAAGAAAAGGAAATTTAGAGTATTACAGGCATAATAGCATTAACTTTGTACGAGTAACAGGATTGTGTAGTGGAATAGGCTCCTTAGCGACTGAGTAATACTCGTAAGTATGACGCCCTCGATGCCGTAAGAGTCTTAGTCTAGCTTTAAATTAAAACTAGGTCTTACTTGTAAATGACCTGTACTGTGACAGATACAATGTTTTATGCTTCTACTATGTGACGTTATAATACTTATTTTTAATCATATTTTATATAATGTCATAATAAAATAATACATATAAAATATTTATTTTTTTACTATATTGAAATTTATACAAAATGTTATATAAAGGAAATTTAAGGAAAGAAATTAATTAAGTAATGAAAGAAAGAATTGAAAAAAAAATATAAATATGATTTTATAAATGTATATAGATAGTGATTAATAACATATTATGTATATTGCAAACCATTTTAAAAGAGAAAAATTCCAAGAAGCTGTACTTAATTATGGTAAAATTGTTTCTTTTAATAGTGATATTTAAAAGCAATTAATATAAAAAAAATGTGAATTCATATTTTAAAAAACTCACTGAAAATTTAACTCAATTTATGTATTTATTTATTATTTTGAAATGTCCTTTGTGGTTTTGTGAAAATGTACAACATTCATGTGAACTTAATTTTTATGCTTATGGCAACACTAAATGTATAAAAGTAAACACATATTTGACTAGTTTTATTTATAGATTGATGGTGTTTCTCATATATCTCAAAATAGTCACCTGATTAATTATTATAATTATATTTAAATAACCTAGTAATAAAAAGTGATTTTAATGCAATTGCATCAATTGATCAACCTTGAAAACAGTGCGTCTGGAAAGCAAACCTTTAGAAAAGCGTCAGCGAGGCGAGACGATCGTGAACTTATTTGGCTCAACTTGTGTAACTCGATTCTAACTCATGTATTTTAATTGACTAACTTAAATAAGAAATACATTGACTTTTCGCTAATTTAAAAGTGGAGCGGACAATCTATCGTTCATTATATTACATAAAATATAAATAATATAAATTTAATCAACTATTCTGTTTTGAAATAATCTCGCCCAATTATAAATTCTTAAGTGACCCAGATTTTGCTATTAAAATTTAGGCTTTAATTTGTTTTATAATAAGTTTAATGTTATTGTGTCCATTGTAAGATATCATTCTATCTTCAATGTTTGATGTTTGTTTTTGTTTGTCTGTTGTTTGTTTGTTTGTTTATTTGTTAACTTGATGACAACTATATAAGAAATCTTTTTACGAATCTTAAAATCTAAATAGTAGTATTATTAATCTATAAATAATATATGTACATAGTAACATATTGTGAAGATCACGAATAATCCCCTTTAGGAATATTTCAAAATTGAACTGTATGATATTTAGGTACAATCGAAGTGAATATGCAAACATATTATTGTGTTGAGACGGTAGAGATAATACCGGACGTTTGGTGCAAGGGCGTTCTTCAAAAAAGTTCATTCGTTCGGAAGAATTGTTTAACGCTATCCAAATAGCGGTGTTTTATATTAAAAAGAACCCACTAAGCAGATAATTTTCGATTGCTTTGAGATTATATCATCTATCAAGTGAAGGAAATCGAGCGGGAAAGACAACGAGATATGTTGAAACGAATATTTGATATTATATACTGTGTCTATACGTTCTTATAGGTAACACTGATCAATCTGTTTGAGGATTTATTGTACGCATTAAATTCTTTTTTAAACTTCATACATTTTTCACACACTTTGCACAGTCGACATCCATACATTTTATTTGAAGAAATATTCACATCGGGTCATATTGTTTTAAAACTCATTAATTATATTATATCATTTTAGTTATCTCTCCGCTTAAAATGCAATAGATTACTTACAGTCATAATAAAAGTCTTTTAATTTATATTAACTTTCTGTTTTTTTACAAATTAAATAAATCAGCAGCAGCAGCGGTTAAATTGTTTTATTTAATTTCATAATTTACCCGCTGCTTTTTTTTCTAATTTGATAATTTTTAACCAAATAATTTAACACACATGTATGTGTCTATGTATTTTCCTAATATACGACACGTTTGCTACGCATTCTACTCATGTAGACCGCAAAAAGTTAGTTTAGTTATCTAGAGTGTTCTGTGAAATAAATTTTAAAATATTACTCTATTGGAAATATTTTGAAACCGAAATACTAAAAATGTATTAGTATCAGTAAAATATAAAACTCTGTAAACTTGTTTACTCTAATAAATAATAACTTCGATTTTAAAAACCCTGAAAAATGTCGTGTAAAAGTTGCGGAATATTTATATTACTCCACCACAGCAGGCTACAGTGGTATAGTCTTAATATAAAATAGACAACCAGCAGAACAGAGGTCAGTCACAGCCGGACTTCCGACAGCAAGGCAACGACCAAATAGAGTACATCATGAGAGGGTTGATATTGTTAGGAGTGCTATGTTTAGTGATGGTGTGTACCGCCCACGAGGCTGAGGCCGAAGACCTCGCCGTGGCGGCTAGCAAGCACGAGCACGGTGGTGGTCATGATCACCATGAACATCATCACCACGAACATGGTGGCAAAGGACACAAGGGACACAAAGGACATCACCATCATCACAAGGGGGATGAAGGTCACCATGGCAAACACCACCACGAAGGACACCATCATGAGCACGGAGGCGGCCACAAGAAGCACTGGGATGAGCACGACCATCATGGTGAACACCACGAGAAAGGGCATCACCATAAAGGCGAAAAACATGGACACCATGAACACCACGATAAGGGAGAAAAGACTGACGGATTCCATAAGAAATATCACAAGGATCACTTCCACAAGGATCACCACTTCCATGACGGCCACCACCACGAAGGCAAACACCATAAACATGGACACCACCACGGACATCATGAGGATCATGGCGGTCACCACAAGAAGGGCGGTCATCATCATTCCGGACACCATGAAGGCCACCATGGCAAACATGGCCATCATGACAAACACCACTACGACGAAGATCACCATGGCCATAAGGGACATCACGGACACGACGAGCACCATCACCATCATCATGACCACGGCAAGAAAGGTGGCCATGAAGATCACAAGCACTGGGGCTTTCATCATGGAAAACATTAAAAACACATAAGATTCAAATTGTTGTTATGAGTTGCTATTGGCAATTTAAATTATGTTGCTATTTTTCATATTTTTATACTTGTTTAATATATTGTTAAAAACTTTATTCAATCTTTATATTTTACCCTTTTTTTACCTAAAGAATAAAAGATACTATTATATTAATCATGACCTGTTAGTGTGATGGGTAGCAACCCCGACTACTGGACCAAAGGTTGTGGATTCAATTCCCACATGGGACAATTGTTAGATGATAGGTAGATGGATTTATAGGTGATATAAAAATATATGAAAATGTTTTTTTAAATATTCGTTTTCATCAGATGTTTAAGGTTTTACGTATAAATTACTAAATAGATATCTATTAAATTATATACATATCTAATAATAAGTTACATAATAGATTAATGATTGAATTATACCGATATCAATTTGCAAATGCTCAACTAATATAAAAAAACTAGTTGTTAAATGTCTGCTTTCTTGATCGAGTCACAAAGCTTCTATTATCACCTACAATGTATCTATTATCACCTATAATTGTATTATCACAGACTTAAAACTTTCTATTATCACCTAAAATGTCTATAACTCAATACATTCTAAGTTTTATTACAATTGTAGCTCAGAACTTACATTTTGTTTCTTGTTAATGAGAATTTTTCTGTAGTTAAAAGCACCCCATATCTAAACTAAGGTAACAATCAGTCTTGATGTATTGTTTAGATATTTCATACAAAGTTTCTGTATTTTTTCGTGTATAAAAAGTACTTTATTCTAAATGTTATCGAAATGAATTCAGTTGTTTTTCCGAGATGCATACACAAATAAATGAACAGATAGAAAACTCAAACACTATTTATTAAGATTTTGCTTCGTTACTATTTGTATGATTTTATATTATCATGCGTTATCTGAATTTCAGCAGCCCTGATGAAGCAATGAGATTCAGTAGACACGCCGACGATAAAACAGCTCTCCTTGACTGAACTTAACCTCTTTATTTATTTTAATTTTATTTATTACACATAGCCTATGAGACCGTCGACTCGCCGTTATTTGTAATTAGTTGGCCATCTCTTGCAGGCAGCCTCTCTACATCAATTAAGTTAAGCTGAGCGCCCTTCCCTTTTTTTATGTTACTAAAGTCGGTCCATACCGCGCTCAAAGACTTCCAATGAAGTTGCTGGCACCGGAAACGTTAAGAGTAACGTTTGGTGAGTGCGCGCAGGTTAAGTTAAGCTTAAGTCTATGGGAGATTCAGTTTTTTGACTATATCTTTAAAACGAAACAATATTTTTTTATTCTGTTTTTTGGAGAACAAGCCCAGTCATGTCCTTTACATGCGTGCCAATTTTGGTTAAAATTGGTCAAGTGGTTTTCCTGTGATGTTGCCTCAAAAACTTGATTCCCAAACAGTTAAGCGCCTCGCTTATGCTCAGCTCAATTAATACTTTTTAAAATTTTCCCACACAAAATTTATTTGTTCTCTCTGAACTGGCATTAACTCTGAGCGTAGGTATGGCGCCCGAGCGTTAACCTTTCAAGTACTTCTTACAAAATACAAAGTAATAAGTATGAGGGAACAAAAAAAATTGTTTCTTTTAATTTGTTTATCAACATATGTAAATATATAGTTGTAGAACAAATGTTGTTAGTGTTGATGTAGAATGTAGAGAGGCTGTCTGCAAGAGATGGTCAACTTATTAAAAACTAGCTGTTGCCCGCGGCTCTGCCCGCGTGTAGGATACTTTTCGTGTAATCTGTGGAACTTTTAAAGAGGAACAATTTCATAGAACATCATTTTTGCGTAACTTTCACCGTTTTCGCAGCGCACGCAGTTTTTTGTTTATTTTTTTTACACCTTGCGTTAGAATATTCAAGTTTTCGTAATCATCCCTATTTTTTTTTAAATAAAACATAGCCTATGTCACTCGGGAATAGTGTAGCTTGCCTACGGTGAAAGAATTTTTGAAATCGGTCCAATAGTTTCGGAGCCTATTCATTTCAAACAAACAAAAAAATAATCAAACCTTTCCTCTTTATAATATTAGTATAGATAAATCTGTTTTTATACATATACCTATATATACATCTCATTTGTATTCTTGACACTCTTCTTCACACATTAGATATATATGTGTGTGTGGCAAGACTTAAAACTTTATTTTTCATGTCTCTATTGAATTTTTTTTTTATTAAATATTTATAAAAATATAAATGCCACTATTTAAGAAATTACATTTATTCAACCACGTCGGAATCTATTATTTATTTACAAAATATTATATTTTAAAACTAAAAAATCTGTGTTTCATAATGAATGTTGGCAACCAAACCTTTACCATAATGGTGACCTGAAAATTATAGTCGAATGAATATTTGAAATAGTAATTATTTATTCACATGGCTTTAATAAAACCTTTTATATTATAATAATATAATATGATAGTATGTAGATACAGTGCATATATAAGTACATACATAATATTTCTGGTATATTTATAATATCCTCCCGTCTATGAAAAGTTGAAAATACATTTATACATACCTATCTATATGTAATTTTAGCACCTATTTGACTTGTTAACTAATAATATTAAGCAAAAAAAGTGTATTGAGAAGAGCATTTTGTCGTCTGATGTTTATTAATAAAAAAGAACTTTAAAGTACGACGTGTATTTTTACATTGGTTCATCTAGGACTCTAAAATATTATATTGATTTCCTTGTTAACTGTCTTGTAATTTCTGATGTTAAGAAGTACGAAAAGTGCCAATGAAATAACAAACAGTCGTAAATGACAAAACATAATTCTTTATTGTAACCAATTATTTGTTCATTTATTTATGTTCCTAGCTGGTTTATCACACATTCGTATTAGGATATGAACGTGTTTATGTTTAAGGCATTGAAAATGAGAACTAGAGTACCTATAGCGAATAGCTAGTGATCTCCGCAATTTGTTTTTTGTTGTAAATTAATTTTGCTTTATCGACCTGCTGCATCACACCGATTCCTTAGAAGTCACTGCTTGCGGTAGCATCGGGAGTCGGGTTGCCTTCCTCCCTCAAATATAGCGAAGGGGCTGGCTCTTGTGTTATGCTCGTGAACAGGTGCTGCTTGCGGTGACTGGTTGTGTGGCAGGCCGAAGATTTATTTATATATATTTTTTCTGTTATTATTATTTAATTTTCGTTGCCTGAAATCATTAGGCTTCTTTTCTGATTGATTGCGACGCGACGGTTCTAGTTGTTCCAAAATTGCATTTAAGTTTGACGTTTGTGAAACAGTGATCACAATAACAAAAAATATATCCGGCTGAGTTTGTTGTGTGGTTCTTCTCAGATCAAGGACGCGTTTGGAACCCTCATAGCTTTAACACTAAGATGAAAAGTGCTTGTACAGAAGGGCTTATTACGATAAATCTAGTATCGTAATAGGCCCTATGGACACTTCCATGTTGACGTACACAAGTGATCACTGATTATGATTCTAAGTGGAAAAGATATAAATAAAAATAAAATAAATATAAATGTATCCTTTCCAGCTAGCCATGAGTGTGACAAAGATCACTTGAGAAAACAGTAATTTGTACCACTTAACCGTTAAATATTTTTTGCCATAAAAATCCCAGTGTTCAAATCAAATCGTTGCATCCGTTAGAAGCCTGTTGATTCCAACAAGTTTTTTTATACATATACCTATGTTTGTATTTCTCACAAAGTAAAACCGTGCCTACTATCTCAATTTTTCAACCTCATTGTACCTACTCGTTTTTTTAATATTGTAGAATTAATAATTAAGAGGCATTTCCTTCACGTTTTAAAATAATTTACTTAACAGGACCAAATAGAACAAATTTCAGAACATGAAATTAAAAACTACACAGACATCAAAGGTAATGAATGTTTTATCAATTATTTTTTGCAATTAAGCAGAGTGTATTTGGATCTCGTTAAATAACACTACCGGACTAACCGAAATAAATAGAAACAACTCATAAGATAAATAATAGCCTTGACCCTTGCAGTTGGTTATTACTAATTTTATCTTTTTATTAACTCATTGCTACTGTTGCGGAATATTACTCCACCGCAGCAGGCTACAGTGGTATAGTCTTAATATAAAATAGACAACCAGCAGAACAGAGGTCAGTCACAGCCGGACTTCCGACAGCGAGGCAACGACCAAATAGAGTACATCATGAGAGGGTTGATATTGTTAGGAGTACTATGTTTAGTGATGGTGTGTACCGCCCACGAGGCTGAGGCCGAAGACCTCGCCGTGGCGGCTAGCAAGCACGAGCACGGTGGTGGTCATGACCACCATGAACATCATCACCACGAACATGGTGGCAAAGGGCACAAGGGACATAAAGGACATCACCATCATCACAAGGGGGATGAAGGTCACCATGGCAAACACCACCACGAAGGACACCATCATGAGCACGGCGGCGGCCACAAGAAGCACTGGGATGAGCACGACCATCATGGTGAACACCACGAGAAAGGGCATCACCATAAAGGCGAAAAACATGGACACCATGAACACCACGATAAGGGAGAAAAGACTGACGGATTCCATAAAAAATACCACAAGGATCACTTCCACAAGGACCATCATTTCCATGACGGCCACCACCACGAAGGCAAACACCATAAACATGGACACCACCACGGACATCATGAGGATCATGGCGGTCACCACAAGAAGGGCGGTCACCATCACTCCGGACACCATGAGGGCCACCATGGTAAGCATGGCCATCATGACAAACACCACTACGATGAAGACCACCACGGCCACAAGGGACATCACGGCCACGACGAGCACCATCACCATCATCATGACCACGGCAAGAAAGGTGGCCATGAAGATCATAAGCACTGGGGCTTCCATCATGGAAAACATTAGAATTATATTATACTATAATAGTTACCAATTTTTAAGTTTGTTATTGTTGTTCAAGTTAGTTATTGGATATAAGACAGTAGGATGGATCTAATTGTTTTACGGTCAGAAAAATCTCGAATGAGATTAACAATGTACCTACGTAAGATTTTTATAAATCGACTTTTAATAAATATTCTATTTTTTTCTACTCAAATATACATACTTCTTTATAATTCTACATTTAATCACCTCTACTTTAGTCTCATGAAATTTCGCCGCATCAGTAAAAACTTAAGTAAAAGTTATTCTGTTATAACTATAAATAGCAAAATACCTGAGAATTTATATTAAAGAAAGTACCTAATTACACAGAGATTGCAGGATGTCCCGAAATTGTAGCTACGATATGTAACTTGTAACGACCTAGTTATTCTACAAATTAGATATCTCAGCTTATTGTGATACAATCACAATATATGAGACAAAATTCGAGATTCTATTATTATTATTAGAGATTTTTATTATTATTCTAACTGAAATCGAAGTTTAATTCAGAGTCTAGAACTAGTAAAAGTATTGGTCAACGTTTAGAAAATTAAATCGAATATGAAAAAACTTTGTTTCTCTGGTTTTAATGGTTAAGGTAATTACTAAGATCTATCTAAAAATAAAAGCCTAGAAGACTACCTTTTCCTGCTACCACCTTTACTTAGAGATAAACACATGCGTGTTCGTTCATGGCTAATTTTTTAGTACCTACGAAACAAACATCTTGAACGAAATATAGAAGCGTCTCAGTTTGGTTTCTCAAATATTTAATAAAAAAGAACTATTTATCATAATTTGAACAATTAAAAATATATTATATTACGGTGTTCACAACATCTACAGAAACTACATATTATAAAGATTATACAGAATGTTAGAACTTGTGCGATGCAATGCTACTGAAAAGAATGTTAAATGTTTTTTTGACGTGACAACGTCTTAAATTAGGTTAAGCTGGGAGTCACTTATGAAAAAGTGTAACGCCCGGTAACGTAACGATGAGTCACACACACATAGAATGCCTTGCGTCTCTCTCCCACTCAAACATGATCGGTCCGCCGAGCAATGTTTTGATTTTCAAATTGATTCTTTAAAATTACAAATATTAAGAAAAAGTGGCAGATATAAGAAAACTTGATTTAAAATGTGTTAAGCAAGAATTTTAACATCTAATTTAAGTAAATGTTTTAATTTTCAACTTCATTATTTACAATTACAAATTTTAATTAATTTCAAATTTATTTAGCAAAAATTTGAACCTTCGATCTGAATAAGTGTTTTGATTTTCAAATTAATTCTTTAAAATTAAAAATTAAAATATATAAAATCAGAAGTGACGTCACATAACATTATCTGTACTTATTAATATTTAATATGTAGGCCAGTACATGTGACCATACTTGGTAGACACAATTGGAAATAGTATTTTTTTATAACTGAAAAAAATAAATATAAAATACTGGTAGCAAACAATAACTTCAATGATCGATATCTCCGCAACTAATTGATGTATCGAAAAAGTCTGTAAATAAATTTTGTAAAAAATAATAACATCAATAATATAATATAAAATAAATAATATATAAAATGATTTTACGTGACAACGTCTTCATCGTCCTATCCTCAAAAAAATCACTCAAATTATTTTTTTTTAATACCCGACAAGTAACTTTTTCAAGAAATCCCAACGGTGAAATAGTGCGTCACACTGTATAATTACATATTATGTTTTTATAATTTTGAAACGTTGAACAGTTGTCGTAAAACATTTGTTTATTAATTATATATAGATAAGTATATAGATTTCGTAAATGGCGTCTAAAGTTTCAATATTTTCTTAACTAAGTTACCTATATCTTTAGGTGTTAAGGTCCAGGTTTCCTATTTCAATCTAAAGTAAGAATATGGCAAATTTACAGAAACAATAATTTAGAGATATACTGTTTTGTCGCTAAAGAAAATACATACAAACCCTTTTCCACATAATATTAATTTTAAATAAGTATTTCTAAGATGGATGTCTAGATAAATAGTATGTACCTACACAATCAGCTGTTGTTAATGATAAAACTACGTATTGTAATTTGGGACATATTTTAGGTTTTTTAATACATATCTCAATTTTTTTACATTTTACCTTATAACCGTTACTTTGTATGGGTAATCAGGAAAAATAGGATTATAGGTATCTTGAAAAATAATAATGTTAGCACATATAGATACTTCGGTCCCTACATCAACCCCACCAACATTTGTTTTACGACTTTTTACAAATTTAAACAACACAAAAAAAAACGAAGCAAAAAAATGATTGCTCCCTCTTTAACTTATTACTAAAGGTCAACGCCCGGGCGCCATACCTACGCTCAGAGTTAAAGCCAGTTCAGAGGCAACAATATTTTTTGTATGAGAAAACTTATATTTTAAAAATTATTAATTTTAAAAAGTCTTAGAACAAATGTTGTTGGGATTGATGTAGAGAGGCTGCCTGCAAGATGTGGCCAATTCATTACAAATAACCGTGTATATGAATATAAAAACTTCATATGGACATCTATATAGTCTGGTTGCCATAATATATTAACACCTAAAAGATTACTTTATCAAGATTAATTGATTATATAAATATATTAGCTATGCTGTGGACCGAAGACATGTGAACAATCTAATCAAAAAATTTAAGAAAAAAAAGATGCCCAAAATTTAAAACACAAGAAAGATATTAAGTTAGGTGTTTTAATACATATGTTTGACGGTGAACCATAAATCAAAATTAATCACGCGTTTATTCGTTCATGCATATCTACATATGTACTCATGTACAAATTACAAGCTTTTTAAAGTTTAAAGCCTTTACCTTCCTTATTACCTTCGCTTGCTAAGTAAATAAAAATTAATTACTGGTACCTAGAATTATTTATCTAGGTGTAGACACTATTGAAAATCAATATAATTTTGAACATATTATACCTAAGGTCTACACTAGTGTGTTTTGCTTTGGTGAATAAAAAAATCAGTTGCAATTTATTGTATAGAGCGTTATATAATGTCGCAAGAAACAAAGGCGTAACGGTAAGTTTAGTGTCCTTGCTCGGAAATTTCACCAGCTGCAACAGCAACTTTAATGGTTGATATAAATACTCTCTCAGTTTAGCGTTAAGCCAGTTCAATCCCATTGTTAAAACCTTCAAGTTACATATATTTAGTAGAGCCGTTACAATGAGGACGCTTGTCGCCCTTATCTTGTTAGGATGTATTTTTGTCGTTTGTTCTTGTCGAGAGATCGGCCAAAATGAAAATGACTTAGATGTAGCAGCAAGTCACCATAAAGGACATCATCACGAAGAGGGAGGTGGAAAGGAGCATCATGCTCACCACCACCATGAACATGGAGAGAAGGGTCACAAAGGTCACAAAGGTCACCACCATCATCACAAGGGCGAACACGGCGATCACCACAAACACCACCATTCTGGTCACCACCATGAACATGGGGGTGGACACAAGAAACATTGGGATGAAGATGATCATCATGGACATCATCATGAACATGGTCATCATCACAAAGGCGGCAAACACCACCATAAGAAACATCATGACAAAGGAGAAGAAACTGAAGGTTACCATAAGAAGTACCATAAAGACGAGTACCACAAAGACCACCACTTTTACGATGATCACCACAAGGAAGGTAAACACCATAAACATGGAAAACATCATGGACATCATGAAGACCATGGCGGCCATCACAAAAAAGGGGGACATCACCATTCCGGTCATGACGAACATCACTTTGGCAAAAAAGGTCATCATGATAAACATCATTATGATGAAGACCACAAAGGGCATAAGGGCCATCACGGACATGAGGAGCATCATCATCATCATGATGATCATGGCAAAAAGGGCGGTCATGAAGACCACAAGCATTGGGGATACCACCATGGAAAGCACTGAAAATTAAATATAATATTTTTTTCTTCTTTTATATACCTTACAAGTGTTGTAAATAAATAAATGGTATCTTAACTCACTAAAATGTTTCATTACTTTTATAATATAATATTTAACAAAATTGTTTTACAATAAAAAACAATATTTATTTACAATATTTTTGACACCAATCAAACGTAACTAATTTAGTTTAACCGTAAACTACTGATGTCGTCACCATAACCGACGGAATCAGTCGTCCAGAAATCTGCAGCAATATTATTGCTAAAGATCAATCTGTAACAGACGACAGATGAAAGCGCCGTTATGTATAAATGCAAATTGTTGAAGCATTTAAAACATAGCGAACTTGACTTGCTAGGCGGTCATAGCTGCAGGTAAGATTTACTTTTATAGAAAATGTAATATATTTATTGTTACTACGACATACTACATAGTACCTATATATTTTTAAGTCCAACTAATTGACATTAAACCTTTCAGTTATAATGAGGGGCTCACTAATTATAGCTCTAGTAATATGTGGATTTACGCTCACATATGCTCGTAACGTAAAGAAAGACCATATGGTAGACGAGAGTATGGTGGAAACGAAAGAAGCAGCCCTTGTAAAACCATTTGATCAAACTCCGGCCGGAACAGAACACAAAAAAGAAGCCAAGAGTAAGGATAGTCACAAAGAAGAAGGTGGCGGTCATGAGCACCACGCCCATCACCATAAGGAAGAAGGCGAAAAGGGGGACAAAGGATACAAATCTCATCATCATCACGATAAAGGAGATCACGGCCACCATGATAAACATCATCACGAAGGCCATCATGATGAACACGGCGGCCACAAAAAGAAACATCACGACGAAGATGATCACCATGGCGAACATCATGAAGCAGAACACGGACACAAAGGGGGCAAATTTGGTCACAAAAAAGGCCATAAGAAAGGTTCAAAAACAACTGGTTTTCATCACAAATCCCATAAGGACGAGTACCATAAGGAACATAAGTTTTATGATGACTTACACAAGGGCGGTAACCATCACAAACACGGTGATTTTCATGGCCATCATGATCAAAAAGAAGGTCATCATAAAAAAGGTGGTCACCACGAAAAAGGTCACCATGAAAAACATCATGGTAAACATGGCAAACATGACAAGGGACACTATGATGAGGATCATAAAGGGCATAAAGGTCACCATGGACATGAAGAACACCACGCCCACCACCATGACCATGGAAAGAAGGAGGGTCATGCTGATGGCAAAGAATTTGGTTACAAACACAACAAGAAAGCCTAAGAATTGTATTTTTAAACTTAGTGTACATATTATTATATATCTTTTATTGTTATATTTACCTTTTAAAAGTAAGAAATCAAGTCATTGTTAAGCTACACTTATTATATTATTAATAAATAAAACACTTACCAATTACTTTTTTTTTCTGAAATAGTAGAACCAGACATAGTTTTGTACTTCAGATATTTAGTAGTTTAAAAATATATATTGTTATGAAAGTTGTAGTTATTTAGAGATGTTGGACATTTTTCATTCACATTTCTTAAGAGATGTACAATGTATTTTTTGTCTATTTATTGAAGACATTTTGACCACATATTATACAGTAATTTCAAAACACTTTAGTAAGCTTCTACATATTCTGATATAAATTTTAAGTTAGGATAAAATAATTTAAAAAATAGCCTTTATTGGTGAAAGTTGGTCACCTATTAGGACCACTGGAAAGTAATTTGCAGTAGATTGTATAAGTAAGACATGAGATTGTAATATTCCCTTTGTATTTGCTGTGGCATCCTAAAGTTATATAAGTTTTCAACTAGAGGCAAAGTATTAGTATATTATGAATAATTAGAATCATATAAAAAAAAGATATACTCAAAACACTGATTTATTCATATTTTTTGTAGCAAAAAAACTACAAAATGGCCATAAGAGGAGCAAGATGATCAAATTCAATTTTTTCAGTAATATTTTTAGTTTTGATGTTCTCATCTTGATTTGCAATGAAGATTAGGTTGCCGTCATCTTTCCAGCCATACTTCTTAACCCAATGCTTAAGAGTTACATCTAAAACAAGATAGTTCCATTAGTATTGGTATAAATTATGTTTTTTTGTGTTCGCATTTCACATTACACTTATAGGAACATAAACAATTACTTCCTTACAATTGATTTTTAAATATAAATTTTAACAGGACTCATTCACTTATTTTATTCTAAACTATTGTTTAGCTCTAAAAGATTTAAGTTATTCAAACTTAAATAAATAAATTAAGAAGTTTTGTTTTTAAATCATATTAAACTATACAAACCGGACATAAAAATAGTCTAAATCATATACATAGAAGTTATAACCTACCATCAATTCCTCCTAACAGATTAGCAAGGTTATTCTTTTCAATGGTCTGGAAAGTGATTCCAACAACATGGCACACAAATTTGCGGATAGAGTCATGAAAGCTGCTAATACGATTACACAACTCTGGCATCTGATGCACTCTATTCCAGAACTGAGCAAAATCACACTGCTCCAGTATATCAGCTAAGTATTTTATTTGTGAAATTGTCTCGTTTTCAACCTGAAAAAATGCTTTGTTACTATTTTATTATTTATGTATAGATATTAATTATTATATATAAATAATATAAAATATTAAATAAATTATATATAAATATAACTTAATTTTTAAAGAGTTTATTTATATATATAATATTTATTTTTTTATTTATTTAATTCTTTATTGCACAATATACAATATAAAGCACAAAAGGCGGGCTTATTGCCACAAAGACATTCTCTACCAGCCAACCTTACGAAGTATAGGAGAGGATGTTGGTAGGCGTGCAAAACATAAAAAGTATAAAAAAAAAAAAAAACAGAATATTATAAGACTATCTATATATCTAAATCTACATATAAAAAATCATAACAATAATAATATAAAAGACATATAATACATATTATATATCCAACATAATAATACCACTTAACTTGGAGGTAAACTATTTTATTACTTACAACAGACTCTAGAAGGAGACATTTGCACAACGTAAAATCGGTGTGAGGGAAATTTGTAAGTGCCTTTAAAAGTATTTGACACGTAATATCCGGGTTAAACTTCTCTGGATTAAATTGATATAGTTTCAACACAGCTAAATTAGCTTCCAGATCATAAGTATTCTCTCTTGATTGCAACTCCACATATCTCTCAAGCGTCTGTAGGTTAGCTGGGTTATATCTTTCAATACTTTTAAGTATCGAGGCAACAGTTTGTCTCATGGTTTCTGCCATATTAAAATATGTACTATCTTCACTTTTTATGGTTGAATTAGTGCAGTTTTTACAATAACCGACAATGCAGGTAAGTTGAAATTCGGCTAAATATGAAGCGTGGAATTTCCGTGTACCATTCACTAGTCATATACCATGACAGTTGACAGTTGACAGTTGACAGTACTCTCAATATTTTTTTTTTTGGAAGTGGAAGTTGATGAATAACATAAATTAGGGTTTTCATAAGTATATTACTTAATCTTCCAATTTTCATTAGATCAGATAACAGATTAGGATTTTTAATTTTCTCTTCTTTTTTTTATATATAAATAATTAATATTTTACTGTTTGCTAAGTATTACCTTTTGTCAAAACGCGTATTTAGTTCATGTTGATTTTGGTAATTCCTGTAAACTATATTTCAAAATTGGTATTCCACATAAATAATTTAATTAATAAAAAAAATTATAAACGACCGATCCGATAAAGACGATTACATATAGAATGCTTACTAAATAAATGTTATTAGACGAAAATAATTAAAATTTAGAGGTTTGCAGCAGTGAGTACCGGAGAATCATCGGTGATGTACCGGTGAAACTACTCGATTGAATCAATCGGTGAATAACCGGTTAAACTCCGATTTGTCAGACAGTCGATTTAAATTTATTTTTTATGTGGTAACATTTTGGAAATTAAATAGATTTATATAAATATAGAATGAAAAATAAACCGATACGGAGAGGGATTTGAAGCGCGACCTCTGGTCCCGTCGCTCTATCAATTGAACTACCGTATCGGTGAATTAAGCATTCCATATGTGATCGTTTTTTTCGGGACGGTGGTGACATCTATTAGGTTTCTTTCGAAAATCCTAACCAATGTTTCTAACTTTGCAGTGTAGATAAACATTGAAAAGATGTTACTACCGAAATCATGTTTTTAAAAATATCTATAAACGTGTATCACCAAGTCAAGATTATTTCAATAAATTTTTTCTTCTTCCTATTTCATTATATTCTATTTAATAGAATTGGCTGTATCTTATTTAATTTGAAATAAATCAATAACCATCAAAATTTCGTGAAACTACGAAAGAAATAAGGTTTTTATAAGGTTCATTTAAAACTAAATTCATTGTTCAATGGCTCATGCAAAACTTACTTCTTACTAATTTACAGTAAGCTGTACATAAATAAAGAATAGGTATCTACGTTAAAATGATCTTCACAATAATATAAAAACGATTTAGGAGATATATTATATCCCTAGTCAGCACCTAACACCATTGTTTTCGTATTTACGAGCCCTCTTCGACGATTTTTATACAGAAATTTTGAAGGAGCGACCTCTGTAAATTAAATCCGAACTAATCCATTAAATCCTATAAATTTACTTGAAAATAATGTTATTTTCTTCATTTATTTAAAAGAAAAAACTTTTTGCAATAAGAAAACAAAAAATAAAAATACTAAACAAACGACATTTAAATAAGTATTTACAATGAAAAACATAATGTTTTATCAAGCTTTTATTTAGTAATTATTATAATACATATATGTGTGCTGCAATTTATATAGTTAATATTCTTAGTCAGATGTCTAATACAGTTATCCACCAACAAGACAGACCCAAGCCATTGTTCGCTTAAGAAAATAGGATTTTAAAAAGATGCGTAGGAACACCTGAAAACAATATTGAAAATGTCATTTTTATATTAAATTCATTCAAATTATAATATTTTGTTAATTCGTCGTAATGTCGTGAAAATAGTATTATACTAGTAATATTTAGATCTAAGCATAAGTAAATAGTCCGGGAGCCAGTAACAGATTTTCATGACCAATTTCCTCCCAAGTGAAAATTTGTAAAATGCAATAGGAAGTTGTGTTATGAAGCTTCGCGATCGTCAGCTGCGACTCCGGTGGTGGAGAAGGCAGTGGCAGCCTCCCACGCACGAAGAAAAAAAATAATTTTTTTAGTCATTTCCTCCCATTCTAAAATTTCTTGAATAATAGTTTATCTAATATCTTGAAGGGAAAATAAAGTCAGCTGACCATAACATGGTGGATTATACGTCAGCTGGCCACCCGAATATGAAAAAAAATAAAAAAAATTCAATGATTTCCTCTCAACTAAAAATTTATCTGGTGATAGTTTATATGTTACTGTAAATGAAAATTAACATCAGCTGGCTGTATCTCAGTGGAAAGTTCGTCAGCTGGTTACTTGAAATGTGTAATGTAGCTGCATTTATCACCTACTGAATCTTATCAGCTGACGACTTTTCCCTTTACTTAGAGCTAGCTGATTTGTTTTATTATTTACAAGAGTATATTAACTATTCTCTTATAAATTTTCATCCAGGAGGAAATCACTTTTCTCTATTTATCTCTTTTTCTTATATAAATTAAAGTAATACATGAGCCCTTTTTACATTGTAGCTAGATTGTAGATTCAAATTACCCTCTCCAGATTTTATAAACACACTAATAAAACAGTAAAACACACTAACGAGAGTGTAAGTTGAAATTATAATGTGACTCGAATGGTAAGTGAAAGATTCCATGTTTAAATTGGACAGTCGAACATAGTGTTATTACAGTAACGGATAATTAAAAATAAAAATGTCTAACGTGTACCACGTTACCACTTTTGTAAAAAAAACTAATGTTCTTCCAAAATTATTTAGTGAAGATAATTAAAATAAGTGTAGATCTATATTAACAATACGAAAAGTTAATAATCTAACCGGTCAAAATAATGTGCTTCTTACACAACTTAACCATTTTCAGTTGTATCATAGTGAGTGTTATCGACGTTATACTGCTTTGCCGCAAAAATATCGGAAAATAAGAACGACATCAGAAGAGACACCTTCAACATTAACGTAAATATATGGGTAGAATGTTATTTCTTTCTACTACTTCGATTATAATTTTTTAACAATTCATTGTAAGAAAAAGTATAATTTAGTGTAATGTATTCCAACTAGGGAATTACACTATTGAGAACTTCTACCGTAAGAATATACATTATATGTATATATGGGTGTTTCTCTACTAACGGGAAAATTGATGTCCCAAGCAATTTGCACATTGTTTTGTATATTTTTTATTTAAGAAAATATCTAAAACTATTGTACATTTCAGTATCTTTGAGGCTACCGGTTGATCATGTAAATGTTTTATATCTTTTTTTCTTTTAATCCCAACCATCCCAGAATCTTCACTTTAAATCCAATTTTAAAATAATATTTAAGTGCGTGTAATAAATTTAAAGTATATTTTAAAACTAAATATACTGAAAATCATACATGTTGAACAAACACTACGTAAATGTAATAATAATTATTCCTAATTACCGCCTGAATGTTGTCCTAAATATTTGAACACAATCCTCTGGTTAATTTGAAAAAATAAAACAAAATTATATAGTCTATGATAACGACTCAATTTTGTGTTGAATGAATCGCTGACAGTGTGAAGTCTTCTAAAATTGAAAACTTCTAAAATTGAAAACAGCAGAGTAATCTTCCAGCCTTTTATAGACTTGAAAATCGCTAGTTATTAGCTTTCATTCTATATATTTAAAACTCTATTTTAAAACAAAAAGTGAGCCGGACAAATTTCATGCAAAACTTTCCCGTTAGTAGAGAAACACCCATATATAATTTTTACTTAAGCATTAAGGGTATATGTGCGCTGTTATCAAAAGTAATAATAATATAAATTACAAATAATTAATTATTAATTAATTAATAATTAATTATTAATTATATATGGTCGCAGCAGAGGGTGCAAAAGGAAATAAGACATACTTAAAATTAATGTATTTTATAATTAAATTACATTCTATATGATTCTAAAACTGGGTCGATGCGACTCAAGCCAAAGCGAGAGCGAAAATGAATAACCGTTGTTAGTATTTTTATTCATTATATTAAAATAAAATTTCATTAATTTATAAAATTATGCTTCAATAAATTATTGATTAATTAAACTTTAGTTATAACTATATTTCCTTCATTATTAAACTGCATATTTATTATCAAATCAAATATACTGCCAAACAACCTGAGAAAAGTGATTTCCTCCTGGATGAAAATTTCAAAAATAAAGAAAAAAAATATATATATATAAGAGAATAGTTAATATACTCTTGTAAATAATAAAACAAATCAGCTAGCTCTAAGTAAAGGGAAAAGTCGTCAGCTGATAAGATTCAGTAGGTGATAAATGCAGCTACATTACACATTTCAAGTAACCAGCTGACGAACTTTCCACTGAGATACAGCCAGCTGATGTTAATTTTCATTTACAGTAACATATAAACTATCACCAGATAAATTTTTAGTTGAGAGGAAATCATTGAATTTTTTTTATTTTTTTTCATATTCGGGTGGCCAGCTGACGTATAATCCACCATGTTATGGTCAGCTGACTTTATTTTCCCTTCAAGATATTAGATAAACTATTATTCAAGAAATTTTAGAATGGGAGGAAATGACTAAAAAAATTTTTTTTTTCTTCGTGCGTGGGAGGCTGCCACTGCCTTCTCCACCACCGGAGTCGCAGCTGACGATCGCGAAGCTTCATAACACAACTTCCTATTGCATTTTACAAATTTTCACTCGGGAGGAAATTCATGACGAAAATTGGTAGCTGGCTCCCGGACTAAAAGTAGAGTTAAAAATAATGCACTTACGTCTTATAGTACTCTGCGTCTTACTACTAGGCGAACACGGAACATCCAAATAAGCACAACTTATACGTATTCCAGAGTAGACACTTTTTTTACTTATAAACAACACAAAAACTATGTCTTTTCATTACATTGTAATACACCAGCTCGAATATAATAAAGAGGAGAAGCAAAAGAAACTCGACTCGAGAAATCACAATAGAAAATAGAAATGAAAAAATGGAAAGATCTAGATTTGTTGTGATGTTTAGTCAGCCGCCATCTATCGATAAATAGCAAAAACTAAAATCGTAATGTTTCTGGATTTTGGGCACAGATGCCGCTTATTTTGGGAGAAATCCTTGTACTAGGTAACTGTCCCCCGCCTGCTGTATACTCATTAGTCATTACTTGTAATATGGAAAACACTTCTTCGGGCGTTTTTTTAATACTATTTTGCAGTCCGGTACTATACAATAATATGTACTTGTAAGATGGTTTTTTGGCTTCTTCCACGATGTATTTAGCAATTAAAACTCTGAATATGTATGAACTAACTAAAAAGTTTAGACTTTAGAGTAAACAAACAGTGGATGTGTTATTTGACATCAAGCGCGCCTAACAACTGCGTTTGAACAGCTCAAATTTACTCAATGTTTTGAATTTCTCTTTAAAAGATAACTAGAATATTTTCAGGTCTATTTAGGTTTTTTTCTACGATATAAAGAAGTAAATAATTTAAAATAAAAAAAATATCATGAATATTCCCTATTGACATCCGCTAACTATCTGAAGTTTGAGTCTGACTTCTGACAGTTCTGAGTGATCTGATAGACCGACAGACGTTAAAACATAACTTGGTCGTGTTCCGAAATATAAACCAGTATACTGGCCAGTGCTGTGACGTCAAAAATCGACGCCATGCTGGTGATTCGTTCCGAAATATGATGGCCAGCACTGAATACTTTGACAGCATAAATTGACACTACTGACAGCGTATTACAAATTTCTTTTTAATCTGTGACTACATATTTATTTTTAATGTGTCTATTTTAGATAGTTATACTTATACCCACTCAGCTTCCTTCAATGGAACTGTAAGAGTATCCGCCCAAAAATCCTTAATTAACCTGAATGATCCTTCCATTTTTGCCATCTCTGAATCATGGTTGGTCCCTGCTTCTCGCTTTCGAGTTCCGGGTTTTTCCTGTTTGAGAGATGACAGAAGTGATGGGTAAGCGGGTAGTGCCGTGTTTATCCGGCACTCTATCCCTTTTTCTCAAATCCCTCTATCCTCCCACAACCAGTTTATTTTGTTCAATGTTTGTTAATGTTAGTGTTTAGTCCTTACTGTTCATTGCTGTGTAAATATTTTGAAATTAATAAAATTAAGTTGTAAACATGTGAATGTCCTAGTGTAATCGTATAGTGTTGATTTTAGTGTAATTGTATAGTGTAGTTTTTTAATAGTCTAACATTATACATTTGTGTTGTTTTAGATCACGGTGCAAAAATGAAAGTCTGACTATTTCGTCTATTTTCCAATTTGAATTGAGACTGTAATCTCATCTTCACCGATCAATCTCTTCCGTGTGTTCTCCACCCTACGTGACATTGGCGGAATCGACCGTGCTTTACTGGCACAACTGAAAGCCATTAAATCAATCAATCAATCAATAGATAGTTATACATTTTATTACATAAAATAATAAAGTTCCAAGACATTGGAGTTACAAAGCAATTACAACAAAAAGTGTTGTTAATCAGATATTTAATTCTAAACAAGTAGAAAAAATTATTTAGTAAGACTATGATTATAATTAATTAATAGTACTAAATGGTGAGACGAAAGAAATAAAATATCTTTAAACCTAATAAGAACGAAAATGAAAAAAAAAACATCTATTTACCTTAAATTAAATTTACTGCATAGATACTGTGCATTTATGTTATTGTAACTGTGATAATGATTTATAAAACTTACAAATATAAAGTATATATATATTTCAAATATTAGAATGACGAAAATTAAGTTGTCTTTTAACTCTCATTACTGTTTGAATATTATTCTGCATTTGCCTATATTGCCACAGATTACTACAGTACATTATGGCCGACACCAGTGCAATATGGCGTCGGTGTTATGACGTCATTAGCCCTGGCCAGTATGCTGGTTTGTATTTCGGAACACAGCCCTTATAAGTGATAAGTCAGTGTCACAACTCACAAGTCACAACTAGGTTTGCACGGAAATGCTTATTTCATAAATATAAATATTTTTTTCCGCTTTTTACGGCTCCCTTAATAGAAACGGTTTTTAAATAATTTAAAATTTTCTAGGTTTAAAATATTTATTCTTATTATTGAAGTAAACTTTCAAAGATTCAATTGAAAACATTTTAAAATGGATCAAATGCTTCCAAGTCCATATAACATACCAGGCATTGGTACTCCTCTGCATCAACCTGAAGAGGACCAACAGATTTTGCCAAATGCTATGCAAGAACAACAACAGCAACAACAGCAACAGCAGCAACAACATCAGCATTCTCTAGTTTCTATGGGTTCATCGCCACTAGTCGGTTTTGGAACCTCTATTATGGGCACTCCTCATAGGACAATGCATACTTATGCCCCTACCGCAAGCTATGCAACGCCTCAACAAATGATGCAGCCTCAAACACCGGTATAATATTTGAAAAAATATATATAAATAAAATTTAAGTGAACTACCTTCAAAGAGTATAATGTGCAATATCTATTTTATAATAAGGTTCTCAATTATATGCTAATTTTTATCATTATTTTATAAAGCTAGATCTTATATTACATTTTCAGCAAAATTTAATGTCTCCAATGATAACGGGGTCAAGTTTAGCGGGACAACAGATTCTTAATCAGCTTAGTCCTGCTCCCATGACGCCTATGACTCCACATTCGGCAGATCCTGGGATATTACCTCAGTTGCAGTAAGTTAATCCTTATATTGGGAAATTTGAAAATATGAAAGCATTTTTTTTAATCTATATAAATATAGAATGAAAAATAAAAAAACAAACTGATATTAGGAGGGATTTGAACACTCAACCTCCGGAAAATTGTATGTAAGCATGTGTAAACATAAATATAAGGTTTCTTTCTTTATTTCAGAAACATTGTTTCAACTGTGAACCTAAATTGCAAATTAGACCTAAAAAAGATAGCTCTTCATGCTCGAAATGCGGAGTATAACCCTAAACGTTTTGCTGCTGTAATCATGAGGATAAGAGAACCAAGGACTACAGCATTAATATTTTCATCTGGGAAAATGGTTTGCACAGGAGCTAAGAGTGAGGAAGACTCCCGGCTAGCTGCAAGGAAATATGCCAGAATTATACAAAAACTTGGATTTACAGTTAGTATCATCATATAATTTTTATTATTATAAAATTATTATTGACACTTAATGCGGGTCTATGAAATCTGTGTATTTATATCTTAATTACAAATGCTATAATGACCCTAAAAGTTGTGCATTGATTACCAGAATCAATATACATAATTTGGTATAGCAAATAAACATATCTGTTATAAGTTAATTGAAAAAAAACAACTGTATTGTAAGGCTGCACTAACAACTCAATAAATTTTACAAGATATTGGTTTTGTGCCGTAAGTGATCACATCATGGTACTTTCCTCTGTTTTGCACAACATATGTGTGATAGTGGTAGTAGATGATTAATAACCTTTTGAAAATTTAAGATACTTCTATTTTTTTTAATTTCATTTTCACACTACTGTTGTTAGAATAAAACTTAAACGCCTCACAATTATTATGCAACTGGTACTGAAAAAAAAAATTTATTACAGGCAAAATTTTTGGATTTTAAAATTCAAAATATGGTTGGCAGTTGTGATGTTAAATTTCCAATTCGTCTTGAAGGCTTGGTGTTAACACATGGACAATTCAGCTCTTATGAACCTGAACTTTTTCCTGGACTTATTTACCGTATGGTGAAGCCTAGAATAGTTTTACTTATTTTTGTATCGGGAAAAGTTGTTTTAACAGGTGCCAAAGTACGTCAAGAAATATATGAAGCCTTTGATAATATTTACCCAATATTAAAAAGTTTTAAAAAACAATAGTATAAAAGTAATATTCATAATTAATTTTTAGGATTTTTGTTATAAAGTATGATCCATATTTGTAGTTGTGTATTTTTAGTTCTTACCTTTAAGAAATAATTAAAGTATTTTTAGTAAAACTCTTTGTCATGGTGTTTTTATAGTATGCATTTCTTTTTGAATAATATTATAAGTCCTTTATTTTTTTTTCAAGTTTTTATTAATACAGTATTTATCTTAGTATGTGCCTAAATGTATAATGGTAACTTAGAACATGAGACCCTACTTTATGACCTACTTTAGAACTTCGTATTAATTTCAAAATTTCGATACTTATCAAGGACCATTGTCAATGTAATATGTAATTTAATAGTAAGTCCCATTATCAATACCAGGATTTTCAGGATAAGTAATTTTGTACCAGATACAAGTACAAGTTGAGAAATGTGCAGCTCCAATCAATCAATTCTTTCAAGTTCCAAGTTAAACAAAAACAAAATCCTCATTGTCTAAAAGTATAATATAAGTATAATATTACCGTGGTATCTTGCATTTCGTTACATACCTAAATAGTTAATAGAAAGAGGTTTTTTTGCGATATTTTGCTTTAATTTTTCTAATTTCTTATAGCTTAGGTTTGTTTACATTTCATGGATATTGTCATTTTTCACTTTAAAATCTGACAGTTCGATTCTTTACTTAACTTTATGGCAAGTATTGAGTGCATTATACTAATGGTCAAAAAGGGACTTTTTTTGGCTTATAACACCCGTCATCGAAAATTATTTGGTAACTTACAGAACAGTAATAGTTTTAGAATATTAAAAAAATTATACAGATAGTTCTGTTAGTTAAGTTAAAAATTAAAGAAAACGATTCGTTTCTCATAGAATCTGTAAGGGATGTAATAAAAACAACAAATAATACTCAGGACATAGTACCACCTCATAGGTACTACCCACTAATAATTAAATCTTCGTAGTAATAAAACTTCAATACTTTCACCAACAGCCAGAATACTAGCTGTTTTTAACCCCCGACTAAAATGAGGGGTGTTATAAGTTTGACCTGTCTATCTGTGTATTTGTGTGTCTGTCTGTGGCAATACAGCGGCCATACGCGTGGACGGATTTGAATGCGGTTTTTTTTTATCGTAAGCTATGTTGGTCGAGATGGTTCTTTACTATGTTTGGTCGAAATAGAAACAATCTTCTGCAAGATATTGACTTTTTATCGGTGCTGGTTAAAGATTCTTATGCAATAATTAGCTGTTTCCAGCGGCGTCGCCCGCGCTATATAGAAAAAAAAGCTTTGTTATGTAGGCCAAAAGATTTTTACACTTATTTACTCAGGTAATGTACTTTATGTGGCTGTTGCCCGTGACTGCGTCGACGTAGACTAAAAAATATATTTATATGGCTTATGATCGTAGTCGTAAAGAGTCACTGATAACACCTAGTGATAATATTACTCCCTTCATAGTTCATCATAGTGTTATTAGTGATTGTAAATCATTTTAACTCTTAATGTTTATATTTTTATAATATTCATAGATACATATATGAAAAAGTCTTGAATCATGTTACTTAATACATTTATAATTTATTACATTGTCGAAATTTTCACGCAGGTCGTTAATTTTTTCTTGTATTAAATAAGAATTATGTTCTTCAGCCCTCTGATGTAGGATTATAAAGGTAAAATGTTTTTTTAAATCAGTCCATTACTTTCGAAGTCTATTCAATTCAAACAAACAAACAATCAAACTTTCTTCTTTTTAATATTAGTGATAATGAAAATGATGATAAAATATAGTCTATGTTCATCAGTGATCAGGGATAATGTAGGATTCTAATGGTAAAAGTTTTTTTTTAATCTATCCAGTACTTTAAGTCTAAAGAGCCTATTCAATTCAAGCAAACAAACAAGTCTTTAATTTTTATAATGTTAGGATAGATTGATAGAAATACTTAAACAACTGAAAAATTATGTATCCGTCCGTGGGTTCATTTAGTGCAATAAAGAAACCAAGATTTCTAATTAGATTTGCACTAAGATTTAACCTGTGTGGCAGGTAGGTAATTTATGCCTCCCAGAGCTTAAAAAAAACATATATTTTAATAAATTAAACACAAAAATAATAACAAAAAATGTTAAAATTACTACTACTTATCGTTGACTGATTATATTGTGTTGTATGCTATATAGATTAGATTATATTCTGATTTTATGCAATTAAATTATGAATGTCAAACATACAGATAATTTTGAAAGTTGTTGAACTATATATATATATAATTAGTTCAACAACTCTCAAAATAATCAATATGTTTGACATTCATAATTTCATTGCATATATGTATATATATATTGCTATAAGTATATAGCTGTCCTATGCTATAAGTACATAGCTGTCCTATGCTATAAGTACATAGCTGTCCTATGCTATAAGTACATAGCTGTCCTATGCTATAATTACATAGCTGTCCTATGCTATAAGTACATAGCTGTCCTATGCTATAAGTACATAGCTGTCCTATGCTATAATTACATAGCTGTCCTATGCTATAAGTACATAGCTGTCCTATGCTATAAGTACATAGCTGTCCTATGCTATAAGTACATAGCTGTCCTATGCTATAAGTACATAGCTGTCCTATGCTATAAGTACATAGCTGTCCTACAGTCTATGCTATAAGTATAAAGCTTTTACAGTCTTATGTCGATGCAGTCACGGGCAACAGCTATCCCTTATAAAGTACTCTACCTGAGTAAATAAGTGTAACAACCTTTTGGCCTACATAACAAAGCTCTTTTCCTATATAACTCATTAATAATAATAAGTACATTTATAGGATTCAACGAATAAAGAGATCTGATTTTATATATTATTTAATTTAAAATGTTATTTTTCATAAAAAAATATTGTTCAAATTAATTAACAAGTAAAACCAGCTATTTGAATTGAATTAAAAAACATTTGTTTAATTAAATTTATACAAATAAACTTGTGTTAACAATTAAAACTTTAATTTAAGATAATTGCCAAGTTGCTATATTTGATTTCCGGTATAACAACTTGGTAGAATTAAACAATAACATATTTGTGACTGGCCATATTATTAATATAAACATGAATCAATATGTAACATAAGTTGTATCTATTTACAGTTAACCACCAAAAAGTATATAAAAATGCAACAAATTAAGAACTTATTAACAACGTCGGAACTAACTTTGCGTATAATCTAAGGACGAGAGGTTACAGAGATATAGATTTTAACTCTTATATAAATATAGAATTGCATCTGTTATCACAATATAATGAATATTGAACATATAGTAATGAATTCATGGACTTGGAGAACTCGGAAACCTCAAATTATTATACAACCTATTTTTCTTGTAACATAAGGGAATAAATTATGTGAAACATCTGTCGCTAACTAGAGTATATCGGCAAGATAGATCGACTTACTCAACTTACAAACACTGAAACCCGGTTAATTGAAGACTGATTCATTAATGAATTTGACAGACAACCACAACTCTTGAAAGTTCTGATCATTCATACATTTTTATCTATTTTTAAATTTCTGCCAGAAACTAGTCGCAGGTACAGAACTTTAGTAGAACAACTTTATGAATTAATACAAAAAATTATAGAATATTATTTTTGAGTTTAATCAATAAAAGCCTTAAGTACAATAGTATCCTAAATTTAAGCACACATGTTGAATAAAAAGTAACTAATTAAATTAAACATTTTGTACAAACTAATCATTTTAAAATTAATAAATATTCCAACACAAAAAGTGATATACAATAAATAGTGAAAATCATAGTAACACCAACATACAGGTTATATATAATTTGGGGTGATTTTTTACATTAATATAAACATCAGTGATTTTAATGTTACTGAATCACATTAAGCCTAATGTAGTTATTATATATTAAGTTTGTAATTGAATGACTTCAAATATGAAAAAAAAATATTCCATCTCATTGTTTATTAGTAAATAATTACTGCAACAAGATATTAATAACCATTTAAGCACAAAATATAAATTTTTAAGGGAGTATTATGAAGTTGTGAAATCATTAAGATGAATAAAAATAAAACATATGAGTCCTGATTGTAAAAAAAAACCTATCTGACATAGACTGTTAAAGTGTCATATTTAATATAAAAGTATCTAATGGCCGGCGTAGTGGTAACTAAGTACGCAGTTATTAATTCAGAAATTATATCTACTTAAAAATAATAATATTGCTATATTTTATTAAGCGCATGATTTTCAAATAATTAACATGTAACAATCATATAAAAAGATGTGGGTACTGCCATCTTTAGTCCATTCATTGAAAAACAATAATATACTACGTCAAAAATATACATAATATTTATGTAACAATTAGTTACTGTGTTAGAAATTTGTAATCGCAATTAAACAAAAACTTATATATACAGGGTTATTTGTAATTGACAGTTTTGAAAATTTAAATTTTTACATACAAAATTTATTTGTTGTCTCTGAACTGGCATTAACTCTGAGCGTCGGTATGCCGCCCCAGAGCGTTAACCTTTTAAGTACATACAAAATACAGAGTAATAAGTAAAAGAAGGAGCAACCATTCTTTTGTTTCGTTTTTTTGTGTTGTTCATTAAGATTTGTAAAAAGTTGTAGAACAAATGTTGTTGGTATTGATGTAGAGGCTGCCTAACAAATCTACTAATTAAAAAAACCCTGTATATATCGAAATGAAGGGTGAATAACAAAGCGGAATAATACAAACTAAGTACCAATTGCAAAATCACACGGATATAAAAATTGAACACTAAAATGTCCACAATTAATTAACAAGTCCTGCGTCCTTGGCCATGCTGTAGAAGATGGAGTTCTTGTCCTGTAGCAGTTGCTCAGGGGGAGCGTACTCCACCAGCTGACCTTTGTCTAAAACCATGACGCGGGTGGAATCCATGATAGTATTCAGACGATGGGCTATGGTGAGTACGGTGCAGGATGCGAATTCTGACCGTATTGTTTTCTGGGAAGAAAATAATGTATTCATTTACGTATGTATTTGAATGCTTGCCGGGACTAACACTCCTCAAATCATTATTGACATAAGATTTCAAATGCTTCACCTGGATGAGCTCGTCAGTTTCCAGGTCCACAGCTGCGGTAGCCTCGTCCAGTACTAGCAGGGGAGTCTTCCTCAACAGCGCCCTCGCCAGGCACACCAGCTGGCGCTGACCCACCGAGAGGTTCTCTCCGCCTTCGGAGATCTCGTGCAGAAGGCCGGCTTGGAGACCTTGAAAGGGTGCAATCATGTGTGTTGCAGCATATTTGGTTAAAAAACGGAGCGATTAGATGGACCGAGTATAAGTAGTTTGGATAGTACCCTGCACGAATGCCTTAAGGTGCGCATGTTCCAGCGCGCGCCAGACATCTTCGTCCGAGAAGGCCCCGAAGGGGTCTAGATTCATACGCAGCGTGCCCGCGAACAGCACAGGGTCCTGCGGGATGATAGTGATGCGCGATCGCAGCTGGTGCAGCCCGATGGTGGAAATGTCGATGCCGTCGATGAGGATCTTGCCACTCATGGCCTCGACGATTCTGAACAGGCCGAGCGTGAGTGTGGACTTGCCGGCACCAGTCCGTCCCACGATACCCAGCTTGTCGCGCGGCGCCACGGAGCACGTGAGGTCGCGCAGCGCGGGCTCACCGGTCCGGTAGCCCAGCGAGAGGCGTTCTAGCTGCAACGCGCCCGTCTCCGGCCATGTGGAGCCCGGGCCAGCCGGCACCGTCCACGGTGCCTCCTGTTAGTGCACGGTGTGCCATTAATGACTGAATCTGTCATACAAGACCGATTTGTATTTATATACATTATATTGCACGAAATATCATACATTCTAACCCAATGCAAATTATATATAATTTAGGGCTCGTATTATCCCCCGAAGATTTGACGCTAAGAAGTCAACTTAATAATTATAGTAGCTGCAAAAGATATATTAAATATTTTGAAGCAGGTGAGCGAAGCTTGCGGTTAAATCTTTTTCTGTTCATATATACATATATTCATTATTTGTTGTTCGCTTATTCATTCAGAACTATGTAGTTTAGATTTTGAGAAATTGTTAGGGAATGATTAATGTTTAAAACATTTTTTTCTTTTAAATAGATGAGAAAGTATATGTTCGTGTTACAAAATGTAACAAAGACGGCTACAAAAATCGTCGAAATAAATTCTTATCGTTTACATCTACCTACATACTCGTTTACATATACCTACTGAGTACTGTGCATTTTGTAAATTGCACCGTCAGAAATCAGAAATAGCTCACTAGTAAATAAAAAAATAAAAAGATAGCAGTAAGTTTTCTCAGGCTTTGATATATTTAAAATTTCTGAACGACAACTTATTTATTAGTGATGACTTTTATTGGCCCGTTAAGCACTTTTGGCTTAATGGTTAAACCGATATCTCGCGTCAAGCTAATTTGCATTTCTATGCACGATATTATATTCGTGAACGAGTGAGGAAGGAAATGAAAATGTTGACATAGGAGATAACAATGATAATAATATGCTAATGATTTTTGAGGATGTTAGTGAGTAAAAATATCTACATATAAATTATTTATATTGTTAAGGAAGTTTGGTGCTCTTATAATTTATCACGTATATTTTTAATTTATAGAATATATAACCCGTAAAAAGTAATCCATTTCATTTGTAACTATTTTAGTATTTATATTAACTTCCAATGACCAATTACTGACAGATTTTTTAATTCTTTTGTTTTATCTGATGATTCATAGTTTTGCATCTGTCCCTCTTTATTGTATACATCTTTACCTGCCCCTTCTATTGTAAATTAAAATTGGTATTTTACATTAAAATATAAAACCAATTAAGTTTTAAAAATTCAAGAAGTTTTCAAATTAGAAATGCTTTCTCAGGAAGGTTTGTCGAGGATGAAAAAAATGGCTTTTCAGTTGTTATAGATTTACGAGGTGTGATCAAAAAGTAAGGTGACTTTTCAAATTTAGCGGGCTACATCTGTTCGACTTTCGATTGTTTCATTTCGTTATGTTGGTACACTTGTCTTGAACACGTGTGCGAAGTTTCAGATGTATAGAATGTTTAGTTTGTTTGTGAGAGGCATAAAGGTTAGTAATGTTTTGCGTGCCCCACGATTTTCTACAGTAAAAAACATGGATCAAAGATTTGCATTAAATTAAGATAAAATTAAGATTAAAATAATTAATTGCAAGAAATTAAGTGCTCCGAAACATGTAAAATGTTAAAAGTGGCATACGGTGAGTCTATTTTAAGCCAAAAAAACGTTTGCAAGTGGTATAAACTCTTTCAAGAAGGCTGAAAAGATGACGAACCTCGCCCTGGACGACTCAGCATGTCAACAACTGATGAGAACGTTAAAGAAGTAAAGAAAATAGTGTTCGGTAATCGTCGAAACACGATTAGAGAAATTGCTAATGATATCGGCATCTAGTTTGGTTCGTGCCAAGCAATTTTAACGGGTGTTTTAGGCATGAGACGTGTGTCAGCGAAGTTTGTTCCGAAATTGCTCAATTTCGACCAAAAGACTCGTAGCATGACTATCGCTCAAGAGCTATTGAATGACCTCAACGACAATCCAAACTTACTCAAAAGAATCATAAACATGGGTATAAGGTTATGACGTCGAAATTAAGGCTCAATCGTCTCAGTGGAAGCATTGTGTATCACCAAGACCAAAAAAGCATGCTAAGTTCGATCAAATGTGAAAATTTTGCTTACAGTTTTTTCGATTGTAGAGGTGTGGTGCACCATGAGTTCTTACCACAGAGTAGAAGGGTCAATAAGGAATATTGCCTGTTATGTAAGTGTAAGTGTAATGTAAGTTATGCTCAAATTGTGCGAAGCCATCCGCCAAAAACGCCCGGAATTGTGGAAGTTTGGCTTTTGCACCATGATAACGCCTCTGTTCACACATATATATTAAAGAAATGTGGTCCCCCAGACCCCCCCCCCCCCCCCCCTCCTAACAAAGATTCTGGGTACGCCCATGAGTAGGGCCTTTAAACAATAGACACTTCTCGGTTATTTTTTTTAAAATCAAATTTGAAATATTCATTTTAATATAAATAACTTACTCCAAAATAAATAAAGGTTTAAATAATTGATTTTCATTATTGAACTTTTGTTTTGTTGTGTGCTGCATTAGAGATTGGTTGGTCTACAGAAAATTTTAGACTTTCAATCTCAATAGTCTGCATTTTTAAAGCATACAAGCATACTAATTTGGTAAATATACAGATTACTAGTACCTATATTGCCGAAGTTTGGTAAATGTTAAGGAATAACCCTAGACTTCACTTGATGGAATTCCTCAAGAATAAATATTATACCCATTACTTTTGCATGTTAATAAAAACGATTATATAGTATTGTTTGCTGAAATACTCTATGTCAAGTAATTAGCTCTCCTGCAATAAATGCAACATATACAGTCCCTGATTACGGCTAATAATTTATGTAGAACGGAAAATTTATTTTACATACTTGTTTTGTTTCTACGTACTCCTTTATTCTTTCAACAGCTACGATATTGGTTTCAACTTCCGACGTCATCCTGACAAGCCAATTTAATGTTTGTGTGATCTAAAAATTTAACAAAGCATTATGGTATTATTTATCGTTATTAGTTTAAGATTGTTAGGACTGCTTTTGGCAACCCTGTACCTGTAAAGCATAGCTAACGGAGAGTCCAACGATTCCAGGATTGATAGTATCACGTCCCAACACAACGAACAAAGCAGAGAAGAATATAATAAGGTTCCCGATCATCTCCAGACGTACCGCCAACCATCTGTTGGCTATGCAACTTGGATAATAGCAAGACTGGTTGTGGTCAACGCCATATTCAGATTCTTCTATAAACCTAGAATATATGAATTATTAGTCTCAAATGATATTGAATTGCTGTTGTATGGCTACTTTTGAATATACTTTTAAGTACGTAATGTTGAGAGCGCTTACTAACAACTAACAAAACTCTAAATGATAAACTTTACGTTATTACGATGTTATATGTAATGATAAACTTTACGTTATTACGATGTGATGTATAAAGTTATTACGATGGTGAGTATTTCAAATTGATTCTATTAAGCTCTCTATAACATTAAAATTAATTTACCTTTTCGCAACGCCGTATGCTCTAATAGTTTGAGCTCCAGTAATACTTTCTCCGAAATGGGAATATATTGGAGAACGAGAAACCGACTCCAACCTCTTGAGCTGTCGTGAAGTGGCGACGTAGAAGCGCTGTATGACGTAGTACACTATGCCGATAGGCAGCACCACGGTCAAGAATATTGGCGTCGAGTAACTTATCACGAATAATGTTCCGAGTACCTATGTATGAAACATTTTAATATTGATTACAGAAAATGAATTTAGGGGATAGCTAGTTTTGATTTGTCATGTTTTTTTTAATCTTTATTATTTAATGTACAAAATAATGAAATCAGCGTTGGCTTCGGCGTTGTTTTGACTGCAACTTTGTAATTTGTAATTGCGAAATTAATAATCAAGTATGTTTTGTGCTGTGGCGTTTTAATAAATAGTAAGCTTTAATTTAAAAGTATATGAAAACTGGCGTCCTTAATTCGTTTTTTTGCAATATTGGATACGAATTCAAACATATCTTGGGATCAGTTTATATAATGAAGTAAAAATGTAGTGGATAAATAATATTACACTGTTAGATGAGTTAGTGAATTTTAGGAGATTTTGTGGGACAATGTAATAAATGAAAAAAAAAACAGAAGCATAAAAATATGTTAAACAAACAGAAAGCACAAAATAACAAACATACAACCTCGTATAGAGTCTACCCTGGTTTCTAAAATATTTAGGTTTTTTTTTAATAATACAGTTTACAAATAGAGAAGCAAAAGATTAAAATAAAAAGTGATAGGTAGTGACAAAAATATATTAAAAATCTAGTACAAGTAAAGGCAAGAAAGTACCTCACAAAGGGAGTATTACGTGTTTACCTCGAACGCGCAAAACATGACGTCGGAGAGCTCCGAGGGGAGCGACGTGTCCACTGTGTCTACATCTTTAGAAAACCTAGAGAGGATGCGCCCAATGGGAGTCACTTCGAAGAATTGCAAAGGTAATCTCAACACTTTTTCCAACAAAAGCTCATGCAGAATTCTTGCCGCTCGCCAACACGCCAAATAGGGCATTAAATCAGCGAAAAATGACGCTATCGCTGTAACAACGTCCAACAATTACATTAAACTATCCTCGTAATACACGCTTCCGATGTTTATTATAATGAATACATTATTTACTACGTTCCTACGACATTTTAGTTGAGTTTTGGCTGAGGTTACGACGACGCCGATGAAACGATGACTACTACTGCGGTGATAGGTCGAGTATTAGATGCGATAAAGTTCTATCAGTAACACATGCTCTAAATCAATTTAACATCTAAATAAATAAATCAAAACGATCTACGAGCGAGGCGAGATCAACAGATTCAACTAGCGAAATCGTATTGAATAATAAATTAGTAGTAAGTAGTAAATATAATTAAAAAAAATGCACTACAACTAACATGAACAAACTGATCCCAAATAGTTTTTACAAAACATACAGGAGTAAAATAGCGATCGTATCGTACAAGAGACGCTTCTAAATGAGATAAAACGGATCGGGCGGCACCGAGGAGATGCGTGATTGTGTACCGAGAAGAAGCACGTGGTCCATCCCCGCAGCGTCATAGGCAGCACGTTGTCGAGAACGTCGACGTCCTTGCTGAAGCGGTTGAGCACGCGGCCGACGGGCGTGCAGTCGAAGAAACCGATGGAGGGCGCGCGCAGCACGCCGACCAGCAGCGCCGCGTGCAGCGCGCGCGCCGCGCACAGCGTGCCCAGGTACAGCGCCAGCGACGACACCGACACCGCCACCACTGACACACCGCCCGCGGGACCAAGGTTAGCGAACGTAGGGTGCGTCGGAGGTCTCGTTCGATTGTGATGGACTCCAGACGGGCGCACTTGGCGAATATGGCGCCGGAAAGCTTTTGTTCGTTTGATGGCGTCGCTTAAAAGTTAGCGCGGGGCATGCGTCACGTTTTTTATAGAAGTGTTAACGAAATCTACTCATTAGTATAATAGAAGAAAATAGATTAAGTGCATGCAATTCATGCGATGGTTAGTGCGCCGTACCTGTCGCGTGATAATGCATTAAAATAAATAAGTGATGAAATTTTAACTACTACGCAAAAATGAGTGTAAAGAATGTATTCATTATTTGTATGGATTTCAATTATAAAAGTATCATTCACCATAGAAATAGTATAACATATAATATATTGAAAAGAAGATGATTATATATATATTCAAATATAATTAAACTGGACCTAAATATTTTTACAATAGAAAAACCTTTGAAAATGTTATCTTTCTAAAATTTCTATTTTAATTTCTTATGCAAAAAATGGAGGTTTTTGCACATATTTTGTTCGTTGTTTCGTTGGGTCTGGAGCGTTCGATCATTGTCAAGAGCCATCAAAATATTTCAGTCCATATGTGCTCTTCTACCATACATCAACTCAATGACTGCATTATATACATTTAAATTGCCGAACACTTTATCATCCACGTCTTCTTTGGTCGCCCTCGTCTCTTATACTCATACATATTTATACTTAAGACTTTTCTCGTAGTATTAATTTCAGATGTCCGCAATACGTGACCACGACAAAAGATTCATCTCCTCTTTTTAATCAGTTGCTATGAGATCCAAAACTGGAAAGAGTATCGAAATCATAGAACTTATATTCGGTTTTCATCTTCATGATTTTCAGGTTAGCCAACTTTGTAATTGTACTTCCTTTAACTTTTACTATAGACAAGACGAAGCTTCTTACCATTCAATAGATTCACCGTGCGGTCGCCAAGCCTATCGAGTTGCATGGAGAGCAGTGCAAACTATGCCTGGGACTTGCGACCCAGGTGTAAGTTTAAGAGGCTCCTTTATGTTGCGCTAACACGTTTGCCTCCACTATCCACACTTCTTTCCCTACCTAACCAAATTCGGAAAGAACCTACTAATGCCGCCTTTGAAATACGTTATAGAAACTGATGTTGTAGAAAGGCTTGTGTGTTTAAGTAAGTTATAGAGATTTCGCTGTTATACCTCTCGCTTCCACTTCTACCGCGTACAAGCTAACTATAAATTTATTCCTAGACAGTTCGTTGGTCAGTTCGTAATACTTATTAAGCTTTTATGTTTGATCCCTAGGGATGTTTGTTTCCCAGGGATTTTGTACTGCTTTTCATATGTGTCCATCATAAGAGTCCAATCAGGAGTCGCGTCTCAAACTGAATAAGACTTCGGTTTTGATTTTTTGGAGAAGCCTTCTTTACGAACTCAACAGATCGTTTGGTGGTTGTTATACCCTTCCGCACTCTAGCTACTAAAAGACTAACCGCTTCCCGTATAATTTCTAATACCTCCTCGTGGCGAGCTTGTATTGACCTCTATCTAGAAACACCCTACTAAGAAGTGTTTCGCGGTTCCTACTGCCTCCCCACAGATGGTACAAGACTTTTGGGGGCTTTGCCCCATCTTATTTTTTATTGTGATCTGGGAGAGTTATTTGGAATGCATTAAGATAAATAAAGCAGGGTGCACTTCAAAGCTAGTGTAATACGAAAATCTCCTATAGTTACCCATGCTTTTTCGTTTTCTAGGTTCATCGCGTGCAGTCAGTAGTTATCGTTTTCATCTTGTCGAATAAAAGATTTTGTTATGTTTATGCCTTGAACTTTGTAATTGTGTGTGTAATTAGGAAGAGGTTAAGGTATTAAAACCGACCCTCCCAAAACATGTCCAGTTTGACACTAAAACTGTCATTCGGACCTGGATACTAGACCGACTATACGTAGCACAGATCAACTCAACTCTTTTAGGGCCTTATGGAATACTCGATCGTAAGCGTTTTTAAGACCTAACTGTTATCTATAAGCAAGTTTTGTGTATATCTTACACACCGGACGAAGAACAAAAATGACTTTTTTACATTTATTCCCTTCGTTCATCAAAGAATCCTTTCTATCGTTCTTTTAATGGTTCATCCCACATCTGAATTATTCTGATAACATGTTTTATGTATCTGATATATAAGTTCTTTGTGCCCTTTAGAGTGATAACCCTAGATGTAGTGTTTTATACAAATCGTTCATATATCTTACTATCAACAGGTATAGTAACACTTCTGTCAAAGAGTGTAAAAGGTGTGGACGGATGTGTGATGTGAGAACTAAAAGGCTATTCATGCTAGAAGAGTCAGCATTTCCTGAAATCCGATGAGGAAATAATATATCTTACAGTAACAACATCTCTATAGTTATGAAGAGTCCATCGGGAACAAAAATATCTTTGTTACTGATGAGATTTTTTTACGCTTTAAAAGCGCTAAAACAAAATGTACGTTGACAATTCTAAAAAGCTGCGCAAATGGTCGAAAAAGTGCATTATGGTCATCATTTTGCATTAGTATTGTTTGGTGGAAATCTATTACCACGGTCGACTAAGTATATAAAGATACCGTTTTATATTGTGTTGGGAAACATCTCTCACTTGAGTCTTGTTCACTTTGCATTTGGTTACAAAGCACGAACTAACCAGGCTTGGTTAGACGTCAACGCTTAGTGTTAGGTGCTTATTAGTTTTTATCGAATTGTAGACTGGTATTTTTCCTCCCTGCTCTAAACGACAAGTCGGCGTTGAGTCTATTAAAAATATCTCGGGCAATCAATAGCAATTATTTTCATTAATATTCTGTAAATCTCCTATTCGTGGCTAGATTCAAAACCCTGTATCAAAACCAAACATTCGGTAAAAATATTATATATTACTTCAAAAAATAAAAATCCGTCTTAATTTGTATGAGAACCTGCCACCAGTTATAGTAGACTAAAAATAAGTGCAACCTGTTGTTAATGATTCTTTAACTTCCAAACGACTTATTTTATATTTACATAATGTAGCGTCTAATTAATATATTGTAGCGTCTTATTAATATATTGTAGCGTCTTATTAATATATTGTAGCGTCTTATTAATATAATGTAGCGTCTTATAATATAATGTAGCGTCTTATAATATAATGTAGCGTCTTATAATACTTAACAAACACCAAATTCACATTATTTGATATATAAATGACTAGAGTCTTAAGTTAATAGATAGTTAATGACTTTAGTAACTATATACCTACATAATTATAACCATATCCAGATTTGTGCAAAATGATATAATCATCGACTTATTGTATTTTTTAAGTATATATAAATATTGTTATTATTATAAATCTGAGCTCACCTTGTCCGACCCCTAGTCCTCCGTATACTCCGAGGTACAGGTCTCGTCGTTTTACGTCCACGGTACCATTCACCATCTGGAGAGAAGCTTACACTGACAATATCATATTGTGAAAGCGTTGTTATATTTACATTAGCTCAATGTCCCACTATCGTGTGTGCGACTCAATGGTTGTAATAAGAATTAAAAACGAGGTGGAAAAACAACATTAAATATAAAGGCAGCCAGTGCCGTTTAATAGTCATGGAATTTTATTCAAAGGTTAAGGTTTACCTTAAGAGTATATATTTTTTTAAACAAACTAAATATCACAAAAAATAAATCACGATAGACCCATGAAATCGCAAAATTACTGCACGTGTAAGTGAATATATAAATATTTTGTGATTGACAAAGTGCATACATTTGTCTGTTTTCATGTATATGTACAAGAAAAACATAAAACAAATCTAGGTTTAATTTGTCGTAATGGTGCTTTTTCCACTTATAAGTGAAAAGGATAACGTTAGTCATTGCTATAAATCTACATATTATTATATAGTATCTTTTCCGAACACTGTTTCGGCCGACGCATGGCAGATGTGGGAGGTGAAGAGGACGGCCAGTTCTCTATTTTTCGCAGAGGCTCACTCTCACAACACTATCTCTTTGTTTCTACTCACCATCTGTCCGTCGTTGGACCACTCGGAGAGCCAGTAGTTGGAGCCGACCTGGAACACCTGCAGCACGAGGTTCATGAGCACGGTGACGACCGCCGCCAGCACACCCACTGACGTCAGGTAGTGCTTGTAGACGCCCCACTTTACCTGTGGGTGGGGGTTGGGGGTTATACGGGGTTTGCATGATAGGCAGTTAAGCGCTCGATGAAAACTCATGTGACCACTTACGCTGCCGGTCTCAGCCTTCTCGGCTTCTATTAGCTTATTCTTCTCTTTCAATCCGTTGGGAGTCGACTCTGGGGTGCGCCTTTTTACACTACCGCTGCGATCTCCTGAAAAATTTTAAGCAAAATCCTTGTTGACATCTTTTTAATGTAATTCTTAAATAGAGAGTTATCACTGTAGATCAGTTGTCAGGACGACGGAACGGATTAAAGGAGGTCGTATGTTCGAATCGTTCCCGTGTTTATGAAATTATCAAGATTTGTACACACATTTATTATTATAAATAATTAATTTTAATTTGAATTACTCAATATAATTGACTAAAAAAAAAATTGTTATTTCATTAGTACAAACCGGCCGCTATTTGTTCCGACTCCGAAGTGCTTTCAGATAATGACCGAGCTCTTTGTAATTTATTTTGGAATTCAGACCCCAGCTTGCTCTCCAGATCTTGTTTAATTTCATCCAATTCTGTAATAAAAAGGAAGAGTCCTAAGTATGACGTTGCTAATTTAAAAATAACACCGAATCCAATACTTTTAATATTCATTACAGTACCTTCAGGAGAGGTCCGCTCGGCGTCACTCAGGTGATGTAACAAAAATTCTGCGAAGGCTCCTTTTTTCTCTAACAGCTGTTGGTAGGAGCCGGCCTCGGAGACCTCTCCGTCCTTTAGAACTACTACGAGGTCTGTCTGAGCCAGGTAAGAGACGTTGTGGGTCACCCACACACGAGTCTTGTTTTTCAGGAGACCGTTCGGACCTATTACCTGAAATGAAATGAGGTCTTAGTTATGAAATTGTCTTAATTTTAGAACCCAAAAATTTAAAACAGGCTTCGGTGAAGTTATATTTTAGAATTTCAAATGTTAGTATCTCATCTCTGAAGATTCTCTAGATGAAAAGAAAGATGTATAAAATGTTGTTAATATTCGACAGTCAAGTTTGTAGTCTAGTTTGAAAAGTTGAAGATCTATTAAGAACGGACCTTATCAAAGATGTGTTTTCCGACGTGCGAGTCCACGGCACTGAGAGGGTCGTCCAAGAAGTAGTTGTCAGCGTCGTAGTACACGGCTCGAGCCAACGACACCCGCTGCTTCTGACCACCCGATAAGTTTATACCTATAAAGAGAAACAGATATAACTAACAATTAACAAAACTTATAATGCACCGATCCAAAAATTGAAATCGATCCTCTCACTTCTCTAGAGCCTTCTGCTGTAAATTTAATAAACACGATGATATGAAATTTTTACCCTTTTCCCCGATCTCAGTCTGATCACCTCCTGGTAGCACATCGAAGTCCGGTTTGAGTGCACATACGTTAATGACGTTCTTGTATTTAACCTTCTCCAGTGTTTTACCGAACACGATGTTATCTTGTAAAGTGGCGTTCTGGATCCACGCTTGTTGAGGCACGTAGGCTATGGTTCCTGTTAAGAAATATATTTCAGAAATAATGCATTTTAGCAAGATTGCCCGAGAAATGTAGGCTAAATTAATTAAAAATAAATAAAAAAAACTATACAAAAAGACCTCCAAAAAGAATAATATTATTATGTACATATTGAAGTCGTTCGTCGTTTCGTCTAAAATCTAAATAAAGGAAGAAATCCAACTGCAAGTGAGTAACCATGGGAAATAAAGAAATAACAATACTAATCGTATAGTCTAGATCATCATTCATTAGCTCCGTAATATATATATATATATATATATATATATATATATATATATATATATATGTAATGAGGCCATCGTCAACGTACATACAAACCTGTTTTTTATTCATTTTTTCCTTTTTTTTTTATTATGTATTTTACCGGTATATTGTACTAAATAAACCTACGACTAGACATTTTTTTTCCATGTTTATGTTTTTACAAGAACTTTCCACCAGCACCAATAAAAGCTCAATATCTTGGAGACGACTGCTTTTATTTCTACCAAATAGAGCTAAAAACCATCTCTAAGGACCAGGCTTTCGATTAAAGCCGCAATCAAATTCGTACACTCGTACACAGATAAACACGTCAAACTTATAACACTTTTTGGGTCGGGGATTAAAAATACAATCATATTATATTCGAGACCGTATAAATATTTATTTTTAGCATGGCTTAATAATCCTTTCAAAATACATGAATATAATATGTTTTTTTTTTATATTTTTAAGCAACTTGATTGTTATAACAGCAACTCATTTAAAACTTTAAGCGCGTATCACAGTACTCGCCCCCCACCTCAGCTGACACAGCGATTGCCAATAGTTCATCAGTTCACTTACCGGTAGTATTGACTCGTCCGGAGATCTTATTCATCTCTCCCAGCAGCGCGGACAGCAGCGAGCTCTTGCCGGAGCCGACAGCGCCCACCACCGCCACCAGCCCGCCGCGAGGGATGTGCAGGTTGATGTTCTTGAGTACCGGCTCGGAGTCGTCGCTCCAAGTGAAGTGACCGTTTTCGATCACTATTGGGTTTGCTGGTGAAAATGTTAAATTTTATTCAGCAATATTTTTACCACCCACCAATTAATATCTTTTTGATATAATAATTATCATCTGCGTTTTATTTGCACACACCAAGGCAGACTCTGATTTTTCGGTCTTTCCGACACATCCAACATTTGCATTTCATCAATCTACATGCAGTTTTCTTTCATCCGTCCTTTTCTTCAACATTCCGAACAATAGAATAGAATGACAGGCGTTGTGAACGATCTCATATGTTTAAATTCAGGTATTCTACGGACAACAGTAATATTCCTTACTCAACTATCTATCTCGCTATCACTTTTTCTTAGTAAACCGAATAAGAAACTCGGAGTAGACTCGTAGTATCCATTTAACAAATTCACGACTTTTTAAAATAAATAGTTTTAAAAATTTAAGTTTTTTTCATACAATTAACGCTGAGCATAGCGCTGGCGTCCAGGCGTTGACCTTTTAAGAACTTTTTACCAAATAAAGAGTAAGTAAGCAGTAAAAGACGGAGCATTCATTTTTTTTTTGTTTCGTTTTTTTGTGTTGTTTAACAAGATTTGTAAAAAGGCGTAGAACAAATGTTGTTGTGATTGATGTAGAGGCTGCCTTTTAGAGGTGGCCAATAATTACAAATAACCCTGTATAATCAGTATTTAAAATTAAAAAAAGTCAAACATGTAATAATACAATAAAATTTACTCACGTTCTTTTGGGTCGTGTTCTACGGAGCTTTCGTTTAGTTCGTCACTGTTCATGAATTTGTTCAGACGTTTAATACCGACCGCAGTCTAGAAAATAAAACCTTGCTGTAATTTGCTTCTATCCAATTTCTAGGGAATAAGAAAATGTCACTATTTTTAATTTATAACAATGCTTATATTAAAAGCTAAAAAAAAAACATACAAATTCTAGCCACGACGTAATCTATTCTATAATGAACAGTAGTAGAATTTTTACACTTATTAAAATAAATAACTCAAAGTCAACATTTTCATATTCTCCTAGATAAAAAAAAAAAAACATAAAATTAAGGTTGCTTCAAGCCATTAACCATCATGCAGAACAATAAGAAAGTTGTTAAGTGAAATGACATGAACAATGCTATATTTTGTATTAGAATAAAAATAGTTTAACTTACTTGCACTACATTGGATATTACATTAGGCAGCATTGATAGTGGAAAACGTAGTATGTTGAAAAGAGACAACGCTACGAAAGCGCGCTTAGAATCCAGAACTTCCTTATCATTTACCAAAACAAAGCACCCGAATGACATCAGCGACACCTACGACCATTCCATTAAGAGTCAATGAACTAAATAGATACGTGTTATGGTTATTGCTGACTAAAATTCATCGTTTTAGCAGCAGATTAATTCGAACCTGGGACCTTTTTGACGGGTTAGGTGTGATTGGTCGCCGAGACCACAGGAAATCTAACATGTTTACGTTGTATCATACAAACACTATTTTCTATTATATATGATGTACTTATACAATAATAATAATAAATAAGAAAAGAATAAAATTTGAAAATAAGATTATGGGCTTGTGGTTACGTTTTGGAATTATATCTGTATTTATTTTATTAATACAAACATTGGTATGAAATAAAGAGGTAAGACAAGAAATTTATATCCAAAACCCCGCAATATCCTTTAATGTTTTGAAATTAATTTAGTTTAAATCTGATCGCAGAACTAGTTTTATATCTGGATATGTTAATTCGATACATCGTAAACTTATGCTGCTTATTAAAAGTTTGATGTGTTAGTGTGCGGTCGTACCATAGAGAACCATAGCTTCCTAAGAATAAAGGTGAGATTACAGCTGAGGGTCTACCTCTATTACAGACACGATGATGATGGGGAGCAAGCCTAGAGGCATATGCATAATATAAAACAAAGACATCGATACGAATATCTTGTCAGCTTTCAGGATATTGTTTTCTGGATCGGATATCACATAAGTGAAGAAAGTTAGGAAGGTCACCTTAAACAAACATATTGAATAGAAATTAATAATATATGTATAACCTACATGTTTAATATTATAAGTGTATTCGATTTCGTATATTGATAGAAAAATAAATTATAAAAATATTGTTAAACAGTTTTTTTTTCTATAGCATAAAATATTTATACTTTAATAAAATAACATTAAAATATATGAAGCTCGTTCAAATAACTTTTAAAGCTATTTAATACTTTTTAAAATTATATATAAATTGCTCATAAATCATACATAGAGTAGATTAAAATGGGGACTAAAAAACGGACAGACTTCAACTTTAATAAAGTTTGAAACGTTCGTGTCCCACCATGCTTGGCTAGATCAGCTTTATGACCTGGAGCTGGTCTTGCTGAACTTCTCTTATTATTTAAGGAACACGAGATGTTGTTAATAGGCTTAACTACCTGTTCCATAATCGTATTCAGTGTTTCAGTCACTACTTGATAGCTTCCTGACCAGTCTATTTATCTATTTATATCCTTACCATTTTGAATCAATACCAGTGAATACTCAAATAGGATCATACCATACTTATAAAAATAAGTCCTTCTGTAAAGCTATGAGGGTTCCAAGGGCATACTGGTCTCAGAAGAACCACATAAAAAACTCAGTCGGTTATTACTTTATTGTGATCACTGTCTCCCAACCTCCAACAATGAACTCTGATAAAATCCACATTCTACGTTGTGACCGCCTAACTGGGAAACTTCTATACAGCTTTGAGCAAAAATTCGGTCACAACGCTTGCTAAAACATTGCTCAATAGATTTTTGTTTTGTCCTTTTACATTCCGCTCAAGAGCTATTTTAATTTTAGCTTCGTATTCATTTTTAAAAGGCGAGGTAAATAATGTACGTCTTTTATTAGCTGCGGTAATATGTCATCTTTTAAAATACATATGGTGGTGCTTCTTTTATATATGTATGTATATGTATGTATATTCGTTTTTCTTTACCTTTCGGACTTTACTTTAGCTTTTTTGGTTTGACTTCTAGATTGACGGACAGATCTTTTTCAGTAACTATTCATAGCTCGATACACAAACATTTTAGCAAACACCAAGCGGCTGGAGAAGTTAAAAAATTGAATTTTGCCCATACCTGCTTAGTGAAATACTATCACTGCAATTCAGTTCTTTTTATGACCCTACTCAATTTTAATATTACAAAAATATTAAACAACGATAAGCGCAAAAATAAATACACAATGAATATTCATAAAAGAATAAAATATTCCTAATTCAAACTTAATATTGTTTTCTTAAATTGTAAAAGTATTCCCTACTAGTAGGAAGATATGGTTTGCTACTTCAAGTGTGAAATTTATTCATCTTCTCAATTGAATTCTAACTTGCAAGGACGTTTAAGAAAACCAAGAATCTACTTCTATATAAAAGAATATATAAAAAAACACATTAGAGAAGTATATAAGGTATGTGCATAATCCATTACTAAATACGTATAATATTGTACGTAACTTTGTACTGAGCATTGGCCTTGATACTCAACAATAGCGTTAACAATGGGAACTTTGAGAATCGTTGAAAACTAAATGTTATCTTTTGTACGAGATCTACTAGAATTTCATTTTTTCTGGATTTATAATTCTGCTTGATTTGTTGAGATTTATCTCATATTTATTATGTTACGTAGCAACACATTTACGTAGGAACCATTAATGTAAGGTTTTATATATTTTTTAAACTACTTAAAACATATTTATTTCTGTCGTTATTAAGTTCATTTTTCCGTTATCGATGTGATATTTATCTTAATTGTATTGTGGACGGATTAGCGCAATATGATATAGGTAATAGCAGCTTAGCACGGATTTCTTATTGATATATTTTTATTGATCAATATTACTATCTTTGTCGGGTAATAATATAAAGTTGTAGATAAGGTTTTGGTGTCACCTTCCTCAGTGTCAGGATATACGAAGCCATAATTGATTTACCAACAACAGACATGAAAAAAAATTATATATAATTCTAAGAAATGTGTTAATATTCTGCTGAATCTATCAATAACTAAAGAATAAAGAGTAACGTAAGACACTTCTACATTGAGGATTAAAGAACTAATTTTAGTGTTGATGTCTATAGTATTTATTATAATTATAGTGTGTTAATAACTAGCAACAGTATATTTAATGACTATTTACTCGACTCGAGGATGTAAAAGAGACTGATAAATGTATGTTTTCTTTATCTAATACTTGTGATTGCATCTGTTTTATCAATACTGTATAAATATTGATTTTAACAGATATATTATATTCTAGATAATTTATACTTATTGCTGTTATGATTTATTTATAATAAATAATTAAAATTAAGACACATTTTATTATCATATAGATAATTAAATATTTTAGTAAAATTATAAAATATGTATTAACTTACCAAGAAAGGAGCACAAGACCATATGAATGATGTCGCAGAGTTAAGATATGCCGCTTGTTTTAAAACGTGTAATTCTTTATTCCTAATTCTAAGTATTTGTTCCTCGAAACTTGGTTCCCAGGCATACATTTTAAGAACCTGAAAAATAATACATAATTAAGAGAAGGTATGTCTTTGACATTGGAATCATTTTCTGAAATTCGACGAAATGTTCCAACAAACTGCGGATAATCTAAGGATAATTTTATGGGTCACTTAACTGGAATTAACATAATAAAGAAAACATAGTTTCATAGTAAATTGGCATCATAGGCATGGCATGGGAATTGGTTCTGACCAGTATGCTAAAATATCTATGAATAAGTATTTATGTGAAAACTATTGTGAAATGTTATCTCTTTTTAAATAAAATGGTAAAACGAGACTGAAATCCTTTCTCAATTTTTGATTGATTACATAAGTTCCTTTATTCTTGTTATCACGATGTTTCTTCATATACAATAAAATTATTCTTAAATGATACTGAGTCGTTATGAACTAACGCTCACTTGGAAAAAAAAAATACAAAATTTAATCCAATATCATCGCGTATAGATTCGATGCGTATGATAAATGATGAAAACACACTCGCCTTCACTGTCTACACTCCTCTCCCTAGCTAACTAAATTTGGAAAGAACCTACTACTGCCGCCTTATATATTAGGTCCTTACACATGAAATTGGCGTTTTTCATACTGACTTCTTTAATCACAAATTTCTCCTCTTATTGGTGTATACACATGTATTTTTGGTTCGTTGACTGTCATTTATTTGTTTTTTCTATTTGCTTTACTCAGTTTACAAAATGAAAAACTTAAAATATCGCATTATTTACGAATACGACTTCTACCGTGGCACCAGTGCTGAGGAAACGACTCGAAGGGTTAAAGATGTGTGCAGCGGTCGTGTTGCAAAAGAAAACACAGTTTATTGTTGGTTCCAATGTTTTCGTTCTCGTAATTTTGCCCTGCAGGCTGCAGTATTAGTGATAAAACTGTTTTAATCCACTTGAAGCAAATTGGGAAGATTAAAAAGCTTGAAAAGTGGGTACCTCACGAATTGAATGAAGCGACGAACTGGGAAACGCACGTCTGCTGCTGCGTTACAATACTGAACGGTCACAATAAAAGCTAGCTGCTAAACAACCTAGGCTGGTCAATCGCTCCACACCACTGCTGCTTCACAAATTAGAAGAGCTATAATTAGAATGTCTAAGACATCCACCGTCCTCCTCCGACAGATTACCATTTTTTTTCTAAATTTGGATAACTTCTTGCAAGGAAAGAAATTCAACTCCGATGTGGCAGTCAACATCGCCTACAAAGAATTTGTTAATGTTTTTGTTGTTGTTGTTATTGTTGTCCGACTGTTTTTTTTTAGTAAGGAAATCAATGAACTATCTATAAAATGGCAAAAGTGCATGGAAACAATGATTAAGTAAATACATAAGATTAAAAAATATTCGACGTTTTTTTCCTCACATACAAAACGCCCATTTCATTGGTAAGGACCTAATATAATTAGTTAATTACATTACATTTAGTTAATTTGTGTTTGTGTGCTCATAATACTCAGTTAAAAACAATAACTATCTAGTATTTAATAAGGAATTATTTTTTATTACTGTGGTTAGAATATATGTAGCTTAGTAAATATTTAACATACATATTTATAGGTCTATGAAAACTCTAGGAGTGTATATTCTTTTTAGGCTGCTACCTATTTGTTTTCATAGATACGAGGTGACAATTATCTCATTTAACACGAACTGTGTACTTTGATAAGATATAAAAGTGATAACGCGAATGAACCTTGGGGTTTTGTTATTGAATGATTTTACTTTTGCGGTAGTTGCAAAAAATATAACATCTATTTATCGATATATATTTCGTTTTTATTAACAAATCTTAAACTTAATCATTAAATCAATTTAATGTGCATGACTAACAATAAAGTAAATACAAAATTTAATAAAACAAGATTTGATCATAGCTTAGTACCTACATAAAATACATTTAATCATTTAAATTTTAAAAAATAATGAAATTAAAATATTAAACCAACCTTAATTCCGTTAAGTACTTCATTCATAAGTTTAACTCTTTCGTCCTTGTACTTCATCTGTCTAATTTGCAGCGTCTTGACCCTGTTGGCGATGACGCCGTTGATGGGTATGAGCACCACCATGACGGCCAGCCCCGCCAGCACGGACGCGCCTAGGATGCCCCACAGGAAGTACAGCGCCAGCGCTATCTGCAGAGGAGCCGACCATATCATGTTGAGGTAGGCCGTCAACTCCACAAACCTGAAAGATTATATTTATTACATCTCAAATAATTTCACCTTAAAAGGTCATAATTGTTTTTTTTTTTTGTAATAAGATAACAGTTATTTGTATTGTATGTGATGCACTTCGGGACCGTACAGTGGCTCGTCACGTATCGATTTTGTTAATAAGTATTTTTAGTTCAATAGGAGATCGGCAACTCATTTATCAGTAAACTGTTGATAGAGATCATAATATTCGTTTAATTTGTTTTTTTCGAATCCTATTATAACATTTATTTATAATACCTGTACAATTACCTATTGTTTAAGGTGTATTATTAGTTTATGTACTAAGTTTATTTTAATGTATGTATTTATCATATACCTATAGTTTAAATTAATATAGCACCTTTGATATTCTTAGTTTTAAGTGTTCTATTTTGTTTATTAATTGTGTACGCTCATTGTTTTATGTTCTGTGTTGGTTGACTGGTAGAAAACGCTTTGATGCTTTTTTTTGTACAAGCATTAATAAATAAATAAATATATGTCATTCAATCAATCAATAGTATGTCATTCGAATATATGCCTATAGAAATTGGTCAGTCAGACTGTAAAAAATATTTTGTAACCGTTAGATAAAAGATTGACACGATAAAACAGAACAAGGAAACTGAAAAAATCAATACTAATCTGTCGACATATGATAAGTTAAAATAATCTCGGAATCTACCTCTGAGCGTCGACGGCCATCAGGTTGACGATTTCGCCGACGGTGGTCTCCTTCCTGGCAGAGTTGGATATCCTCAAGGACTTTCTGTACACGGCACTAGTGAGAGCAGTTCTGATCCTCATCCCCACGAGGTACATTCCCGTGAAATAGTGCGCAAGTAACATGGTCTGAGCGGTAGCGCAACCGAACAGAGCCACCGCGTACAGGTAACCCTTCCACACAGGCTGCTTGTTGTCCACGAAGTCTATCAACAATCTGTTAACAGGACACGTCGAGTCATGGCCCGTTGGTTCAGTGAATAGAAACCCTAAAACCTGGAGCATCAGACATCGTGAGTACAGCTGAGACAGCTATTTGTGTGATCCACAGGTTATTGTACCTTTTATGTAACTAAGCGACACAGACTATTCTCTAATGCGGATATTTTAAATATATATAAAGGATATATACACTGTCATTACTAATTACATAGAGAAATATGTACCGCTAACTGTCACAACTTAAACTCTTATTACTAGAAAGCCGAAGTTTTGCATCCACATTACTTTGATGATGTTATTTCGGACGTTAAGACTATAAAGAGTTAGAAGATTGTATGAAAACTGCTCTTCTTTATTAAAAAGTATGTTACTTGGTAAAATCTAAATAAACATCTACCTCAGTTATTCAGTCTCTTAGAAAAATGCTATTGAAGGTTTGGATAAAAACTATAATGTTAATAAGTAAATATAATGACCCATCTTATAATCAACCTATCCGCTCATGGGTAATTATATCGGGAATATACCTATTTAAGTATTGATCGCTGCCAATACTTATATCTGTCGATACTTACTTTAGTAGCTGAGGCGACAGAAACATCAAGACGTCGTTGATGAGCTTCAGGAGAGCTCCAAAGATAAATTGTCCTCCGAAGGCGAGGCACAGGGCTGATAAGATGGAGGCCGGCTTGTTCTCCTTGTCCGGTTTGAAGTTCACGCTCGCGGACGTCTTGCTATATGTCGCTTTAGTGCCGTTGGCACTGAAATTGATCCCGTTATTTTCAGTCACAATTATATTACACAAGATATTTTTTATCTAGGAATAGGTAACTGAAATTGGCAATCATTATTCATTACTATATTGAAGTGACCTTTTAATTAATTATATTATAGAAATAACTTATTGATCACCTTACTTCGAACTTATAGATTGACCAAATAACTCATTTTTGTTTTTATATAAATTTAATAATCGTTAAAAGGATTAAGATAGTACAAATCTATTACATATTATATATACAACATTTTCCTAATCTATAAAAAGATCAATTCAATTTGTGTGTGTTATCGAATATAAGACAATTAATCATCTTAATAAGTCTAATTTGTCAGTTGTAATTTTATAATCAATAATTTAATTATTATTTCAATTGTGTGGATTGTTTGTTGATACGATGTAGCCATTTACAAATACGACAAGGGAAGTGAGCTTGCTTTGTTTCGTTCAGGGAAGTAAGAAATGAAAATATATGTACGGAATGATGTGAATGAATCAATTAGACTATGTTATTTGTGTTTTAATTATGTCTTAGACATGGAAACAAGCTCAACTAATTTACTCATTTCATAAAATTTATAGAACTTCTTGAAGACCATCGAGAAAATATTAATTAAAATTGAATAATATATTAAACTGTTAATAATTGGTTTACCAAAGGGTTACCTGTTTAAAAGTTTTATAATAATTAAAATTTCAAATACTACTATCAAAAACTAACGATTTGCATTTTATATTATCACAAGAGTATTTACTTCTTCTCGATTACAATTTTTAAATACACATCTAAAAAAATGTTATTCAAGTAAGATAATATCACAAAAATGCAATATGTACTTACTTTTCTCTTTTCTGTAACGTTCTCTCCCAAAATTTATTAAATTTTGGAACAACTTCTTTAGACGTGTCTTGAGGATTTAAAGCCCATAAGTCATGTTCCGTCAAACTTCTTCTGAATCCTGTGAGCGCTAAGGGATCAAACCAACTAAATGTTAGCCGACTTGGGAATCCTGACGAACTCTCTGGGCATTGGTTCTGAATAAGAGAAAACAATTACCATACCAATGTTCTCTATATTTAAATTGGCGATATTCCTCTCTTACCTTTTCGAATTTATAAGGCGAGTCTTTTGGCGGTAAATCCGCGAAGCAGTTGAGTATAAACATTAATATTATCAACGGATAATATATCATGTAGCTAACAAAGTTGTATTGAACGTTCTCATCTTCCGTGAGCTCATTGTGCATCACTATTTCAGATCTGAGTTGTGGTATTCCCGCTAAAATTAATAAGAGCCAGAAGAAAAATAGCACCCCTGAAGCTCTCATGCCATACTTTCTATTGTAGTAAAGTAATGTTGCTGAAAGAATCTGAAAAAGGAATACAATTTGTTTACTTTGCTACTTAGATAAATCCAATAGAATCCAATCCTTTAAAGTACAAGTATTTCGTTGTTAATTAATTAAGCGCTCTCACTCTGCTCTATCATCAGAACTCATTTCTTTTTGTCTCGTTAAAAAAGTTGTACATATAAATTTAAAAAATTAAAAAAGTGCTAATACAAAATGACCTCTAAAAAGAATAAAAATAAAATTATTTACTAATTGAAGTCGTTGCCTCGGGGGACCGTTGTACGAACGTTGACGATAGTGTCTATTTTACGAAGTTAATCATTGAGGACTTAGGTCTTAGACTATACGATTCGATATCGTAATGCCTTTATTTACCTTGATAACTTACTTGCATTTTAATTTCTTCCTTTATTAAGCGGTCTCCCGAAGCAACGACTTCCAATAAGTACATAATAATATTATTTTTACTCTTTTTAGTGGTCTTTTTGTATCGGGGGTTTCTTAATTATTATTTTTAATTTGTATCATTAAAATTATGTTACTGGTTACTTTATTGTACTAAATGAACTTACGGACACACAATTTTTCACTTGTTTCAGTATTTCTATTAATATTGCATAAGAACCCGTACCAATAAAACCTCAATATCTTGAAGACGATTGTTTCTATTTCAACCAAACTTATCTAAGAACCATCTCGACGAATCAGGCTTTCATTTAATAAAAACCGCAATCAAATCTGTCCACGCGTTTGGCTTCTACGATGCCACAGACAGACACACAGATACACAGATCGACAGGTCAAACTTATAACACCCCTCTTTTCGAGTCGGGGATTAAACTGCCGAAGTCATCATAAAATCGAAGGATTTTATCGTATAATTATGTAAGTTACCTACATGTTATATATGTTTGTAGCAGTCATCAGTATTAATTGTGGTTAGATATAACCTCGACATAGGTTGAAAATTTCTTACGTCATCATAGTCTTGGTAACTTGGTAAACAAAATCCGTTAAATTGTACAAATATAAAAAAGTGCTTTAAAATTATGGTTACTATTCACTAAAAAACTAACAGCATAATATTTGTTTATTTAAAAATATTAAGACGAGAGATATTATATTTAATCAGATAAAATATAAACTCTTCACACCAAATAGTTTTCCTCAATTTTATACGAGTAGGTATTTATTATTATTCTGAGCTTATTCATGTAATAGCAGTTTTTTTCATAGTCACGGATGTAACGTAATCCGTTCTTAAAGTTATCTTGTTTTTTTTTTATAATGAAGGCATTATTTTAAATGTGTTGTGTCTATTTTATATAATAAAATCATAAACACGTAAATAACACACACGTTTGTTTTTTTTTTTTAAAAACATTGTTTTTTTTATAAAAAGAATATTTGTGAGTATATGTATTGTTCTGAGCAAATGCAAGCATTGTTTATAATATTGAACAAGGGTCAGATGCCCGAAGAGTCATCGTCGCTTTATTTAAGCTACACTAGGATTAAGCGCTATGCCTAATTTGAAAATAATTTATACATAAGTATTATGCTAAAGTATTGATGAGTCTTTAAGTATGATTTCGCATCATGCTAGTTTTAAACTAGGAATAGATATATTTTTTGTAGTTGTAGCTTTTCACTTTATTTATGAACTACGAGCAAAGACACATTAATCGTTAGGCATGCTTTTAACATGTAATTAATCAATTTTATATTTTGCTGTTGTTGGTGATGTATGACAAGAATGTAACCTTGAATATCATACGAATAGATACGAACATTTGTTAGTTTCACAACTATTAATTTAGTCAATAGTCATATACTTATATATATATGAATATACATTGAGGTGATGTAATAGTTATAGGTTTTAAGAAAGTTCAATGTTAAATAAACAGGCAACGCAAGAAACAGTAATGATTATCAAAAACTTCGCGTTTTTTTGTTAAGTAACCTCTATTTAAAATAAACAATCATCCATTCATACGAGACTGAATTTATAAGTTGTTTCATTCTTATGCTATTTTAACATTAAGTTGTTTTAATAAAGTTCTTGAAAAAATAATTTTAGATACAATAAAAATAAAATTCTTTTTTTATCTAATAAAAAAATAATTTTTAATAAAGTTCTTGAAAAAAGAATTTTAGATAAGTATTTAAGGTCAGTGTAATAAGGGTAACAATATATAAACTCGTGATGTACTTTGTTTATATTAAGACAGAATATTTCTGCAATAATGTAAATTATTAAGCCTAAATTGAAGTTTAGCCGTCTGTTATTGATTACATAAATTAACATTTTTTGTATGTGCAAGTTTTTTTTTTGGTATCACATACAAAATTTTGTCAAGTCATTGTGTTAAAATAGTGAAAAAGTTATTATACTTTTTCACTATTTATCTTAGTTAACAATTTTTAATATATATTATTAAAATATATATATATACATATTAAATATTTCAAGTCTCCTATTTCTATCAATTAAAAAACTTAAAAAAAACCAATTACTTTCTGCCATTTACACCATAGAAGTTATATAAAAATTAAATAGGGTTACAGATTTAAAACATAATACACAATCAAAATAATAAAATGATGTTAAAAAAACTAAATATTTTTATTTTATTCAATGACTTCTTTTGCAATGTACATTACATTGTAAGTAATTAAGAAAATAGACTTATCATCCGCACTGTATTGACTTATAAGATTACTATTGATGCTATTCTATCAGGATTATAAAATTGTTTCACTACCCATTTCAATATAAAAAAACTTTATAGATTGTTTTCACATGTTAAAGATTGTGCTAAGTCATATTAAACAATTTTATTTTTTAACCTATACAAAAAAGTAAAAATTGAAATTTTATATAAATTAATAATTAAATGCTTAAGGATTTTGTTCCAAGAAAATATTTTCATATTTTATATTTAAAAAATATGCATGTAATTTTGCATTAAATTTATACGATTTTCTGATTTTCAAAAAGTATATTTTAAGACTGATATAAAGAAACAACATATATTTATACTTACAAAAGTCAGAATCTTGACAACAGGTGCATAATAATCTGCATTGAAGACTGCTTCGTCTTTCGATTTATGAACTGTCACACCCAGATCAGCAAATTTCAACACAACTAAGAGAAATGTGATAACTAATTTGCTTATATTTAAAATATTCCAAGGGATGTTTCTTTCTTTGCTGTTGAAGATGTAGTAGGCATCGAGGAAGGCTGCCAGCCAAAGGTATAAGCAGGGTATCCAGATAAGTACAGTTTTTTCAAAGCATGGTGTGAACTCTGGGTTCTGGGTGTTCCAAGATAAATTTGCATCCTGAAACAAATTAAATATTAACATATCATTGTTAAATATCAATATATATATTTGTAAATTTTGCAAAATTCAGTTAATCGGTAAAAAAGGGTAGATAGCAAAAACTTTACTTAATATTACATAGGTATTTCTAACAAATCTTATTTAAAATTCAAACTGTTTTTAATCATTGTTCTGACGCTTAAATGGAAAATGTCTGGTGTCAGGGTCACATGAATTTACTATAATCATTGTAAATATTTTTTATACTTATTGTCTGACAATTATAACAAATTATATAGTAAAGAAACAAACAATTTGATAGTCATTAAAACACATATTTGTTGCATGGTTTTTTATAAAAAAATGAACCCTTAACATTTTAATGTAAAAAATGTTACTGTTCTCATTTGGAATATGTATGAAATCAAAATTAAAAATATACTTAGTACTTTGTTGAATATTTTGTTACAGATTATCTAGGTACTAATCAAAGGTTCAAGACCTACTTACCCAAAATTTGGCTCCACAAAAATCGTCCAGGGTCGAATTATAAGACATTATAATAGGACAAAAATATTCTTGCCATGTAATTAGATATGTGACTGGTAATCTTTTAAATCTTAAAATTTCCGATTACGATCCTCAACGATTTTTAATTGCCTATTTTAAAAGAATCACCATCCATTCACTGTTTACTTGAATTGCACAATTGAGTTAACATATCTAACGAAAACTAACAACTTTAAGTCGGACCACTTGGAATTTAACAATATAATATTTTAAGCAAAAATTACTAATAAGCAGTTTTGTTGTAGCAAAAATTAGTTTCAAACAATTCAGTCCACCTAACCATGAACACGTTGTCCCTACTCTTTGTCGAGCAACACATAACACACACCAGACCAGCAACCAACTACCAAGAGTCGAGTTTCAAGAACAACAGAACAGATACAAACTGTACAGAGATTAGAGTAATAAATTCACAGATGTCAATGGACTACAGAGTACAGGCTCAGCCGCATAAGGCACAGGCTATAATATAAATAGATAATACATATATTTTTCTACTAACTAATCTGACAGTCGAGCATTGACATTCAGTCACAAGTATTGTATTTTAAATTTTTTTTAATACCTATTAAAATAATGTTTAGTGGTTTTTATCCTTCTGACTAAACTTGGACTCCCACCCGAAACAATAATTCGTTGTGTCAGCAAAAGATTTTTGTTCAGACTTTCTGCAGATGTAAAAATGGACTCGAAAATAAAATATGCTTAGAGTAGTCTCTAAATACATATTAACGGTTATAGGAACATCTAGCGTTAATTGTCATAAAACTTACGCCTGGCAAGCTTCTCCAGACAACAAATATTTACTGAGAGCGAGTAGAGCCTAGAGTTATTATGCATTCTATGGTACTTATATTCCATCAAATCCTAAAACTAGAGCCTAGCTGTAGTTATCTGACTATAGGTGGTAGAGCCTAGCTGTAGTTATCTGATTATAGGTGGTAGAGCCTAGCTGTAGTTATCTGACTATAGGTGGTAGAGCCTAGCTATAGATGACTGCAGCTCGTATTGGGCTGGCTCGACCAGGGAAGGACCACCCTCTCACAGAAGACCGACGTGAATTTGCTTACCCAAATTCATTTGGTTATATTTCGTCAGTGAGTGAGAAAATCCGGATGCCCAACAAAATCTGGCAAATGGTCTGTCCCAATTGGTAAAGACGCACACTCGTCTACCGGACGTGGACAGCCATATGTCCTCTTTGTTGGATCTTCTGCTGACTACACATACCAAGTCACTGTCGAGGCTCCCTTAGGGTCCTCTGATCATTGCTTGGTACGGAGTGTAGTGCCCATGGAACGCCCAGCTCGCACAAGACCTGCGACTCGACGCGTTTGGCACTACAAGTCAGCGGATTGGGATATAATGCGATCCTTTTTTGCATCCTCCCCATGGGGCCCGATTTGTTTCCCTTCCAATGATCGTAGTGACTGCCCTGCAGCTGAAGCTGATGTGATACTTCAGGACATGGAACTATTTGTACCAAGCTCTGTGGTACCACTTGGTGGCAGATCGCGGCCATGGTTTGATGCGTCTGTCAGGGCAGCAGCAGCTGACAAACGGCAGGCTTATCAAGCTTGGGCTAATGCGTTAGTCACTAAGGATCCGAACTCTAGAGTTCTGAAGAGGAAATTTAATCGTGCCTCCAGATTCTTCAAACGGAAAATCGCTAGAGCAAAGTTCAAGCATGTCATCAAAATTGGGGATCAGCTGGCAAAGTACCCACCTGGCACGCGCAAGTTCTGGGCGCTTTCCAAAGCCAGTCTGGGAAACTTCTGTCAGCCATCCCTGCCGCCTTTGCACACTGGGAACGACTCTTTGGCCCACACGACAAAAGAGAAAGCCGATCTCTTTTTGCCTCAAACTCGACTTTGGACGACCAGGGGAAGGCACCGTCTATCATCCTGTCCGAACTTTATGCCGGAAATAATTTTTCGGCAAAAACTCATCCGAAAAACCCTCCTTTCCTTGGAAGTTCATAAGTCGAGTGGGCCACGAACATGTGCCCCTGAGTTGACACCAGTGCTAACGCGTCTATTTCGGTACTCCTACTTGAAAGGCGTAGTCCCGGTCTCATGGAAGCGTGACCTTGTCCATCCGATCCCTAAAAAAGGTGATAGCTCGGACCCAGCTAACTATAGACCTATCGCCATTAGCTCTCTTCTCTCCAAAGTAATGGAGAGCATCATCAATAAACAGCTCCTAACCTACCTCGAGGATCACCAGTTGGTCAATGACCGACAATATGGCTTTCGCCATGGTCGATCGGCTGCTGATCTTCTGTTGTATCTTACACACCGTTGGGCAGCTGTTGTTGAAAGCAAGGGAGAGGGTCTGGCAGTTAGTCTGGATATGGCGAAAGCCTTTGATCGTGTATGGCACAAGGGGCTTCTTTCGAAGCTACCTTCCTATGGGCTTCCCGAGAGTTTATGCAAGTGGATCACCAGCTTCCTCACTGGGCGGAGCATACAGGTCGTTCTCGACGGTTTTTGCTCGGACCCTAAGCCCGTGAATGCTGGTGTACCCCAAGGCTGCGTGCTATCCCCAACTCTCTCTGTTTCTCTTGGACATCAATGATATGTTGGATATCTCCAACATACATTGTTATGCGGATGACAGCACTGGGGATGCGGTATATTCCGGCCGTGCAGGTCTCTCTCGGGAAAACGTCGACGAGTGCCGAAAGAAACTTGTTTCTTCTATAGAGACTTCCTAGGGGCTGATCTCTGAGTGGGGTGAACTGAACCACGTTCAGTTCAATCCCCTAAAGACACAAGTTTGCGCGTTTACCACTAAGAAAACCCCATTTGTCGTATCACCGTTCTTCAAGAGCACTCCCCTCATTGCCTCGCCAAGTATCAGAATACTGGGTCTCGACATTTAGAGCGATTGTCAGTTTCGTGGTCATTGCGTAGAGACGTGGCTTCTTTGTGCGTCTTCTACCGCATTTACAACGGGGAATGTTCCGAAGAACTATTCGATCTGATGCCTGCCGCCGAATTCCATCACCGCACAGCGCGCCATCGCCTCCAATATCATCCTTACCACCTGGATGCGTGGCGATCCTCTACTGTGCGGTTTTCAAAAACATTTTTTCCACGTTTCACTCGTTTATGGAACGAACTCCCTTCGGTGGTATTTTCAAAAAACTCCCTTCGGTGGTATTTCCAGATCGGTACGACATGGATACCTTCAAAAAAGGTGTCTACTCCTACCTACATGGCCGGCAACACTCTTGTAAATCCTCGGATGTTGCAAGAGTTCATGGGCGGCGGTGATCAAAAGTCATCTGTGACCCGCCAGCTCGTTTGCCCTCCTCTTCCTTAAAAAAAAATAAAAAAGGTATTGTTCTGAGCATCAAATCTAATAAATACCTTTAACAGTTTGGAAAATTGAAAAATATTTATGATGTCAAATAATTAATAAATCGGTTACTACAATATTCGATTTTAAAAGATATCGATACCATTTTCTTGGTGTTTTCATTAATCTATTAAAGTTAAGAGATTTTTTTAAAGAACATTTTTGTTCACATGAGATAGTCAGAACTTATTAGTATTAACATTAAAGAAAATTGAAATATTTTTAAATTACAGGTAGGTATTATGAAAAACATTTTAGGGAATTTACTAATCTACGCTATTACGTATGATACAGTGCTCGCAAAATAACTTTAAAGTATAACATTAGTTAAAAGTTTATTACAAATTAATAAAAGCTAAAAGACTGGACTGGATTGAAAACGGCTTGATTATTCACATATTTTTACCGGTTGTTCGTATACAAATAAGTTTAAATAGTCCCAACAATACGGTAAGGACCTAAGTAGATGACTTTGTAATTCTGAGGTAATGAGTTTGTAGAAAAAAACTTTAATGAATATAACAATAATTATATTTAATAATAATTAATTGGTTTGTTTACTCGATTGTCGCTAAGCAACATTCTAGGCGCCAAGCGCGCATTGCGGGTTTTAACTTGTAGGCGTCGCATACATTCTAGAACGTTAGTTTAACTAAGTTCTCCGCTGTGTTGCCAACACCTGAATTTTTTTCCCCCAAAATGTAATCTCGAAAACCCCCAAAAAACGCCTAACTACAAATATAACAAATAAAATATGTAGATTCTTTACTATAACTTATAACATTCTTCTTGAAATTAACATGATGTTTTTGAAATTTAAATTTTAATTTAATGTTACTAGTCAAATGTCAATAAACAAAATAAGGGTCAGCAGTTACGACCTTCTTTAAAAATTATACCGATAATACGGTTTTTTTCAAATATTTATCGAAATTTAAAAACCCCTAAACATTTTGTCCCCCTAAAAAACCCCGGAGCGCTTAATTTCCCTCTAAATTTAGGGGGAAAACCCCTAAGTTGGCTACACTCTCGCTCACTGGTTCGCTAGATTACAATCGCTAAGCTTGCCACCTGCCTGTATGTAAACTTCCGTACTGACGCCGTTGCACCGCAGGCGCATAGCTTGTTTAGCGACAATCGAAGTTGAATCGAACAAACGAAAAAGAAAACTTAAGCTTGAAGCATTTAATAAAGTCTGCTTTTCAGAGTAAGCACCAAAGTCTGTTTAAAAGTATAAGTTGATAACGTTAAAATGTTTTGATAACAATTAACACATATTACTGACATATAACAATTCATAGTACGTCACTTGATGGCAAGCAGTGCGTACGCGTTTCGACTATTTTAGAAAGTGATATACAACTTTAAACGAACTTTATAGTTTTCTTTTTCTCATTTTTCTATTTATTTTTCTTTACAAAATAGGTTAACGTTTGACTACATTCCGGATGGTTAGTAGAAATGTAGTCATAGGTGGTAAGGATCATTAACCAAGCAACTTATTCACTCTTCTCTTGAAGACCCACATTGTATTCGGCCGGAAATACCGACGCAGGCAACCTGTTCCAGTCCTTCGCTATACGCACTAAAATAGACGAACCAAAGCGCTTCGTTCGGACAGAATGAGTGTCCACAACGTAAGGATGGATACCTGCCGTGCAGTGGCGTAGTGAGCTTAACTCGCTTCTGGGACAGAAGCCGTTCCGTTTCATTGCCCCCATTTTGAAATCAATAAAATGTTAAATGTAGTTAAAACTTAATAAATAAATAAATAAATAAAGTCATAAGCTAAGCCAGGCACTTTTTGGCTTTTTCTAAACGCTGTATTTGTTGTGTCTGTAAATGATATGTGGCGGCGTATGAGGGGGATGAAAGGAAAGAAACAAAAGTCATACCCCCTCCATAGAAAAAAAATGAATTGCTACAATCACTAACACCCGATTTTGTCACAAATCGTGTTCTTATTTATAAGACTAAAAACATTATTTTAGAATATAAATTTACTTTATTTTAGGATATAAATTTACTTTATTTTATGATACGGGCAGAGATTCGAACCCGTGACTACTGGGAAGCTGTCCCGTCGCTCTACCAACTCTGCCTCTCTCTGTTGTCTAGACTCAATTATTAGGTACGTGATAACACTGAAATTTTCAAACCTGGAATCTAATTAAAAGTCCGACTATAATATCCAATATGCAGTTGATTTTATTATTTACATAAATGATAGGAACATTACAAAATGTGAGATCTCTCTCCAAGCTACGTTGGACAGATTGGTAAGATTGCTAGATGAGATGAGAGCACTAAGTGTCTTTGGAGGATTTATAAATAGTACCCCAATTCACGTAATGGAGAGTGAATTACATATAACTTAAGGACGCAATATCTCGCTGATAAATAAAATATTAAATTATTCTTAAAATGTTTACTTTAGATATGAATTTGTCAGCATTACAAATTAGTAATACCGTCCCGATAAAGACGATCACATATAGAATGCTAAATTCACCGAGGCGGACAGCGATACGGTAGCTCAATTGGTAGAGCGGCGGGGCGGTTTCCCAGAGGTCGCAGGTTCGAATCCCTGCCCGTATAGGTTTATTTTACATTCTACATATAATTTTAAATAAGCAAATAAAATAAAACATGACTATACATGTTTATAGATATTTTCAAACATTAGGAATCTAAAAGATCATCATAATCTTAGGGAAGTAGTAGAAAAATTACACACATATTAAAATGAGTGGCGTAAATTTTTTACCGATGACTCAAATGGTGTATGCGGGGAGGGTTCTGCCTTTAATTGTCAAAACGTGGGCTATAGTGCTATGTTTAAAATCACTGTTGATATATCTATAACGTCCCTGGAATTCATTGCAATATACGAATCTTTATATTATGCTATAAATTAAATTTAAATAAAATAGTAATTATGACTGACAATAAAAGCGCCATTCGACACGTGGCTCGTACCTAGCCTACGATATTATTAGATTAATCAATTTAACTTAATAGAAATGGTTCTGAGCTTGTTGTGCAATGGATTCCAGGACATTTAGGCTTACGGGGAAATGAGGAGGTTGACCGTCTTGCTAAATTAGGATTTACAGGAGGGAGGGATATTTCGTATGTGCCTGACTATTGGGAATATTTATCAAAACTTAAGACAACATGTTTTAATAAATGGAAATAATACTTTGATATCATATCCAAAGAAAAGGGTCTGTGGTATAAGACGATACAGGATGAGTCTACTCATTTTCCTTTTCTGATAGTATGAGACTTAGTAAAAAGTATATAAAATTACCATCAACCCTAGGTCCCTTGGACTTCGATTTCGATACTTTCCATCAGCAAAGTTTACATTCCTAATGGGAAAAGTTGCTTCGCCCAATTGTTCGTAACAAAATTGAGGGTATACAACATTTACTGATGGAATATGTGAAGAACGAAAGAGAAATAGAGTTGTTGATAGTAGAGTTGAACTTAAATTTATTTGATGTTGGTATTACATCATCTATATTACCAAATCCTACTTCAGAGTTAGCCACAAAATTTTGTTCCCTAGTTACGATAATCTATCCACAATTGTCAAACTTTTAGCTATAGTACTTTGTGTAATATGATACTTAAACAGTATAAATATACTTAGTAACTTAATTTATTTAGCTTATATTGTTGGTTATAAGAGACGATGGAGCTGACTTGTCCATGTGGATTAAAGCTCCCTTTAAAAAATACAAATAATAATAATAAAAAACAACTCATTCATTTTAAAAGGAATCGTAAAGCTCTTAAAGATTCATTTTAAAATGGACTTACAACTTAAATAAGCAAGTTTAATAAGTACGAGCGTATTAACTTTTATTCATACAATGAAAATGTTTCGTTCTCACCATGGTTATAAGACTCAATATTATATCATCGATTTTAGCAACAAGAATGAGCACATTTGTTAATACGATGAAAATGCAATGAAAACCTTTCTGCTTATAGAAATAAGACTCCTCAATTATTAACCGAATTATTCGGTTCAAAGTATTTCTATTTTCTTGGCTTTACACGGCACGGTAAAAAACTGAAAGACAAAACTAAGATTTTTGTAATATTTTAAGACACAGAAACCTTATAAATCACTATTTATATACAAATATAAATAGTGATTTATAGGGTTTTATTTCAACAAATGTGTTGAATATATACATATATATATATATATTTTACACATTTGTTGAATGAAGCATAATAATATAAAAACAATTATGTTTCAAATCAACATTTATTTCGAAAAATATGAGTAAATCTCCTTGCTGTTGCACCCTTCCACTTAGCCTCTTGTATACTTCCAAACGTATATTTGTTTGTCTTTTCTTTAAGGACGCCTTTACGTTTATGCCCAAACACTATCAAGTTTTCTGTACATAATGCTACAATCAAACGTAATGTAATAAAACCAATAATTGCGAATCGAGTATGACGGTAAGCTTTTCTCCAATGCTACAAAATAAGGCCAAACTTGGCGCACCCAGCTCTATTCGTCTAAGAGTATTGGAGTAATCCATCCATCAGTATTAGGTTTTTAGGTCCCCTCACAAAGTCTGGAGGTAGTATCTCATTAAAACTAACGCAACGGGACTAAACGCGACTGGCCTTGCTTTTTTGTTTAGAAGATCAAGTAACAGCCATCGAAGTATTCAGATATTTTTAGGTCACATTACAAATAATACGTACCTATATCATATAATAAAAATAATATATCATTATATCACATCTTTAATATACTTACACATCCATAATATAAGAATTTATAATTTAAAAAAATAATAATAGAAAAAATTACAATATAAGAAAATAATATATATCTAATCAATCGAAACTATCAAAATTGTTCATTATTACACATTATTCAGATCCTGGATTATACCTACACATGTACGTGTAAAGATCAAGAATCAAAAATCAAGATTTGTCTACGTAGTGCTGCGATTTGCTACCTACCAGTTTAGTACTTTCTAAATCCTTACTAATACATCCCTTTTTTTCCTTTCCTTTCTTTTTCAGTCCGAGTCCCTAAAGTCCAACTTATTACAACCCAGTCGCATTCCTCCTTGTGTCTGAGATTTTATGAAAATCGGGATTGTAATGGTCACCACAATCATATTCAATCACTCATAGAAACCGGATGCTGTTCTGAGCGACGACTAACGGGATTCACTCTAGGCACATTCTCACAATTTTTAAGGAAAAAGATTATTACATACATATACATTGACCGAGGTAATTAGATCCAAACCAAATATTATCAATATCAGTTAAGAAGATTTTGTGTACTGTGACGAACGTACAAAAGTGCACAACATTATTAATAATGTTTTCTACGTCACGTATTTTATCTTGTAATTAGGTTATATATTTTTTTGTTTTTTACAAACTATATGAATACTTAATGCTTATTTTTGTATGTTTTTTAACCAGAACCAGTTTTATCTGATTTCGTACCATGAAAGATAATATTCTGACTCACTATGACGTCACCATTTGTATCAGATTAAAACATGTTACATTTTAACAAAATTACACAATATTACACACAAATAATAGAATAAATAAATATGACATAATCGTCTATGAGAAAGGTAAAAATTTACATGAAAATTCATAATTATCAAAAATCATAATAAAACAGAAAAGTTCAATGCAATCACATATTAGTAAAAACTAATTTGTAATGCTATGTTTTCCTGTAATTTACAATGCTATTTTTGACGTACCTACGTTGTAAGTTGTTATTAAGTTTTGTTTATTTGAGATTTAGATATTTAATTAATTTTAATAAGTATATTTATTTGGAACCTAGGTATATAACACATTTTTTTTGGTTTTAAAGGATATTCTTCAGAATGTACCATTTACCATTGTCCTCATTTTTGCTTCCTCATGTGAGAGTAAAGTGTAAACACTTAAATTATGTGGTTATATTCTGTATCTGCGAAAGACTTTTTTTTTAGGAGTGAATTTTATCTTATTACTTTACTTGGTTACGATTACTAGATATTAATACATAACAGATACGTTAAACGATGGTGACGTAGGAGGCCAATTCGATATCGATTTGAGGAGGAAAATTCACAAATACCTACATTCTATTCTTGCACCATATTAAAAAAGTAAGTCACTACAAGAGCATTGCTAAGTAATATCAAGAATACCAACTTAGGTAGGTACGCTAAAACCCATTGGAAGTAGGTATAAGGTATACAAAAAAAAATACAATGCGTAAAAGAATGACAAAGATTGTTTATTAAAATGTATATTAGGTACCTATAACATTATTATTAGAGGGTTAATCTTTAGCTTAAGGTTTATGTTTCTAAATTTTATTAAATAATTATGTAGTTTACCTAATATTGCATTCGAAATAATAGGTTCTAAAGCGTAATAGATAGCAAATGTACTAAATATTTATATATACATTGATAAAAGATATATGTTTAAGAAAAATATATATCGATAAATATAAGTATTAATCTATAAAAACCGATAAGCGTCTTTTTCAAACTCAAGGATTCATGTACATTGAAGATAAATGTACCTTTATGTTTGAAGTTGTCTAGATTAAAGCAGTAGAATATATTTTAATTTTTTTCAACAAAAGATAACCGGAGAATTATTTTAAAAACTAATGTTTTGAGTTCTCTGCCGAGTATTGAGAACTTAGGCATTATTTTTGCTGAATATATTGACTGTACCTAGGTGACGGCATTTTTAGAGTGTTATATAAAGCGAAAATTACTCCCATTTGTATAATCGCAAGAACAATTGTGTATCGCGAAAATGCTGGAGAAATAAGATGTTAATAATATCAGTTGCATATTGGCAATTTTAGTTAATACGTAATTGAAATACTACATTTATTAAAAAAATATTTCTAAATTTATTAGTTATGAACATTAAAAATCCAGTAAAAGACCACCAATTACCAATAAATAACATCCTGTTATGAACGTTGTCGTAATGGGAACTAATTTATATAAAAGCCGATAGTCAAAGACATGATTTTCTTAAAAAAGTAAAATTACAAGATTTTGTTGAAAAAGTAAAACTACAAACAAATGAATATTTGACATAACATTATATAAAATTATCAAAATACCACAAATTAAATAAGGAGTTTTTCTGGTATTTTTTCTAAATCATTTTCGTACTTTACTATTTCGTAATATCCTTATTCAGCATTTTGTGCATAAGATAATAATGGGACATCCATATCCTAATCAAAATATATTTTTTGAGAGAACATGGTCTTTTACGTTTTAATTTTCTTTGCAGAATCGCAGTTTTGCTGGTTTTCTTAGCTGGTTTTATATTTTCTCTACCTTCATCTTCCAAAACATTTTCTTCCCCACGCAGCTTATGGCACTTTCAGTGTACTCAAACTCAAGTCTGACTCGTCTGATGATTTTATTGGTATGATTTTATATAAAAAAAAAATGTTTTTTTTCTACTGCATATTCTGTCTCTGGCATCGTAGCAACCAAACGAGTGGACGGATTTGATTGCAGTTTTTTATAGTAAATACTTAATACAAGTGAAAATGAGTGTGTTCGTAGGTTCATTTAGCACAATATAAAAACCATGTTAGTGGTTTTTATAAAAAAAAGCAGAAAAAAAAATAAAAATAAAAACCCCCGGTACAAAACGACCTCTATTAAAAATAATATTATCATGTACTTCTTGAAGACTTATTAACTATGTCTTGCTAGTATTATAACATAAGTATGTATGTATATGTTACTGTCATAGAGATGAAATGGATAAGATGGATAAGTAGATAATAACAAAATTCCCTAGACAAAGGGGTGAATTAACATAACCAAGCTAATGCAGCAGTCTGATGATGATTATACATTATTATTTATTAATATGGTTTTTTAAAATCATATAATTAAATTAGATATACAATTTTATAACATTCATCTCTGCTTGTTTTATTACTTTGTAGAAAATATATTACACTCGTATATAGGTAATGTCTAGTTAATTTAAATAATTGTGTGTAAATTTTTACTTTTTCTACATTATTAGTAGATACTGTAAATAATGTTTGGATGCTATACATAATACCGAATTAATTACCTTGACTGTGACAAATAGATTATTAATACAAATATGTATGTATAGATATTGGATTGATAAAAGTTGAATCACTTTACACTATTCGTATTATCGAGCAAGAATTGGTCATGGTTCTAAATATATATGCATAGGTACATATATATGTTGTTTTAGATTTTCGTTCAATTATTATATTTTGTTTATTCAAAGTATTATTTGTTTTTTTTCTTCTATTCCTACTTAGTAAATAACTATATTTATAACTTAAAGAATTTATTAAAAAAACTTTTGTCTTTTTTTATCGTTCTCTCTTAGTCAGTACAATAGTCAGTCGGTACAAGGTATAAACAATGCCAATAAACAAGACAATATTTGATCGACGATAATTACAATGACAATAATGAGTGTAGATTCCAGATTACGTACCTACACAAAAGTTGCTGAAATATTGTGCAACAGAGCAATATGGGTATAGCGTTTGTGTTTGCATGACCATCAAATATTTAGAGGTATCTTAAAAGATAAGTAAGAGTGAGTATATTTTGGTATCTTTAAGAAGTATTAAAATAATTGAGGTATTAATTTGAATATTTATTTAGTTTCTTTGAAAGATTATTTTTCTCCGTTATAGATTAAACAGTATTATAATGACTCATAAAATAATAAGTTAATTTTGTTAAATTTGATTTATATTTTGAGAAAACTTATTTTTTGCCACTAATAACGTTCTAAATGTATCAGACAATAAGCAAGGCACACAATAATTAAGAAAGTAAATCTATACATATGATAAAATTGTCACTGATCCATTGCTGTACATGGAAAATATTAAAAAAAACATTATAAGAGCAAAAGAACCCAAATCAATGGTTTCAGTTTTCAGTTTGCCTGTATGTTTGTGCACGCTAATCTCAGAAACAACTTAACCAATTTGAATGCGGTTCAGGAATATACTATCACAGTCTTCACTTCACATTTAGGGTTTATTTCATCTAAATCAGTGACGAAATTAAAAAGTTATGTGAAGATATGTCAATCACGTAATAGGTACCATGCAAATCTTATTCTTCTATAGGTACATGTGATAAATCTGTAGAGGAGTTGTCTTTGTACATTGAAAATATTGAAAAAAATATGCCAGGATGTGAAGTGATAACTAATAGAATCCATTTTAGCATTTTTTAAATCTTTGTCCGTTTATCTGTTTTTCTTTTACACAACTTTTACTTTTCTTGTGCACAACGCACACAACACGAAAAAAAAATATTTTCAAAAATTCATACAGGGACGCCTTTATATAAGCAAGAGAACCCAAAACAATATTTTTTCATATTGTCTGTTTGTCTGTATGTTTGTGCACGCTAATCTCCAAACGGGTTAATCGATTGGGATGCAGTTTTTGGGAATATATTGTCATGGGATTCACTTTACGTTTTGTTTTTTTTGACAATCGGTTTACAAATAAAGAAGTTAATCACCTCTTATTGTCTTACCATTGCTGCTTACCAGTTTGAAGGTTGACAGTTTTTACATACATTGGTAAGTACAAAGGGTACGTTTTATCAAAATCGAAATCTACGCGTACGAAGTCGCAGGCAAAGCTAGTATACAATAAAATACAAAAGTGTTATATTAGGTTTAGCTTTTTGTTTTTGGTTAGGTAAAAAAAAATATTGATTGCAATATTTTTATAAAAACATAAAATGATATTATATTATATTTTAATTTTTATATGATAATTTTGTATTATAATAGGCTTTATATATTTTAGCAGCTGTTATTTTAAAATCCCATAACCCCCTAAGGTTCATTCAATAAATAATTATTCTACAAAAAAATTATCGTTAAATAAAATTCTATTTGAGTAGTAATTTTTTTTTTTCCTATATCTAATGGTATTTCAACTTTTTGTGAGAAATATTTTTGACCCCAGTCGCTACGCTACTGAACCTGTCAAAAATATTTCTAGTGTTTAATACAAAAAATATTACTATCAACATTAACAAAAGGCTTAACAATATCCAAGGCCAAATGTAGATAAATAGTGAAAAATATTATAAAGTCTTCGTAGAGTGCGGTTTAAATTAAAGACAATTGGCATCTGCGATGTGGTGGGACGCTTTATTCTTTAACATGTATTAGTGTTTTTGTCTAATCACGTAACCTGTAACGGTTTTGTCAGTTGGTTGTCGGTCTCCGCTGTGTGCGGTTTTGCGGAGATCATATTCGCTTTATCGTGTGTACTATATTATAAAAATAAAGGTGTTTTAATAAACATTTATAACAATAAAAGTAAATTAGAATTTTAATAATTTGGTATTAAAATTTACTATCAAATTTTCAATTCACAAAGGTCATTTAATACTATAAGGTATAATTTTAATAAACAGTGAGTTAGTTAACTTGTAAACGAGGTCAAAAAAAATCGTATCCAATTGGATATTTTGCAAGTTGTTCGTAGAACCGAATACAGTAACAAAATAAGAGGAATTGTTGTTTTGTAATATGTCCTTGAATTCAACGCTTGATGAATTTTGTGGATCAATATTTTGGGTAAGATGTTTGACCTCAGCCACTAGAGTATCATTTTGGTAGACAAAAAGTGGCAAAATATCCACATATTTAAATACAAATATAGGTATACTGGTAAACAAAAACACAGAAACTTTTTTTTTAGGATACAAATTTATCGTGGAATACCGAGAACCCAAAATTCACACCATGCTTCGAAAAAACTGTACTTATCTGGATACCCTGCTCATACCTTTGGCTGGCAGCCTTACTCGATGCCTACTTCATCTTCATCAGCAAAGAAAAAAACATCGCTTGGAATTTTTTGAATATAAGCAAATTAGTTGTCACATTTCTCTTAGTTGTGTTGAAATTTGCTGATCTGGGTGTGACAGTTCATAAGTCATCAAAAGACGAAGCAGTCTTTAATGCAGATTATTGTGCACCTGTTGTCATGATTCTCACATTTGTAAGTATATGTACTCTTTATAATACCAGCATTAATCTTAGTGTGTAAGGTTATTATTATATTAATATTAACTATTGTTTTAAGATATCTTACATAATTTAACTTACTTAAAAATATAAATTACCTACCTATTTTAAGAAATAACTAAAAATTTAGCAAAAACCTCATTTATTCAGATGTGATTATTAAGTCCGCATTGTGTATTTCTAAAAATGTACATCTCACATTTCATTTACTAAGATGCCATAATAAACAATTGCACCATTGTTACTTAAATATATATGCTTGAGCATGAATAACACAAATTAAAATGTTTCTTAGAGGAAGTACCTATCAGTATATAAATAGATTCGCAGAAAACAGACGTAGGTACCTCCATCACTGAGTATGTATCTATTATACCTACATTCATCACAAGCTCGCACTAGAGTCTAGGAACAAAACAAACGTATTATTATAAACAAATACAAATAGATTTAGACATTATCGTGCTTATATTTAACCATAAAAAGTATTCTAAAGATAGTTGGAAGTAATCACGGATGTCGTATCTTTTCGGCGTAATATCTGTATGTGATAAGGAATAAAACGAATGAATAAAATGAAAGGTTTCTTTATCTTTAAATGTTGGATTGTATATGTGCAATATCTCAAGTTTCATTTTCGAACTCGAAATTGTAAGAGACAATTGACAATACAATTACTAATTAAGATTAATTCATTATCCTCGTTAAGATCACCAGAAATAATCATTTTAACCCCCGACTCAAAAAGAGGTATGTCTTCTGTCTATCCGTCTGTGGCAAAAAAGTAAAATAATTTTAAAAAGCAGAAGAAAGAAAGGTATTAAAAATTAAAAAAACTGGGGTTTTTATTGGGATATTGGGATAAAAAAGACGTCTAAAAAGGATAAAAATAATATTATGCACTTATTGAAAGCGTTGCATTGGGGACCGTTAAATAAAGGAAGAATTGAGAATGCAAGTTGCCAAGGCAATTTAATAAAATAATTATTTCATCGATAAGTATTCAGTAAGTAATTCAGTGTTGTAGACGAGAAAAGCTAGGTATGCATCTGCATACCTAGCATATCTATGCTGATTATGACGGCATTTCAACGTTGACATATTATTGAGGTTTACAAATCGTGTGTTTGATCACACCTTCAAATCAGAGGAAAGATTTAGATTTTAGACGTAATAGGTAGGTACCTACATATTTAGAAAAATAAAAAAAACTAATTTAACTTAATATAGCTTAACTGCAACCATTTGGATAAGTACTTACTTACCTTATCAAAATTGTTTGATTTAAACTGTTCCCATAGCTAATCATGCGAGTGGGTGCGGTGAGCTTTGTCATTGCCGTGATGGTCTTTTATACCTACATACCTATTTATTTTGTAAACGCGTCCTCAATGACGCGAGTATCCTATATATCTATACATATAATAAAATTGTTACTAATCCATTTCTGTACATGGAAAATATAAAAAAAAAACATCATGGAGGGCCATTATAAGAGCAAGAGAACCCAAAACTGGTTTTTTAGTTTGCCTGTTTGTCTGTATGTATGTATGTCTGTATGCTTGTGCACGCTAACGGCTAAACCAATTTGAATGCGGTTTTCAGGAATATATTATCACAGACTTCACTTAACATTTAGTGTTTATTTCATCTAAATCGGTTAAGAAATAAAAAAGTTATGTCAATTTATGTCAATCACGGTATAGGTACCATGCAAATCTTATTGCAATAAGATTTAACAAATCTACGGTAAGACGAGATGGGGGTGTCTGTCAGTGGTCGATCTCGTATTACCGTGAACACGATTGCTGCAAAGCATTCGAAACGTCGGGTTAGATTTAAAATGAAAATTTAAAATTTAATGCAATATACGCTAGCTAAATCCGTAAAAATAGTTTTATTTTACTTTTATACATTTTAGTGTATTTGTTATTGTCAAATAAACACTATTTCAGGTTCTTTCAGGAAAGCTCCTACATTACAACAAAAAGTATGGCATGAGAGTTTCAGGGGTGCTATTTTTCTTCTGGCTATTATTAATTTTAGCGGGAATACCACAACTGAGATCTGAAATAGTCATGCACAATGAGCTCAAGGAAGATGACAACGTTCAATACAACTTTGTCAGCTACGTGACATATTATCTGTTGATAATTTTAATGTTTATACTCAACTGCTTCGCAGATTTACCTCCAAAAGGCTCGCCTTATAAATTTGAAAAAGTAAGATAAATTCTTAATTATATATAAGGTAGACTTTTTGGTTTTGTTAAACAAACATAAAATATTTTCTTTTGCTAGAACCAATGTCCAAAAAATGCTTCAGGGTTCCCAAGTCGGCTAACATTTAGTTGGTTTGATCCCTTAGCGTTCACTGGATTCAGAAGAAGTTTGACGGAAAAGGACTTATGGACTTTAAATCCAGAAGACTCTTCTAAAGTAGTCGTGCCAAAATTTATAAAATATTGGGAGAGGACATTACAGAAAAAAGAAAAGTATCTATATATAATTATTAACTTTCATATATTTAAATTAGATTAGAATAGTTTAATTCAGCTATTGCCGTCGCATATGCGGTCGTAGTTTAGAGTAGGATTGCAACATATCTTTTGGAGGATATACTAAAAGCCGTTTACGCGACAAAAGTAAAAGTGGACACAATCTTACACCACTTATCCGTAATATGAGGAAATTTCACTAACCCTTATTCTCAGGAAGGGTAGGCATCAGACCGCCTGCTAGGCCTAAAATATTGTTTTACATATATTGATAAACCCAAAAAATTGGATGACAGTTAGGTGTACACATTTTAAAAGTAATCAATCTTAACAGAACATTATTACTATTTTTGCTACTGTCTCCGTGCCTTCTATGAAATTAGGAAAAGATGGTAGGCATTTAAATCTGGTTTGTAACGCAGTCATAGAAATTCGCTGCAGGAATAATTTAAACAGTTCTTCAGAACGCTTCATCTTATATGTGGTAGAAGCATAGCATGTGATCTTCCTTTTGCCATATATTATTTCAAAATGTTCCCACTTACTCAATTCTTGAAGGAAGTTTTTTTCACAATTCTCAAAGTTTTCCCGGAATCTGCACAAGAGTACGCAACCGGATTTGACTGCATCACTTGTCGTTTTTTGCCTTATAATATGATATTAATCCTTGTGAAGTAATAGAGCTCCAGCTAGCATAAATTATCAAGAGCAATTAGGGATATGATGCAAAAAATAAGATGCATCTTAACATACTTTCCGCCGACTTGTGGTGGGAAACTATAGTTTATACCTATTGTATTTGTGCTAGACAATATAATATTTGCAGCTCAAATGGCAGAAAATCAACTCAGAATACCTCCTCCAATGTGAACTTCAAATCGGACCAAGAGAGTAAACTCGCGTCCATTCTGCCCGTACTTTGCTTTGTCTTCGGGGGACAATTTCTTTTCGGAGCGCTACTAAATCTTATCAACGATATATTGATGTTTCTGTCTCCACAATTGTTGAAGTAAGTTACCTGGGATTTTTAATTCATACTTTATCATTATTATGTAGGTATATAATAACTGAGTTAGTTTAAAAAAAAAATGTGTTTTATCTTGAGAAATTTGTAATACTGTTACAATCATTCTGTCCTAGACGCCCTTGAGTACTCTTATGTAACGGGATATATTTTGTACGTTTCATGATTTCAGATTTTTAATAGAGTTCATTGATAGCAAGGAGCCCATATGGAAGGGGTACTTATACGTAGGTGGACTGTTCGCATGCGCAACAATTCAGACAATGTTATCTACGCACTTCTTCCTGGACATGTATCTAGTTGGTATGAAAATAAGGACTGCACTAACCAGCGCAATTTATAGAAAGTCCTTACGTATATCCAACTCGGCAAGAAAACAAACAACCGTTGGCGAAATCGTTAACCTGATAGCTGTCGATGCTCAGAGGTAGAACACGAACACAACTTTTCTGTATAGAAGATATTGGAAATAACAATTGCCTTAGTTGTACTACTTACATTTACAATTAAAAGGTTTTTTTTTTAGGTTCTTAGAGTTAACAATCTTCCTTAACATGATATGGTCAGCACCTCTACAGATAGCGTTGGCTATATACTTCCTGTGGGGTATCTTAGGCCCATCAGTGCTCGCAGGGTTGGCGATCATGATCATACTTATTCCAATCAATGGGGTTATAGCAAGCAGGATGGAAAAGATGCAATTGAAACAGATGAAATACAAGGATGAAAGAGTCAAACTTATGAATGAAGTACTTAATGGAATTAAAGTAGGTTCATGTTAATCTTCGCAAAAGTAATTTGAAAACAAGTGTGATAAAGAATTAAATACTGAAAACATAGATTCTATCCATAAGAGAATCATGTGTGACTGTGTATCCAAGAGTGCATATTCTAATATATATAACACGTGCATGATTCCAACTTTATGTTCTTTACAATTAAGACGTTTGCACTGTACAATAGATAGATAAATAGATCATTATGGAAGAGTGAATGTAAAATTTAAATTTGTTGTTTTTTAACGTTGTCATCATACACACCTAAAACTGACGTTTTTAGAATTAATGTTTAAAATATAGATATTATTTTTCAGGTTCTAAAAATATATGCTTGGGAACCAAGCTTCGAAGAACAAATACTCAAAATTAGGAATAAAGAAATTTATGTTTTAAAACAAACAGCGTATCTCAATTCTATGATGTCATTTTTGTTCGCTTGTACACCTTTCTTGGTAAGTTTTTTTCATATCTAAAACATGTGCTAACATTAAGATTAAGCCTCATTTTTTTATTATTTTTATAATTTTTATTTTTAATATAACATTTCGCTTAACACTTTTTTACAAATTTAGTAACAAATAAAGAACTTATTAATCTCTTCTTTTCGTACCATTGCTACTTACAAGCGATTAAAATAGAAAGACTCATAAAGGTATGTAAAAACTACTTAATTGAGTTCGATGAAACTTTGAAGGTTTATAGTTTTTACATACATTGGTATGTACAAAGGGTACGTATTATCGAAATCGAAATCTACGCGTACGAAGTCGCAGGCACAGCTAGTTTAAAAATAAAACATTGAACATATCACATAAATTTTATCATAAAAACCACAATGGTACGAGGAAATCATCACTATCTAAAACTTTTTGCAAATAAAACATTGTACTATATTAATAACTTAAATATTAATTCAGTGGTGATAAGTTACTGTACCAGGTCTGCTGATTAAAATATTTTATGATGACAGTAGACTTAACAACGGATTTGCGGATCTACACATGTCTATAATAAGAAAATAGAGTCAAAATCCATACATATTTGTGAAAAAGTAAATGTTTGATTGTTTGTTCGCTCATCACTGTAAAACTGGGTTGATATTTTGAATTATTGGATATTTTGAAAGGAGAGAATACAAAAACACGGATGCGTCTAAAAAAAATCGATTGAAAGATAAGGAATTATTACCATCTATTAGTTTAAAAATGATTGGGCTTTCTTAAGCATATAAAAACGCAGATAGCTTACATGAGTTGTATATTTGTTTTGTAGCTTTCCCTATTTTGTGATCGTCTTCTTCTTGTTGGTTCTACTGTGATAGATTCCCCCTAAAAATGCCTAATTTTTGAGGACAACGTAATATAAACTATATTTATTTAACTAATCCGTATGAACACATTATCTAAACGAATAAGTTCAGAGGCGTATACGGTAGCTAAGAAAAATTAGCCCGCTAACTTATATCAGGTGCAGATGGAATCCCATAGAACTGTTTAAAAACACAATATAGTATTTGAACTTCCATCACTTTGTATTTTAGACCATAGAATGTTTGCAATGCAATGTTTGTAAACCTTAATGTAAAAAGCGACTTTCATAATATAAGTACTAGAAATATTCTTATAATAATAAGTTTTGACCCAAACTAGTTACACCGAATTATCGGCTAAAAGAAGGAAGCTTACATTAAACGCGTTCTTATAACTAAAGCTTACTAAGAAGTACGTATATTGTTACCAATTCTCAACTAATTATCTATATTTGTTTTACAACTATATCTCTTTTATTATTGTAATGTTCATATTTAATTTCTTGCCTCTATCTGTTACTGCTAGTTAAATAATGAGATGTAATCCAGATAAGTAGGTATAAGATAAACATCTTTGAGGCGCCAACGTAAACAATTGTAATAGTATGATCAAAAGTAATAGGTAGCTGACTATCTTTTTGAGAACAACATTTTTTTTTATTTTAACTGTTATCTGATTGCCAGAAATCTGTAGTGTATTTTGCTGCTAATTGACTATTAAAGATTATGATTGAGCTGAGCGTAAGCGAAACTCTTAACAGTTTGGGAATCATTTTTTTGAGGCAACATCACAGGAAAACCACTTGGCCAATTTTAACCAAAATTGGCACGCATGTCAAGGTCTTGACTGGGCTTGTTCTCCAAAAAACAGAATAAAAAAATATTGGTTCGTTCTAAAGATATGGTCAAAAAAATTAATCTTCCATAGACTTAAGCTTAACTTAACCTGGGCACGCTCGCCAATCGTTACTCTTAAAGCCTTGCTTAAATCCTTTATCTGAAACTCGTACACGATCTTGTTCGTTGCGTTTGTAAAAATAATGACGTATTTGTATAGTGTAGGTGCGCTATGACGTCTTTATATAGTGTAGGTGTGCGAATTCGGCGTTCCTAAATATTCAAAGTTCCACCGTATTACAACACCCATGTAAAATCCATAAAGAGTTCATATATTTGTAAACATAAACAAGTCACAACATTTTTCTGACACACACATAGCAACGGCCACACTACCACAACAACAAATACTGATTAGGCCTCTTTGATAATTAAGCTGTACGGATCACAACTTAACACAGGACCGGCCCTGGTCCATGTGATACCCTGGTTCGAAAGACAGCCTAACACACGACTGGTTCTGGTTTAGCTCTGCTCATCACCAGCATAGAGTCTTTGTTGCCGAAAAAACATGTTTATAGTTAATTTTATTTTCTCTTTTTTCCCTCTCTCTGTTCAAATTATAATAAATATATTATATTATAATGTAATATCATAAGGCATTATATAATATTACTTGTCGTGGGTATGCTTAACAGGTATCACTGATGTCATTCGGATGCTTTGTTTTGGTAAATGATGAGGAAGTTTTAGATTCTAAGCGCGCTTTCGTAGCGTTGTCTCTTTTCAACATACTACGTTTTCCGTTGGTCATGCTACCTAATGTTATTTCCAATATAGTGCAAGTAAGTTGATTATTTTTCTAAGAAGATAGTTAAATAATACTTTGATTGTTTGATCCGTTTGCAAAATCTAACGGTGACATTGAAATTAAAGTAAAAAATTGTTTTTTAGACATTAGTTGGTATTAAACGACTAAACAAATTCATGAACTTTGACGAACTTAATCCAAACTCCGTAGAACACGATCCAAAAGAATGTGAGTATATTGATAAGCATTTTTTGTCAATACAATCAATTAAATTATTAAGCTATCCCAACACATTTATAAAAAAAAAACAGATAAATCACTCTAGAGAACTTTAAAGATTCAACACAATCATCAAGAGTTAAGATCACTTGTTATCATTAACATGTAATATATCCATCAGCAAACCCAATATTGATAGAAAAAGGTAATTTCACTTGGAGCGACGACTCCGAGACGGTACTCAAGAACATCAACCTGCACATCCCTCGCGGTGGGCTGGTGGCGGTGGTGGGCGCTGTCGGCTCCGGCAAGAGCTCGCTGCTATGCGCGCTGCTGGGAGAGATGAATAAGATCTCCGGACGAGTCAACACTACCGGTAAGTGAATGTATGAATGGAATGAACGAACATCAACTTGCACATCATTCGTACCGGGTTGGTGAAGATACCGAAGATTTTCGGATGAGTCTACATTACCGGTAAGGGAATGAACATCAGCCTTCCAGATGGGTAACTTCAAAGATTAAATATATATCTACTTAAATTCTTTCTCAATTTTGTTGATTGCTCGTATTATTGCTCTGTTGCTAAAATGCATTATTCCTAAGCGTTTTTAAACAACATATGTTACTTAACAGGAACTATATCCTACGTGCCTCAACAAGCGTGGATCCAGAACGCCACTTTACAGGACAACATTCTATTCGGTAAAACACTGGAGAAGGTTAAATACAAGAACGTCATTAAAGTATGTGCACTCAAACCGGACTTCGATGTGTTACCAGGAGGTGATCAGACTGAGATCGGAGAAAAGGGTAAAATTTTCATATCATCGTATTTATCAAATTTACAGCAGAAGGCTCTAGAGAAGTGAGAGGGTCGATTTCAATATTTGGATCGGTGCCTTATAAGTTTTGTTAATTGTTAGTTATATCTGTTTCTCTTTATAGGTATAAACTTATCGGGTGGTCAGAAGCAGCGGGTGTCGTTGGCTCGAGCCGTGTACTACGACGCTGACAACTACTTCCTGGACGACCCTCTCAGTGCCGTGGACTCGCACGTCGGAAAACACATCTTTGATAAGGTCCGTTCTTAATAGATCTTCAACTTTTCAAAATAGATGTACAAACTTGACTGTCGAATATTAACAACATTTTATACATCTTTCTTTACATCTAGAAAATCTTCAGAGATGAGAAACTAACATTTGAAATTCTAAAATATTACTTCACCGAAGCCTGTTTTAAATTTTTGGGTTCTAAAATTAAGACAATTTCTTAACTAAGACCTCATTTCATTTCAGGTAATAGGTCCGAACGGTCTCCTGAAGAACAAGACTCGTGTGTGGGTGACCCACAACGTCTCTTACCTGGCTCAGACAGACCTCGTAGTAGTTCTGAAGGACGGAGAGGTCTCCGAGGCCGGCTCCTACCAACAGCTGTTAGAGAAGAAAGGAGCCTTCGCAGAATTTTTGTTACATCACCTGAGTGACGCCGAGCGGACCTCTCCTGAAGGTACTGTAATGAATATTAAAAGTATTGGATTCGGTGTCATTTTTAAATTAGCAATTATATTTATGACTCTTCTTTTTGGTTATAGATTTGGATGAGATTAAACAAGATCTGGAGATCAAGCTGGGGTCTGAATTTCAAAATATATTACAAAGAGCTCGGTCATTATCTGAAAGCACTTCGGAGTCGGAACAATTAGCGGCCGGTTTGTACTGATGAAATAACTGATTTTTCTAGTTAATTATTCAATAACCAAGAACATTAAAAATAAATATAACTTTTAATGAATATTCTTCATCACAGGCAGGATCGAATCCTGCCTGTTGCATCATTGCATGACATCTCTAGTTTCCGTCGCTTTACTTGCTTGCTTGCTATGCTTTCAAGACGGAGGCGAGGTCTTTTCAGTTAATGTCTGTGTTGATATATTTTTCATTCATATTTATTAAAAAAAACTAAAACAACATGGCTTACAGGTTTACACACAGTTTTAAATATTGACATTGTATATAATTTAAGGAGAACGCAAAAATACCTTGAAAGGGCGTACGCTGGAGATCACACCCAACGAGATAAAAGCAAACAACAAGCTAATAGAAGCCGAAAAGACCGAGACCGGCAGCGTAAGTAGTGTCACATGAGTGTTACAGAGAGAGCAAATCGAGGAGTAAAATTTCTACAAAGCTAAACTAACCCTGACTAAATCATAAACCCGATAGGTGAAGTGGGGCGTGTACAAGCACTACCTGACTTCCGTGGGGGTGCTGGCGGCCACCGTCACCATGCTCATGAACTTCATGATGCAGGTGTTTCAGGTCGGCTCTAACTATTGGCTGTCTGAGTGGTCCAACGACGATCAGATGGTGCGTATATAAGCGGTGGTGAAAGAGAGAGATTTAGTAAGAGTGAGCGAGTGGAATAAATAGAAAACGTGTTGTTGCTGTTTAAGGAATTCTTTATGTTAAGCGATAAAAACAATAAGTTTCTGTTGTTTGTAAGTACCTATCATTGTTGTCGTATAGTAGATGACTATTGTCCGTAAGTAGCAGAAAATCCTCCTTTTATATGTAATAACAAATGTATGTGCGATGTGAGTATTATCAAAGCAAAGTTATCCGCAGGTGGTGAATGGTACCGTGGATGTAAAACGACGAGACATGTACCTCGGCGTGTACGGAGGTCTAGGAATTGGACAAGGTAAGCTCATATTAATAATAATAATAATAAATACTTAGGTACATATAAATAATGAATATATTAAGGCAATGCTTATGACATGTACAAATCTAGACACAGTTATTTTTAGGGATATAGTACTTAATTCCAAACTTATAATAACAGATGACTTGAATTGGCATTTTCAGTTTTATAAAACTTCTGCATTCACACTATCCACACCGGAGTGAAAAATATTATTTATTAACTTATTTATTTATTTAATCTCTGTTGGCCAAAGAAATGGTACAAAACGCGGACTTAATGCTAAAAAAAATATCTACCGGTCAACCCAGAAAAACAGTTAAAGAATTATATATAGTGTTTTCTAAGGTTTTCACGATTCCTACATAAACGTTAAAATATAACTATTTTTACGGATTTAATTCGCGTATAATGAATTAAATTTTAAATTTACAATTTAAATCTGACCCGAAAGTTCCGATAGAAATGTAAATTCGGAAGTGAGTCATTCTTGAGACCTGACAAAAAAAATATTCCTTTACAATGTACTGGAGTATATAAACTGGGCGGCGATTGTGGCTTATCATACATAGGTCAAACAAAGAGGAGCATCGGTAAAAGAGTTAGGGAACACATTTCGGATATCAAACATAGGCGTACATCTAAGTCAGCAGTGTGTGAACATGGAATAGACATGCAATCATTACATAAGATTTGATAAACCTAAAATCCTGGCTAAAGAACAACGTTATACTTATTTTAAGAATGGTTCGTGAGGCTATTGAAAATAAAAAAACATCCTAATTTTAATACAGAAGATGGTTGGGGATTAGCTAACACCCACTCTTGAAAAATATTAAACCCCATGTCTCTGACCTCATTGTAAGACCTCAAGATACTGTTAAACTTAGAAACCGTTGGATGTAGATGACTAATTAACAGACTTACTGACAGACACCTCCATCTCGTCTTACCGTGAACACGATTGATGCAAAGCATTTGAAACGTCGGGTCAGATTTAAAATTAAAATTTAAAATTTAATACAAAAAATTAAATAAAAAGTAAAATCCGTAAAAATAGTTTTATTTCATTATTTAATTATTTTCTATCAGGTTCTAAAATTCTATAACCAAGACTTAATAAAAACTAAAACAATAACATTGCATAAAACAAACAAATGAAAATATTGTTGTTATATTCATTCAAATTAATTATTCTTTAAATGTCGACAACATTATTAATGTAATAGATGATTAAAAAACATATATCTATATGATTTACACATAAACATAGATTTATAGAAATATATATTTATAAATACATAGATACATACTTAATACATAAATTCAGTGAACCAAATGATTAAGAACGGGATCTCCCGTGGCAATTAGATTGGATTGAATAACAAACATCCATTCAAACACCCGATCAATCGCACTTATACAGGGTTATTTGTAATTAATTGGCCACCTCTTGCAGGCAGCCTCTCTAAATCAATCCCAACAACATTTGTTCTAGACTTATTACAAATTCTAATATAACACGGACGGGCGGATTGAGGACAAAACCAAGTAAATGCTTTAGTCTGTGTCTGAGTAGACGGAATACCAAATATATCTCTTACGATCCGGGTCTTAAAATAGACGGTCAATGCGTTACTTAGCGGACCCTTCAACTTTATTTAGAGACCGAAACAATTTTGGGTTAAAATTAAAGAAACCAACAATATCTGTGGGGAGGCAGTAGTAACCGCGAAACACTTATTATTAGGGTGTAGGGTACTTCTTGATAGAGGTCACCACGATAAGGTATTAGAAATCGTACGGGAAGCGCTTAGTCTTTCAGTAGAAATAGCGCGGAAGGGTATAACATCCAGCAAACGATCTGTGGAGTTTGCAAAGTAAAGAAAGCTGCTCCAAAAAGTCAAAACCGAAGTCTTATTCTATTTTAGACGTGGCTCCTGATTGGACTCTCATGATGGACACGTATGAAAAACATTACAAAATCCCTGGGGATATTGGTGTTTCGTCATCCAGACCGAACTTTTTCCTGTATCTAAACATCTAAGGCGCGTGATACTTGTGGAGCTCACTGTACCCTGGGAAACAAACATCCCCAGGGATCACACAGTGAGTACATCCCCAGGGAGTGTAGACAGTGTAGGCAAGTGTGTTTGCGCATCATAAAGAGGGCCCCTTCAACATACCCCTGGGTCGCAAGTCCTAGGCATTGTTTGCATTTCTCTCCTTGCAACGCGATGGGCCCGGCACCATGAATCCATTAGACGCTAAGAAGCATCGTCTCAACACAAAAACGAAACAAAAAAAAATATGGTTCCTCTTTTGCTTATTACTCTGTATTTTGTAAAGCGTTCTTAAAAGGTCAACGCCCGGGCGCCTTTCCTACGCTCAGAGTTAATTCCACTTCAGAAGCAACAAATAAAATTTGTATGGGAAAACTAAAACTTTTAAAACTATTAATTTTAAAATTAACAATTAATTGCAAATAACCCTGTATACATGGGCGTACCGAGGGGGGGCTTTGTTCCCCCTTCACACCCAAAATTAAAATTGGTATTTTACATTTAAAAAAAACCAATTAAGTTTTAAAAATTTAAGAGGGTTTAGAAATGCTTTCTCAGGAAGGTTAGTCCGGGACAAGAAAAGTGGTTTTTCAGTTGTTACAGATCTATGTATTACAAGCAAATACAATTATCTAGTAAAAATGTTTTAGCAAACACTTTAAAGTCTAAAATCTTCATTAGAAGCGAGATTCGGCAAAGACTAATCACCAGCGTTTGCTCTTTCATTGTTAAACCATGCTCAGAAAATTAAAATTACAGCTCCAAAACTACAAAAATATATTAAAGAAATCTGGTTTGCCCCCCCTGGCACAGAATCTGGGTACGCCCATGCCTGTATATTAGTCAGATACTACTACTACTACTACTACTACTTGAACATATTACTTCGATATAACGATTACATGAAATATAATATATATTTTAATATTTGTTTTTGTTACAGCGATTACGTCATTTCTTTCTGATTTAATGCCCCATTTGGCGTGTTGGAGAGCGGCGAGGATTCTACACGAGATTTTGTTGACGAGAGTATTGAGAACACCATTAAAGTTTTTCGAAATAACTCCCATTGGGCGTATTCTCTCGAGATTTTCTAAAGACGTTGACATAATGGATACATCGCTCCCTTCGGAGGTCACCGATGTTATGTTTTGTGCGTTTGAGGTAATCTCTCTCTATTCGATATTTTGTTTTGGCAGTTAGAAATAAAGATATTAGTATTATTTCTACTACTTTATTATTATTAATTTTCATACTTAAGCTTTTAATATTCGCTGTTTGCTCCAGCTTTCTCATAATACTGCACCCTAAAATAAATAAAAACTTGCTTCAATGTGTTAGGCAAAGGAATGGATAGTGTAAGCAATATTATGTATTTATTTTTTGCCGTTCGTTTATTTAACACATTATAAATAATAATATATTTTATATAAATGCAACTTTGATAAAAATAGTCATACAAATAAATAAAAATGCAGTTTTGTGACTAACCTATAGAGGAAGGAGCAACATTGATTAGGTAAGGAATAACATAGGTAATTTGTGCCGATTATTGCTTTTACTAGTAATATAGCTTAGCTGTAATATAACTTCTAATATCTCATACATAGGTACTCGGTACATTATTCGTGATAAGTTACTCGACGCCAATATTCTTGACCGTGGTGCTGCCTATCGGCATAGTGTACTACGTCATACAGCGCTTCTACGTCGCCACTTCACGACAGCTCAAGAGGTTGGAGTCGGTTTCTCGTTCTCCAATATATTCGCATTTCGGAGAGAGTATTAATGGAGCTCCAACTATTAGAGCGTACGGCGTTCAGGACCGGTAAGTTTTAATGTTACACGGAGAGATAGATAGAGAGACACTAAAAAGTAATGACGTCAATAGGTCAATATGTATTTAGTATCTACATACTATTAGGTTAATACATTTAGGTAAAATGATCTATTATAATGAAATTTTCTATGTGATGTGACTGATATTCTAAAATACCTAATATACTTTTGGAAGTTGAAAGTTTGCGATATCTGCCCTTACTGAGACACCGGCTTTTGCACCGAGAGTGCACATTACGTTTTTATTAATACTTAACATTTTCGGTTCTATGGCTTTCGTGGCTCTCCACGGATCTATTAAAAGTGTACATATTATATACAAACCATAATGTAGAGATCGCAAACCAATTCATTATGGCCTGTTTATAACCTTTTATGGCGATATTTTTTTTTTATTATTATTATTATTTTAAATATAAAATTTTAAATATAATTGTCTATAGAAGTGAAATTTGATCCAAAAACCAATGTCTGTAAAATCAGCGGAGTGTTCTCTTAGTATTTCAAAATGAAAATTTTAATCGTTAACCCTTCAGTTATAATTTCCATCTTACAGATTCATAGAGGAATCCGAACGTGGCGTAGACTTCAATCAGTCTTCTTATTATTCAAGCATCATAGCTCATAGATGGTTAGCTGTACGTTTAGAGATGGTCGGTAATCTCATCATATTCTTCTCAGCTTTATTCGTTGTGTTGGGACGTGATACTATAAATCCTGGAGTCGTTGGACTCTCTGTCACTTATGCACTACAGGTTAGTTTTAAATTTTAATAAACCTTATTTTCGAAAAAATTAAAACAATTTAACGATGTTGTTCCTTTCATTGCAGATTACACAAACATTAAATTGGCTTGTCAGGATAACTTCAGAAATAGAAACCAATATTGTAGCAGTTGAAAGAATAAAAGAGTATTCAGAAACTAAAGAGGCAAGTAGTTTGTTTTCATAAATATGACTGGACTAATTGACCGACTTACTTCAGATCACTATGATGATGACGTCAGTTAGTTGCTATTATTACATCACAGTCTTACATAAATAAATAAGAAATAATAATAATAATTTTATTATTGTTATTAAAGCCATATCTTAAAAACCTGAATATTTGTCCTCTTCTTACACTAATTCCTCTAAGATCATAACTGTCCAAATCTGAAACTCTTTCGTCTCTATGTCTACCCTATGTGAAGTGGTCGAATTTCTATCAACCGAAATTAAAGATACTAAAACAGTGTTTCTTTGTGAACGACAAGTAATATCATCATGTTGTTACTATAAATAAATGAATGAACAAGCAGGAGGCGCCGTGGACGGTTCCAGCTGGGCCAGGCCCTATGTGGCCCGAAAAGGGTGCGCTGCAGCTGGAGAACTTATCTCTAGGCTACCGGACCGGCGAGCCCGCGCTGCGCGACCTCACGTGCTCCGTGGTGCCGCGCGAGAAGTTGGGTATCGTGGGACGGACCGGTGCCGGCAAGTCCACACTCACGCTCGGCCTGTTCAGAATCATTGAGGCCCTAAGTGGCAGGATTCTCATCGACGGCATCGACATTTCCACCATCGGCCTGCATCAGCTGCGGTCGCGCATTACCATCATCCCGCAGGACCCCGTGCTGTTCGCGGGCACGCTGCGTATGAACCTGGACCCCTTCGGGGCTTTCGGAGACGAAGACTTGTGGCGAGCCCTTGAACACGCTCATCTTAAGGCTTTCACGAAGGGTACTGTCAGTTACTTACCGTAGGATTCGCCTATTATTGATTAATTTGACTTATTACGCTCATATCATACCCTTTACAGGTCTCCATGCCGGTCTAATGCATGAGATATCCGAAGGCGGTGAGAACTTGTCGGTAGGTCAACGCCAGCTGGTGTGTCTGGCAAGAGCACTGTTGCGTAAGACCCCCCTTTTAGTGCTGGACGAGGCCACGGCGGCTATTGACCTGGAAACTGACGATCTTATCCAGGTAGCGTATTTTATATCACATGAGGAGAATGGCCGATATACCTTTGTAATATAATATAACAAGTGTTTACATGACATATCTAGCTTAAGAGACTTACCATAGTCTTTGCTCTCTGCCAAACTTAAATATAAGATAATATAAATATATATTTGAGGCATATCTTTGGTATTCTGATCTAAAAAAGCTCGGCTGTGTCTACAGTTCACATATATTTCTTATGAAATAAATTCAAGACTATTGTATTGAAGCTAGAAGAATGCTATAAAGTCGAGAATTCTTGATTTGTTTTTTATTCTTTTAATAAATCGACTTGGTATTTTTCTGTATTGCTGAAAATAATCAGAAAGGCTAATAGCTATAATACTCAAGGTAAAACTATCATTAATTAAGAGTTTATATCATTCTGTCCCAAAATAATGTATAATACTAAAAGTGTAGGAAATAGTTAAACGTTAAGCCATCTCTATCCTTTGCCAGAAAACGATAAGGACTGAATTCGCATCTTGCACCGTACTCACCATAGCCCATCGTCTGAACACTATCATGGACTCCACCCGCGTCATGGTTTTAGACAAAGGTCAGCTGGTGGAGTACGCTCCCCCTGAGCAACTGCTACAGGACAAGAACTCCATCTTCTACAGCATGGCCAAGGACGCCGGACTTGTTAATTAAATGTTACTAAAATATGCACATTTTAGTGTTCCAATTTAGTTTAGTTTACTCACTCCACTTTCTTAAGCACCGATCCTTCAAAGATATAGTCAACATGTACCTCCAGGCCGAACATAAGTTTTTCTTTCAAAGGAAGTGCATATTTTGTCTTTAAAATAATTCAGAATTAGAATTAGGGCAGACTATAATATATATATATATATATATATAACCTGTATATATATATATGTATATATATATATATATATATATATATATATATATATATATATATATATATATATATATACAGGTTATATATATAAAAATATTACTCTTTTTACGTTATCTACGCCTGACAAACTTGTATTTGTTTACTACTAAAATTAGTTTTTTATTTCAACTTGAACGGTGATCTTATATGAAAAACAATTATTATTACTTAATGTTAAGTTACTTAATTTAGTTTAATTACCTTATCTTAATGTTTTCGTATATCGAAACTACAATTTGTACCATTTTGCTTTACACTTCCATTCAAATAAATGAAAGTGTTTTAAGTCATTTTTATCAAGGTTACCTATATGTTTGTTTAAAAATGTATTGTAATGGACCAATAAACATTTATTTTTTGTTTTCATAAATTCAAAATACCTACTATCTTGCATTATGTACTTAGTGCTCTTTATTTTAAGTTAGTAAAATGTTATCAACAAATAGTACATATTTGGCGTTGTATTAAAGTATGTGCCATATGTGTAAATAGATTTACCATAGAAGGTGTTATTATATTATTACATAATATTTAAATAAACTATTATGTTACATCACGTAGAGGTCGTTTTTTGTAAATGTCTGATGAGTTTAAATTGCATTTTTGCTTTGGTTTGCATAACTTGTAAAGATTTTTTAAACACTACTTTTATGTATAAACTACTTCAAAATATAACGACTAAGTCTTCGAGTCAATGATTGAATTTAATTTTAACAAGCGGTTGCCCGCGGCTCCGCCCGCGTATAGGTCGCGTTTCGTGTAATCTTTGGAACTTTTAAAGAGGAACAATTTCATAGAACATCATTTTTGCGTAACTTTCACCGTTTTCGCAGCGCACGGTGTTTTTTGTTTATTTGGTTACACTTTGCGTTAGAATATTCAAGTTTTAGTAATCATTCCAAATTTTTTTGAAAATTAAACATAGCCTATGTCACTCGGGAATAGTGTAGCTTGCCAACGGTGAAAGAATTTTTGAAATCGGTCCAGTAGTTTCGGAGCCTATTCATTTCAAACATACAAAAAAATAATCAAACCTTTCCTCTTTATAATATTAGTATAGATATAGATTTATACTTATAATATTTTTTGTAAAATGTATACTACTTTTTTAAACATTTCAGGCATTCATTACTTAAAGGTATGTACAAAATTTAAATTTATCAGTATGATTTATTTATCTTGTTCTTATAATGTTTTAGTAGTGCAATTATAACTTTTTGTGAAGTGGCTGCAAATTAATAATCTGATTCTAAGGCATTGATGTAATTAATTATAGTGTGAGGAAAATAATTAAAAACAACAAATACCATTTTCTGGTTTAGTACAAATTAAAAGTATATATTTTTGTATCGTGACATTTATATACTATAGAAAAAATGTTTAACTTAATGAAACCTAGATTCATTTATTACTTTCCTAGTAAATGTATATTAGTTGGATTTAGATGTAACATATACGAGAACTTAAGAACTATAACCTTCACAATAAAACTGATTTCAAACGGTCTAGTAATTTCTAAGTGGTACAGCAATATACAGACGAGCAGTATTAAAGAAATTGTAAGTAATTTTTTGTGTTAATCTTCAATTATTTCATCATATTGTGTAAAAATAAATAAAGCATATATTTTATTCTCAAAATGTTTCAATAACTCAAGTCAAATTTCGTACTAGGAGTACAGTTATTCTTTGCGTGTCTTTAAGTTCGTGTTATTATGTTTGAAAGCTAGTTAGGTAGTCGCTAAGAAATAATAGAAACAACATTCAAATGTTTATTACATTTTTTTCAAACATTTGTTTCAAAAGTTTAAAAATATTCAATTTCATGAATGTCTTCTGTGTATGTATATATATATATAATATTATATATATATATATATAACACTTTTACTTATTCACTTATCACTTGTATGCTAAAATTTCGACGATGAGCTGATATCGCGAATGTATTATAGAATTTTTCTTAGTAATAGGGAACATGCAAAAAAAATTAAATGGTCTCAAATATTTTTGTTTCGATTACTTTTTATCATCTTATTATAATAAAATCATTTTTTTTAATTTACTAATCATTTAAGGCCATAAAATAATTTATGAAAAGTGCAAATTTAGGGAGCGAAATTCAAAATTCCAAAACGCGCCACCATTGGTCGAAAGGAAATGTGACGTCATTTGACACACCATTTAATATATCGGCGGTTCAGTTCATACTGTGGTATCAGTGTGACTGAGAAAAATAAATAATTTAAACCTATATTTTCGTGCTTAAAGTTTTATTAAATGATACAATTATTTAGGTAATCTTAAAAACATTTTCTAAATACTCAAACAACTCTAACAAAACAAATACCTACAAACTCTTTTTGAATAGCAGTTAGCATGCTACTAGGTACACAATACATTTTTAAAATGTTTCTGCCTCTGAATTCTTTTTTCACTTCATTTGACTCAGATAAATAACTTGGTTGATAATCAGCAGATATAGAAGATATAAGATGCTATAGAAGTATTATCAGCTGTGTTTTCAGTAAACAATTTTCTTTTTAAAACAGATAGTTTTACTTTTAAAACTGTTGTGTAACAATGTTGTGTGTAAAATGAGGAAATGGTGACAATGCTACATTTTGTTTTTCAGCAGGTATATTTACATTGACACCTTTACTTCCATACTTCGGTTTAATATTAACTTGCACAGCTTAGTCACTTGGTAATTTATCTTTAATATGCAAAAAGCAAGGCTCTGCTCTATGATCATCACATTCAATAGGAGAAGTACTGAGTCTTGGCTGATTAATATCACAGACATTTGTATGGGCAGTACTAGGACTTACTACCTATATCACTTCTTGGTAAAGGTCACAAATTTTTTTAAACACTACTTTTGTTAGCTAACTCTTAAAAGGCTTCATTAACCGATGTCAATCTTTGCCTTTTGACTATGCACATTCTCATTCTATCAGCTGGTGTTTTTGCCACAAAAATATATAAGGAACAACTCCTTTCTTCAAATTTAGATTACATCTTTCTCCTTGTGGTTTTGTTACACATATTATATTCAATACAATTTGCTGTATCTTCCTTAACCTGAAATAAATCGACAGACCATAAAATTGCGTAAAACAAAAAAAGATTACGGTTTTTATAGAAAGTTATACTGAAATTTGTAAGATAGGTTAGGTTAATTTTAAACTCAAATTTTCTAATGTTGATAACTTACTATAAATTTAAACTATTAGATTAAACTTATTATAAATAAAGTATACTTACGTTAAATTGATCTTCACAACCATATAAACACGATTTAGGACATATAATATCCCTTTTAATTACCATACACCATTGTTTTTGTATTTTCGCATCTCTTGGAATACAAAAAACGCTTTGTCGGGTGTTTTTCTAATACTATTTTTGCACTCCGGTACTATACAATACTCGTAAGATGATTTTTATCTTCTTCCATGACTTGTAAAGCAATTAAAACTTAAAATATCTATGAAATAACTAAAAAGTTCATAGTAAACATTCACTGGATGTATCATTTGACGTCACACAAAACGCGCGCAAAATGGCGGTGTTTAAACGGGTCAAATTTACTCAATGTTTTAATTTTCACTTTAAAAAAAAACTAGAATCTTTTCAAGCCTATTTATATTTTTTTCTACGATATTGAGAGGTAAATGATTAATTTACGTCAAAAAAAAAATACGTGAATGTTCCCCATTATTGTGTTACAGCTACAGCATTCCAGACACTAGATTAAATGCTGTAGCTCTGTCTTTTTACATAGCCATACAAAAAAAAATATTTCCATAAAAAGGATAAGCATTTAAAACGGTAGATAAGTGCTAATAAACTATAGGGTTTGGTTTCGATCAAATTTGTGTACCTACTATTGTAGTTAGTATTGCCAACTTTGTTTGACGAAAAAAAAGTATAAAATAGTTTGGATAGAAAAAAAAAGTATTTGAAGGAAAAAAGTATTTTTACAATTTTATGTTTTTAAGTGCCTTAATAACGCATTTGTGTGCTTTTAGCATAAATAAACAGTTCGTTTCTAATTAAATTTCTTACTATTTCAAAATTAACATCGTTTTTTAAAGACATTTTAAATTTTAGAAAGCCAGTTACGTTGGGCCAAAAACCATTTTGTCGAAAAAAACCATTTTATCAACAAAGGTAGGAAATAAAGTATTTTCACATACTTTATTTGTATGCAAAACTATAAAGTATAATTAAGAAATATAAAATAAGGTTGGAAACCCTAATTGTAGTATTCTTTCGGTCATAAGAACTTTTCTGTTTACATCGTCCAACGAAATAGGGTGCCTAAAAGAACAGTCACATAAGAATGGTAAAAAATAGTGGTACACGATTTTTTTCTATAACAATAAGTATCTGCAATCGTTTTCTTATACTCTTATTTTAACTTTTTATTAGTAACCGGTAATCATGGTTTGTTCACCAATTTTATTTCTTATATCCTATCAATTGAACAAAAATAGTGAGTACTATTTTTGTAATCTAACTTACCGTTTTTACACTATAATTTCACAAAATAACTCAAGTATTCAAAATTTAAAAAACAAACTTCGCTAAGGCGCGCATATAAATGTCAATTACTTTTTTCATTTATTCATTCTGTCATATTCAGAATTTCTAGCGTCAACACAAAATTTTACCTACTTTTGCTGCAATAGGAAATATGCATAAAATTTAAAACGGTTCGGCAAAAAATTCGAATACTTATTATAATAAAAAAAAGACGTGTGGCACTCGGAGACTTCTTTTTTTTTGTCTGTTTATACTGTTAGCCCTGTTGGCTATTACAGCGTCACCGGGGGAGCGGGTGGGTCTGGTCTGGAGACCCTCCCTTAAAAAAGGGGGGCCAGATGAGCCATTTGGAGACTACCGCAGTAAAGTTATTGCATAGCATTTTTGATCAACGTTTGTAATTATAATTATTTATTTATTTATGCAGTATTTTTTTATATATTAATTCAAGTTACACTTTTTGAGTGTGGTGACCGATAAGATTTTTTTTTATTAAATAATTACTTATTAATTAATATGAAAAGTTATCATTGCTCTGTAATATAAATATTTATATAATAATATCACTGGTAAATAATATCAACATTAAATATAAAAAGGTTAATTACATCAACAGCTAAAGACATTTTCAACCTTATACCTCTAGAATATGGTTCATTCACTTGTTTATGTATATGTGTGTTTATTGTTAAGTAAGTTAGGGTCTTTTCTAACCCGATAACAGTCTTTAAAATGAAAAGGCTTGTTGAAAAAAATACCTTTGTTCAAATAAAACATTTATCCTAAACTAACCCTTAACAAGTAAGCAATAAGTTCATAATTTATATTAACAACTTGGCGCTTTCACTATATTTAAATGATTTGTAAACAATACTCGGCCGAGCTTCGTAGTATGCGGAGTGGGGTGTAAAGTTATTTTCGTTACGGAATTCCTAGATTTGGTCTCCACGCTCAAGGCCCGCGATAGAAGCTATGCAATAGCTTAAAAAACATGCGGAAGTCAGGGACTGCCGCGGTAAAGCTATTGCATAGCTTTTTTTATCCACTTATGCAATTATAATTATTTATGAAGTATATTTTTTTATTAATATTAATTCAAGTTTTTTCTTTTATATAATTTGAAGTTGAGCGTGGTGACCGATAAGAAAACATTTTTTTTTTCTTTTATTGAACAAATGACTATGAGACGTTGTCATTGCTATGTTATGTCATACATAATTAAAAAAAACTAAAAAACACGCTTTTAAAATGAATCGAACTAAAAAGCAAAAAATAAATCGTAATATTAGAATAATGGGCAAAATATAATAAAATTATTGCGGAAAAAAGAGTGGGGCGCTGTGTGTCATAGGTCATTTCGCCTGTTTGCGTCCATCGCCAGTTTGCGTCCATTCGACGGCTATCCTTTCATTAAATACTCGAAAATAAGTTCATGAACTTTCTAACAAAACCAAATGTAATTTCTGCCAATACCTCAATATATAGGAGATACACAGTCATAAACAAAATTTCCTTGAGCTCAATCCTTCCCTTTAAAAAAAAATAATTTATCTGAGCCACGGGACAAAAGACTGCGAATGTCTTAAATGTTAGTAAAAAAATAGTGAGCAGCAACACCACTCACGGTTAGTTTTGCATTGTTTTATGTGAAGTTAAGGATACATAGATGTTTCTAGGCCTTAATAATAAAGAAAGGAAAAACATAATTATGAATTTACTTAAGTTTTTTAATTGTTGACAGTTAAAATAAGGTGGACGCAAACTAGTACATACAAATTTTAAAAATTCCACTTTGCGTCCGCTGTGGACGCGAATTTTATGACCTATTATTTAGGACAGACCAGATTGCGTCCACCTTTGTTTTCTTGTTATCTATTTATAAAAGTAATTAAAAATGTATAGCTTATTTAAATTTAATAAAATTGTATATACCTACGATCAATAATATCTTAATGTAATTATAAAAAAAAAAGATAACGTAATTTATTAACGGCTCCTGATTGAACAAATTAGAAATTGTGAAATCACAGTGTATCAAGGTGCAACTCTGAAACTCATGACACGAATAAAAATGATTTTGCCTATACACCTTTTTGGCAGTTACCTGTAGCTTAGTTCAATAGTGTCTTCAGATGAAGTTCTTATTTTACCACTAGAAGATATGGCAACTCATACTACACCAAGTCTTGAGAAAACTAAGCAACAAATATCAAAACCCCCTCCGACTGCTTTTATTCATTTAGCATCAACTGTATCACCATCTATTTTACAATCCTCCTCCTAGTTTACAATCATCTTCATTATTTATTCAAGGCATTTCACATTCAGAAACCTTTGATCCATTTAAAACCCACCTGATATTGGCTGAAATGTTTAGCATAGCAAGAAAATTTAATCAAAGAACTCCAGCGGCCATATCTTCGTCTGCATCGAGAAAGTATTATGAACATAAAGAGCAGATGGAGAAAAAAAAAACAAAGCAGTAAGAAAAAGAAATTAAGAACGAATAGAGAAAAAAAACTTCAAGGAACTGCTCCAAAACGTAGGAAAATGACACTTCCTGTTAAAATCACAGTAGATACTGATACTCTGAAAAGAAAATTTACCAGCCGTGGATAGTACAAAGTGCGCTGAATGTAATGACATACTTATATCAGATGTAGATGAAGACGGCGAAGAGAACATTGGCTGTGACAAATATATAAGATGATATATTTGTTATTAAAAATATTTTAAAATTTAATTATAATAATAAAATTTAATTATAATAATAATAAAAAGATAATAATTAATAAAAATCTCCCCTACATTCTATATATATAAGTTGGTGGACGCAAACTGGACATGAGTGGACGCAATTTAGATTTTATGGACGCAAACTGGCTAAATCGCCCAAATCTGATATTTATCACTTTTATATTTTAATCGTTATATCTTTCCACCAAAACTTTAAATGAATATAAAAAAGACTATATTATTAACACTGTACATAAGTTTTTATTCAAAACTAGTGCTAAATCATTTTTATTTTCTCTTTCAAAGTCAGCAACTCCACTAAATGGACGCAAACAGGCGAAATGACCCTACATCTTGTTTAATTTTTGAACTCGATTTTGACTTACTTTAGGTGGTCAGATCCTATTGGAACATTAAAAATTGTAAAAGACAATCGACAGTACAATAACTAGGTAAGGTTAATTCTTTATCCTCGTTAAGATCACAATTCACAAGAGTTTATAATTTTTACACATACTTTGAGTGAGAACAAAATAAAGTCCGTAAATCATGAAGTATCTATTAATTTGAAATTAATAATTATATTCATTTCTAAAAATAGAGTAAATTTTTTTTTAAATTAATTTTTGAAAATATTTAAACACTACAATGACTTTAAGAATGCCACAAAAGTAACGAAAGCCACGAAGCGCCCCACGCTTTTTTCTGCAATAATTTTATTATATTTTGCCCAATATTAGTAGTATAAAGTATATAATACATATAATCAACATGGCGCTTACGCTATTTTTAAATTATATATATGTACACAATACTCGGCCGAGCTATATAATAGGCGTAGTGGGGAGGTGTTAGGTTTTTTTCGTTACGGAATTTCTTGATTCGGTAGCCGCGCTCCAAGCCTGCGCTAAAAGCTATGTAATAGTTTAAAAATAGATTTCTTTTTAAGATAGAAGTAAACTAGGAATAGAGAAAAACCATAGTATAATGTAAATAATGTACCTAGTACCTACAGTATACACAGTCTACGATTGTTGATTTTGTATAGATTAAATAATTTACCAAGAAAAAATAATATTTGAAATAAATATCGACCCTCATTTCAATATCAAACTATCGATATATCGTTCAAAAATGTATTAGTAATAAATATCGATATTTCTTAGTAATAATATCGATATTTCTATACATAATCTATCAACAGTCCAATTTAAAATGAGAAGTTATCAGTGCTTTGTAATACCATAAAAAGGTTCATAATATCTGCTAAAAATATTTTCAACCTTATTTCTGTGGAATAAAGAACAATTACGATTGTTAAGTACTTGTACTTAGGGTCTTTTGTAACACGATAACAGCAAGTCATTAAAATTAAAAGTTTTGATGAAAAAGTCTTTGTACAAGTAAAACATTTAGTCTAAACTAAACCTTAATTAATATCCTTTAAAGTTCATAGCACATATTATCAACTTGGCGCTTATGTTATTTTTGAATGATAGGTACACAATACTGATGTGTTAGGTTTTTTCGCTACGGCATTTCTTAATTCGGTATCCGCTCTCAAGGCCCGCGATAACAATATTTTTTTGTCTGTCTATGCTGTTAGCCCTGTTGGCATTTACAGTGTCACCGGGGGAGCCGGTGAGTCAGGAGTTAAAAAAGGGGGGCAGATGGGCCCCCATGGGGAACAACGTCCCGAGGGCGTCTCAGATTGAGACACGGACCTCGGCTCGGGGCATCGTTAGTCAGAAGGGAAGCTAAGGAAATTTGGACACTAGCGTCCTCCGACGGCAGAACGCCGGAGCAACGGAGCACTTACTCAGTTGGGACCTCGTCTATGCCGGTATAGAGGTGTGTGTCTGTATGTTATGTGGTGTCACTTATGCCTACGCGTACACGTTATTACCTACTGTGAACGCGTCGTCGGGGTCAACGAGTAACGACTTGGGTCTTCTTTTTCTGACTAATGTAGTCTTACGTGGTCTATATTCTGCGGCGACAGCCACCAGTGGGGGAAATAGCAATAGCATAGCGATAACAATAGCATAAACAAAGGTAGTAAATGATACACGTGCTTGGTTTACTGGTTTCTTTTATATACATAATGAAGAATCCATTTACATATTGAGAATCTAAATTGAGAATTTAAACTATGCGTGTCTGTGTGTGTATATATAAAAGAGGGCATTTAATATCGCTCACTTTAATACAAATAATTTTAGTTTTCTCTGTAGCAGTGTTATATATAAATTAATAAAACAAAAAAATAATACTACATTTGTAATAATAATATGTATCTTTATAGAGTACTCATTCATTTTCATTCACTATTTTTCCGTGACTTTCTTTATTAATAAATGCACTGTCCATGAAGTAAATACTAAATACAAAGAGGTGCCTAGGGACACGAAAAAAGTATCTATACTTTGTGGTGTCGAGTACTTTACGTTTCGATACCGATACTTTTGTACTCGATACTTTGTATTCGATACTTATACTCAATGAGTACTCTTTGGCAGGTATCATGTCGAATAAATCTTCGAAGGCTACGTACGCTATCTAGCACTATACATATACTCAACTCAAATTTAGTAATAAAAAAAAATTGTCTTTTTTAATATTTTTTTTATACTAATATCAAGAGTTTATAATAATAGAAATGATTTATTTGCTCTGAACGTAGGTATACAAAATAGGTATTATTCACGTTTAAGTATTCATATACATTCTATCGTTAGGCCTGCAAATACAATTTTGAAATTTATAATAGTTTTTATCATATTCTGTTCTACTGTCCCATATTTAAGCTGACTATACTTACTGACTGAGATTGACGGCTTGACGTATGCGCATTAAGCCTTAAAATAAAAGTTTCTAAACTTCAAAGTACTCGATACTTTGAAGCATTTCTTAAGACACTTAGATATTTGTTTAGATACTTTTATAAACACGATACGTTTTTTTCGAATTACTTTTGAGTAACAGTATAGATACTTATTACTTATTGATCGATACCATGTCTCTATGTGCGCATTAGATATAGAATTATTATAATAACTCTAAGGCATTAGACACTAAAAAATTACTCGATACCTTGAAATATTTGTTAAGATACTTTTATAAGTACGATACTTTTTTTCGAATTACTCTTGAGTAACAATATAGATACTTATGAATTGATACCATGTCTCTATGTGCTCAATAGACATATAATTATTATAACTCTATTGCATAAAATCCTAAAAAAGTACTCGATACCTTGAAGTATCGATACTTTTTATTCGATACCGCGTCCCTAGAGGTGAGGTCCCTAACGCCGAAACTCTAAGCAGACACGAGTCACCAGATTGCGGGGCGAAGAGGGGGATTACGCATGCGCAGTAACGCCTATACAACCAATGCCACCTAGAGGCGAGTTGCTGAACGAAAGAGATAAGCGTGATATTTTAATAAAAGTTACAAATAAAAAGTCAATAAAAGTTCTACTATTCATAGATAAATGGCAAGACTAAAAAGTATCACCGCTGTGCCGGTTGGAGTAGGAGTGTTATTTTCGTTAAGAAATTTCTGGTTTCGGTCACTGCGCTCAAGGCCTGCGATAAAAGCTATGCAATAGCTTAAAAACGCTGATACAACCAATGCCACCTAGAGCCGAGTTGCTGAACTAAAGAGACAAGCGCGATATTTCAAGTCATTAAAAGTTCTGCTATTCATCGATAGATGGCTAAACTAGAAATTATCACCGCTGTGCCGATCGGAGTGAGGGGTGCTAAGTTTTTTTCGTTACGGAATTTCTAGATTCCGTCTCCACGCTCAAGGCCCGCGATAGAAGCTATGCAATAGCTTAAAAATATTTACCTACTATCTAAGGCCATATAATAATTTGTGAATTGTGTATATTAAGGGAGCGAAATTCAAACATAGAAAATGGGCCACAATTGGATTAAAGGAAATGTGACGTAATTTGACACGTCATTCAAATTATTGGCATCAAAGTTCATACTGTGGTATTAGTGTTTCTGAGAAAAATAAATAAATTAAACCTATACTTTCGTGCTTAAAAGTTTTATTAAATGATATAATTGTTTAGATAATCCTAAAAACATTTTCTCAATACTCAAACAACTCTAACAAAACAATTACAAATTCATTTTCAATAGCTGTAGCATGCTACTACACACTCTTACATAAATCACCATTACAAACACATGCAAACCATTAATGTTATACATACAGAAGACATTGAAGTATACCCAGGCATATTATAGACATAATATTTGAAGATCGTACACAAAAACGTGTGACGTGATTATTGGTAGGGTGTCATAATACGATTTCGTAGCAAAACATACAATTAGAGCGAGGTGTGTGCATTATTTTGACGAAAACTTGTGTTTGCGTGTCTGAAATTGGAACTATCTGGAATGCATCAGTAATAATATAAAATAATATATACTATCATTTTCAAGCAATATACGAACTTTATTACCTGGCAATAAAAAAAGTGGTTTTACCAATTATATAATTTAAAAAATCAATATAGCCCGATACACGAAAAGACGTATTGATAATTGATTTATTGACATTGAAAACACAGACAATATATAAACGCTATTGAAATAAAAAAATCGATGTTTTGATATATCGATTATTTTAACTCATGGCTGGCAACCTTATCGTTATTCACAGACTAAAGAGTGATGTTTCATGTTACTACTCGTTACTGTTATAATAATGGCGGCTAGATTTTGTTATTATAACAGATTGTAATTTTACTTATGGAGTTTTTTCTTACATGAACAATAGCGCACGTTCATTATACAATAATTAAGAGTTTGAAATAACTATAAGAGTAGAATTTTTAATGTTTTTTTGAAGATTGTAATAAACCTTAAAATCGTTCAAGTATGGCCGAGTATTTAGCGGCTATATTTGGTACTGAAAAGGACAAGTAAGTTTAATTTATTAGTTATTTTAAAATCCTCAAAACATTATTCTAATATTTAAAAACTATTTACAAACCAGTTAATACGTTTATGTTAATGATTTACATTAATTTGAAGGTTATATTTGTTCATAAATAGTTTTTTTTACGTTTCTGTAATTACAATAAATTGTTTTTTAATTTCAGAGTAAATTGCTCCTTTTATTTCAAAATAGGAGCTTGTCGACATGGGGATCGATGTTCAAGAATTCATAATAAACCAACTTTTTCGCAAACTGTGTTGCTTCAAAATTTGTATGTAAACCCTCAAAACTCTGCTAAGTCCGCTGATGGTAGCCATTGTAAGTAAAAAAAAAAGTTAAGTTTACGAATATGTTTACTTAAAGTTACGTGTCATGTGTAATTAATGTTGAATGATATACACATTGTTCATCTGAAATGGTGATTGTTGCTGATACATAATATAACTATAAAATAATATAAATAATAATTATGAAAAATTAAATACTGAGTATGATAATCTCAATTTTCCAGTGGTTGTGGCTAATGTGTCCGATGAGGAGATGCAAGAACATTATGACAATTTCTTTGAAGATGTTTTTGTTGAATGTGAAGATAAGTATGGAGAAATTGAGGAAATGAATGTATGTGACAATCTAGGTGATCACTTAGTAGGCAATGTTTACATAAAGGTAAGTTTTTGTGTAAAGCTCTCTGTGATTTTGTTTTTTTTTTTTAACATTATTATTATTACAATCTGTCTTGAAGACATTCAGCAATATTTGGGTCAATAATATAAGTTTTGCAAGGCACATACAACAACATGACATTTTGACATTTCCTTTATTTTAATTTTAGAGTAAATCTTGTGGTACACAACTCTTTAATCTCCCAACACTAGGAAATATATCATCCATCAGATACTTCACTTCTTCTGCTTGTAGGATCGGTATATCATTTAGAGTAACTGGCAGGCATGTTTGTCTGCGAGTGGTAAATGTGACCTGAACTGATTTCGTTTCGTTGGCCTTAATGCACCAGTCTTTCAGCCAATCTGTTATTTTGTCTAAATTGGCCTGCAGTTTACAAGATGCTTGATTTGGTGAATCATCAGAAGCTATAATAACTGTGTCGTCAGCAAATATCCCGATAATAGCATCGTCTGGTATAGGCAAATCAGCAGTACAAAGAAGGTACTAAGTAGGTCCCATAGTACTTCCTTGCGGCACACCTGCTTGGATTTCATTCAGCTCTGTTGTTGCTCCCCCTTGATTGACAAAGAAGTGTCTTCCCCTCAGATAGGATCTGATGAAGTTGTAAAATTTTATGGGCAATGACCTTTTTATTTTATATAATAGACCGTCATGCCAGACCTGATCATAAGCCTGGGATATGTCAAGGAATGAGGCTGTACAGTAACTTTTTAGTTCTGTACAGTAAATAACTTTTTAGTTTGAATGTTTTGGCAATTCCCTCCACTAATCTGTGAATTTGTTTGATTGTGCTGTGGTTTCTTTTAAAGCCAAACTGATGTTTTGGTATCAAATTGCACTCATTGATTATAGGATGAAGCCTTTTTAGGAATAATATCTTTTTAGAGAGAATTGGGAGTAAAGTTATTGGCCTGTATGATTTGGCATCTTCCGTGCTTTTCCCTGGCTTGGGAATCATTAAAATTTTTGCCACTTTCCACTGTGGTGGCCCAAATTCTCTCCCTATAATGGCGTTATACAGTTGAGTTATGACCCTTATACCCACATCTGGCAATTCCTTTCGAACAGTTGTAAGTCGCTGTTATTAGGTCATAGCCTGGTGCCTTTCTCACGTCTAGTTGTCGAATTACTGATTTGATTACAGCCTTGCGCAAGGCAAATAACTACATATGTATAATAGGGCGTTTAAGTTATTTTGTAGCTTTCCATAGTGAGTATTCAATCGAGGGTTTACTATCAAGCTCTTGTAAATACTTTGTGAAGATTTGGTTATGATCATCATTTAACAGTTTATCGCCGGATATCTTGTGGTCTGCCATTGTTATCTAGCCTTGTGCTAGTCAGTGAACAATGAAGACCATCACGAGTGTTGGCAGGAGGCGGAGGTGAGGATTCCCACACATGATAATATTATTGATGTATTCCACGGCCTGTGTTATGTCTTCGTCTGTCTCTAGAGGTATTTTTTCGTTCACGGAGCTTGTTATTAATTTCCGATAATAATTCCAATTGATTCTACGGGTATGAAGTCTGCATGGGTTTTGGCTTATTAAAATTGAGCGACTCAGTTTTATTCCAACAGGCGAGTGTTCAGAAGAGAGGTCTGTACTGGAACTGCAGGTAAAGTATGTGCTGTTGATACCTTTAGTGACACAAAAGTCTATTAGGTCTGGTTTTTTCTGTGTCAGTTGGCCATATGTTGGCATATGTTGGCTCACCAGTAGAAACAACGCCAAGATGGAGTTTTTAAATGGTCGATAATAATTGTCAATTGGGAGACATTATCCGAGATCCCCAGTGTGTGTGCTTACCATTAAAAGCAACAAACCTTGTCCCAAAGTTTGCGTCTCTGTAAATAATGATATAATTATTCTGATTAGTCTTAATGATTTAGGGTAAATACTAAATTAAATGCTTTAAATTTTATGAAAATCAGTTGATCTATCTTATCAAGATTGAATAAGTGTCCATCAAACATGTGTAATATTATTTATGTTTATGTTAACAGATTTTGCACTTGTCCTAATTTTTCTTATATTTTTGTAAGTTCTGATAAACAATAGTCTTAAAATTTAGTTTCGCAGAGAGGAAGATGCTGAGAAAGCTGTGAATGACCTAAACAACCGTTGGTTTGGAGGTCGTCCAGTTTATGCTGAGCTGTCACCAGTGACTGACTTTCGTGAAGCTTGTTGCCGTCAGTATGAAATGGGAGAGTGCACTAGAAGTGGCTTTTGTAATTTCATGCACCTTAAACCCATTTCAAGAGAGTTAAGGAGGTATTTATTTTCTGTTAAATTAATTATTTTTAGTATATACATTTTCTAAGTACCTAATTGTGTTTGGTACTCTAGGTTGACTTTAAAAATGAAATCGAATAAAAATTCGTCTCTTATGATTTTTTGTAACGAAAATGATATTGTTTGAAAATATCTTTAAACATGTATAGCCCTGTAAGCTTATTAAAATTTTAAAATATATCGATGTGCTCTACCAATTGAGCTACCATGGCTAAATTGGTTGAGCCACGGGACGACTTCCAAGTAGTCGTGGGTTGGAATTTCTTCCTATATCGGTTTTTTTGTCATTCTACATTTATTTAACACAAGCGGTTGCCCGCGGCTCCGACCGCGTATAGGTCGCGTTTCGTGTAATCTTTGGAACTTTTAAAGAGGAACAATTTCATAGAACATCATTTTTGCGTAACTTTCACCGTTTTCGCAGCGCACGGTGTTTTTTGTTTATTTTTTTACACTTTGCGTTAGAATATTCAAGTTTTAGTAATCATCCCAAATTTTTTTGAAAATGAAACATAGCCTATGTCACTCGGGAATAGTGTAGCTTGCCAACGGTGAAAGAATTTTTGAAATCGGTCCAGTAGTTTCGGAGCCTATTCATTTCAAACATACAAAAAAATAATCAAACCTTTCCTCTTTATAATATTAGTATAGATTTAAAGAATATTTTAATTGTCAAACAAGAAGTAGAGAATAAACATTTAGAGTAAATAATCAGATCTTAGCATCAATGGCTTGATTGTTTAAAATCAAAATGATTTATAAATGTTTTTCAAGAATCATAGAGAAACATCTCTAAAGGTCTCACATGGTGTTCGCAAAGCTTAGGTGCAGAGGAGGCTGGAGTTGGTCAAGAGCTCTCTTCATTTTATATAATTATGAATATTTCGCATATATATGCATATCCGGAGAAAAATATATACATATAAGAAAGAATCATATGACAAAAAAAATATGAATATGGTCCAAATCGAGTGTTATTTGAGTCAGGGACAATGCACTATTTGCTCATCCTGTTCATCCGTAGCTGTCAATGTTCTCCCGTCCGCAGATACCTGTACGCTCGTCGTAAGGGCGGGCGTCGCTCTCGCTCCCGCTCCCGCGAGCGTCGCCGCCCGCGCTCTCGCTCGCGCGAGCGCCGCCGCGACCCGCCGAGGAACTCGCGCTCCGGCCGATACTGAGCAAGAGAATCTAGACTTCCTTTACCACGCGTTACATACAACACTACCGGCTCAGACATCGGTCCATACAATACATATGAATGAATGCAGAGGTCGTGATACATTATTCATTTAAGTTTATTAAATGGTCAAGAAAACTTGAAATTTTAATGGTAAAACGTCCTAGAGGTGTTTTGTGTTTTTTTTTTCTTTTTAAAGAATAATTAATAAATATGCAAGAAACGACTCAGAATAGATATTTACAGTTTTGTAATAAATTAGTTTTATAATAAAACTCTATGATTTGGTAAATAATGCGTCTAATGTCAGTTATTGCGATTATTATAGGTCTAATGTACTGTAATATTGTTAAAAAAAAGGTGTTTAATATTTATTTTTAAAATATTTTCGTTTTAAATAAAAAATTGCATCTTAAAAGATAAATTAACTCCCAATTCTAAAACTTCAATTATCTGATATTACCATTAATTATTTTAAAAACAATATTGCAGTATGTTTATATTTTTCACGTAGCGTCTATATTTTGTAAGAAATTGTGACGTTTAATATAAGAATTCATTCCTAACTGGTTATTTTCATTTACCAACTACTATTTTTAATTAATATGTAAATTTCAACACATTGAAGTGTTAAATCTACTAAAATGTCTATAGTATATAAAGAAGCCTATCAGATGTGGCCTCCGTTTCCATAAGGGGATCAGCGAGTTTGGAAGCGACTCGTTAGGACACGTGACAGCGAAAGGACGATTTTCTAGAGGGCGAAGTTTCAAGCTCTGCCCACGTCGATAATTTTTTCACGTTTTATAAATTTATAAGAGAACAAGAAAAATTAATTCTAATGTAACTTTAAATGTCTACTATTGTCCATCTGAATTAGAATTCTTATAAGTATAAGTAATATAACCCTATAGTTAAATGGTTCTGAATATGTCCGTTCAAGCTTCGTCTACCGAGAGCGCAGATCTGGGCTCCATACTACCATATAATTTCTTCAAAGACTATATACAGGTTGTACAAATTTAGCATATTCATATCGTTTATCATTACATAGTATAAAGCAAAGTCGCTTTCCGCGTCTGTCCCTGTGTCTGTATGTATGCTTAGATCTTTAAAACTACACAACGGATTTTGGTGAAGTTTTTGAATAGATAGAGTGATGAATTGATTGAAGTTTTTGAATAGATAGAGTGATGCAAGAGGAATGTTTATATGTATAATAACATACTTAATATACTAGAGGACCACTGACAAATTAAAGATTTCTAATGCGAAGTCGTAAAAAACACATTGTTTTGCGCTTACAATGCAAACGCTGGCTGAACTCTACGAGATAGATTAAAATAATGTACTAAATATTTCATACCTACCTTAATAAGTTCTACAAGAAAGTCCGCGATGGTTCATGGTATATGTTTATCTTTTAGGGATAACCTACAATTGCCGATTTTTATCCTTTACTTTTTACGAGAATTAATGGCTTATTTACGAAGCGATTTAAGAAATACAGAATTAATCCTTATCTACCTAAGTAACTTAAATACATTTAATATTAAACTATACAGCCCTTTACAGCATGTTATTTAAATAAATATTTTTGAAGATTTAAAATATAGGGTTTGAACCCGTACGATCGACCGGCGCACTATGGTTAATGATATGGAACCGTGCAACCGTCTCAAATATGGCTTTTGTGTTTATTTTGTTGTTTATGACCTAGCATAAGGATTTCTTTAAATTAACACGTGACACCTATACTTAAAATTCAACTAAACGTCACAAAAGTAGTTTCTAAATCTTCCTATTTAAAAATATATTTTTTAAATATATATTTTGGCTGTGAAAGTTAGCAATCAACTGCTTCAGTCGAGCTTTTAATGCTTTTCCTCTTTACTATATTCGAGCTGGTTATAAAATGTGTGTTAAGTATTTTTCTGTTAATTATCTAGTACAATGATTTCTTTAAATTGAAGCGCTACCTATACTTAAAATCCAGAAACATTTTGATTGTAATTATTGCTATTACTCAATAGATGTCGGTTGCCTTAACGTCACAAAAGAACTAAAGTTTCTAGATCATCTATAAATAAACTATTTTACTTGAAAACGTCTATTTTGTGCTTATTAAGATCTTCACCTAGTAAGTTGTAAGTGCTTTTTTGTACTTCTTGGGTATACTTGGTTCAAAATACTACTAGTACCATACCATTTTCATGACATTACGACTAATAGGAAGAATCATGTTTTTTTTTACTTCAATTAATAATTTACCACTTTATATCGTAGGAAAAAATATAAATGAGTTTGAAAATATTTTAGTTATTTTTCAAAGTGAAAATTAAAACATTGAGTAAATTTGAGCCGTTCAAACGCGCTCATTTTGCGCGCGCTTTGAATGACGTCAATTGTCAAATTGCATATAAATTCTATGCAAATGACACGTCCAGTAAATGCTCTAAAGTCTAAACTTTTTAGTTACTTCATACATAATTACTTCGGGTTTCGCCGTAATAGGTCTACTGGGGACCTCCTAGTGTATGCTACACACATTTTAGGCGAGGCCATCGAGAAGAATGGAGAAGCGGTCGCCGTCTCTCTGGACGTCTCGAGGGCATTTGACAGGGTCTGGCATTCGAGCCTTATAAGCAAGCTTTCAGCGTACGGTATATCTCCTGGTCTGATCAGCTGGCTTTCTGAGCCAGAGATCTCTCCGAGTAGTTGTCGACGGGTGTTCCTCGGAACCCTTGACAATAAATGCCGGAGTGCCTCAGGGGTCCGTTCTTTCTGCAACTCTTTTTCTGCTGCACATTAATGATCTGTTAAAGCCCGGTATCTATGGGTATACAGACGACGGCACAGTTATAGAAAGATATCTGCCGAGTACTCGGGCTAGTCGAGATCAAGTACAGTCTGAAAGAGAACCCATGGTGCCAAGTTTGAATGACAAACTTCAGGCAGCCTTCGCATGGAGCAATGCCAATCTTGTCAAGTTCAACGCCACCAAAACGCAGACGTGTCTGTTCATCGCCAAAAGGAGCCCTTTCACCTTGGCTTCTACTTTCCTGAATGTATCCTTGGAATACAGTAACCGGCTTCAGGCTTAGAGATTTCCTCGAACCTCAACTTTGGTTGGTTCATTGAGTCCAGAGCAAGAGCAGCATCAGCAAAGCTTGCCGTTCTTGCGAAGGTTCGGCAGTACTTTACACCGGGACAGCTTCTGGTTTATATACAAAGCACAGATCCGGTCGTGTGTAGAGTACTGTGATCACATATTTGCTGGTGCCGCAAAGTTTCATCTTGCGGTTCTGGACTCAACTGAAAAGCGAGCAAAGAGGCTTATAGGCGATCCCGAATTGGTCGAAGCCGACCTCCAAAGCCTTGAACACAGGCGTAGAATTGCTAGCCTCTCAGTATTCTATAGGATACATTTTGGTGAGTGTGCGCAGGAATTACACGATATAATTCCCCCGTCCCCCTTCCATCACCGGGCGTCCCGACGCACGGCGGGTTTTCAACCATTACACCTGTCAAACGAAGCGCTTTGCTTCGTCTTTTTTACTGCTTACAGCAAAGGATTGGAACAGCTTGCCTGCGTCGGTATTTCCTACCGAATACAATGTGGATACATTCAAGAGAAGAGTGAATAGGTTGCTAGGGTAATGCGCCTTACCATCTAGGACTACATTCTATCTGTTTTAAAAAGAAAATTGTTTACTGATAGTACTTCTATAGTATCTTATTCTTCTATACCTGATTATCAACCAAGTTATTTATCTCAGTCAAGTGAAGTGGAAAATGATTCAGAGAAATATTTTAAAAATGTAAAGTGTAGTAGCATACTAACTGCTAATGAAAATGAGTTGGTAGTTGTTTTGTTAGAGCTGTTTGAGTATTAAGAAAATGTTTTTAGGGTTACCTAAACAATTGTTTCATTTATTATAACTTTTAGGCACGAAAATTTAGGTTTAAATTATTTTGTTTTCTCAGAAACACTAACACCACAGTATAAACTTCGACGCCGATAAATTGAATGTTGTGTCAGTTAACATCACATTTCCTTGCGACGAATGGTGGCGCGTTTTGGAAAAATATATATATATATACAATATAGTAAATAAAAAAAAAATATTATGATAAGACGATAAAGTATTCGAGAAATTTGAGACCATTTTAAATTTATGCATATTGCCTATGAACGTGATATTATAATTTGAGTTAATTTAATATAAGAAATGACACTTTCAATATTGTGTTCAGGTGTTTCCACGCATCTTTTCAAAAGTCCTAAAATTCTCCAAGCGAATCATGGCTTGTTGGTGTAAAACTGGAATGGGCATCTGACTAAAAACATTGACTACATAAATTGCAACAACATGTATTATAAATTACATAAGCAATACAAAAATAAAAGCTAGATATAACATAATGTGTTTCATTTTTACTACTTATATTTCGTCTGCTTATTAGTTGTTTTATTATTTTTTAATTGTCTGTTTATTTTTTACAAACGGTTTTAAATAATTAAAATAAATAAAAAAATATTTTCTAGTATATTCATGAGCTTTGTCGCATTAGTTCGGATTTAATTTGCAGATGTCGCTACAAGTTTAAAATTTCCGAATTAATCATGGAAGAAGGCTCTTTATATCTTTATATCTATATACTTTGATACTCTATGAACACAGTACTAATAGCATTAAAAAGCGTAACAACAACTAAATATGTGTTTAAAACTAATCACTAGATTTCATTGAGAACATGATGGTAAAATTCTACAGTTATCATGGAAATCGTTTATGATTTTTTATAGTAAGTTACTAATTCATTTACAAGAAACCATGTGCATGGTTTAAATGTAGCACTTCTGTAAACAAAATATTTGTATGAAAATTGTAAAGTAAACGAATTTATATATATAATTACATATAAAAAATATATATATATATATAATTATATATATTTAAAACTGAAATCATAAATAGCTACAGGTAGACGCCGCTTATTGTGATCGCTTTTAGCTAGCCCGTTTTGATAACAATAACCGAATGATAACATTATGCGGATGGCACTTTTTCATGCTTGTTGGGGGATTTTAGTGCACATAAAAAATGATCATAATGATAAAATATGAATTGTAATAATTTAGAATTGATTTAAGTACATATTAAGTTTCATAATAAGAAATTCTGTTGTTTGCTCAAATTTTCTATTTATTTACACTATTAAAAATATTCTAACATAAGATTCATTTGAATTATCGATCTATTGTTGTTTGACACTTGTTTTCATTCATAATCATTTGAATACAATACTCAAAATAGTATAATTTTTCGAAGTTTGTTGCTCGGTGTCGAATCGAATCGTCGTATCGTCTTCTAAATCGATAACAATAAGCGACTTTTGATCACAATAAGCGACTTTTTTCAAATGTATTGCTAAGGAGAAATTTGGGACCGACCATTTTCGATAACAATAGCCGGCTGATAACATTAATTGTGATCACAATAAGCGGCGTCCACTGTATTTATAAATTATTAAAATTAAAATATTGTGATTATTTCTACTTGACGATTTAAGTTTTTTGGTTTAATAATTTTATGATTCAGTTTCTATTACTCAATGCTTAGGTGTCCTCTTCCAATCATATCATTGACTTGGAAAAAAAAAGACCATAACTTCTGTTATAAGTATGATTGGTTTTAGATACCTTCAATAAATAGAAATTACCTGAATAATGGTATTTTATTTTAAATAATCTTATATACATATTATATTTCAGTACAGTTGCTACTTACCTAAAATTCGTATTGTATGATTAATTTGTTAATAATGCAAATTACTAATTTAATTATATGTCTTGTTTATTATATGTTTCAACATTAGTGTTTTCAATATTAAGTATTGATTTATCAATTTTTAAACTTTTCAATGTTAAACAAACAACCAGATATTTTATCTATATGGATGAATAAACTAAACTGTTGCCTTCAAATGATTAAAAAATATAAGTATGCGGAATGCTGTCACAAATATATTAACTATAAACAGTATAGCCAACTTAGGGCTTTTCCCCCTAAATTTAGGGGGAAATAAAGCGTTCCGGGGTTTTTTAGAGGGACATAATGATTAAGGGTTTTAAATTTCGATAAATATTTGATGAAAAAAAAACTGTTTCATCCTTATAATTTTCCTTATAACTGTTGACCCGTATTTTGTTTATTGACATTTGACTAGTAACATTATATTAAAATTAAATTAAAAAAAACATCATGTTAATTTCAAGAAGAATGTTATAAGTTAAGGTTAATATATAAAATTTAAATAATAGTAAAGAATCTATATATTTTATTTGTTAAATTTGTAGTTTAGGGGTTCGAGATTGTAATTAGAGGAAAAAAATTTCAGGTGTTGGCAACACTGACTATAAAGTATAAACTATTTTAGTCATCAAATGATCAATGGCGGGAATTTGCAATTATATAAAGAAAGTTATCAGAAAACAAAAGTAAGTATCTCCAATTTTGTGCCTTCTTTCTTAAATGTATTGTTTATTAACGAAATAATTTGACGCTATGTTCTTATAAGTCAACTCTCACAGGAGATATATAATAGGAAAGTTTAATAATTGTTTTAAAGCTTATCATTCTAGAAATCATTTTAAAATATAATAATATATAAATGTTATAAATATAATAGTTTTAGTTCATTTGTTAGGTATTATATTTCATTTATTAAAATATTTTTTAGATGATTAATCATAACTTTGTAAAATGATATTCAATTTTTTTTATTTGTAAAAAAGTTCTCATCATTAGGGAGATCTTTTTAATAAAATGTTTTATGCAGCTCATATTACAAACAGAAGTAGTCACGTAGTATCGATACATTTTTTAATGTTATTTTAATATCCACGTTATTAGTTTAGTTATTGAAATATAATTATTCTGTTTTGTAAGTCTTCATACCTATATTCGATTTATTTAGACTGCCACTTAAACTCGGTATTCAATTCCAGGGTACAGTATGATGGAGGAAGAAAACATTTTTTTATTATAACAAAAGACTAATTCATCGCATTTGAAAACCATAATGTGATATCTGAAGACATCACTAATTAGGTATGTATTGCTTACTTCCAAGCAATTAAACATATACCAATAAAACTTCTAGAGATCTGTGTTAGGTATGTATAATTTAGAATGTAGGAGGATTCCATGTAATTTCTCATTCATGGAAAATCAATGACAGCCCTAAATATTAACCAAAGAATATTATATCTGTTAAGTCTAAATAAAATACGGTTTTAAGGAAAACACATATATTGAGCTTAGGAGCACAAACATGACATTACAATATATTTTGGCGCCATCTACCTTCACTTAGCTAATCTTATTCTGCCAACAAGAATAAACAAGTAAATTAAGCATACCTTCATACACAACATACCTTTCCCCCAAGTATGATAATTATTTTAACAAAACTGATAAACAATCAACAATAACAAAACTTACAAAACATCATTAATTAGGTTTACTTATGTAGGAACACTTTGTATAAATTTAAGTATTGCTATACCAAGAAATTACAATTATCAGGTCGACCATATGGTAACTTATTATGTAAATTCAATTTATTTTTAACTTTACCTCCTGAATACCCTGACTCAGGTTCAACTGGTATACCTAACATTTCTGCCCACTGGTCCGGACTCGGTATCTCTATAATTTCCTGACTGTCCTGTTCACACAAATCTTCACTTTCATCTAACCTTTCTACGTCATTCCTATCATCCTCTCTCACTGCATACCTCTCCCTACCTTCCTCATCTTGTACGTCTCCTGCAGCCTTACGTTTGACCAATTGATCAATATGCCTACTAATAACTGAACCGTCTTCAGTTGCAACTCGGTAGCTGGACGGACCCGCTTTACTAACTACCTTACCTGGTAACCATTTTGCACCGCTACCAAAGTTTCGATAAATGACAGGCTGTCCTACATCCGTCTGTCTATGTTTCTTCTCACTGTTTCTGATAATTTGCTGTTCTTTTAACCTGCGCTGCCTATCATTCGGATGTATTGCATCGAGTAAAGTTCTTAATCGTCTGTGCATTAAAAGCTCCGCAGGACTTTTACCCGTCGCTGCGCACGGGTATGTACGCAGGCCCAGTAGCATATTAGGTATTTTAACATCCCAAGATAAATTTTCCATCTTGCGTAATTTATCCTTAACCGTTTGTACCATCCTTTCGGCTAAACCGTTAGTAGCTGGATGGTGAGGCGCTGTTTTAACATGTCTGATTTTATTAGCACCTAAAAATTGTTCCATGTCATTTGAAACAAATGGTGTTCCATTATCAGATACGATGGTTTCACAAAGTCCATGGGTAGCAAATAAATTCCTGAGATGGCGTATAACAATTGCTGAAGTCATATTATTAACCATAAACACCTCAGGCCATCTGGAATAAGCATCTACTATAATAAGAAAATTTCTCCCCTTGAAAGGTCCTGCGAAATCTATATTAATACGTGACCATGGTTTGGCTGGAGTGATCCACTCATATGTAGTCCTCGGAGGCATATGTCTATGTTGTAAACATATCTCACAGTTCTGTACCATCGTCTCGATATCACTGTTGAGCTCAGGCCACCAAACATAACTTCTTGCGAGGGCTTTAGTTTGCACGATTCCGCTGTGAGTCTTATGCAAGGCACTCAACACTGTCTCGCGCAATGATGGCGGTACCACCACGCGACATCCTAACAAAATACACTCTTCATGTATAGACATTTCCTTCCTCTGTAACCAGTACGGCCGAATAAGGTCGTCTGTTATTCTATCTGGCCATCCACTGAGTATATAATTAACGACACGTGACAAAACCCTATCACGTTTAGTAGCTACAATAATTTGTTCTACGTCTATTGGAAAATCTTCTGGAGTCTCAGCCATGAGTAAAATGTCATAAAATTTGGCTTCTGACTCTTCAGGGACCTGGAGTGGTAAACGACTCAAACCATCCGCATGGGCGATTTGTTCACCCGGCTTATATACTATATCGTAATTATGAGAAGTCAGAGCTAGTGCTATTCTTGTCGGGGTGATAAAACATTAGGTATAGGCCGCTTAGGGTCAAATATACCAAGCAACGGTTTGTGGTCGGTTACTACGGTAAAAATATTTCCCATCAAGTAATTGTGAAACTTACTTAACCCGAACATGATAGCTGTGGCTTCTTTGTCGAGTTGAGAATATCGACGCTCATGCTTATGCAGTGTTCTAGAACCCATCGCCACAGGGCGTTCCTGGCCATCTTCCATCACGTGAGACAATACCGCACCCACGCCATATTCGGAGCTATCACAAGTTAATACTAATGGCTTGTCTAAATCAAAATGCACTAAAGTCAAGTCACAAGATAACAAACGTTTAGCCGTGTCAAAACTACTTTGTTCCTGTTTTGTCCATTGCCAATCTTTGGTCTTGTCAAGAAGTCTATGTAAAGGCTCGAGCACCGTAGCTTTATGAGGTATGAACCGCTCGTAAAAGTTGTATAGTCCTAAGAAGGACTGTAATTGATGTACATTTTTAGGTTCCGGTGCATGTACTATTGACTCTACCTTACTCGGCGCTGGATGTATACCCTCAGCATCAATAACGAACCCTAAGAATTCAACACGCTCTCGTGCGAACTTGCATTTATTCCGATTGAGGCGTAACCCTGCTCTTTGTATACGCTCCAGCACAATGTTCAAACGCTGAGTCATTTCCGACATAATGCGTCCACTGACGATGACGTCATCAATCAAGACCGCCACGCCCTCTACTCCCGCCAAGAGCGCCGTCATTAGTCGCTGGAAAATACCTGGACATGCCTTTACACCGAACGCCAATCTATGCACCGTGAAGAGACCTTGACATGTGTTTAGAGTTAAAAGTCGTGCTGTATCCTCAGTTACTACAACCTGTGTGTATGCTCGATCGAGGTCGAGCGTCGTGAAGTATCGTTCCCCTGAAATTGAAGCAAATACCTCGCTCGCGGTTGGCATCGGGTAGGTATCCGACTCGGTCGCCTGGTTGACCGTGCTGCGGTAATTTCCACACAAACGGATATCACCATTCTTCTTAATTATCGGAACGACTGGAGTAGCCCAATCAGAAAAAGATGTCGGACGTAGTACTCCCTCTCCTACTAACCGATCTATTTCTTTGACGACCCTATCTTTAATCGCGTATGGTACTGGCCTAGCTTTTAAAAATTTAGGTACTGCGTCCTTTTTTAACGGTATCGAAACCGGTTTCCCACGGTAGGTACCGAGTCCGTCACTGAAGACCTCTTTATGTTTATCAAGTATCAAATTTGTCGCCGACATATCAATTTCGGAAATGGAATTTACATTTACAGTAATATTAAGAGCCGAAAACCAATTACGACCAATTAAGTTGGGTTCTGACCCCTTCGCTACAACAATACTAAGGTTACATTTAATATCTTTAAACTGAACGTGCACGGTTGCCTGACCGAGCACGAGCACCTGTGAGTTATTCCACGCGCATAGCCTGTTGGACAGCGGTCGAAGCGGCGCGCTCGCCCCCAACCGCGCCCACGTGCTCTGGTTCAACAATGAGAAAGCGGCGCCCGAGTCCACCTCCATCAATACTGGCACACCTTCTATCAACACCTTCAACTCGAATGCAGGGACACGCATCCGAGAACTTTCCACATTGTAAATGCCATTCAGCATTGGGTCACCTTCATGATCATCATTAGTATAGTTTACATTTCTAGAATATATTTTTTTCTTCGCCGAGCATATTTTCTCAATATGCCCCTTCTTCTTGCAATAGTGACATACAGCGTTAATAAACCTGCATTCACCGCCGTGGCGTTCACCACATCGATAACAAAGGCGAATATTAGCTTTAGGTTTGACCGCATTTACTTCCATGGGTTCCGACGCGGGCGGTGGCGCCATAATGGCGGCCGGCGACGAGATACCTTGCATCATACAAGCGTCCCTGCCCGCGCTCTCAGATGATAACATAGCTTCCACTACGTCCTTATATTGTAAACCATCTCTTTTGAGCAACTCAAACTGCAACTTATTGTCTTTCATGCCACACACTAATCTATCGCGAAGCATACGATTTAAGTCAGAAAAATTACACCCACTGCTAATTTTCCTCAACTGTGCGATATAGTCTGATGCCGACTCGTCTTGCCTTTGAACACGATTGTAAAATTTATACGACACAGAAATCTCGTTCGGTTTCGAACTAAAATGTTTCGTAAGTATCGAGACAATTTCACTGAATGTCACCTCGTTAGATTTCCTAGGCGTTATTAACGCGAGAAGAGTTTCAAACACTTCAGTACCACATATCGTATAGAAATTCGCCCTTTTGGTGGCGTCATCGGTTACACTATTAGCCTCGAAACAATAATTAAGCCGGTCAATGTAACTGTCCCAATTATCACTCTTCACATAAAACTCTTGAAATTTCACTGATTTACCTTTCATAGTTCCAATTTATCAATCGTCGCCACTGTTAAGTCTAAATAAAATACGGTTTTAAGGAAAACACATATATTGAGCTTAGGAGCACAAACATGACATTACAATATATTTTGGCGCCATCTACCTTCACTTAGCTAATCTTATTCTGCCAACAAGAATAAACAAGTAAATTAAGCATACCTTCATACACAACAATATCAGTCAGTTCCTTATATAGGTAGATAGATAGATAGATAAATAGGTAAAGTATTTATTGCATACCAAACACAAAAATAAACAAAAGTAGGTGAAAAAGAAAAAGTTACACAAAAAAAGTTGGAAAGGCGGTTTTATTACTAATAAGGAAAGGAGTAGTTAATGAGAATGCGGAATAATGTAAAAAAAACTAAATAATTACAAATTAAAAAAAAAACTAAATATTTGTAATTTGTTGGCCACCTTGCAGGCAGCCTATCTACAAGACAGAGACAAAGCTTCTTAGCATTACATGAATTCACCAAGCGGGTGCCGGGCCCAACAAGTTGCAAGGAGAAGAGTGAAAACAGTGCCTGGGACTTGCGAACCAGGAGTAGATTTAAAGGGTCTCTTAATTATGCGAAAAACGCTCGCCTCGACCCTCTACACTCCTCTCCTTACCTAACCAAATTTGAAAGAACCTACTAATGCCGCCTTTGAAATACGTTCTAGAAATGACCCGGTGCTTGTTCTAGAAAGGCCAAGGTTATTATGGCCAAGGCCAAGTAGGTTATAGAGAGATTTTGTTGTCATACTTTAACTTCTACCGCGTACAAACTAACTAGAAATTTATTCCTGAACAGTTCGTTGGTCAGTTCGTAATACTTATTAAGCTTGATTGTGTGATCTCTGGGGATGTTTGTTTTCCAGGGAACGGTAAGCTCCACAAGTATCACGCGCCTCAGATGTTTAGAATACAGGAATAAGTCCGGTCTGGATGACGAAACACCAACATCCCCAGGAATTTTGTAATGTTTTTCATACGTGTCCATCATGAGAGTCCAATCAGGAGCCGCACCTAAAATTGAATGAGGCTTCGGTTTCGTTTTTTTAGAAGAGCCTTCTTTTACGAATTCTACAGATTGTTTGGTGGTTGTTATACCCTTCCGCGCTCTTGCTACTAAAAGACAAACCGTTTCCCGTATTATTTCTAAAACCTTATCGTGGCGACGCGAGTATTGACCTTTATCTAAAAGTACCCTATACCGAAACTTCGAAAGTCTTTTGAAGTTCCTACTGCCACCCTACAGATGTTTCAAGACTTTTCGGTGTACTTTGCCCCATCATACTAAATTATTTTGATCTGTTAGAGTCATATGGAATGTATCAAGATAGAATTTTAATAATGTTGGAGACCAATCATGAAATTAATCCCAAAAACATTTGTTCTACGACTTTTCACAAATCTTGATAAACAATACAAAAAAACGAAATTTGGCTTCTCTTTTTTACTGAGCATTTTGTAAGAAGTACTTAAAGGTACTTAAATTTTAAAAATTATTAATTTTATAAAGTTGTTGAACAATATTAGGATTGATGTAGAGGCTGTCTGCAAGAGGTGAACAACTAATTACAAATAACCCTGTATATATAATAATAATTATATATTACTACAGTTGTTAATATATATATTTAATACTACAAAACTATATAAAATTGAACTTTTATTTATATTATTGCGTCTAAATTTGTTTCACTGTAAATGTTTTCCCAAAACTGTATATTTTCTGCATCAACATTTAAGATGCATTTCACCTCTCTGTCTATGATTAAACAATTCCTTTGAGAGTCTGTAAATGCCTTCCAGGTAGTATTTATAAGCGAAGAGGAGGGAACACTGAAAAAAAAAAGTGAACGGCTACACAAGGGGGTAGTAATTTAAATAGTTTTTTTTTATTTAATAAACTATATTCCTTTTTTAAAATTCTGATTTTAAAATAATGTTTTTGATATAGAATCGGAAACATCTTTTTTGGGACGAAATCTAAACACTGACAATACAAGTATTTATACATACCCAGTTTCTGCAAAATTAAACCACATTTGCACAAAATTCTGAATAACATTCCGACTGTCTTCTGTTAAAGGAATATCTAAACATGTTACGTTGAAGAGGTAATGTAAGTCATCTGCATGGCTCACGCCGGATATAGAATTCATTTTATAAATACTTTTAACGTAGTTTCTCTCTGTTTCCGCAGTAAATTTATATAAAAATACAGGCATGGATGTGAAGTAGTTATGGTACCGCGCGAATCGTATAATATTGTACGAAAATAATCTTTCTGTTTCAAGGTTTACTATTTCTTGAAGCATGTTTTCGGTTAATATTTTTGCTTTAAAATAATGTTTTCGAATTAAATTATCTACATGTTGCAATTGATCTTCGTTGAATTTGTATTTGAGTTCCCTTGGTACTACGGCGCCTATTGTTAAAAAGAATTTTAAAGTTGCAGGAAAACTTCTCCCCACTTCTATTCCTTCACCCGAGGTGTACCCCAAAATTATAGGTACCTTAGCAATACACCCTCGCCTCACTAAGTCCGCGGGTGTCTCGGTTATGAAATGTTCTACGTTTACTTCCGGTTTTTCAATAACAGGACCAAATAATATACTGTCCGTTATATCCTGACGTTGTGATTCAATAGATGGAAGTTTTATGTTTACTAAAGATGAGACCGGTAAGTTTTTTAAAAATGTTAATAACTCTTCGTAATCTTTTGTCTCTTTTCCTAATAATTTTCCCAATTGGAAAGCTCTTTCTCGGGCATAAATGGTGTAGGCCCATTCATTGAGACAAACTCCACTTTGGCATATTGCTTTATTAAATAGTCCTTCACTCATTTTCGATAATAGATGGTAGGACGCAGAAGCAGCGCCGGCGCTACATCCGAATATTGTGATATTATTAGGGTCGCCTCCGAAGACACTAATGTTTTTTTTGACCCACTTAAGAGCCGCAACTTGATCTTTTAATCCTGCGTTTCCAGGCACTTCTTCGTTGTCTAGACAGAGAAATCCAAGCACTTCAAGTCTATAATTAAATGTGACTAGAATCATATTATGTTTCATGAAAAATTCTGGACCATAAAAATCTGAATTTCCGGATCCAGTATAGAAACCCCCACCATGAATCCAGACCATCACAGGTAAAGGGGGGGAGGTGGCGAGTGTTTTGGAGTAGACGTTAAGGTAAAGACAATCTTCGCTGCCGGTCTCCAAACACTGCAAGCGGTCATTGTATTGAGGACAAACAGGCCCGTGCTCGATCGCATCACGAATACCTTCCCACTTTTGAGGAGGTCCAGGGGCCTGTTAACAATATTTTATCTGCTATATTTTCACGTACAGTAATCATAATATGTATATCAATGATAAATAATATAATTAATTAAATAATGTCGTTGACATTGTAACATAGGTTTCAAAGTACTTAAAATTATATCCGAATGTAATATAAAGATTAGATAAATGTGCGATGAACATACTTGATCTTTGGTATGTACTCTACTCACCTTGAATCTTAATGTTCCAAGCGGCGGTGCCGCATACGGAATACCTTTAAACGTGAAGTATGTGACTTCTTGGGTACATATATGAACTCCTCTTAATTTACCCTGTTCTACTTGTACTATTGCCATTTTTATATTGTGATCTGTAATAATGTTTCTATGATTATATAATTCGATAACAAATTAATTGGTTAACTGCCAAGCACACAATTTGACGTCTTAATGGGGGCATAGGTACATGAGAACTTTTTATTTTCTAATTATGAATATGGTTAAAATATATATATTCTTTAAATATAAACCACGAAACCAAGGGGCGAAGAGCAGTGTTCTATTTAATTGTAATACTAATTTAAATGAAATTTGTCTCATCAGAACATCTCACTGATTCATTTTTAGATTTTAATACTATAAAATAGTACTAAAAAATATAGTACTATCATAAAGTTGGGACACAAGCATACATACTGAAAATAAAAAAAATAATAGGTACTTTATTCAAATTAAGAAAAAAAATCTATTTTTTGAGTAATAAAAGAAAGACCATCAATTATCTTTAGACGCTAAGCATGTAATAGGGTTACAACACACAGTAAAAATGAACACTTGCAGGTTTCGAACCTGTGAGGTTAGGAAGTCTGCTCCGTCGTCCTGCCCCCTGAGCTATCGTGTCGCTACTTGTGATGGATTTACATAAGATTCTGTATAATCGATTTTTCGGGAAATGGAGACATCTATCTAAGTCATCAGAAGTTCTAGTATATAGGTGCATAGTTGCCACAAGCGGTATTAAAAACTATATATAAATATATTAGCCATGTTACACTTATTTATTTTGTATAAACTATTACGATGTAATAGGCAAAAGCTAGTTTCTAAATATATTGTGGGATATAAAAAATCTATACTTAATACATATTATTATAAATGCGAAAGTTTGGACGTTTGGATAGAGTGATGTTTGTTACTTGATCACGCCAAAACTTAAAGAATTCGATTCTGAAGAAAGTTGACAATAGTAATAGTACCAGAATAGCACATAGGCTAGAGAAATACTAACTTTTGTACGTGGTTTTGTCATAACATATGTGCTACAACATATTTGCTACAACGATTACGTTACTGCCACGCGAGCTCCTGTTTTTAATCGTTTGTTTACTGAATTTTTAGAACTGACCGTTTTAGAAGGAGCGTTATGTTTCAGTTTCAAATATAGCCACTAAGGCTTTTTCTATGTTCCCTGCTACAGCCTCAACGACCTAAAGGATTTTAACGTATGAGATTTATATTGTTAGATACGTTTTGAGAGGGCAAGAGTCTTTAAGACTTTATAAAACTAATAGGTAATTTAGAAAGATTTTAAGATTATTTTTTGGTTTCAAACCTACAAACATTCTAATAACATTATAAAATAAGATTTATGGTAGCTTAAAAATAAATTTAAGGTAACGCTTTATTTAAAATAAACCTACTAAAAACAAACATTAAAAACAAATAATAAAAATCTTTTTAAAACCGGTACTTTCGAATAAAAACCGGTGTTAGATTCATTGATGTACCCGTAATGTGAAATCAAAAGCTGCACATAGATAACTCACCGTGTGGCGTGCAAAATACAATTGTCAATTCCATATCGTGGCGCGTTAAAGTTTAGAACGCGTTATAATGTATATAAATTGACATAAATACTTGTAATGTCATCAAATATCAATGTTATGTCATTGTAATGTCTACCACATTACTTTCTCAGACAAATATCCTAAAATAAATAAATAAATAATAGATAATAAAGTTTGAGATAGAATTTACATTGAGATTTTTATATTATTTAGTGTAATGATTGTTGCATTACAAAGTCGGTGTTGAAGAAAACTAGAAGATATTATTCTGTATGATACACGAGATTTCTTAACGTAACGTGCTATGAACTTGCGCGTTTATAATTGCGCATTAAACGTTAGCACGTTTTGGTTCTTTTCAAAATCAATTTATTAGGTATTAAATTTAACAAAGTATTATTGAAGTTAAAAAATAACTAACATTCTTTATAATAATTATAATCTACATTCTTTATAAATTTTATTTTAATAAATGCGATTACTACCAAAGCTTTCATACTTCCTTCGTTATTTTATATTTATGTTCTATGTTATATTGAGATCATTTAAAACGTCTCTATAAAATATTTATTTTTTAATAAATTTAAACACAATTGTAAACACAATCAAAACACAAAACACTTAAAACTTGTAATTTAAAATAATGTCCCTCAAATTATCTTCTATGTCATAGACTCTATGACATATAAATGGTCTTCCAATTTTCTTCAACGCCGACTTTGTATTGCAACAATTATTATACTAAATAAGGTGAAAATCTCAATGTAAATTTTATCTGAAACTTAATTCTCTATTACTTATTTATTCATTTTTATAAGGATATTTGTCTGGGAGAGTAATGCCAACCTCAATGAAATAACATTGATATTTAATGTTAAAAGACTAATGTTAAAAGACAGTAATTGTAAATAAGTGTAACAGCAATTAATTGCCTCCAAGCTTTTACTTGAGTGTTATATAGTCTTTCTCTACACAAAAAAATATTTCCGGACTTTCGAAGATTTAATAGAGAAATGTTCCTAGCTTTGATCACACCATAATTATGGGAGATTTTAATACGTGCCTTTTGAAAACGCGCACGGACCATTTAAAAAATGTCATCAGTAGTGTCAATCTCAATATCGTTCCCTCCGCCGTCACACATATTTGAATTTAAATTGAATTAAATCTATATACTAAAATTAAAGATTGAATGGGGAGCAGTTACAAAAAGGTTTTTACTTTTTTAGCACCTACCGCCGATTTTAGTTTGTCAGAAGTAGGTATATGGGGCGTAGTCCGCTCCGATAAAAAATGCAAACTCACGTAAGCAAACATTTTAGTCGATATTTGTTTTCAATCTCTAAAAACGGTATGTTATTAAACGATTTAGTCCATTTGAATTCCATTATGGTCCTCTAAAATAAAAACCCGTTTTATACAGTTTTTTACCCCGGGTGTCAGTGAGTTTGCACTACCTCAAAGGCTTTCGAGTAAAAGGTTGCGTTAAAAATATCCATTCAAAACTGAATCAATCAATCAATTGTTAAACTATTCATGGAAAAATGAACGACTGATCAGATGGTTGTCTTGCAGTACTGAACTTTATATTTTGAACGTCCATGTAGGTATGCAAGTGCTCCCCTTGATGGTGAGTACAGGGTATACCTAAAGGATATTTTTTAGGATAATAACTTCATGAAGACATTGAATAAGCTATTAGAAGACTGAAATTCGTCAATGTTACTAGACATTCTAATGTTACAATTGAGGTGATCAAATATTGATGTTTTCTGGCTGCTCTAGAATTTTGGTAGGTTACGGAAGTGTTTCCAAAGGTTTGGTAGTCTAAAAATATCGAATTATTTAAAAAGGGGAAAAGTCCATCCATTAGAACTGCAATCAGTTTAACCAAGCTACCAGTTTGAATATATTAGCTTGTAAGGAATTTCAGATCATTCCTACAGTAATTCTGGAGATGTCAGAAAAGTATGTGGAAGGAACAATGCTCAATATTTTTTTTCGAATGATTACACAAAATTTAACTAGAGGGTTATTTTATATATAGGGAAAGATACAGAGTTATTTCTTCGATATAGCATGTCTGGCTGTCAACAGCCGAGAGGGTTCAGTACTCACTTTACAAAGGCTACAAAGTTTGTACACAGGTATAGCAACTTAACATCATCATGGACATCGAACCCGGGTTGGGTTCGATGTCCATGATGATGTTCATTTATTTAATCTATACTAAAATTATAAGTGCGAATGTTTGGATGGATAGATGTCTGTTACTCAATCACGCCAAAACTACTGAACTTATTTTGATAAAATTTGGAAACCTACATGACATACAATGTTACCTTAAATATAGATATGAATAATACAATAGTTTTACTATTAATATATATCGACATTTAAAGGTTAACACATCATTGATTAAAATTATTACAAAGTAAATAAAACAAAGATAAAATTGTTCTGAATAACAATATTCAACTTTAACTTGACACTAAGTAACACAAAAAAAAACATAAAACTTATTGAAGTCTACTGTAAGGGATTAAAAAATAATAATAAAGAGGTATAAATAACCGCGGGTCATATTTAGTATTAACATAAAAAAACATTATAAATATACAAATACATCGAAGGAAGATACAAGCATCCGTTCTCAAACTCGCATGAGATACCGAATCAAGAATATTTTATTTCCGGCTGTCTATTCAAGATCTGTTTGAATAGTTATTTAAGGATCTGAAAAATGTAAATTTGAAATTCAATAATTCAAGGTATTTTTATTTAATAAATAAATCCTAACACTGAACTTCTAATTAAAATGTTTCTTCTAACTATTTAGGTACTTACATAATACCGTAATTCGAACTAAATAAAATAGAGACACTGTATTGTGTATATTTTTTAAACTAAAAGTTTTTTACGTTTTGATTTTCGCAGTCTCGTTTAACCGATACGTAGGTATGTATTGTTTCTAATCACAGAGAGTCCATGGCCATCAGCAATCTTTTTATATAAAACTAGTTACTTTATTACTTTTAAACAATATCTTGATGTATCAAATGATAATGTGTATTATTATTTTCTCACAAATATATTCATAACTAATTAAAATGTATGCATAACTTACATATTTATTGAAAGCTGGTTAATTAAATGTCACGAATATACGGCTGCGTTCATTCAGTTAGCTTGTTAGAGAAATTATTTTAGAATCTTTATCTCTTTACGATAAGAGTTCTTATCTGTCTTTAATTGTTGCAACTCATTTTAAACATTTCATATGAATTATAATATTATCTTTATTTGATAGAATATTATATATTCGGTATTTCTATTTTTATAGGAATAAACCAGGAACTGATTTCGGCTTTGGAACTAAATTATAATACCTACGAGAAAACAAGTAAACTATTTTTAATGAAAATTAGTTAACTTATATCTGAGCTTACAAATATTTTGGTGTTCTGGAGTTTTTTTTTTTATGATATAGATCTTTTTTAAGTTCGAAGCTGAGGTCTGCGTCTTTTATAATTTGTTAGCGACTTCATCAGCTTCGAACTTTAACTTTACTTTAAAAAATATAATAAACCGTAACTATGTTCACGCCAGAATGAATTACTTTGAACTTACTCAAAACAAGCATTTATAAAATACAAAATTATAGCCGAAATAAAAATTGTTGCTGAACTTTTCTTTACTATTTATTCTATACGTTATCATAATTATTACCGTACAAAAGTTTACGATCTATTGGTCATCTAACAGTCTATTCAAAATATGTGTGGCTCAATGATATATTTAATCCGCATTTCCCTTTTAATATAGTGAAAATAGTTAGGGAGTACTCTTTCTGGCTATAAATACTGTTACAATAAAAAATAAAAAATATTACATTTGAATTTAGAATCTGTAATGTTTATATGATTGTTCTTTGTGTTTTCTCATTTTGGCGCCAATACATTGTACAATATTTTTCGATATTAAAATGGGGTGGGGTGATAAAGAGAACAGAATCGCTGTAATTGCATTACACAAAATACGTATGGACCCAAATGCAATTTTTGAAACTCTCCATACACTTGGTATTAAATATTTGTGTACCAGGCAATTAATAGGTATAATGAGACTTTCTCTGTTTGTGACAGAGAAAGATCTGGCCGTCCACGTCGTGTTCGTACGAAAAATGTGGTAAAAGTAGTAAGGGAAATAATTCGAAGAAATCCTGCCCGAAGGCAAAAGATTTTATCTCGCGAAATGAAGATAGCTTCTAGAACCATGTCGCATATTTTAAGAGATGACTTAGTACTTGCAGTCTATAAGAGACGCACTGGTCATTTCTTAACTGATAAATTAAATATAGGGTATATAAAGATAGGTAATAGGGTGGTAAAATCGAAACAACTACTTTTATATTTGTGTATTAAACTAACACACCGTAAAAGTAATAAATGTTATTTGCAATTTTTTTTTTGTTACAATATGTATGGTAAGACTAATATGTCTCTTATTTCTGCTAAGCTGGGATTTTTGTAGAATTTAGCTCTATGCAATTAGCACATATTTATAATAAATTAAATGAAATTACAAATATTTACAACTTAAAAAATATTACTGTAAAGTCTTGCTGGTTATAAATAGTCGTAATGATTAATAACTCTTGAATGTAAAGAGACTGAAAGTCTACTACTATATACTTTAGAGCAAAATGTATGAGTAATGAGAGAGAGAGAGAGAGAGAGACAGACACATATTAGGTTACTTCATTTTTAGTTTAATTTCAAATGGTTATAATATATCTTGAATTTATGTTATTAATTAACTACCTTAATTGCAAAGAGTTATTTAATTTTAACTTATTTTGTCCATTAGCTAACTTGATTTCAAATGGTTATTTAATTGTAATTCATTTTGTTTTATTAATTACTTTCCTTTATCGCAAACTGTAATTTAGTTTTAATTCATTGTATTTGTTTCTGGAAGAGCTAGGCTTCCTGGCACGGGTATCTTTTTGACTACTAGGAGACCTCAACCTCGGTACGATCGTTTACAATAATTGTGATTGAAATCTAATAAATTATTATTATTATCTACTCTATATATTATACTATACTCTTTATATTACACCAATCTGAATGACCCTTGTTTCTTTGCACAAGTTTTGTGATAGACATGGGTCATGAATCATAAGGTCGTATCATCCGATATAATGTCGTGGGATAGACAGCAAGACTTAAAAACTTTGGAAAGACCTTTTACATGAGATCATACAGTAGAGGTTTAGGAAATTGAATTTCAAGATTTTACCTATCTAGAGAATCTTAGTCTCTTATCATGTTTAATTAGTTATCACATATAGTTAAACTATACATTTCAATTACGAAACCACAATAATTATCAAGTTAATTAATGAAATTCAATCACAGCTCCTGTCAATTAAGTGTGGTATAGACTTACATAATTGGTTCTGTCGATATTGAACAATAGACGCATTAAATATCAGGTATAAACTTATTTTATTACCTATAGAACAGGATTCCTATATCTTACTTATTAGTTTAAAATCATATTTGTCAATCAAACACCTCTGTATTAAATTCTAGTAAAATAATCATTTATCGTTTATTATATACGTTTCGATTTTAAAGTATGGTACTAAAACCAGATATGCCTTCAAGAGTTTATGGAATATGCCCATAAAAAGTTCATCGCCTCATTTGGGTCCTCAGTCGTTGTTTAGTAACCTTAAATATTTCAACGTATAACAATTTAAAGTATTGTAGTAAATCCATGGAGTCTTGGTAAAAAAAAAACAATTTTGATGCAAGGGGAAACTTGTGGGGGACGAACCCTCTTTCCCGCGGCATTATTAGGGTCTTGCAAACTACAGATACTATTTGGCATTGCTTAGAGAACAAAGGGGAGCTTGTGAAATGAAAACTGTTCATGTGAAAATACTTTCATTGCTTTTTTGCGCGGCGCCACAAGCAATTCATATATTGTGGTGTTTCTTAGATTCGATTGTGTTCGTTTAGGGTGCATGGAATGTTATTTTATACGCACTGTGGCAGACACAGGAAATATAATAAAGCAGTTCATAGATATTCTCATATTCTTATATATAATTTATGTAAGTGCTCTGCAATATATACTTATATATTTATTAAGATAGGTAAATCGGTAATTACAAAAGAAATTTAATTAATTTTCTCCCTAATATTTTATGCGGATAACGAAATAGTTTAAATTTAAGTTAAGAAAGAATTTACCTCTTTTTACTTTAATTGGCAGGATAACAGAAATGAGATGTAGAAATATGTTTACCTGAATTCTTTATGGAGGTACCACATTTAAATACAAAATACTTATATACCTATAGTCCGGATTGCAATGGAACATTCAAAATAAATATTCATGATTGTCATTATACAATGATAATAAAATATCGTAGGCTGAATAACATTTTCCCTATTAGTCGTATTGTAAATACTGAAGACGATATGCGGATGTGTGACGAGTAAACTAGTCTAATATTATAAATCCTTCTATTTGACTAATATTAACAAATTGTATTATGTAGTACCACTGTGAACAGGCGCTTACAGTGAATTCAAAATAGTAGTAAAAGTAAACGTATGTAATTGTGATTGACCTTGACTGTGAATACCACCGGGTTGGTTGTTTACTCAGACACAGCGAGTTTCTTTTTAAGGAATAGTCCTGATGTTTTGTATTGACCGGTAAAATACTAAAAACTAACCACCTGCGAAAACTTGACAGTTCGGTAGATGCTTTGCTTGTAGGTTTATTTTTATTTGTAAACGCTAACTTAATATTGTCGGAATGTTATTGAGATACACATATACCTACATACATGTTTATAAAATATATAGGTATATATATTTCTCGGACATAACAGAAGCGTAATAATATTAGACCATGAGTACCATGAGTAGATTTTGTTTTAATGACTATAACAACAAATAATATGTGTGCAAAAGTTTTAAGCTACTAAAATTATGCCAACAAATTTAAATGGAGCTGGTTCGAGTTTTCAATATTTAAAATGATACGTGAACACGTTTCATCTTAATGCAAATGTCAGAACTTCCCTTAAATGATAACATTTGATGTGCTATTTGGGGTGGGGTACGAAATTTAAGAGCAGTTGCATAAATTTGGCCAATTTTACACGGCCTATCGGGAGGGGACAACTGTTGGACTTCGAGAGCGATGCATGCTGGAGGCGAGGAGTGCCTTATCCCTCACAATAACTGTAATTGCACAACCGTCTCACCCTATTACAAAAGATAACTATTAAGCATTTATTAAGATCAGTAACCAGCAAAGGGATACTCATAATTTAATTGCAACAAAAATGTCATTGCGAGATGAGAAAGCTGCTTCATTATCTAGATGTAAGAAGGGTGTAAGTTCAATAACATAAATTGGAATGTTATAGAACTTAGGTATTTTGTGCAATGTAACGCTATATATGAGTAATGTCATAATTAATTTATCTAAGCTTTTACCTTCTTAGCTTATGCTTCTAATGTTGGACAGGTAAACAAAACGAAGTTATAAATTACAATAGTTTTTTATCCCTACTTCCGATTCTGCGAGTATCATTCAGTTTACACTTAGGTCTACAATTTTGCATAAGCGGAAACGTTGAAATGTAATGACATTTATAAATAGCGAGGTGCAAGTTTGTTGGTTTGTTTGTTTAAATTGTTTTTTGTACACAATAATTGACCCTGTGCAATTACAATATAAGGTAAAAAAAACAATTATTAAAATTTTATAAAGGCGAACTTATCTCTTGAAAAGATCTCGTCCAGTCAACCCTTGAATTCTTACAAAAACTAAAGAAAAACAAAAAAAAAAAACAAACTAAAAATATTACAATATTACAAAATGTAATCATGCGTACCTACATGCATAATGTCATGAAAATTAATTTAAAAAATAATACCAAGTTGTAAAAAAATTAAACGGTGTTGATACCACAGTACACACTCATAAAACCTGTGCAGGTTGTGCTTAAATGACTTTAAGGAGGGCGATATTTGGATGTCAGTAGGCAGATTCCAGTCTTACTGCAAGACGACGACTTAGCAAAGGAGTGTGGGTTGCAGGTTTCTAACGAAAGTCTCTAATTAGCGATCGGTCCGTCGATTATGCAGTGTAATAATAATATCACAGGACAAAATACATAAATTGAAGTTACCCCGAAATCAGCAATTTATACACGATATACACGATACAAATACATAGACATAAATATTACGAATATATTTAATAAACGACCAAACCTAGAAATACATAAAACGTCTGGCCCGACTGCAAATCATAAAATTTATTTACCGCATTAACCTAATAAAAGCTTTATACTGAAAAACTCAACCCCTGTTAGGCCGCGACTGTCAGTGCTCAGCAGATGCGCGAGCTATTGTTTTCGAGCAGCTATGAGCACGTACAGTCAACGCGCACTAAGACAACTGTATTTAGATAAAAAAAAAAATAAATAAAAATAAAAACCCAGAAATACAGCATCTATGCTCTTCACATACTTGTCAACATCAATCAAGCATCAATCATATTTTGTGGTAACCGATTGATTCGATACCATCCCTGTTTTAATCTGCTGAACTGTCAAATAGTAGAGTGTTATTAAATTATTCGGACTGTGTTATCGGATTGGCATCCATTTCAATATAGTCTGAAAAGCTCTCGGGCATGTGGTCTTTGATAATCGCATTGTGAAATATTTATATATATATATATATATCGAAAATATTAACACATCGACGTATGTAATAGGGAATTCAGCATTCAGAAGAATTCTGTTATTTTAATTTTAAAAATATATATAATATGTTGGGATTATATTTTATTGGGAACAAAGTCATATTTACGAAAATATTAAATCATACTTTCTAATTTGATTTCTTATTTTACATTACTTGCTAAGAAAATAAATATAAAAATAAATTAATTAACTGTATATCATCTGTAATTAAAAAAACAAATTTGAAACAAAGTCATATTTACGAAAATATTAAATCATACTTTCTTATTTGATTTCTTATTTTACATTATTTGCTAAGAAAATAAATATAAAAATAAATTAATTAACTACATATCATCTGTAATTAAAAAAAATATTTTGGAACAAAGTCATATTTACGAAAATATTAAATCATACTTTCTAATTTGATTTCTTATTTTACATTATTTTTATTGATAATATTCGTGCAGGTGCCGTCGCCGTTTACATTTATACATTAACTAGGTATGAAGTAAACATTTGTACGCTAATTGGTATTTTTTTTTTTTTTTTTTTTTTTTTTTTTTTTTTGTCTGTCTATGCTGTTAGCCCTGTTGGCTATTACAGCGTCACCGGGGGAATGGGTGGGTCAGGAGACCCACCCTTAAAAAGGGGGGGCCAGATGGGCCCCCATGGGGAACGACGTCCCGAGGGCGTCTCAGATTGAGACACGGACCTCGGCTCGGGGCGTCGTTAGTCAGGAGGGAAGCTAAGGAAATTTGGACACTAGCGTCCTCCGACGGCAGAACGCCGGAGCAACGGAGCACTTACTCAGTTGGGACCTCGTCTATACCGGTACAGACGGTGTGTGTCTGTGTGTTGTGTGGTGTCAATTATGCCTACGCGTACACGTTATTACCTACTGTGAACGCGTCGTCGGGGTCAACGAGTACCGACTTGGGTCTTCTTTTTCTGACTAAAGTAGTCTTACGTGGTCTATACTCTGCGGCGTCAGCCACCAGTGGGTTCGGGTGTCGCTCAGCACGTTCAAAGTACTTTTGGGAAAGCCCCTTGAAGTACTGAGCGATGGTCGGAAGGTTCAAGTCTCTATGGAGATCGATGTTGCGTACGAACCACGGCGCCCCGGTTGCAATCCGTGTAAACCTGTTCTGAATCACCTGAAGGGGTTTCAGATTAGCGTGCGCAAAAGCGGGACTCGCATAGGACATGACGGAACGTATGCAAGCTTTGTAAAGTGTCACCTTATTGCGAAGGGACATTTTACTCCGCTTGCCTAACAGCGGATATAAACGACCTAATATGTAGGCCGCTCTGCTACGAACGGTCCTAATATGCGCAGTGAAAACTAACTTTCTATCTAACGTTACTCCTAGGTATTTTGCCTCGTCTTTCCAAGGTATCGGTTTATCAAAGAGTTTGATTCGCGGGAGGATCCTTGGGGGGCCCCGTTCGAAGAGCACCGAAACGCTCTTCTCAGGGTTTACCTCGATCCGCCATTTCCGCAGCCAACTCTCAAGGGAGTCGACTGCGGATTGGAGACGTTGGTATATCTCCCAGTGATCCTTAGAGGACGTGTAAAGCGCGGTATCGTCCGCGTACATGGCAAGGTGCACTTTAGATCGCGGTCTAGGAATATCGCTAGCGTAGATGGAATAGAGGATGGGCGAGAGAACTGAACCCTGGGGAACACCCGCCCTGATGGGGCGGGGGGTTGACAAGACGCCTTCCACTCTGTAGCGAAAGGAGCGATTCGTCAGGTAGTCCCGTATGATGAGTACGAGTCTGTCCGACACCTTGAACTGGTATAACTTGTACACCAGTCCATTGTGCCAGACCCTGTCGAACGCCTTAGCTACATCGAGGAAGAGCGCTCCTGTCCTATGCTTCTTGGCCCTCACAGTGGCCCCTATCAGTATGTGCTCCGTGAGGCGTTGCACCTGATGGGAACATGAATGGTTGGCTCTAAAGCCGAACTGCTCATTTGGGATGATTTTGAGTCTCTCGACTTCCGATCTAAGTCTACAGAGGATGATTCTCTCATATACTTTCCCTAAGGAACTAAGAAGACTAATGGGACGGTAACTACTAGGCAGATGCCGGGGTTTGCCCGGCTTATGGAACCCTATCACTATGGCCTCTTTCCACTGGGCCGGAAACGAGCAACCGGCCAGTAGAGCGTTAAAAATGGTAACCAATAGGTAAATTAAAGGAGGCGGAAGAAGCTTTATCACTTTGTTAGTGATCCTATCGGGACCTGGCGATTTCTTGACGTGAAGCGCCCTAACTATGGACGTCACCTCGTCTAGGTTCGTTTCCTCGATTGGCGGACCGGCCGGTGGCTGAGAACACATTATATTGACCGATTTGTCGACTATTTCGACATGATCGCGATCAACGGATTGAGCAGACAGACGGCACTGGCTCTCTAGACTGTCGGCTAAGCACTCAGCTTTGTCAGAGTCGTCAAACGCGATGGCGGAGTTAGGTCCAACCAAGGGAGGCATATCTGAGACAGTGTCCGCCTTCAACGCTCTCTGCAACCGCCAGAATGCCTGGTGTGTTGGAGAGAGCGTCGCAAGCGTCCTATCCCAGCCGCTATCTCTGAAGTCGTCGAGAGCTTGTCTCGACTCCCTCTGAAGACGGCGCAGCCTCCGTCGGTTGTCATCTGTCGGGTATCGGTCATGGGCTCTAATCGCGGCGTTTTTACGGGTGATGAGGAGTCTAATGTCCGGAGGGAGTGCTCGGTAACCCTCGAAGTTCACTCGGACCTCCCTCGAGGACTTTCCTATGCTGTCTACCAAATGTTCTGTGAAGTTAGTCGCGGCTGAGACAGCGTCCTCGACCGATGTAAGCTGGTCAGGAATTTTGTCGAGGTGCGCTGGTACGGGGGAATGGAGTTGCTCTCGAAGCTTCGTCCAGTTAATAATTGTTTTGGTCGCGGGTTCCCTAAGGGGAGGAAGTCCTAGCTGAAATAGGACCGGTCGATGGTCAGAGTCTAGCTCGGATAGCGTCTCGATAGAACGTAACTGGAGTGTCACGCCCTTCAAGAGTACTATGTCGAGCACGTCGGGTCTGTCATGTCGGAAGTCTGTGTCGCAGTATCGCGTGGGACTCAAAGGCGCGGTGATCTCGAAGTCGAGACCAGCCTTGTAACTTAGCCTATCAAGGAGATTTCCTCTACTGTTTGCGACAGTAGAGTTCCAGCGGGGATGTTTGCAATTTAGGTCGCCGGCCAGAATGGTTGCGTTACCTAATTGGAGTAAGGACTTAAGGTCCCTCTCAACTAAGGCTTTATTGGGAGAAAGATAGACGGATGCTAGTACGATCGACTGATGGCCGGTCATACCCACCTGACATAATGACGCTTCTACGTTGACTAGTTGGGGCGGATCGAGCGGAGTGCAATGAAGAGACCTTCTGTAGTAGATGATGGTTCCCCCCTTCGCGGTTGCCCTATCGTTCCTAACGAGACGGTAATTTGCGATGCGCGGATCACGATTACACGGCTTCAGAAAGGTCTCTTGTACTAACAGGACGTCTATCTGGTGCGTGACCACGAAGTCGCGCACTAGATCTATCTGCTTAAGTAGCCCGTTCGCGTTGAATGTAGCGACAGTCAGAGAGCGAGGTTTTACCCTTCCACGCGATGTCATCATGTTGACATCGTGTGTTCGTATATCGATTTGATTAGGACGGCGTGCTTGAGGAGCACTTCCATCCTCGCGGGAGGGTTCCGCGCGGAATCCCTCATTTCATTTGAAAAGACTAGGAGCTCTTCGATGTCTATTACACCGAAGAGGCTCGTGACGCACGCGAGCGAACTCGCAACTCCGTCGGTGGAGTTACGAACCGGCGGCGGCGGCAACGACTGGGGGACGGGCTGTGGGATAATCCTCGGAGGCTTCACCCAAGCGTTCGCGATCGCGTTCGCGGGTGCCTGAGGGGCCTGGGATGCCTGAGGGGCCGCGGGCCTCCCAGGGGCTAGAGGAGCCCATGGAGGCTGTGCGAACCGAGGAGGATGCCTTGCCGGCTGTGTCCTGCGCGGCGCTTTGGGGCACCCGCGATAATTCGCAGGATGGCCCTTCTGTCCGCACAGGACGCAGCTGGGAGGATCCTCAGGGACCGGTCCCTTCCGCGAGCAGTCGGCTGTCGCGTGGTCGTCCAGGCACTTGACGCACCTTGGACGCGCGTGACAAAAACGTTGGGAATGCCCATAGAGCTGGCAGCGATGACACTGACCAGGAAAACCTCGACCACGTGGAGGTTCGACCCTAAGGCCGGAGAGTTGGCAGACTGCCTTAACGTTAAAAATTTGCTTTCCTTCCGGGGAAAGCTCGAGATGGACGAGAACAAGATCGAACGGTACCCTAGTGGTCGCTCGGTACATGCGGTGCACCGAGATGACGGGGAAGGATTGGGACTTAAGGTCCTCGAAAATCCGCTCAGTAGTGAGCTCCACGGGGAGCCCTCGGATGACCACCGTTAAGCGGCGTTCATCCTCTAGCGCGTAGGTGTGGTATCCGTAACCACGTTCGCGGAGGAGACGAGTCAGACCACGGTGGTCCGACGAAGACGCGGTTTGAACGCGGATACCGTCGGCGGTATTTCGGGCGGACGTGAAATGGAGCTTGTGCTCCGTCATAAGTGCGGACAGAGTGTCCCACTTAGACTTGTCCCTTATGTAAAGCGGCGGCGGCGCGGGGGACTTCCGTGGCGCTGAAGGCGCAGGCGCTGAAGGTGCCTCCGCGGGCGCTGAAGGCGCGGACGACGGCGACGCGGACGCGGGCGCTTCGGGCGCGATCGGCGCGCGTTCGCGAGTCGGGCCCGGGCCCGAAGAACGGTCGGGCGACGCGGGTTCGCTACTAGCGGGTTTTGAGGCCCGTTTTCGCGGGACGTTCGAGGAGAGCGCTTTCGTCGCCTTCCTCTTGGCCGATTTGGTCTGCACGGTCGTGAAACCGTCGTCCTCGTCAGCGTCCGAGGTAGGGGACGAACTCCCCGACTCGGAATCCGAGGCCGTCTGCTCCGTAGGAGTGGCGGCCTCGACCTCCATGTCGGAGGTGCTCTCAGTCACGATCGCGGCGCGCGAGGTCGAGGGCGGGTTCGGGTTCCGCCGCGGATTTGGGGTCCATGGTGGAGTCCGGAGATATGAGCCGTCCTCCCTGCGTGAGCAGGGAGGCGAGTGCCTAACGTGAACCCTATCGAATCTCTGTCAGTAGGTGACAGAGGTGTGCCTAATACCCTAACGACTGTGTACTTACACGACGCAGGGTATTACGACGAAGTCTTTGAATTGCGTTTCGTACCCTAACTAGGGCGACGTCGGACTTGTTGGACCCCTATGCAGACTCGCCGGCCCGCAGGTGTGCTTGCGGCGATGACTCACACACAAACACAATCACACCGCTGGCTTGCACACAATGGAGGTCGTTATCTTGACTGGCGCAGGTGTACGAACGGTCGATGCAGGTGGTCGGTGCAGGTGGCTGGGCGGTCAGCGTGACGGCCCAGGTAGGTGGCGCGGATAGGCGGAGCAGGTAAGAGGGACATGTGTCCCGGTCGACTGCTCAACGGTGAATGGGGGCTAATTGGTAATGATTTGACCAACATTAGGGAATTGTACCTACAACGTATTCATCAATTTGGTGACATTTGTTCAGTTGTTTGTGAAGTAGGTAACGATATTGAAACATTTCTCTTTTTGTACATTTTATATTCCCCAAATCATAAAATTTATGATACATATTACATTATTTATTCATCGATCGTTGTTTGCTTATACTGTGGAAGGTTCTAGATTATTTAAGCAAAGTAATCATAAACATCCGCTTGCATTAAGTGGTGATTTCATCATTAACTTCAATGATAAAAATAATTTGAATCACATCCTCTTTCATCTGAAACATTTAATTTACGTATTAATAATGATCCAGCTCAATACGAAAGAAAATATTGTACTACAATTAATGCTGTTATTTCGAGATTTTTGGACATACATAATTAAATAAAGAGAGGGTTGTTTGGTTAAAATATTACAAATATTTGTTTCTATGTTTTAATAGATAACTAAGTTTAGACTGTGTTGACAGTGTAGGTGATGATTTAATTTATAATTGCCGGCATTACAATATACAGGGTTATTTCTAATTAATTGGCCACCTCTTGCAGTTAGCCTCTCTATATCAATCCCAACAACATTTGTTCTACGACTTTTTAAAATATATAGTTTTTAAAATTTAAGTTTACCCATACAGAATTTATTTGTTGCCTCTGAATTGACATTAACTCTGAGCGTAGGTATAGCGCCGGGGCGTTGACCTTTTAAGTACTTAAAATTTAATAAAAAATAACCCCGTATAACATAAATCCATAGTTCTAAATTTTTGCAAGCATTTATTGTTATGGAAAAAAATATATATTAAGTATATACAATTTGGATACAAGTTTAAATCAATTTTATGCACCCGTGCTCGCTCAATCTCCAGTTAGTTTTTATTAATTGAAATGTAGGTAAGTATTTTAAGGAAGCAATGCAGTTCAATAATTAATCACCGCCACAGAAAACCTATTAAATTACACCGTTTTATTTTAAATTAAAAATAAATAAACAATACTTTATATAATAAGAAACAATACGTTGCCATCAAACAACAATGTATTTAGAATTAGAAGGAAATAGATGGTTATAAATTCTTTTATGGTTTAGAGAAATAACCTTGAAACAAAACATATAGAGTAACATAAAATCAGCTTATTTGAGAAAATATGTTTTTGTTACACAGATACAATATATCGTGATATTATTTTCCTATTAAATTCTTGTGATTTTATAATCTAAATCAAATTACTTCGTTAACTCTTTCCGTTACCAGATGGTTAGGGAATCCATATCAGATGTTTTTATGATAACAAATAAATGTGTCGATTCAGCTCTTAAGGTATAAATTCTTAAACATTTATTTGGAATCGCATTACGATTATTAAATTATTTAAATCTGAAATTTCAAGAGTTCAAATAAAAATGTCAAATTTTATTGTAAAAACCGACCAAGTGTGAGTTGGACTCGAATCGTCTACCTGTAGCCGTTGCCTGAGGTCAAATATTTATTTTATACTGTTTTTAGTATTTGTTGTTACAGCGGCAAAAAAAGTACATCATCTGTGAAAAATTTAAATGTCTAGCTGTTATGGTTCACAGGTTCATGATTCACGGTCTTAGTAAGTAGGTAGGCTTTTACCCTTTTGGTACGGACCCGTCAAAATTGATCTAAAAATTTAACAGTTTATATTTAAAATTTGTTAATTTTATTTCACTGTATAACAATAAAAAATAAATTAAAAATTTTAATACTATACAAAAACAAAAAATATACAAAAAACCTCTACAAAGATTAAAAAGAATATTATTATGTACGAGGTGGTATGAAAAGTTTCCGACCTAACAATGATACAAGACATTTTTTCTTAATATTTATTTTTATTTTTCAACATAGTCTTGTTACTCTATACACTTCTCCCAGCGATGCTCCCATCTCTGAAACCCGTCCAAATAGTACTCGGTATTTTTCTCTACAAACTTCATTCACGAAGGTGATTGCATCTTTATTTGACGAAAATCTTTGTCCTCCGAGCGCAAATTTTAGATGAGGAAAAAAAAGAAATCGCTTTGGGCTAGATCTGGTGACTAAGCTGAATGATCAAGCCTTGGTGAAACAGGATTTTCTTTTTCTGTAAATGTGGCCGTTTTTTCGCAAGTTCTGCCTTCAGCTTGTCAAGTTATGATGCATAGTATGCTCCTCTAATGGTTTTTCCTTTCTGAAGATAATCGATTCAAATAATTCCATTACTATCCCAAAAAAATATCGCCTTCACTTCCCCAGACGAAAAAACAGTTTTAGCTTTTTTTGGAGCCAGTTCCCCTTTTGCAGTCCACTGTTTGGACTGTATTTTTGTTTCGGGCGTATAATGGTGTATCCAAGTTTCATCTACAGTAAATAATCGGCGCCAGAACTCGGAACTGCGCCAAAAGAGCGTTGGAAATGTTCCTTCGAACACGTTTTTGGTCTAACGTGAGCAAACGCGGCACCCAACACGCGGACAGCTTTCTCATGCCTAAACATTGATTTAATGTGACAAACACGTTCTATCGACATGTTCATAACCTCTGCTATCTCTCTCACTTTAATTGGCGGTCGTCTAGCACCATTTGGTGAACTTTGGCGATGTTTTCGTCGGTATTTGCAGTTTTTGGACGTCCCAAACGTTCATCGTCTCCCAAGCTCTTACGACCAGTAGCGGATTTAGGCCTAGGCCCGTGAGGCCCGGGCCTAGGGCGGCAAATTTTGAGGGGCGCCAAAATTTTTAAGATGACTAAAATTTAAAATCGGTTGGGTTTTCTGTAAACTGCAAGACCAAATTTTAAAGTTTATTTTATTGCGCTCTTACTATCGAAACATAGTACCATTTTGAGGGTAGAATTTCTATGTTAAAATAATAAATCAGGCAAGTCCTAAAATTTGAAATATCTAACAAAAAGATTTAAAAGAATTACATTACAAGCAATTTATTATTAAATCTATATTGAATTGTTATGTAAAAAAATAAATGTTTAATTTATACCTAAATTAGATTTCTTATTATTTTAATTATTTTACATATATGTACATACATGTTTATACATATATATATATATATATGTATAAACATATATATATATATATATATATATATATATATATATATATATATATATATACGTCCTCAAACCTAAATCCACTACTGCTTACGACCACGTTTAAATTCAACAGCCCAAAATTTCACTGTGGTATATGATGGTGCAGAGTGCCCATACACAGAATCCAACTCATCTTTTATTTGCGAAGACGTATTTTCAAAAACAAATATTTAATGACAGCCTCGATACTCGATTTTGTCTATTTTCACAAAAAACTCACATCAATTCACTCAAACGACTGTTACACAAAAACTACGCGTCCAAAATGGCTGAAACTTTCAATAGATAAACAACGAAATTCAGTAGCTTTTGTTTACGAGTGCTGCCATCTTCACGTTGAGGTCGGAAACTTTTCATACCACCTAGGTACTTATTGAAGTCGTTGCGGCGGGGAACCGTTGTACGGCCGTTGACGATGGGGTCTATTTTACGAAGTTAATCATTGAGGACTTACACTATACGATTCGATATCGTAATTTCTTTATTAGCCTTAGTAACATTCTTGCATTTTATTTTTTTCTTTTATCAAGCAGTCCCTCGACGCAACAACTTCAATAAGTAAATAATAATATTATTTTTATTTTTTTTAGAAGTCTTTTTGTATCGGGGGTTTTAAATTATTATTTTTTTAAGTTTTTTAAAGTTATGTTACTGGTTTCATTATTGTACTAAATATATATACTGTTACAAAAGATGAAGGGCGCCATATCGTCTCGGGCCTAGGGCCTCCTCAAACCTAAATCCACTACTGCTTACGACCACGTTTAAATTCAACAGCCCAAAATTTCACTGTGGTATATGATGGTGCAGAGTGCCCATACACAGAATCCAACTCATCTTTTATTTGCGAAGACGTATTTTCAAAAACAAATATTTAATGACAGCCTCGATACTCGATTTTGTCTATTTTCACAAAAAACTCACATCAATTCACTCAAACGACTGTTACACAAAAACTACGCGTCCAAAATGGCTGAAACTTTCAATAGATAAACAACGAAATTCAGTAGCTTTTGTTTACGAGTGCTGCCATCTTCACGTTGAGGTCGGAAACTTTTCATACCACCTAGGTACTTATTGAAGTCGTTGCGGCGGGGAACCGTTGTACGGCCGTTGACGATGGGGTCTATTTTACGAAGTTAATCATTGAGGACTTACACTATACGATTCGATATCGTAATTTCTTTATTAGCCTTAGTAACATTCTTGCATTTTATTTTTTTCTTTTATCAAGCAGTCCCTCGACGCAACAACTTCAATAAGTAAATAATAATATTATTTTTATTTTTTTTAGAAGTCTTTTTGTATCGGGGGTTTTAAATTATTATTTTTTTAAGTTTTTTAAAGTTATGTTACTGGTTTCATTATTGTACTAAATGAACCTACGGACACACAAATTTTCAGTTGTTTGTATATTTATATCAATCTATTCTAATATTATAAAGAGGAAAGATTTGTTTGAATTGTATAGGTTCCGAAACTACTGACCGATTTAAAAAAATCTTTTACCATAGAATCGTGCATTATCCCTGATGAACATAGACTATATTTTATCGTCATCATCATCATCACTACTGTTATAAAGAGGAAAGATTTGATTGTTTTTTTTTGTTTGTTTGAATTTAATAGGCACCGAAAACACTAGACTGATTTAAAAAAAAAATACCTTTAGAATCCTACATTATCCCTCTGATGAATATACTCTATATTTAATACCAGGCTATGTTTATTACATTGTCGAAATTGTTCGCAGATCCTTATTTTTAACCCCCGCCTAAAAAGAGAGGTTTCATAAGTTTGACCTGTCGATTTGTATATCTGTCTGTGCCAATGTAGCGGCCAAACGCCTGGACGTACGTACAGCGGGCTCCCGACGCATGCTTTCAATAAGTACATAATAATATTGTCTATTGTTTTTAGAAATGCTTTTGTAACGAGGGTTTTTTGAATTTTAATTTAATACTATTCTCTCTCAAAGTATATGTATAAATTATTAACTCTGGTGATTTTAACGAGGATAATGAATTAATTTTACCCAGTCATTCTACTGTCAATTGTCTTTTACAATTTTTAATGTTCCAATAGGATCTGAACACCTAAAGTAAGTCAAAATCGAGTTCAAAAATGAAACAAGATAAGTTCAAAAATGAAACATGATAGGGTAAACAGACAGTCGTTGGACACTGGATAGTTATTGGACAGTCCCTATTAATTTTCAAAAAATAAGAAAACAGCAAGCAAAGAGTGACATCTATAGTTATTGATAAAATCTATGAATACTTAGCATTGTTTTAGTTTATATGTTTTATAAGAGATGACAGTAACAAAGTGTCAAAATAATAATTCCCTAGCGGCGATCACGGAAACGGACAATTGTCTTAAATCATTATTTTTTTTATAAGGTTGAGTCAAGTGTTTTGTTACGATATTGATTTAGTGGAGAATGTTATTGTTTTGGCTATTTGGAGATTAGTAAGATATGATATAATTAACATAATTAAATGATTTTTAACTTATAAATATTATATTTTGAATTTATTTTAACCCGTCCGGTGATTGTACGCCACAATTTAAAAAAAGACTATTATTGGACAATGTCCAATAACTATATTTTTTCAAAAATTTGAGTTTCTACGTTTTTTTTACTTTAATTTTATGGCATTTAAATTCGTTATAATTATAATTTCAAATTCAAATATCACGGACAATTTTGTCAGTTATTGGACAGCGTTTAATAACTGTAACTTACTGTGTCCAATAATTGTTTGCTTACAATTTGGAGTCTCAAAAATAGAAAGAAGAAAAATTATGACCCAGACAATATGAATTTAACACTCAAATAAATACGAGAAACTAAAAACCCAAAGATAAGAGAAATTGCTAGAAAATATGATATTCAAAAAAACGACTCTGCATTTTAAATAAAAAAATTCTGCTCATAGGACTTCCTTTACACTCCAAACCAGTTTTAACAAAAGATGAAAAATATATCTTGAAACTTTGGATTAAAAGGTTATTGAAGAAGGACTTTCCTTTAAAAAATTAAAATTTGCAATGTAGTTTATCCAAATTTATCGAGGAAAATTCGCGGCCAATTCATGTGCCACCAGGAACATCTGCCATCTTTGTTACAGTGCAGTGAACAATAATGATGATGATTTAAAGAATGTGCTAACGATCCAGCTAATAATACCGTCGAACACTAAAAGGCAAAAATGCTGTTTGATATGTACCAAAAATGAGAATTCAAAAAAATCTAATGTGTATCTAGCTATTTTCCTAACTATTTTAATTTCTTTGATGACCAAAAAGTTTAAAATAACACCTTCAAGTTGTTATCTTTCTAAAGTTTTACTTTAGCTATATTTTTTTTCTTAAATTTTCATGATATCCAATAATTAAGACTGAGTAAAGTTTAGTAATGAATCATTTGCATACTATTTAGTTTTAGGTGGTAATGAATATTTTATTATTTAGAAAAAAAATAAAAAGAATTTAACTATTAATAGTAAACAAAATGTTCTTATAATGTTTTATTACATGTTTATCTATTATTTCGTTATATTCAAAGGCTGTCCAATAATTGTTACCAACTGTCTAATAATTATAAATTTTGTCCAATGACTGTGTTTTTTGTTCATATTTTTTAATATACTGATATTTTACAATTATTCACAAATGTTAAGATTTTTAAATTATTTTTATGGTAGCTCATTTAATCTAGTTTCAAAATATCTATACAGTTTCTAAGATAGTGAAATAGTCGAAGGAAAAATTCTTCAAAGTATATTATTTGCTTAACTGTCCAATGACTGTCTGTTTAACCTAATCCTTAATATGGCACACAGCGCTTCACTCTTTTTTCCGCAATACTTTTATTATATTTTGCCCGTTATTCCAAATACGATACGATATTTTTGCTTTTTAGTTCGATTCATTTTTAAAGCGTGTTTTTTAGTTTTTTTAACTATATTTATTTAATTTCACAGGTAGGTACAGTATACTGTTCCCTGTAGGTACGTTTCTATTTCGTTTGAAATAAAGTTTATGTAAAACTAAAGACAATATTGACTGTATATAATTTTGTCTCATTATAATATCAAGTTCGTAAAACGTAGTACTCACAAGACTTGCGTTAAGGGCACCAAAGTTCAAGTCAAAAAATTGCAACGTTGAACTACTTTGCTACTCAACGGTTTGCTAATACAGTGACGAGACAAGACATTAGACAACGGAAAAACCATCCATCTCTTTCTATTGTCGTTGTCTCTCTTACTCACAGCGTCTGCGGCGCCGATTGGCGGGCTGCATGGCTTGACTGCATTCAATTTGGTGAGGAATCCAGTCTTGTGCTAACCGTCACTAGGTTGTGTTAGTAAATGTATACAGTATAAAGTTTACCGTTTTTGTATTTGTTACTTACAAACATGTTTTTGGATTTTCATTTTAGTCTGTTTCTAGGATGTAAGCATTAATTATTCACAAGGGTGAATAAACATTTTAATGTGTCGGCAACATTCCTTACGTGCGTGAAGTGTGGTTGTTAAGTCGGTGTTAAGTATTTGTTATAATTGAAAAATGCAATACTTAGAGATTTATAATCAGTGAAAAAACAGATTAGAAAGTTTTTGCTGCGTCAATATGGGGATCTACTGGTGGCTTTCACCATTTACTTTGCTGCTGATTTGTATAGGTAAGCAAACTTAAGTTGCCTACTTACTTTCTGAATTCTGACTCACCCCTGCCCCCCGCTACAACCGCCCGAATCAACAACTGGCCATGGAAACTTGTTGAATGTTGTGTATGTGTGTGTAAGCCATAGCGTATGTCTTGAGTTTTATTATTCTTTCTTTACTTTTTCTTTTGCCCGTATCATACAATTCTACATAGCAGAACTTTAGAAAAACGTCCCCAAGAATACGTATTTAGTTTTTTATTTATCTGATAATAATACTATGAGATATATAATTATGATATGTATGACAAATATAATTCAATACTTATTAGTTAAGTAATAGCTTATTACAACAACAATTATACAATAATAATTAATAAGTGGATGATTAAATACAATGAACTTCGAAAATTATTTTAATTGATGGTATGTGCCATTAAGTGAAATTACCAAACATAAAATAAATAGGCATCTTGAAATTTAAAGATTATAATGTTCTAATGACAACTTATAGGTAATTATTTTTATACTAAATTGAGACATTCATAAAGTTATCATTTTTAAATGTACGAATAGATACTCTTTGTATATATGTTATATGTTCATATTTTGTAAGTTTAGATGGTACATAAATAAATAATCTTAATTTGTAATATGTATTATAATTTTAAGTAAAACAGCCAAGTAAAACTATTTCTTTAAACATTTTATCACTTTCTTTTCTTCGATGAGGATGATCATACCCCTAAAAGAAAAGAGTCGCTCCACAGTGCCAGAGCTCGGCAAACAGATAACAAATATGTTTTTTAGAGTAAGTATTTAGTTCTTTAAAATCATATCTACAGTAAGTAGCTGGCGGTAAACGCCACTTGCAGGAATCACATGCAATTATAGAAATAAGAATCCTCCATGTAATAAAATTCGTCTTTTTCCATTTATTTCTTACATACCTTCAATATTGTTTAAAGCCGATTTTGGTTTTTCAGATCGATTCATTTTTCCTATTTCAGTCAGCGTAACGAATTTTACATAGGTATTTTGGTACCTACCCATTTCTTTTTAAAACACGGATGTGATACCCTCAGTATTAAAAAAAAATTAATTCCACCATTTGCTAAAAGTTCTATAAAACTACAATATTTTTTTTAATGTCTGTTTAGGTTTTCTTCAATAACATCAAGGAGACAGATGCAGTATTTATATATTTTCTGACCTAAGATATTTGGTGATACGTTGAATTCATACTAACTCTGGTGACATACAACCATATTAAATATCCTTTGTCCCTTTGCAGGCTTTGAATAGATTCTGATAACGGCTTTGAATAGTCTAGATATTTACTTGGGACTTTCCGGTTTTATAAATGCATTGATGATTTTAGTATTTTATAAATAAAAGATACGTATTTTGTATCTGTATTTCAGATACATACCTATTTGTTGGTATGTTAAATATATCACATCTCTGACCAAACATTCAAGTTGTACCTAAGACTTGTTATTACTTGCCAATATCTTGTTATACTTACATTTTGATGATTTTTTGTCTTCATAAATACACATTGCTCGCTGAAATAAATTATATCACAATTATAATAAATATATAATATATATAAATTTCGTAATCTCGCATAATGACTATTACCTATAGCGATTACGTGTTCTGACGTTGTGGATTTTGCTCTATTGTATATATATATATATATATATATATATATATATATATATATATATATATATATATATATATTAATAACCTTGATAAATTATTAAATGTATTAAAATAAAATAACTGAGAATATATCTGAATAAATAAATAGAAAGATAATTTTACAAATAGACTATTTGTAGTTCCGTTCAACCACAGTCTACTGTGGTTGAAGGGTTTTAGTCGCAATTCCGTTGGAGAACCGATCGTCTGGAGCAACTAAATCTAATAACGCAATTATCACTGGTATGAAAATTGAAACGCTGAAGCGTTTTTTTGTAATTATTGATATTTACATTAGTGTTTTTATTTGAAATTTAGAGATCTGCAGAGGTTTTGAATATCTATTAACATACTAAATTTTAAATAGACTAACAAAATATGTAGAGTAACACTCATACCTACTCATCTCTATCACCATCATTAAGTCATGTACTTAAAAGACAGCAATAACTTTTTTTTAAAGATTTATAAAACATTTCCTTTGTAAAAGGCTCACCTATGATTTAAATTGCATTGTACTTCTCTTTCTCATATAATTACATGCTCATTGCTTAAATTTATTTATGTACCTAACAGGTTACAATAATCATTTCAAACAAACAATTTGTATGTCATATCAGAACTCTATAATGAGTTCTTTTTCAGTTATTTTCAACAATTGGAACTACTTTTAAATCCTTAATTACTGAAAAACTATAAAACGTAAACATATCAAATTATATATGTGCCCCAAATTATTTCCGAAACACATATCTGGGTTATAATTTTGACCTTTAGATCAAAGTTATAACCCAGATGAAGAACAACAATATACCTACAAACTATAATTTATAAAAATATTTGGGTAAATATAAAAGGATAAATCAAAAATGTAAGTTGTTATATATTTTTAATTTATCGATTCTGTAAAGAACACTTACCTACTTGTAATGCCTTAAATGTAAGAATCAACAATTAAAATTGATGACAGCCGGTTTTTATGTAGATTGAATATATAACGTATAGAATACCAACTCAAATTTGTTTTTTTATCAAATCATATCGGCTTTAGTAACTACTTACAACTAAGAGTATATAAGACTTTCTTATCTATTAAGTAGAATTTAGTTATAATTATCACTGCAATATTAGTGTACATCGATAATATGCGATCATTACTTATAGATAACTGGTTGCCCGTGACTTCGCCCACGTAGACTGTAAAAATAATATTTTTATGGCTAGGAACATAAGCAATTAGTTATCGTGCTACAATCTAAGTTATGTCACAGACAAACCACGTTCAAGAGTTAGTGTTACTTTGGATCATAAGCTACAATATTGCTAAGTTTCATCAAAATTCGTTTAGTAGTTTTGGCTTGATTAGTAACAAACATCCATCCATCAAAACAATCGCATTTATTGATTTATTCATTTTTTTATTTTTATTTATACAATTAGCGGACTTAATGCTAAAGCATCCTCTACCAGTCAACCAAAACGGCAAACAGAAAAATAAAACAATGATTGACTAATATACAAAACGCACTTATATATCAGTCAGATTAAATAATTGCAAAAAAGACAATTATACCCCGTAAACGTGGAAAATACAGTAGGTATAGTAACAAAAACCATTTGTAATATTTATGTTATGATTAAGTGAGTATTAGTAACTTCTGTACAAAAAGAAATTATAAAAAGAACTAACTACGAAAGCGATAGTATGTCAGTTGGTATTGATAACTAAAAACACTGTCGTAAATAAGTTAGAGATGATTTATTTAAAATATTGAAGATACTAGTTTGTAAGTGCATTTTAGGGCGAGGGCGAACAGGAAGTAATCATATTTTACGTAGTAGTAGTAAAATTTTGATTGAGTTTACTCAGGTCATATAGGTACACAGCTAATATATATTCTAAAGACAATCTATTTAGTAGAGCACTCTCCTGTAGCATCTAAAAATTATACATCAAGAAGAGCAATTTACCATACATAAATGAAAGGTTGGGGAGTGGTTGTGTCTGTTTAAAAATATAGTGGTAAGTTTTTTTAAATTATTCCTCTTAATAAATCAGTTTAAAGTTTGTATTCAGTTTGATCAAGAACTCAGTTTACTATTATTAACTACAATTTAACAAAACTGTTATAAATTTAAATACATTTTTTATTATATAATTCTTCCTTTGTCATTATGTATTCGTATATATATTAGTTTAGATATTTGAATGTTTATACTCTTACAAACGAATCTCTTCTATCCAATCTAAGTATAGTAAACAGTGCCCCTAGTACGAGTTTTGAAAACCTTTTGTAACGTTAAAACTAGTACTAGCGGTACAGTACCTATCGGCGTCTACAGAACTATTTGAGGATTTAAGTAGGTGTTTATTTATTTCTAGTTATACACTAAACTAGTTATCGAACCTATCCTTTTGTTATAAAAATTTACAATCAAGGTAGGTTTAAACTTTAATAGGTAAACGTGACATCTAATTTTGGTTTAGCAAATATGTATTGTTTTATATATTTTTTTTATTAACATTGCTATTATTATTTTTTTAAGATTTTATAAAAACAATCGTCTTCGATGTTAAAAAAACATATTCTTAGGAAATAGGAAATCTTTCTATTGTACCCTTATTTAGAGAACTGTATGTTTCTGGTTTGTATTCATGACAGGTTACAAAGATTATTGCATTGATTTTCGTTCCCGTCCAATAACAAATAGAATAATACGTTGTTTGTTATTTTTATCGACTCGCTAATGTAATTTGCTTTTGTCGGAAAAAAATTTAATCCATTGCTGCGCACTTAGCTTCATGGGTAGGTACCAACTCTATTTTTATTAATTAATTTTATTTATGACAAATATATATGTACAATGAAAAGAGTTTACGAAGGTTTAACTTATTTATTTATGAGAGAACAATTAATTACAGACACTCTCTATAATAACTTAAGTAGGCTGGTTATCTGGTCCGAAAGTTGGGTAAAAATAGGCACCAATGGCGTTCGAAGAATGAAATCGTGTTTATACAAACCAGTTTGGATGCAGGTGCGTCGCTATGCTATCTCCTCTGTCGAGCACGCGGTTTCGAATAAAAAATATAACAAGATCAACACACGCGGGCTGCCTCCGCAACCTTACGAAATGTTAATAAGGGACCTTGTACAGAATATACTTAATAATATAATATGTACTCGAATTCTTAAGAAATATTAGTTAAATAACTTCGTATAATACATATATTAATGTACAATACTTTATGTAACTACTATGTAATTTATGTAATACTAAAAATATCGATGGAAGTTTCTGGAATTAATTTCGTTTTAAGCGATATTATTAATTGTTTTTGTACATGGGTTGAGTTAATATTATTAATAAAAATTTAAATTAAAATTCATTATGAGGTTTAGGTTTATTTTTAATAAGGGTAAATGGAAGAGTTTTGTGGAATTGAACAAGACAATTCTGTATCGAGGCCGTAACGAAGAAATCAATTAAGTACATTAAAGAAATATAATTTACAGGCATGGCCTGTAAATATGGCCATATATGTATATACTTTTTATTAAACGCCGACTAAAAAGAGGGGTGTTATAAGTTTGACCCGTGTATCTGTCTTTGGCAAATATGCGGCCAAACGCGTTGACAGATTTGAATGCGGTTTTTTTTAATCGAAAGCTATATTTGTCGAGATGGTTCTTATCCATGTTTGGTCGAAATAGAAGGAATTCTCCAAGATATTGACGTTTTATTCGTGCGGGGGAGAGGTTCTTATGCAATAATTAGCTGTTACCAGCGGCATTGCCCGCGCTATAAAGGAGAAAAAGCCTCGTTATGTAGGCCAAAAGGTTTTTACACGTATTTATTCAGGTAAAGTACTGTATTAGAGATAGCTGTTGCCCGTGACTGTGTCCACGTAGACTGTAAAAAATATATTTATATGGCTTATGATCGTAGTCATAAAGAGTCACGGGCAACAGCTAGTGATGATATAAATCCCTTCATCATAGTGTTATTAGTGATTGTAAATCATTTTAACTCTAAATTTTTATACTTATTAATATTCGTATATATCTACTTATATGAAAAAGTCTTGAATCATGTTACTTAACACATTTATAATTTATTACATTGTCGAAATTTTCACGCCGGTCCTTATTTTTTCTCGTATTAAATATAACCTACGTACATCAGAGGGATAATGTAGGATTCTAAAAGTAAAATATCTTATTAAATCGGTCCAGTAGTCTCTGAGGCTATTTAATTCAAACAATTCAATCTTTCCTCTTTATAATATCAGTGATGATGATGATGATGATAATGATTATAAAATATAGCCTATACTTATCAGGGATAGTGTAGGGTATTAATGCAAAAAGATTTTTTTAAATCGGTCCAGTAGTTTCGGAGCCTATTCAATTCAAATAAACAAACAAATCTTTCCTCTTTATAATAGTTGGATAGATTAATAGAAATACCTAAACAACTGAATATTTGTGTGTCTGTAGGTTCATTTAGTACAATTAAGAAACCAGTAACATAACTTTAAAAAGAAAAAAAAAAAAAAAAAAATTAAAACCCCCCCTCCCCCTATACAAAAAGACCACTAAAAAGAATAAAACTAATATTATTATGTACTTATTGAAGTCAATGGGGGACCGTTGTGCGTACGTTGACGATGGTGTCTATTTTACAAATAAAAGTTAATCATTGAGAACTCAGACTCGAAATACTTCTCGTTTTCTATCCTTTTGATACATGTATATATAATGTGGATTTTCCAAAATACATTTAGACCTCAGCTTAAACCTTCTGGATATTACGAAAAACGTGACACATTTTAAAAACGTTTTGTTTTGAATCTGAGATAGAAATTTCGATTTGTTATTTTATATATGTAGGTACTTTGTTAACAATACGCGGATGTGATGTTCTTCAATTACAATACAATCTGTTCTGAGTTTTCTCACTGAAGTATTCACATAACAGTTTGTCATTATGTGTTTAAGTAGCTGTTGTCAGTGAGTTCGTCTGACCGAAGCCATCACGACAATTCAGACCATCCATCATCATTCAAAATTTATTGACTAACCAATTTTTGGTGTTCTTATAATGAAAGAGAGAATTTTCAGAGCTAACATCTATCTTAGGTATGTGTTGATCAGAAAGATAATCTATTAACGTACCAATTTTTATTAATATATTATGTTTATAGATTTTAACATTAATTTTAATTTATCTTATCATTAATCATACCAAAATTATGTAAACGATAATAGTTTAACATATCCTAATAAGTTAAAACATTTGCCTGTAATATGTACCTACATATTTCAAATACAGGTTTAGTTTTCACCCTAGTTCCTAATTCATATATTATTAAGTTACAACTATTATTTTTTTCAAATATAACACCCCATTTGTAATTACTTATTCACGTAACTACTACCTAATTAGCATTAATTAGTATATCTGCAATTATTATATTAGATCACATTTAGTGCAACTACACTGATTTCAGAAGTCAAAGCGTTATCTTATCTGTATTAATTTATATAAATCATACTGCATCTCAGAATTGAAATCGGAATCTGCAACTATTATAATAACTAAATAATAAAATACAATATCATTTTTGATTTTGATGTTAGGTGTTAAATCGGATTCTGTAATAATTAAGGTGAAATTTAAAAAAGTTTATTACACTACTAGGTGTAGTACTTTAGAAAAAGGAAAAGTATTTTATTTATAAATTTTTTTAAGTTATATATTTTTTAGAATTTTTTGTCTAAGTAGTGCAGTATAGTTTATTTAAAAACTTCATACTCCTCACCACAAACTCTTTTACTAAACGCTAAGGTGGAAATCATTCTGATGCTTAAAATAGTATTTTGTATACTTTATTTTTGTTTAACAATAAAAACTATAATGTGGTGAAAAACAGAATAATAGGTACTGTTTTTAACATTTGTTAAATAGTATTGGCTTTGTTGCTATTGCGTTTATTTCGGCTGTCTGGATCCTACCCTGATTTTGACTTTTTTACAGAAAAATTGAGTTATTTTTTTGGACTATAAAAACAAATAACCATAACTGCTGAATGTAAAATTTGATGTCTTGATGTGTTTTGTCTCCTAAAATGATTGAAATGTCACGGAAAACACAATATTTTTCTTCTATAATTGCAATAAAACTAAAAATATATTGATTTGTACCTACATATTTTAAGGGATGACAGATAGCTTATAATTTGATTTGGGAGGGGGCGCGAGAAACGCACAAATAAGTCGCTGGCAACAGCTTATTTAAAATAAACATTTGACATTATGTATTATCACGTAAAAATTAATATCTTTAGATGATAATAATCGACGTGCATCTATAATTAGTCTAGCAATGGACTTTCCAATACGTAACTGAAACACCGGTAAGAAAGTAGAATACATCAAAACCGACAAAAATTTAAAACTTCAGTAGGTACCTACACTGTAATGTAAACACCGATTTGCTGTTTCGCAGCGTATTAATTGAATCTCTTAATTTTTTATGCTTAGCTATTCGAAACCACCATGTGCAGAGTTGCCATGTGGCGTCCTCAATGTCGCATCCGGGACCCGTATGCTATTTTTAATCGTGTTCCTTACTTTTGGTGCCATGTTGTCTTTAAATATGAAGAGATAATAACCTTTTTAAAAATTATATGAAGGTAGAAAGAAAAATAAGCCGACACGGATTCGAACCTCTGGGAAACCGTCCCATCGCTCTACCAATTGTCGCTGTCCGCTTCAGTGAATTAGGCATTATAAATGTGATCGTTTTATCGAGACGGTGGTGACATCTATTAGGATTCTTTCGAGAATCCTAACCAATATTTATAACTTTGCAGTACCTATAGATAAACTATTAAAAGATGTCACTACCGAAATTAATGTTTGATAACGTCTATAAACACGTATGGCCATGTTAAGCTTATTTAAATTCATATAAATATAGAATGAAAAATAAACCGACACAGGCAGGGATTCGAACCCGCGACCTCTGGGAAACCGTCCCGTCGCTATACCAATGGAGCATATACCTACCATTAAGCATTCTATATGTGATCGTCTTTATCGATCGGGAGGGTGGTGACATCTGTTAGCCTTAATAACCCTTAAATTATTTATACGTGTTAGAGAAATTGTAGTAGTTGTTACAATAGAATAGTTGTTTGTCTGTTGTTATATTTAATTTTTAACCAACTTGAGCAGTCAATAATTTCTTCAGAATGGTGCCTGTGACTTATGAGTGAAATCAAAATTAATAATAATATATTTTTATGATCCTTAATATTTACTTAATATGAAATACAAACACGAGGCCATTGTATAGTCGAGTTGCATATTATTATATACAAATATAACGTAGCTTATGTTTATTTTCTTATAGGTGCCAATATTTGTAATTTAATGATAAAACATAATAACTATGGCAATAAATAGAATTTAAAATAATTCTAACATGCATTTCCAATGTGGATTTGAGACCGGCTTTGGTACGAAAGAATTTTAGCAATACCAACAAAGGCTTTGTTAGGCAGGTAAATAAACTGTACACTAATGTTATAGTTGAAATTCAATAGAAAAACTTTAATAATTCATAATAATAGCTGCAGGTAAGACGATCACGTTTCTGGATCCAAAGTTATATGCCAGGTAGGTTTCGAATGAAAGAGACAAACGGTAAATGATAAAGATGGGTGGGAGAGAGATGGACTAGTGAAGGGGAAAATGAACCGGCCTAACAGGTACTCGTAAGTCGCGACTGCGCTTACGGTTGGAGCCACGGTTTAAATTTGATACTTCGCTCCTGTGTTGCATCTTTAGTATTATTAATTAAGTGATTAAGATCACATTGTTCGTAAGCAAATTTATACCGAACAAAATATCTGATGATTACTCTCTTCTTTCTCATCTACCTTTAAATCTAAGCCTTTTTGGGATTTAAAATTTAAAATCACTCATCATATTATTATCATTAAGTACCTATATCAATATATAATGAAGTATAAGTGACTGAAATATAAATCTAAACAGAACATGCATTATCGAATCATTTTAATTACTTTACCCTTTTAAAATATTTAATATTATTTAAAATACTTTTACTCTTCAAATCTTTGAAATTAGGTTTAAAATATTGTATTTTTTCAAATTTACAGATTCTTTTTTAATACGCTTTTATTAGCTTGGGTTGTATGTATGTATGTATGTATGTATGTATGCATGTATGTATGAATGTAACGGAATCTTCGAGCTTAATTTTCACCAGGTTCCAGCGATCCGATTAAATTGAAACTTTGCACACGTATCAAGGACCGATGACAATGCAATAATTTGATAAAAGTTTCCCAAAAAAAAATTTAAAAAAAAAATAAAAAAAAATAAAAATTAAACAATAGTTTAAAAAACTAGAAAAACATGCTTTTATTGCTAACCGAACTAAAAACTAGAAAATATTTTTTAATGACAAAGAGTATAAAATTACAGTAGTAGAAGATCGAACAATTAATCATAGTGCATCGCCTTAATATAAAATTATAATAAAATTTAAGTTATTAACAGAATAATTCAATTCTGAGTAAAAAGCGTGGGGTGCTCGATATTTAAGGTATTACAATCATTCTATTAGCAACTATCTATGAGAGGATAGTTATGAATCACAGTAAAATGCACCCAATAAATACTTTTTTATTAGCAACATTATTACATGTGACCAGTTATTACTTATAACTCACTCTACCCATTTACTAACCAACTTTCTTGGGATCAAATGAGTCACAATATATTAATTTTTTACGCTTTCTCAATATTTTTTATGTAATAGGTACCTCAAAATTAACAGTCAAAATTAGCAGTTTAGTTGTTTCTATTGTCTTATTAGAATATTTTTATATTTCTTTATTTAATATTGTTCTATATTTCTTGGACTTAATTTTGTGTTTAATTCTTCAGTTAACTTTTCCTTTTTACATTGAATATTTTTTTATACCTAATATACCTAGTACTCGTTATGGTGAGTGTGTGAAGCTAAATTTTCGGTCTCTATCTTCTTTGTCGGAACAGGACAATTTTCTATGTTTGAGTTAGTCTTTTCTATTAGTACGGGGTAGGAAATTACAAGTCACAACTTACCTCCAAACAAATGTCACTTAAACCCAATGCCTAAATGGATGTTTGGAAGTTAAATAATATGAATACAGATTAAACAATTAAACACTTATAGCCATGTCAAACTTATTTAAATTTATATAAATATAAAATGAAAAATAAAGCGATACGAGCAGGGATTCGAACCGAATTCGAAGGATATGTTATGGTGATAAGAAAAAAATAGTTATTTTGTTTCTATTCAGCTAAAAAAATATAAAAATAGAATAAACTCAATACATATAGTGTGGTAAGGTGGTATTCTCTCCCCTCTTCTTTTTTCTTTATTTATAAATTTAATAACTTTTAATCTTTCTTCCCCTTACCATCTGTATTCCGACGATCTACAAATATATGCTCATGCCAGACCTAAAGATATCAATTCTGCCATTGATAGAATTAATGTCGATCTGATTCAGATCTACGACTGGTGTATTAATTTTGGAATTGATGTCAACCCACAAAAATGCCAAGCCATTATTATCGGCAGGTTGCATGACTTACACAAAATTGAAACATGTACCCTGTCGCCAGTAATATACAATGGCGTTAACATACTCTAATATCTCTGAAGCCAATCTAAACAAATTGGATCGCCTAGTCAATAGAGTTGCATTCGCTTCATTTTTAGTTTACGAAAATTTGATCACATTTCAGAATATCGTCTTAAGCTTAAATGGCTTCCTATCCGTAAAAGAAGAATGTTAAGAACTCTGTCAGTCATTTTTCATTTTAAATAATCCATGTTCCCCTCAGTATTTAAAGTCCAAGCTTCAACTTTTGCGGTCGACTCACTACTTTCATCTCCGTTCTTCAACTAACCTAAGTTTATTTATCCCTTCTAACCATTCTGGTTTTATTTCTAATTCCTTCACAGTACACGCCATAAAACTGTGGAATAGCCTCCCTGATGCACTTCGTCGTGCTCCCAATAGGCAAGTATTTAAGAATCGCATCAGAGAATATCTTTATGAAACATCATGATATTTATTGATTTCGTTCTATCCTGTTATTACATAATATATTTGTCTGTATCTACAATTATTGCTCAAGGTGTATTATTAATTATTATATGTACTTAGTTTATTCTATTATTTTGTGTGTATATATGTATATATTTTTATATTTATTGTTAATTTATGTAAGTTTATATTATTGTTATGTATGTATGCATTTCCTAAATATAATATTTATGGTTATAGCATTATTGATATGCTTAGTTTAATGTCTTTTTTTTTCGGTTTATTAATTTGTTACCCTCATTGTTTTATTTTTTCTGTTTGCCGTTTTGGTTGACTGGTAGAGAATGCTTTAGCATTAGGTAAGTTCGCCAATTGTATTTTATCTTGTGCAGTGAAGTATTAAATAAATAAATAAATAAATAAAAAACATATACCTATTAAAAAAAATGAAATGACTTGAATATATTGTTCGTATACAGAAAAGTCAATACCGAAATGCATTCTTTTAAAATAAGTAGATAATAAAAAAACTGACACTGGCAGGGATTCGAACCCGGGAAACCATCCCGTCGCTCTACCAAATGAGCTATCGTATCGATTGTTAAAATTGATTGTCCTAAATACATATAGCCATTCCAAATAGGTAATCTTTTTTCCTGCTACTTACAAATGGATCTTTCAAGAAAATAACTTTCCTCTAACAAGAATTACTCGTCTATATAAAATTTTACCAAGGAGAGACGTGATATCATAATTTTTATACATAAAAAGAAAATATCAGAACATTTTTCACGTCATAGTTTTTTTTTATTTAGTTTCTTTTAACTCTTTATTTACTTTATTATTTGTTGCCTATAATTAGCAAGACACCTAAATTGTATTATTGTACCTATAAATATTATGTAATTAGAATTGTAAGTGGACCTGCCGTTGGTGGTACACTTACAATTCATATCCGATAAATTTCGGATGTATTAAACATACTATACAATAACGGACAAGAGTGAAAAAGTTTTGAAGAAATATTTCCTTAAACCGATTTATTCGCAATGGTCAGGTATTTAAAATACGGTACCTACGTATGACGGGGCAGCCGTTAGTAGCAAGTGATTTGTAATCCACGACATTGTGAGGAGTCCCGCATGCTCCCACGCTCTCGCCTCGCTACGTGTTCTGGGAGGCACTTGTAACGGTGGCTGGCTTCTCATTGTTAACTCAGCCACGTGTGAGACTAATAACAAAGGCCTATCAGTGTGAAACGGAAATCTTAAAAAACGTTACACTCTATTTTCTATGTCTATATCTATCTTTCAATATTTGAGCCAACGCCGACCTAATTGTCAGATTATCATAATGAAAAGAAGATGGTTTTCATATTTTTCTGAATGCTTTAATCTACTAAATAATCCCTCCTAACTTCTAAATGCTTTGTATATACATAAATATACTTTAGTTGTATTCTAATTAACCTGTCACTCTAATTACAAATTGTGCACCTACTAGGTCAAGGAGTTCAGGTTTAGGTAATCGTCTTTATTTCGTTTAGGTCTAGCAGCGAAAGAAAAGAAAGAAAGAAACCAACAAAATATATCTACTATTTGTAGACTCATAACAATTTTTTTTTTGAGCTTTATAGGTTTAGCTGCTTTTATTTATAATTATATCAAATATCCTTTAAGTTACTGTTCCAAAACATGTTTCGAAGTACGACACGAAAAATATTGAAGAGAAATTCGTTTGTCATCAACATCCCGTAATACGACAGGTACTTACCATATCGAAATCAAACATCTTCATTGAAAATAACTTTTATATATCTAAAACATTTTTTCATTGTAAAGCTACCAGTTTGGAAATATAGTTCCCACAGACCTGAAAAGAAGACCTGGCGATAGAAACTCAGCGGGATTGTGTACACTTTTTTTTAAATTGGTTTTTAAATTCGAAGTAATTAAATACATTACAATACTAAGTAAATACTCTGACCAAATCTTGAAGTAACCTGGCAGCGATAACTTCATACAAACGGTGCATCAGCCTCTGAACAGATATTTATTTTAGTATCCTTTTGCACACAAACGTTCTTTAGGCATTTTCTTACATTTATTAATCAGTTAATACTGGAACGTTTGCAGGGAGCTTGATTTAAAATTGTATACATTGCCCCCTGGCCACTTTTTTAAGTCGAGAAATAGATAACGCCAACCTGTGCTTGTTTCTCATATTTAATGTGTATATCACTGCTTAATAAAAATGACAGTATTTTATGTACCTGTTATATATATAAGATTTGCATTGATTGAGCATGGTTTTTAAAATATTTTTCCAAAGGAAGGCAATACTTATATTGGTCTCTAATTAGGACATGAATTATTGCCTCATTTTAAGAATGGTATTACTTTCCTATATTTCATTAGGTCAGGAAACATCCCACAAGAAATACAATCATTAAAATTGGTCGCTCAGTAAAGCCCAACGAGGCCCACTATATAGCCAATCACCTTTACAGATATCCTATTTAAGGTTATATTTTTTTATGTAATTGGATTAAAGTTTAGCAGAGAATATTGATTTAAATTCATTAGTCATCAGTTTAGCAGAGAATATTGATTTAAATTCATTAGTCATCAGTTTAAAAATTGTCAAGTACTTAGTCGTTAAGGATTTTAATTATAGGTATTCTTTCGTATAAAATTATTGAAAATATTATCAATAAAAGCATAATTAGACTCGGTTATTTTAGTGGGCTCTAAAAATAAATTAATAAAGTTATATGATTTTAACAGGTTTAGGTTTAAGACATTTATTCTCAAAAAGACATAAGTCCCTTACATACATAACAATTACATAACAATGATCTAAATCTAATAGTGATAAAGAAATTATGTATAAGGTATGTTAAAATCACCACAAACTGTAATATTTTTATAAGACGTAGATAATTTTAATATAACATTCTCAAAAATAGGTAAAATAAAATTATATAATGATTTTGGGGGTACAGTCCCTAATAATGATGAAATCTAGTTCTACACAGGCTATTTTAATAGACCGCTCTATAGAGAGCATCGCAATATCTTTACGTCTCTCAGTAAATTTACTGACAACATCTAGTAATAGTTCTTTGATTGATATTATGCAAGCATACACCATTTTTTAGTAATCTTGTTAAAGTTGTATATACAGCAGTATCACTACAAATTTTTGAAGTACTTTTTATGGAAAAAATTCTGCAATAGCATTCATCCATTTTGTCTTTAAGTCATTATCCTTAGGTAATTTAAAGGTAAAAAAAATTGTAGAATGAAATACCTTTTTATTAAATAAATATTTTCTACCACCCTAAATACCACCAATATATATTTTAATATGTGTATGACATAATATACAAGAACTGTAGATTTCTTACTATTGAATAGAGATTTTTTTTCACACAATGCACGTAATTGTCAGTTCATTGGCTGAATAAATATACTTTAAATTAAACAGTATATAATTTGAGAGTACAAGTATATACGTTGTACCTATATACAAAATAAGTTGACATATTACATTTAGCTTTCACCATTTTAATAAAAATGACAACTGCACAACTAAAAAGTTTTACTACAAACAAAATTAGTTTCTCTACTAACCACTACTTCGAGATCTATCATTCAAACTTTTGAATCCTATCATTTAAACTTGAAGAAGTATATAAAGGAGTCATACCACATCCTCAGAAAAATAAAAACAAAGCCCACTCTCACCCAGGTCTTCACGGGACACTGTGTAATAGCGGAATACTTTAAATACAGATTCCATATCAAAGATAGTCCCGGCTGCTAATGCAACCCAAACATCAGCGAGATGATTTGGCACGTCCTCCTGGAATGTCCCCGCTATGCGGTGGCTAGACATGACCTGGAGACCAAATGTAAAGAAATTTGGCAAAGTCTGAACTGCCTAAATTCAAAAAAACAAACAAATCTTTCCTCTTTATAGTATTAGGATAGATTAATAGAAATACTTAAATAATTGAAAATTTTGTGTGTCTGTAGGTTAATTTAGTACAATTCAGAAACCAGTAATATACTTATTGAATTCGTTGTGTCGGGGGACCGTTTAATAAAGGAAGAAATTAAAATGCAAGTAAGTTAACAAGGCAGATAAAGAAATTACGATATCGAATCGTATAGTCCTCAATGATTAACTTCGTAATCATAGACACCATCGTCAACCTACGTACAACGGGGTCCCCCGATGCAACGAATTCATGCCAAATACAGACTAAATGCGAAAAGTGCACGGGCATGTCCGTGGATAGAGGTAAAAATTAATAATAACTTAAAAAAGTTCATTTTTTTGCAAATTCGAGTGCCAAGTTCACATAGATTATATTTGTGTGCAAGGCAAAAAATAAATCATCAGTGGACAACTAAAAGTTCCTTATCATGGGGAACAGTTTGAAAACAAAATTAGTCAAAATTGTTTTTTTCATTATTTTATTAAGTTTTAAATATATTTTTTATTTTTGTACCCCACATATAATATGTGGGGTACAAAAATAAAAAACAAAATGAAAGGTTTGACTTGGATAAAAAAAATATTTTAATAACGAAAACAATAAAGCTTCTATACCAGAAAGTACCAGAAGGTATAGAAGGTTTATTGTATTGTAAGAATATATCACAGGGGCAACATTAGTAGGTATGTAGTTTTTGTGGTGTCCAAACGTTGTAATTTGAAATAGTGTCACCCATGTAGATGCCAAGTAGAAGCAACTCAAGTCTGAGTCGACACGGTAGGCTGCGCACGCGACCTCATGTCGTTGACCCTGCGCCTGCGCGCTACTAACTGTTGCGTAGCGCAACTCTACGTTTCATTCTATTGAATTTGTATTAACCGTGTTGAAGGATTGATTTATAGTACCGTTTAATTCAATTAATGAAAGTATTGTATTTTAAAATAATTTAGAGACGTAGGTATAGACATATTATACATTTATAATTGCTAAAAGACTCAAAGTGTCCTGTCAATCTGATAAGATCGATTTGTGTGGGTATCGATATACAGGATAAGACTTCTTTTTCTGTGTCTTTCTGCATATCTTTTAACACGCATATAAACAGGTAGTGTTTATGTGCGTGTTCACCAAATTCACTAAATCTAACATGACGAAAACATCTCATATCCCAAACATGTGTAAACACTTTTTGCCCCGCAACATGAATACGTTTGTCTTAAAATCTGTATATATTTAATGTAGAACAGCAGGTTCTATGAGAATGTAACGTTTTAATATATTTATTTACTAGCTTCCATTTGCCTTTTTACAACAATAACAACAGAGTCAATAGTAAATCTAAAAATCTTTTCTTATTCCAGTCTTCGTGAGATGTGAAGACGAGCAACACGATGCTCGGGAAGGCGATGATGTCACCATGCAGTGCCGTTTTGCTTTGGAACCGGTGGCTGGCGAGCCGCTCACGTACTATTGGGTTCGCAGTACTGTCAGTGGGCACGATAACGTCGCTATTGGAAACATTCCCTTAGAGACCAACTATCAGTAAGTATCTCAACTGCTATGTAACTTAATGAACGTAAACGGCACTAGACAACAATATTACATTATATCCTCGGGTAACATATACTCAAATTTAGTGCAGGTATAATTCATAACGCGAATAAATAATTGTAACAAAGAACACAAAGTCGATAATAACACTTATTAAATTACAAGATACTCCTATAAAATAATAATGTCTCTTAAATTTTAAAGCTACAACTTTTTTACAAATACACTTTTGTTCATACATTTAATTTAAAATTTGAAAAATGTTATTAGTTTACATTTCCATATAACAGTACACGATAATATATATTTTTTAGAATCAACTATGCGCCATCGGAGGGTAGATTTGACCTGCTGATATCAAACGTGACGTATGATCGAGATAACGGTCGGTTCGAGTGCCGGGTTAAAGCCGGGGGGTCTGGGAGGACGCTGCATTCTCAAGGCCACAGCTTGGTGGTCCTAACGCAGCCCCAGCAGCCAGTGCTTAATTCAGGACCACAGGTCCAAGCGCAGGAGGGTAGACAGCTGAATATTACGTGTTCCAGCATCGGTGGCTCACCCAGTCCAATTATTAAGTAAGTTTTATATTGTATTTAGATTGTTAATATCGGCATATAAATGTTTTTCTTGTAACATAATATTTAAAAGTATATTTTAATGTCGTTTTAATTTTAAAGCTATTTGAATATCATCTTCGTAAATATAAAGATATTTCGGATACTAGTCTATATGGGCAAAAGAGTGTGGTCTTAAACCCTTTTGGTAAGAATGTATTCAGTTTAGTCATTCATTAATATTATTCTAATTATATAAACTTGAAATGATCTTATTAATTTATAATAAGTTTAATTTTGTGAATATTTGTAGAATTTACAATGTAATGCGGAATTCTACACAGCCAGATTCTGGAATATTGTTTTTTTTAGTTTTGTTTACAATTTTTATCATATAATTTTTTGTTTTAATTAATAGTTTGTAATATCCAATTTTGTCTTCCAAATTATAAAAAGAAAACAAACCAGAATATAAGTTTCTTATAAGTATGTATTAAAACAGTAAATATCAACATTTCTCTACTTAAAGCATTGCAAACAAAGTTTTCGATGTTCCAAATTAAAGATTTTTGTTCTATGTTGTTTTGTTTAATAATTGTCCTTTATGACTGAACTCTGAAGATTATAAAAATTACAGTTATCATTAATAACTAGACGCACGTAAAAAGATGTAATAAGAATATTTCGTAACATAAATTCGTTTATTTCATTCATTTCATATAAGATTTTCTAAACTGGCTTATCTGTAATCATGAAAAAACCTAAGTAGGTACAAACTCAACAAGGAATTAATAACAAAACAATATTTAGATGGTATCGTGATGGTTCAACTCATCCATTGGAAGCTGTGCTGGTCGCGGGGAAGACACGTTTAGAGCCGACTATGGCTATACTAACCGTGGAGCCAAATAGAGACGACGACGGAGCCAAATTTCGCTGCGTCGTTAGAAACCGAGCTATGAAAGAGGGCCAGCAATTGGAGGCAACAGTGGATCTCAGCGTTCACTGTGAGTAAAATATATTTGAATTCGATATTTAAAAATAAGGAACAATATTTATTTAACCAGATTATAGTCTGACCTGAAGAGGTTTTATGAATTACATTTTCCCGCGTTATTGTTTTTATTTTTCAAGCAGGTTAACACAGTTAACCCCAATGGACCAATGTGCGTGAGAATCTTTAACTAGTTCAGACAAACGATACAAACTGAGCTGCTAACGCTAGAGAATTCAATGCAACCGCATTGTTGATGTTTTCGATATCAACTATTAACAATTCCTTAATTAAATATAATATATAATATGTTACCTTATACATATAATTTACATGTATTTATTTCTTGTTAGCTAAATAATTCAAATCATTATGTAGGATATTATCATTTCATTGCCATAACTAAAGGGGTATAATGATTTAAATTAAAGTAGGTACACAAGTAATATTACTATTACTACTACTATTATTATTTATGCAAAGATACCTTTTTTGCGATAATGATTATTTTGACCATTATTCACAGTTTCTTAGCCAATTTTATAAAATGACCTATAGGTCACTGCGAACCATCCTGACCTCTCCTCACTTTTAAACTATTCGTTAAATATTATTTTTTGCCGCTTTAACCATTGACCAGCACGTCGAGATATAGGCATCAAGAGATAGGTACGATTTTTACTTAGTTAACAAATTTACGCATATAATTTAAAGAAACTTGTTTCAGCTGGAATGATATAAAATATAGATTTAATGGTGATATTTTCTTATTATATCTAGTGTATCCGATGAATCCACAAACACACAAACTCACAAAATTCGCATTCGGAAATTTCCATTCATCGATGTTCAAGGTATCAATTTTATCTCACACATCAAAATGGGTTTTATAAAAGTACTCTTCAAAATAATGCCAGGTCACAGACATAGCAGCGGCCAAAGACGTTAGGGCATAATAGATTCAAGGCTTTATTTAAATAGCAAACTTTATTAAAATGTTACTCAAACAGCTGCATAAAAAAATAAACGATATTTTGTAAAAGAAACAGATTATTTTTAATTAACAAATATTGTTATAAATCAAGTTCATAACAATTGTAATGGTCGTTTTAATTGCAAATAGATAGATTTTATACAAATTTTATTACCTACTATTAAAGTCATCATGAATTTCATCATCACAATGGTTACGTATTTGGTTATAGTACATATTTTAATAGCATAGTTATTTTATTTTACACAATAGTTAAACAATTCAAAAAGTCATTTTTTGTTGGATATAGACAAAATATAAACAAAATAGTGATATTGTTACATGAAATTTGCAGAAAAGTGATTGGTATATTTGTTTCTTTCATTTTGTTTTTAATATTATACATAACTTTTAAAGTTTAAGCTTACTATGAACGACCATTAAATATCTGGAAAATTAATTGGTGCTATTTGAGTGCTTCTCGATTTACTTATTTTATGTTCAATATTCATTTCATGCGAAAAGAAAAAAATAAATTTCCATTAAAATAAACAAATGATTTTCGTTATAATATTCAAAGTTGAGTTGTGACCGAGACTATACAAATCAAATCTTGTTATTGTAAACATATTGTAAATATTAATAAATAAATTAACTGCAATACAGGTCTGATTATAGTGCTAGTAACTTTATAATGTTTTTTGATTTGTACCTCACTGTTTTAATATTTTTTTGTACTTTTTGAAAATACATCATTATTATTATTTGAGCGGTAGACGAAGTCGCTGGCACTAACTTAGTTTTAAGTAATTTAAACAAATTAGTACGTAGTAACCAAGATGATTACTATTTGCCTTGCACTCATTCAGTTGTAGGTACATGTATCTGAAGGCTCGTTACAGGAATAGTGCACAAGGCAAATATTATTGAACAATCATTTTAAAATAAAAAAACTGTGCTTGTTTCTTTTAAAGAGCCAAATTGCAAAAGTGTTTAATTAAATGATATTACGGAAGCGAATTAATATGAAATATAATTATAACTGTTTTTAACAATGTACATAATAAATTATTATTATGTACATTGTTAAAACAGTTACAATAAACACAATAAATGATATATTATCGAAATTTTATATATAATGATTTATTATGTACTGTACTGTAATTTATTATGTATTAAAATAATAATTTATTATGTACATTGTTAAAAACAGTTACAATAAACACAATAAATGATATATTATCGAAATTTTATATTAACATCCGGGTTATCATGAGTATCTGAGACTTTCAAAATTTTTGAGTCGATTCGGTTCCTATCAAGTGTGTTAAATGAGCGACATGGTCGTAAGCCACTACAAAAATGTTCACTGCAGATGCAAAACTACGATTTCATCTCACAAATACTTTTAGGGTAAATTCGCTGTAAGCATAACAAAATAGAAACATTAAAGCAAATATTTCACCCAGTTAATCCATGTACCGCATTGAAACCAGTCCTCTAAAGCGGAACCTAGTAAAATGTAGAATTTCATAATACAAATAGTCTAATATTAGTACAAATATTTATCTTAAGCAATTCCGTCTATTCGCCGATATATAAATGCCAGATGCTGTTAATATTTGTAATTGGGTTACCTCCTAAATGAAACACATTACCCATCAAGAGTGCGCTGCCGTTTCTAATTTGGACACGTACTGTAAACAGTCTACTGAACTGCTTAGTAGACGGACACGGTACGTCCGTTTCCTCTAAGCTGCATGTTTCTTAGATATTTTTTATTTTAAATACATTTTGCTTACTATAATCATAAATAATCATGATTCATATAAGAGCATAATTTTAAGTTCATAAAATATATATTTAGTGTTAGTGGTAATCATATATTGAAAATATAAATGTTTTAGAACTTTGCTTTTTCATCATGTTAAGATCGATGTCTTGATTGGTTGATATATCAATCAAATTCTTAACTGTTATTATTTTTACAGATTTTCCTCGCGTTGAGGTTGGACCCGATAATCCCCTGCGTGTAGAAATTGACGGCACCGCCAATATGGTTTGTAAAGTTGACGCCAAGCCAAAAGTAAGCACAGTTAGATGGATGCGAGATAACAAATACGTCTCAAATTCATTTAATCACATAATACAAGGCGTCACCGTTCAAGATGCAGGCAAATATATTTGTAAAGCTGATAATGGACTAGGTCAGCCAGGCGAAAACGACTTATACTTAGATGTTTTGTATCCTCCTAGCGTCACCGTTGAATCTAAAACATACGAGGCAGAAGAAGGTGGTGATGTTGAAATAAGATGTGAAGTATCGTCCAACCCCGATCCGATTTTTATTGAATGGTCCAAGGAAGGAAAAAACGATTTCAGACAAAAAGGGAATACATTATTATTGACGCGAGTAGATGCCGATATGGCAGGAACTTATATCTGCCGGGCTATGAATGTCATTGCGACGAGTAGCGGTAATAAAGTAGAAAAGACGGGTATGGCGTCTGTAGCAGTGCTTGTGAGGCACAGGCCTGGACCCGCAATTATTAGTCCCGATCATCCTATAGCTCAGGAAGGTACGGGTTTGACGTTGACCTGCAGCGCCAAGCCTCCCGGCTGGCCAGTACCTCAGTACCGTTGGTTCCGTGAAATACGAATCGGTGAACTTAAACCCACGGTCCTTGCCACTGGCAATAAATACACAATACCGAGTGCTCATCTCGGCAGCGAAGGAGTATACCATTGTCAGGCCACCAACGAGCTCGGTCACGGAGAACTTGCTGCTGTTAATCTCGAAGTTTATCAACCTCCACGATTCCAATCTAAGCTACAACCTCACATGATAAAGAATTCGGGAGATAGAAATTTCTCGCTAGTCTGTATGGCTTTAGGAAAGCCACTTCCCAATGTTAAATGGTATAAGGACAATGCTGAAATACGACCCGATGCAAACTTGTATGAAGTTAAAACTGAAATAAATAAAAGTAGCAACGCCGTTTACAACATACAGAGTATTCTCAAGTTTCACGGTAAGGCGAGGCCTAATGTCGACGATTTGCTGCCTGCTGACAGAGGAGTTTATACTTGTTCATTTGAAAATGAAGTTAAGAAAGTAGAATCATCTATGCAATTACGAATAGAACGTAAGTATCTTAACCCTTTATTTGTTTTAGTAAAATTTATATGAACCTGAAGGAGGAAGGCGAAAATATTTGTTGGACAAATTAAATCAAATAAATTCAATATTATTTAATCTTATATTATTCAATGATTGTATGTAATTAAATTCATTCAACAACCTATATCTTGCGAATAGGCGTGACGACAATATCAAATATTCAAAGATTTAATTACAACGTAAGATTTAATTAAACGTGTACCTAGACTTATATTAAATCCATTATCGTCGTCGTTGATATATATCTGAATATGATAAAATAACTTGGTTACTGCTACTATAACACGATTAGTCTTCATCTATCATATCGCAAATTAAAAATAATATACTAAGAGTAAATGAATGGTTTAAACTTTGACAGCTCATAGTTGAGAATTATAACTCATCTAGATACATTTTTGAATATTTTGTAACAATGTACTGTATTACTAGTTCTGCCTGCGACTTCGTACGCGTAGATTTTGATTTCCTTAAAATGTACAAACATTGTTTTAACGTCCAAACTCCGGCTAGTAGTTTTTGCGTGTAAGAAAATTACCAGTTTATTTGATTTTTTTTTAATGTTGAATCACACATTTTTTACTGAGAAGGTAGTCTGATTTCCTCTTTTTTATTGTTAATAGTTTTCATATACACTGAGGGTCTACCCTCAGGGTGTATTAAAAACGTTTCCAATCCAAGACTAATCACTGATAAAATTTTGAAATAATAGTACGAAAATAAAAAATTACGTAGTTTACGGAGGGATGACAAAAAGTCATCTTTCTTATAGCGAGCTTGCATCTTTAAAATTATTGGTTTTGGTTTTTTAACATCCATATCATTTTTGGTTGCCACTCTAGTAACAAAATCTATATCCGTATTCGGGTTTAACGAAAAATTACATTTCTCAGCCAAATTCTTGACAAATTTAATTAAATCTTCGCCTTTCTTATACGGAACACCATTTATTTGAATGTTTGAACGCCGAACCCATTGTTCACTCCTGTCGTGATTATCTTTTAAGTCCTTAATAGTCGAATTTAATTTGCTTACTTCCTGTTCCAAATGATGTATTTTAGCCATTTCCAAATCAATGCCATTGACACGTTCCACGACTGACTGAATAGATAACTCAATGTGTGTTATTTTACTAGACCACTTATTTACGGTGTCAGTGACCTTTTTCAGTTCATCAGATATTAAGTTTTTAAATGACTTGATCGACGAGTCTAAGAGATTGAATCTCTCATCAAAGTAGGCGTATAAGGATTTATTGTCAATTTCACTCGTATTAGATGTATGAGGGCTGTTGCTACTTGTCTTTTTTGAAGATTTGCACCCAGGACATTTCCACCTGGCCTTATTCATCGGTAGAATCTTTTTAAAATCAGCCAACAGTAGACCAACACAAAGATGATGATAATTACATTGACAGGTTGCACATTTAATGCACTCATCTTGTTTAAGTTGCTCAGAACAATTCTTACACTCCATGATAAAAATATGTTGGAGGTAGATATTATAATGCTCAATATAACACAATGAATTCGCAGTATTTTATTTCCTTACTTATCTTTGTTGAATGAAAAAGTCACGTTTAAAACGTCGTAAGAACCAGGGATATTGCGTCGCTTACGCGTTCATTTCAAAAAGAGTCACTGTTTTCTAGTAATATCCACTATTTTATTTTATTTTCGTATAATATCGAGTTCAAAAACACACAGACTAGTTACACAGAACTAATTTATAAAGTTTGCAAAAAATTTCACTTCCAATTACACTTATTAAAGGTTTAAGAGAACTTTAACCACTAAATTTATGACCAGCGTACGTGCGTACGCGACGACGACAACTAGCAGACTTATAAAGACTTAAAGTTGCGACATAAACGGCTGTATCTGTTGTTTGAGTTGTCTTAGACGTTTGATTTTTTTTCCCAACTCCAGGGAACAGTAGACTTGAGTATTTGACTTGTACTTTCAAGGTACGGAACCATAAAAAACAGTAAATAAAATATAAGGAATTACATATTATAAGGAATACATTTAGGATATTCCGAATCGGAAATATATTGTGATAGGCTTAATATTAAGCCAATAACAATATATTATCGAAAACTACATTCAAATCTATTAATACGTCTCTAAAATTAGCGTGCTCAAACCTACAGACATACAAATGACAAAGACAAATGAAAACCATTGTTTTGGGTTCTCTTGCAAAATTTGAATTAGAATTTTATGAATAAACCCAAAAATTATAAAAAAAAATATTTAATGTACCTACACACAGCGATCAGTTACGGTTTTATTATATGTATATATATATAAATATTTCTTGAACACTTTAAATATATATAAACCGGTGGACATATTTAGCGGAACGCAAAAAACAGACTGCAAGATCATATGAAAACACATTTTTGTTGTACAATACATTTGATTATTATTCTGAATTAATTAAATTAACATTTTTGAACGTAAAAAATCACAAAATTAAAGAGAAAGAAACGAAATTAAAGACAATAAGGTCAGTGACTTAATTCTGAAGAGTTTTGACCTAACACAATGAAAACTAAAAGTTAATATTGTCCAAATGACTGGTTTTTTCGCGATGGGTGATACAATCAGTATTTAGTGTTGCCACCTCTTGCTGTTAAAACTGCCTGCATGCGTCTGGGCATGCTCTCTATTAAATTGTCAATAAAACTTTGCGGCATTGAGTTCCATTCTTCAACCAATGCGGTTTTGAGGTCTCTTACGTTGACAGGTGATGGATTTCTTTGTTTAATTTGTCTTCCCAGTTTGTCCCAAACGTGTTCTATTGGATTTAGGTCTGGCGAGCGTGCCGGCCACCCCAAAACCTGGATTCCGACCTCATTAAGATATTCCGAAACTAATGCCGCAATGTGAGGTCGAGCGTTGTCATGCATTAGAAGAAAATTGTCTCCAATGAAAGGGGCAAAAGGCATCACAATCTGCTCTAAAATGTCGGTTACGTATCTTGCCGCAGTCAGGGAGCCGTTTTCTACGATGTGTAGCTCCGTGCGTGCTCCTAAGCAAATACCGCCCCATACCATTACTGACCCTCCACCATACGGCTCTCTCCCAATAATGTTACACTGAGCGTATCTTTCTCCGGGTCGTCGCCATTCTTTGGTCCTTCCATCATCTGGTTTGAGACAAAATCTGGACTCATCACTAAAAAGAACTTTTCCCCAAGCGTCATTACTCCAATTTAGGTGGAAACGAGCAAAGCTGGCCCGAGCCACTTGATGACCTGCGGTGAGCTGTGGACCTCTGGCAGGCAAGTACGCCCCTATACCAGCTGCCTTCAGTCTTCTTCTGACGGTTTTGGTACTAATTATCACTCATCGAACTTCCTGCAGCTGGTTTCGTACCTCAGAAGAAGTCAAGGTACGGTTTCTGAGAACACTGTTGACAATAAATCTATCGTCTCTCTCTCCTCTTACTCTTTTGCGACCTTGTCCTTTATGCCTGGTATACTCTCCAATCTGCCGGTATCGTTTAACATTGCGGAAAATCACAGACTTGGAAACATGTAATGTTTGAGCCACTTCATTGTAAGTCTAACCATTTTCAATTAAAGTTACAGCTTTAGAAACCAGAGCAACGCTGAGATCCGGCATTATCGCCTAAATTTATCGAATTAAGTTCACTTCACTCAATAATGACAATTTTTCGTCAAAAAAACAACAGAAATAAAGTTTTTGTTAAAAACAACAAAAGCCGACGAAAATTCCATACACTACGTGTCTCAGAAATTAGCAGATAAACAAAAAAAAACAAATGAAATTTAAATAAAAATTATTTTTAAAATCATCTTTTTTTTTAATACATAATATTGGTATAGTGGCCAGTACGAAAATATGAAAATATTTTCCGTTATTCGACCTTTTTTTTGCGTTCCCCTAAATATGTCCATGAGTGTATATATATATCCATACTAATATTATAATTTCGAAAGTAGCTGTCTGTCAACAGACAGACAACTACTTTGACAAGCGTAACAACGCTTTCACGCTTAAACCACTGAACTGATTCTAATGAAACTTGGCATAAACGTAGATAAGACATTGATAAAGGACATAGGTTACTTTTTACCTTACCCCGGAAAAATAAATCATTCCCACGGGTAACAACTTAAATCGTAAAAAAAGCGCCGCTGCAGCACTGTCAGTGCATACTCATTCTCATAGTTGGTGATATATTGAAGCATTGTACTGACAAAAGGTTTTTATTTAGTAGATCTTAAAATTTGTCTGAGACACAATACATTTATTTGTGGTAGTTTAGCCAAAATAAGGCATTTTATAGAAAAAAAGATGAATTGTTAACTTCAAAGGTTATAATTTAGCAAGGCATACACTTATGAAATATAGTTATTTTATCATCAGGACCATTGTATAAAGTTAAACATTGCCTTTTAAAGTATGTTGTTTGAATGCATAGTTCATAAATATGGAAAGTTAAATACATATCAATGCGGTTTTTGGCCTCACTCGCCTTTACTTTAGGCGCAAACTACAAATGATATCCCAAAAATAATATGAGTGCCTAAACCTAGACCTAACTATGATAAACCTACAAAAAAGACCTAGGCTGCTTTTTATAGCAAAAAAAAACTGTGCTAAAATAGGACGCCACGCGCCATAACCAATCACTAAAGCGCTGTTCTGGCCGCGACCGCACGCAGCGATAGTAAATAATTGTTTATTTTTATTGTTTTTTTACACACGAAAGAAAAAACACACTATCACACTTACTATGCAAGTACATGACAAAAAATTTGGACGATGTCGCGGACAAAAGCTAGTCTTTTGATAGAGTAAAGAGTGTACAGTGTGACAGAGAAAATCTTAATGTTACACAGAGTTACGCACAATTATTATATATAAAAGTTATTTACATTGGCTATAAAGTTTTTAGGTGCGTACCCAACTAAAAGTCAAACAGATAAACAGACAAAAAATTCCAAAATGGTAGTAATAGATTCTGTTAGTTATCCCTTCACATCCTGGCTATATATTTTTTTTATTTGCAATGTACAGAGACTTCCTTTATAGCAGGGGAGCCCACGATGCTAAATGAGAATTTATTACAATATATACCATTTTTGAACCCTTTCTCTGAATCTTTTGGATCGATCTCAACCTCAGATTGCCTGTCTGTAACAAGAAATCTCTAATATGTTTAACATTTTTTTTATGAATAAGTGTTTTTTTAATTATTGAAAATATTATTTCTGATTCTGAAGGATCCTCAAGACATCAGTTGTTATGATTCACTTCATACACTTTCGGAAAATGATCACCTTAAACCAGATTTACTTCAATGTATTGTTTATTAGATATATTAACCTTTATCTACATCGTTGTTACTCCGGCTTGTGGAAATCGTCAAATATAATTTGTCGTAATCCTTTAATTATTTTCTTCATAGTAAAAAAAAATTTGACCGCGCTCGTGTATGTCGAGTTTTTTTTACCCTCTCACTTCTTTGCGTCACACAATAATTGTCAGATTAGAACTGAACTATAAAATATATACTTTAGCATGTAATTAACTTACCTTACATTATCTAACGCGCTCGAAAATTTCTGATGATATTTTGATATTTGTTTTACTAATCTGATCTTTTATATTCTAAATGAAAAAACACTAGATGCTAAGTGAAGATCATTACAATATTTTCCCAAAAACTGCTTCTATATTGGTTAAGCTGTTTCTGACATACAGCGTGCACGAACATACAGACATACAAGCAAACAGACAAAATGAAAAACCATTGTTTTGGATTCTCTTGCTCTATATAAGGCCCTGCATTATGATTTTTTTAATATTTTTTTTGTACAGACGTAGATCAGTCCCTGTTTTATTATATGTATAGATAGAAACTCATAAAAATATATGATTACTTTTAAATTAATCACAGTTTAGTTCTGAAAATTTCAGGGAGTTCACATTATATTATGAGTTTAATATATCTAAGAATAAGTATTTATGTTAGGTATATAAGTAAACATATCTTACAGATGAACCAATATCTATAAGACAACAAAAAAAGGTTGCATACGACTTGATGGAAAATGCCCAAATATCCTGTCGCGCACAGGCCTACCCAAAGCCAGAATTCCAATGGTTTTTTGGGTCGAACTCCGCGCCCTTACAGATATCCTCCGAAGGTCACTATCTAATAACAACGACCACAGACGAAAACGCTTCGTATTTAAGCATTTTAAAGATAAGGGCCGTAAAATCCCAAGATTACGGAGACTACTACTGCAAAGTGCAGAATTCACTCGGTAGCATCCGTCCACAAATTCGTTTGCAACCCAAAGGCGCACCGGAGCCGCCGAAAAGCTTGTCAAGTCTGAAAGTGGAATCGACATTTGTGTCGTTGAAATGGGAAGAAGGGTTCAACGGAGGTCTATCCAGTACCAAGTACTTCGTGTTGTACCGGCGCGTGAGGCTCACCGGCGAACAGCCCTGTTCCCAACAAAGACTCGACGAGTTTGATTGGAGAGAGTACGATTGCGGACGAGCCAACCCCTGCAACGTCACACGGCTCGAACAACACAACTCCTATTACTTCAAGGTATTTTGTGTTCACAACTATTTGTCTGCTAAGCTTTTTATTAACAAATATTATAAATATATTTTATGTCTATAGGTCAAGGCCGTAAATACGAAGGGACAGAGCAATTATTCCAATGAAATCTCAGTAATTACGAAGGTCAACAAGATTTTGTCACCGGAACATGTGTCTTACGATCCTAGCACTAGAGATGTAGTCTTCAGCGTGGGCGCGACGTGCCTGCCACTTGTAGCAGTTATTGAAGTATGGGCGGCGTCTGAAGAGTGGAAGGTAAGATTTAGTAGAAAGCCGTAGAAGTACCCTTTCATAGAAAGTCTCCACATAACTGACGTAAAAGTTTCATTTTGAATTGGATAGCCCGAAATCACTTCCCAGCTTGAGCTCAACTGCACCTGTCATCATTTCAAGAGTGCCAATCAGTAAATTCGTTGTTTTTTTGTTTTAGGTTTCTGACACAATGCCTCTCCATTTATCCGGAACGGGCTCAATGGTCCAAGAAACAAGTCTGGAACCTCCATTGCGTGGTCACGGTCGAGCGGGTTCTCCCTACGAAGAACTCAACTCACGACTCAGACTTAAACTCTGCCTGCATAACAATCAAAACATATGCAGCGACTACGTTGAAGCCGATAGTAAGTATATACCTACGTCCCAAACTGTTGCCATCCAAAATAATCAAATGTAATTTTTAGATTTTTTATTTACCTCGCCCACCAAAGACTATTCATATATAATTTTGATTGACAGTCGGACCATGCTACACCAAAGAAGACGTAACCATGACGACGGGCACTATCATCGTAATGATCGTCTCGTGTCTCATTTTCCTGATGTGCCCGATACTCCTATTCATTTTCTGTCGCCGGAAACGAATAGAGAACCAAAAAGATTCGTCCAAAGACGAGATGGCCCCTCCGCCGCCGCAGTCGCCGCAGCTGGCGCCGCCGCCATATTACGCCGCCACGGGCCGCGAGAACAAGGCGCTCGAGAACTCCATGGATATACCGCTCTCCATGGAGGACTCCAAGAGCGTCGTGTACGCGACGCAGCCTTACGGCTATCATCACCCCGCACAGAACATGACCAGCACCGACTGTAAGCTACGATTTTTTTTATATTACTTGTCTTTATAATACTTCTATTTAAATTTCTATGAGACATGGTTATAATTGTTTTACCATGTATATTTTTTGTTAATGCACCCAAGGACAAGACGGTAAAGGCGAAACTCGTACAGTAACCGTTCTTTTGCATTCACAACCCCGGACTGTTATCCAGAAATCGAAAAATATTAAGCTAAATTTATCCCCAGGGGTTAACATAGGGTATATGGAAAATAGTTACGCGAACAGCAACAATGGTGGTAGCGTCAACTCTCAAGACTCATTGTGGCAAATGAAAATGGCGGCGGCAAACAACCCCCCAGGAATGTCCCCGCACCAGATGATAGACCGTCAAAGCAATTATGGGTGAGCAATTATATTATAAATAGAGCAGATGGAAAACTATAATCTCCTGTGAATTGTAATTACTAGCTTTAATGAGTTAACTTTAATTTAACTTTAATTATGACATTTGATGTTATCATATAGAATAATTCCAGAAAAATTTGTATTCAGCCGCGGTAAGGTTATTTTGTTGGTATGCTTTATTTTTGATTAAGTACCTACCCCCGTCATTCGTACATAAGATTTTAAAAATTAAATTGTAAACACAAATAGTTTTACAGTGTTAATATACTTCTACAATTATGAGCATGCATAAGGTAAAATTTTGAACGAGACAAAAAATTACCAAGGTCTGAAAACTACGAAACATATTTTAATCCATAATTTAAATATATCTACTTACTATTCAATTAGATATTTAGTATCTATAAAACAGACAACTTATGTTGATTTTTATCTTATTGCTTTACTTAGTACGTAATTGTTGCGGTAAAGCCAATAAGTTGAAAGTAGGAACGTTACGAAATGTGTCTAGTTGCGATTTCTTTTTGGTTGTCGAGTTTAGTTTTTTAATGTAGGTATAACAAACATTGTTGAATTTCTTCTAAAAAGAGCATCTGTTCTGTTACTGGCCCGTTCTTCTCAGTCGAGTAGCATTCCGAGCTTGTGGCTTACTCATGGACTGACTGTACTGACTTTTTTAATTAACGATTCAAAAGTACATGTTAATTAATGCCCACTTGAATATTTCTAATTAAGGATTATTTTGCGCAATAGTGGGTGCTGTGCCAGTGTACATTTTTTGGGTGACATTTTTAACCCTCAAACCTTTAATTTGATTTGTTAAAGGAAAAGTTTTCGATCACCGTAGTTGAGTTAAAATTATAGAACTCATTCAAACAAGTCCCCTTTATAGCTACGATCCGATCGCGCATGGCGGCTACGGCACGGTCGACGACTACGCGCCTTACTCTCATCTGCCGCTCGCCACGCACGCCACACACGCGCCACACCCCGCCCACGCCACGCTCGCGCCACACGCATCGCACGCCACGCACGGACCTCCCTCGGACTATGGCTTGCGCAGCTCACAAAACCCCTCCAGACAAGACTATTGCTCAGATCCGTACGCCTCCGTCCACAAACCTAAAAAACGCATGGATCAACATATGGGTAAGTTATGTACTTTATTATACGAAATTGATCACTTAATCGACCGACACCAAACCAGGTCACTAAAGTTATTCTATTAAAGTTAGTTAAATCACTTCAAAGAAAGATTTGACTTAAACTAGCGGAAATTTCAAAATATTTAATACAAACCGCTTAAACCAGTTCAAACTCATTAAATACGATAAAGACTCCTTCCTTATATTTGCTATTGTATTAGGTATTTAATTTGTTATCCTGATATAAACCGTGTGGCTCTGAAGAACAATCAAAGAGGTTTTTTTCAAACCCCTAAAAGGGGGCTAACACTTTATCGAAGCATAATTAAAATGATAACAATTAAAAGATGTATGATGTTATTTGAGACTTCGTCATGAACGTCTCTTTCAAATCGTTAAAACGTAATGAAATAAGCTTAAAGCATACATTTGTCTTTAGATTTTAAAAATCAAACCTGAAAACAAAAATGTATGCTTAATACATAAAAACAATAAAAACGTATGCTTATTTTATTTAAAACTTACGACTTTGAAGTAACACAGTTTCTAGCCATAAACAAATAATCACCTACATTGAAATGAGTACAGTAGACATAAATACATATACTATATTCCAAGAACTAGCGCATAGCCTAGCATAGCATAGCATAGCACCTACCACGAAACCAGCGGTCTATGAGACCAAGAGGCAACGAAATCCCCTACTAATAAACAAACAGTCGATCAGACTGACATTAGTCAATATTACCAGAGCATAATAAATCAAGTGTGCTATCAATCTCCAGAGTCCCCGTACCACGAGGTGAGCGGTCTGCCGGACACGTACGCGGAGGCAGGCGCCGAAGACAAGCCCGCGCTGTCTCTGAGCTACGACGAGTCCCTGGAGTCCGGCTACTCCACACCCAACTCGCGCGCACGACGCGTCATCAGGGAGATCATCGTGTAATTGACTTTGTAACGTGACGAGCCTCATTTCTTAAAATTCAACATACTACATTATTATTAGTTTTTTAGATACACACAAAAGTTTCGTAGGGCAATACCTGTAAACGGCTTTTGTTTTTATATTACCGATTTTATCAACTTTATTGCAACGACGATTATGATTACTTGTTCCTGTTGACCTAGTTATCCATTATTTATTTATGGTAGATAAATAGGTTAACATCGGCAATAATTAATATTATTCCAAATTTTATTATAAAGGGGAAAATTATTTTGCCGCATGTATCTAGTCTGTCTTGTTATGAAAGTGAGAGTGGGAAAATATTATTAAGATAGCCTCTAAAACATCTTGAATGTAGACAATGCTAAGTTTTACCTAAAATTAAATCGGAATTCTTATACATGTTTGTATAAACGGATGGTGACTAAATATCAAAAAAGTATAATTAATGGACCGTGTAACCGGACTCACTACATGAATGCTATAAAACTTGTGAGAATTATTGAACAACACGACAAAAAAGTTGCATTCAACGTATGTAACTATTACCAAAGGAATAACAATTGATGATGTCATTTAAAAAGGCACAACCGTTAAAAGTATGATGTTTTAAATATGTATCAACTACATCACAATTCTAGATTTAAGTATCGAATTTATAGTTTGCGGTAAACAATACGACCTGTCGGAATAAATGTTTTTAAAAATTTACCCATTTATGTTGTGTTGTGAACCATAATGAGCTTATTATGTACGTATGTCGTATAATTTGAGACTGTGACAATGTGTTTTATAATCAATTAGTTATTAATACTCAAATAATAATATAATGTTGACTATTCTTATACAAGAATATGCATTCTGTTATGTGCTATAGGTCAACCTATTTCTAAGTGTAGTTTAAGTAATGAAGATATTATCATCTTTGATATTCTCAATGTATTCTTCGAATCCGGTTTAAATGGTATTAATCATAATAAATTATATTGTAACTCGAAAATCTTTATAATCCTAACTTTACGATAATAGCCATTATTTATGGTATGGATTTATTAAATTTGAATGGAATTTAATCTTCACTGGTTTCCCTTTACAAACCAGTTGCACTTCTATTAATAAAAATAGACCATGATATTTTTATCAAATGTCTTTTTCGTGGACTGATAATATAATAGTTTATTGAAATACTCTTTCTCGACTAGTGCCATTAACTATTTCCTTTATCATTAATCAATTATATATTATGAATGTATTAATTAATAGGCTACAGTACTTTAGTACATAATATATGGTGGATGTCAATTAAAAGTAATTGGTTTGCGGCTACTAAGTGCGTAACACCTTTATTATCTTAAAGTTCATTATACAATATAATATTTGTTAATTATTGTGAGTAGTTCGTTGTCGCACATAGTGACTTCATCATACTGCCATAAATATAAATGTATTATGAAATTTTACATTATCATAACCAATAGAATATATTACATTATAAATAGTATTAAGGTTAAATGTGAATAGATTAAGAAAAAACCCCCACCTTTAAAGACACAACTTCTTAGAACACTCTTTTTGAACTTCTTGCAATTTGTGTCATATTATGATTTGGTTAAATGAAATTATTTTTCTGTGTTACATCAGTACGGCGTACTTGAGGTCTATGTATATATTATTATTGCTCAGGTGCTATTTTAATGGAATGACTCAAAGGGTAATATTTTGTGACTGTGTCTTCTAATAAGATTTCCTATAGGTTACATTATTAGCTTTCTTAATACTACGTTTTGTCTTGCTTTCTCCTTTTCGATCGTTAGATCAATGCAGTAAACTAACCATCAACTTTGTATCAGTTAACTCTTATACAAATATGATATTAATTGGTTTTTGTATTATTAATGTAAATAACATTAGTCGTAGTTCACATACTCGTTGACATTATAGTTATTATCTATACATTTATTTATAATCCATGTTTCTGACAACTATGAATCCTTTCAAATAAGTGATGTAAGATCCAATTACTTTAGCTATACATCTAAGAGCGCAAAGACGGTTATTTAAAAAAAATCGCTGTTATTAAATGTTAATATTAGCTAAAGTATTAGGAACTTTATATTCATAATAATACAAGGAACTTGTTTCTGACACACAGAATGTAATCGAACGTATCTAAGTTCTCAAAGTATTTAGTCCAACTTTTTACTGGATGACTGCTCTGTTACTTTATAATTTCGCACATGTGACAGTTGTTAACTAATCAATGTTAATAATAAACTTTAGGGTAAATAAATAATGATAAATGTTAAGGTATGCTTATATCTGTAGATTATTTCCATATCTTAGGATATGATCAAACCTTTATTGTCTACTTAATCATGGACTTAAAACTCTAAAACTAAACCAATATTTTAATCAATAACTTAATTTGGCCGGTATTCGGTTTAGTACGTTTTAATTTCAAGTAAGTTTTGTATTATAGTTTAATTATTAAGATTTAATTGTACTTAAAACATTACGGATTCATATTCGATATTAAGTTACTTAATTTGTTTATATATAAATATTATTTTAGTCAAGATTTAAGCCATCTTATAAACTTTCAAAATCATTTGTTAATATTGATGCTGTATACTAAGTAAAAATAAAAATATTTCTCAATGTACATTTAGTATTTTTATACCTAACTAGCTGTCCTGGAAGACATCTTGATGTGATAATAATAAATAAAAAACTCGATTGCAAGCACCATGTACCGTGACAATCAGAACCATCCTTCGCGTCACTCAAAACTCACAAAAAACATATAAATTTTCCAAGACTATTAGGACTTCAACGAACTTCAAAGAACGAACGAACGAAAAAATTAATCCCTGTGTCGCGGGGGGTTCAACAAACATAAAAGACAGACACAAAGTACATCCAGAGTCGGAACATCAAACTGTAGACCGAATTAATTTGTCCCGGGTGAATATGTGGATTCGATCCATGACATATGCTTAGCAGTCAGGTTCCAGGACCAAAACCATCTATTTAGAAACATTATCAGACATGTGCTGATATTTATATATCCCGGCATGTCTCCAAGAAAATGGCCTCGCTAAAGTTAAAGAACATAGGTAACTATATTTTTGACAAGACATTAATAAAGTATGTTAAATAATAAAGAGTCTAAATGTATTTGTCTATAAATGGAATAGTAAAGTTAGTTAAGTTTTAAAAAAAGCATTCTGTTATCTTGAGTACATACCTTCGTACTCCTTAGTTAAGTTTATGATTTTACAATCAACATCTGAATGCGTGAGTAATTATAATGAAAGGTATAATATAAGTATATCAGAACTTCAATTATAAATAACTTAACTCAACCTTGTTGCACCAGTTTTTTATTATCAATGATAAAGAGAAATACGTCTCCTTACACACGTATATACGTAGGTAGGCAGATATTGCTACAAAATCAAGCTAAATGTAATGAAATCAGTAGTTGTAACGGTTAGAATGTTCTTTACGTTACCTTAAACTCCTGAAAAAAAAATACGAATTATTAAAAAAAACTTAAATACCTTCCATAATGTTTTAGAAAATAAAGTAAGTTGTTTCAAATTTTTCACGTATCTGTAGTTAGAATTACATTTGGCTTTTAATTTATTTTAATAAGGTTTGCTTATTTTTTTTTTAGATGATTCCTTGTCACAAATATTTCTAAAATTCAAGTACCGGTTATTGTACCGCTAGTATTGATAACGTTCACTGTACGAACACAGAACAGTTATAGCTTACACAATACATATTTTGTAATGTTAACTTCACAAAGTAAATAAACTTGTTAGATGACAAGGAGGAAAAAAGTTACAAGCCTATATACTCGGAGCACCCAGCTTTACTCGTCCAGAAGATTCAGTAGCATACATTCATCAGCACCTTCAGGTCACTCCATCAAGTTTTACGGTAAGATCTTATCAACAATATCAAAACAAGCCTAAACTCGGTGCATCCAGCTCTATTTTACTATCAAGTAGCAGCCTGAGATATGGTAGGTATCCTTCCCTTCACAAATCACTAATAATTCCTTTATTTTATAATATTATCACGTGAATATTATAAACCTAGCCATAAAAAATATATAAAAAAAAAATTGTTACCAAAAATAGAAAATACGTGTGTGATCATTATTATACCATCAATATACAGCACAGTTTTTTTTGTGCTTGTTGTAAATGCGAAACACTGCAAATTAAATTGCAAGATTTGTATTTAATATTCTTCCTAAATCCGACTTGTTCATTGTAGATTAGACATTTCTTAAATATACTTTTTTTAATTCAAATTTTAAATCAATTATCAAAATCATTTTGAGATGTATTCTTAATTATTATTTATTTTTTTAATTTTCCCATTATATATATAATTTAAAAAACTAATGATGCCACCTACCGACCCGCTATTGAAATTGCTGTGATCTTGACTAGATCCTTCTGACGTTTTATGTTTTACCGTTGACCTCATCGAACTTCACTAGGGTAATGATATTTAAGATATTCTTATTTATAAACATTGCCTCGAATAACGTATAGGATCATGGGCGCCGCCAGGATTATTTTCAGAGATCTGTTGGATTTCCAACCATACTTTAAAATTAAGTATTATATTTTATTTTTGGTAATTTTACTTTACACTTTTGCATACAAATAAAGTATTGTGAAAATACTTCTTAACATTACTCAATATATATATATGTATATATATTGAGTAATGTTCAGAAACATTCAGAATAGAATCTGTCATAAAATAACAAATTTAATTACAATATATACGTAATTTATATATGTAATTTATTTATATATGTTTATTATAAAACAGCATTTTTTTTTCAGGAATACTTTAAGAATAGAGGCAACTGACGTTAGTTTGTACTCTTTTTAAGAGGTAACAGACACTATTACCATTTACAAATTTAAAATTTGCCATATAGCCAAAGATTATATTTTTTTTATAAAAATGAAAATCCTTATCGTATTTTTTTTTTTGACATTGGCCTATATATTTTTATATTTGAACTATCTTTTCTTAATAATATGTTTGTATTGCCACTACCTTTCTTGTTTCACATGAACTTAAATTATTGATTTTTACATAAGGCCCAATGCGCAGCTGCGCGTTTTTGTCCAAACTACTATCGACATGGTGTAAACGGCTGAGAAAATGTTTATAAGTGGTAACAATTTTTCTTGAAATTCCTGTAAAGTTACTGGATAAATTTAGTTACTTGCTAATTGAACCAAAGAAATCATTGAGTACGTATAACATTTATGTCAGCTTATTAAAATCTTCATACAAAAATGGGTAACACACAGCCAAGTGAGAAACAACATAAAACCGGAAAATCACCGGCGAAAGGTAAACATTTTATGAGAAATTTGAACAGAAAAAGTTCTGGTAAGGAAAGTAAGAAAAATGCCCGTAAAAAGAGCATCGGCAAACGAGAAACAACCGATAAAGAATTTGATAAAACCTCTGAATCCGATAACAATGAAACTATTGAGGCATCCGATAACGATACGGTCGAGTGCGTGTTTAAAACATCGAAAAGAGGCGAGGGGGGAGCGGGAAGAACGAGTGTGCAGTCAGAGGTAACGGTGACCAGGTGCGAGCAGTACTCGGAGCGCCGGTCACCGACCCGCGACCAGTTACCCGCCGCCTCTCCCGCCGACCCATCCTCCTCCGACTCAGTATTTACGGACCCCTTGACGCCACTCGCAGTCGAGCTTAACCAGTGCTACTACTCCGCTGAAAGTGACAGTGCACCTGAAGAACTACCGATAACTCTAACTCCATGCATCGATACGTCGGCGCAACCTGCAACCTTGTCACTCGAAGTGGACCATTCCGTATCAAAAATGCCTCACGATGATACTGCTACACCGCTGTCATTTCATGACAGTATAGAAAAAGAAGAAAAAGTTGACACATTTGACGAGGGAAGTGACAAAGATAATGAAACGGTTATGGGAGGGATATTATCAAAGTCAAGAGAAGAAACTTTAGCGCGTAAGGATCATGAGTGTAATCACGAATTTCTTGAAAACAGATTAAAAGCGTGCCCGGGACAAACCTCATTTACAATATCCAGGCACAGAAAAGTGGAACTTCCCCCGGTTGGAGATACCTCACTGAATATTCTGGACGAAGGTAGGTGCCAGAGTTTAAATGCAAAATGAGATAAGTGCATTAAATGTTGTTAATAATTACTTTAGCTTGTAGAATAATAACCCTAACTGATTGCAAAAATCCTTGTAGTTTTTATAGCATCCGTATTAAAATTAAGATACTGTAAGGGTATGAAATAAAAAGTATGTAGATTATCATAACTGCTAACTTTTAATTGAATTAAAAGATAAAAATTTGGAGCTCGACTTATGAAAAATATAGAATTCATAAATTTGCTATGAAACCAGTTTAATAATAATGTTAAACTAGTTTACCAAATGCTTTTTTACAATATTATTTATATTTATTCTCCAATAGAATATATATTTTGTATATAGACAGACTTAGAAATATATGAAGCAATAAGTAATTATTGCATTTAAAATACATATATTTTATTTACATTAAAATAACGAAGTATGTGCAAATAGTGAAGTAATACTTTAAAATAACAATATTACGTATTCATATACGAAATATTGTTATTTTAAAAAACATAAATTATATTTTCTACTAGCTGTGCCTGCAACTTCGTACGCGTAGATTTCGATTTTGATAAAACGTACCCTTTGTACCAACCAATCTATGTAAAAACTATACACCTGCAAACTGCTAAGCTGCAATGGTACTACAATAAGATATTATTAACTTCTTTATTTGTTAACCGATTGTTAAAAAAAAACAAAATATAAAGTAATTCCCATGACAATATATTCCCGAAAACTGAATCCAAATCGATTAATCAGACAGACAAAATGAAAAACATTATTTTGGGTTCTCTTGTTTATATAAAGGTAAAAAAGGTTTTCTTGTTTATATAAATGTTAAATATATTTTCAAAAATTCATACAGGGAGATGAATTTTTGAAAATATATTTTTTTTGTGATGTGTGCACTACTAAAATACAAACAGATAATCAGACAAAGATTTTTAAAATGCTGAAAATTGATTCTGATAGTTATCACTTCACATCCTGGTATTTTTTTTTTAAATACTACTCCTCTACAGATTTATTACATGTATAGAATAAGATTTGCATGGTACCTATTACGTAACCGACATAAATTGATATAACTTTTTTATTTCTTAACCGATTTAGATAAAATAAACACTAAATGTTAAGTGAAGACTGTGATAATATATCCCTGAAAACCGCATACAAATTGGTTTAGCCGTTTCTGAGCTTAGAGCGTACAAACATACAGACAAACTGAAAAACCATTGTTTTGGGTTCTCCTGCTCTTATAAAGGCCCGTTATGATGTTTTTTTTTAATTTTTCCATGTACAGAAATGGATCAGTGACAATTTTATTATATGTATAGTAGATTTATATAAAAGCTAAAAACTTACATTTAGCTTTATATTGTTTTAATCTTAAAAACGATTATCATTTTATTTCAGAGAAAGACGAACGTAATACCAGCGTCAGTGACGTATTATTGTCCGATTCAAATGTATTGCGGAAGGTGGCCTCTCTCACCCTAGACAAGCACACTGAATCAAGAGTAGTCCGCCCCAAGTTTGTACCAGAGAAACTTGATTTCCAATTATACGAAAAATTTGAAGGTTTGTATTTATTCCAATCAAAAATTTAGAGCCACCAGGCTAAATTTATAAAATTAAAATTTTAGTTTATGAATTAAAATACAGTAGCTATCTGAAATTCACAGAACCAACTTTCTCTTCTAATTTAAAAAGAAGTGAATGAAGGATATTATTGTTATCTTTAAATACTTAACATCTAGGTACTTAGTGTTATTGGTTCTTATTATCTAAATGGAATCATTTTGCATAAGTACATAGTAGGAACTGATAACGCGTTAATTCGAGTGAATACGTGGCCGAAAGCGATCGTATATTGTTTAAATTATAAATGAATTAAAATGCAGTTGTCAACTAATAGAGTAAATTTTTCAACTTCAGTCTCGCATTTTAATTATGTTCAATTGTTAGGTCAAAACCGGTCAGCGAAAAAACGAATACGAGATATTGTTACTCTCTTAGGGTTGCATACAGACAATGTAGCCATTTTCAGTGAAGTAGAATCAAAATCAAAAGATAAACCTAGAAAATTGCATAGTGCTAATAGTGCCTTAGTGTTATATGTGACCAAAACAATAACTATACATTTTATGAAACCTACATTGTGGTTAAAGTTAAAAATTTGTTTGTATGGAGAAAATATTGATATGGTAATTGAGTGGGACTTAAAAACTAGAATGATAACAATGTTACTTTGTAGTAAACAGAAGAGAAGGTGTTTATGGATAATTAACATTGTATGCTCTTGTTACGTAATGTTTTCTAAACAGTATTCCAGTAAGTTATGTGTTATATTGTGTTATGTTATTTTTGTTATAGGTAAACAATAAAGGATAAAACAATATATTTTTACCTGTTACTTAAGTAGGTTAATGTGAATTTTTCACTGCGATATAATTTTCCCGCCACACTACTTTAAGTTATTCACTAGTGCTTCAAATCTCGGTTTACTATAATTTATAAACAAATGTCGATCATTGAATACAGATAAAAAACAACACAATCATATTATTTTAAATATAAATTATAAATTGAACAATATATGTGCTTTTTGTATTTACTTTGATTGGTTAAGGAGGATGATGGATGATTAACTAAACACAAACTAAAATCAGTAGTAATATAATAATATAATTATAATATAATTAGTAATTAGCCTGCAATGTGGACATTTGAGTTCAACCACAATATATGTGGCAAGGAGTTCAGATCTGACACTGACGTATAAGTAATAATTATAATTCAAAACAGATTATTTGTCAAATTGACAAATTTAAACAACTTCTATTTCGGCGACAAGTTGATAAAAATTATAGTTATCAAGTGATTAACGGGTTTTCAATATATAGAAAAAAAAACTTTTTTTTATATATTACCTTGTATTTTCTTGCATAGATTGTAACGTATAACCTAATAATCCTATAAAAGCAATACCAGTAAGCCCAAACTTGTCTATTTTGATATTGTAATATATTTTATTTTGAAAAATAAATATTTAATATTGAAATAGAATAATAGTAGAAAGCATGTATACATGTTTAACAAAGCCTGAACATATCTGAAATTTTATTTGCAGGGCAAATGCTTCTCAATTGGTTCTCATCATCCACATCTGAAGATAACCACTTAAGAAACGTCCTTAGTAGTCAAGATCTCAAAACTTTGGGAATACAATATTGCACACATCTCTTAGCTGCTGGTGTTTTAAGACAGATACCTGATAAAGATGCTCCCACTGAGAACATTTTTAAGGTAAATTATAAGTCAACTCAATGTAGTTAACTGTTGTTTGATTTAGTTAACAAAATGTTAAATATATAAATATATATATTTTATACGAAAACTAGGTTAATACTTGACTACATTCTACCTGATGGTAAGTGAAATGTAGTCTTCGGTGGTAACACGCAACCTATTCACACTTTGGAAGTCACCCACATTATATTTGGCCGGAAATACCGAAGCAGGCAAATGGTTCCAGTCCTTCGCTGTGTGCACTAAAAAAGACGAAGCATAGCGCTTTGTTCAGACAGGTGGAGTGTCCACAACGTAGGGATGGATACCGGCCGTGCGTCGGGACGTCCGGTGATCGGGGAATTAAATCGTGTAATTCCTCTGCACACTCACACAAAATATATCCTATAGAATGTAGAGTTCATTTCTTTTACTCTTTATATGGTTTTTCCACGTGAGACGCCTATCGAAGTGCATGTCCAGGTATTTTACGTTATCTGTGTGTGGCAGTGTGTTTTGATTAAGTTTAATGGGAGAACAGTCGCTCCTTACAGGGTAAAGATGACCTGTAGAGATTTTGTGGCCCTAGCTTTAATGCGCCATTTGTTCAGTCACAAGGATACACTTGTAGCCCAGTTGTAGCTTCTCAGAAGCCACCTCAGGATCTGTGCTGTTGGCCAAAATTGCAGTGTCATCAGTGTATGTAGCGGTAGTCATGCCATCTGTTATTGGTAAGTCTGCTATGTAGATGGTCTGCAGCACTGGGTCCAACACTGATCCCCTAGGAATTCCGGCCTTGGTTTGAAAGAGCTTAGATGTGGCATTGGTTACGCTTACTTGGAATAATTGGTCTGAGAGGTAAGACTTTATCAACTCTATGCAACTGTGTGGAAGGTAGGTCTTTATTTTCTAGAACAAGCCTTTGTGCCACACCTTATCAAATGCCTGATATATGTCTAGAATACTGCTGAGGAGTACTCTTTTTCTTCTAACCTTCGTCTTATCTTTTCACACACTCCGTGGATTTGTTCAACAGTAGAGTGCTGAGATCTGAACCCAAAGTGATATGATGCTATTATGTTGTCTTCGTCAAGTATTGGTTTGATTCTGCATAGATTTTTTTCAAAACTTTTGAGAATACTGGGAGCATGCCAATGGGTCTTTATGAGGAGACATCATGCAGTGATTTGCCAGCTCTGTGTACATTGAGAATTTGCGATACTATGCACATATGTGGAAAGTGTTGTTAAAAACATCACTGCCTTTCTGGGTAGTTATTGTAATACTTCCTTCGTAATAAGGTTGAAGCCAGGTGCCTTTTTATTTTTTAAGTTTTTGATTGTTCATGCTTCATGAACAGTCACAGGGCGCAGGGGCTTCGACATATGATAATGCTGAAGCAGGACTGAGTCTGTTGAACACTATTTAATTGTATTTTTTTATTTTTCAGCCAAATCTGATGTATTATTGGTCTCACATGGAGATGCCAGTATCTCAACCTGTTACTCCTGGTAGACTAGACATGTCCTCATGGCCACCGGAACGGGATACAGTCACACAAAAAACAAAACACCAAGGCAGTACTTTATGTATTATAGACCAGCTATATAACAAACAAAAAAATGAAGAAATAAGTGACTTGGCTGAAGCCAGGGTTGTTATATCTCAACTCAAAATAAAACTCCAAGAATTGGAATATGAGTTAGAAAATTACAAAATTAATCCTCAAATTGGTGAGATCAATAAAAAAATACACAATTCCTTTATGTCAAATCCAGAAAAAATTACAAATAAGAACAAAATTGAATTAGAAAGTAAAGAAGTTCAAACAGTTAATAGTAGTGATGTGGATAGACTATCCAAACAACCTGTGATAAATTATAAGGATGAAAACTATGCATGTGCTAGTGTAAATGAGGATTCCACTTTAGAATTAAGTAGATTAGGCCCCAAACATGAATTATATAATAATGTTATAGTATGTAAACATGAAACTAGATCTGAAAAGATAGAAAATTATTGTAAATTAAATAAAAGTCGGGATAACAACAAATCTTATTGGATTGAAGATGTAACCAATAATAGTAGTAATATTAATACAATATGTTCTAATTTAGAGAAAGAAATCTTAATTATGAATCTTACAAATGTAAATCAACATATAAATGTGGATGAATCCAGTTTAAATAATACCTGTGAAAGCTCTTCAGATGCTTCCTTTTTAAGTACAACTGCTGAATTACTGAGCACCAACAGTAACAAGTTTATAGAAATCAATCAAAAAGATGAAGTAACAAATATAACTAACTCATCATCAGAACTTCTGATTAATAAAAATGATTTTAAAACACTTAACTTTAATAGACAATCATCAACACCAGATGTGACAAATAGTTTCAATTTAAGCAATAAAGTTCTCCATACACAAAAAGAAGATAAACCAACCAACCTTAATACAGAATCAAAAATTACTCTACCATTAAGTGAAACTTCAAAAAGTAATGAGCATCAAACTATATCACCTCCACCACCTCCACTTCCTGGAATGTTGCCATCTCCTCCACCTATGCCAGGAACAATTGAGATAGATTCAAATTCTCAAAACTCTGATTTATATTATAATAATGCTCAGTCACTTTCACCCACCAACCAAAATAAAACTGAATCATCTAAATTAATTAGTGGTATTCTTACAATGGACATTGAAAAATCAAATATTGTTGAATCTCCAATATCAGTAGAAAATCTAAATGCCGAATGTTCGAAAGAAAAAGCCAATGAACTAATATTGTTGAATTCCGATTCTAAATTAACAACAATTGAAATGGAAAACTTCATCACGAAATCAAGAAGCAAGAATTCATCAGCTATCTTAGATAATGTTTTACCAGTGATTGATATAACCACACTTCCTATTGCTACACCTAAGTCAGAACATACACCAGGGCCTAATATGACACCTTCCCCTCCTATGTCCGAAACTTCTATGCCCCATCCAATACCTAGAACAGGAAGTTCTTTTATATCAGTAACAGAGTCACTACCGTCTCCGAAACCTAGTATGAGTCCCCTACCGCCCGCAATACTTGAACTAGGTGATTCGCGATCTGTAATGTCTGAAATTGGTCCTCAACCGCCCCTTTTATCTGTCATGGTTACGCGATCATCTCACATGCATGGTACAGGACTTCCACCACCCAGCATCCCTGAAATAGGTTTTCAACCTTTGCCTAATATGGATCCTCCATCTTCTTTTATGCCTGAAATAGGTTTTCGAGCTCCTTCTATCGCTGAAAGTGGTTTTCCATCTCCGATCATACCCGGATTTGGTCCTCCACCTCCTCCCATCCCTGGAATGGATTCGCCGCCTCCACCTATGCCTAGAATAGGTTCTCCACCTCCACCCACGTCTGGAATGTGTCCTCCGCCTCCACCGATGCCTGAAATGGGTCCTCCACCTCCACCCATACCTGGAAAGGGTCCTCCACCTCCACCCATGCCTGGAATGGGTCCTCCACCTCCACCCATGCCTGGAATGGGTCCTCCACCTCCCCCCATACCTGGAATGGGTCCTCCACCTCCTCCCATGCCTGGAATGGGTCCTCCACCTCCACCCATGCCTGGTATGGGCCCTCCCCCGCCCCCCATGATGGAATTAGGAACACCGGCTCCAGTAACACCTGGTATCCCTCCGCCACCTAATATAGCTGCAGGACCTGTCCCTTTTCCGGCACCCCCCCCGGGGGGTTGGAATATGCAAAGAGCAAGTAAGTAGTAGTACTCTATGGAGTCTCCGATGACTATCTTATAATTACATTCCATATCATATTTCAGCTCTGAGGAAAACACCTATTAAACCGGTAGCTCCCATGAAACCCTTATATTGGACTAGAATTTTGGCAACACCCACTACACAATCATACCAAAATCAAACAGAATCTTCAGGATTTAAACCACTATGGTTAGAGATAGATGAGGCGAAGTTAGACAATATCGATGAATTTGCAGATTTGTTCTCACGTCAAGTCATAAAAGCCCCAGTGAAAAAAAAAGTTGAACTGAAGACGAAAATTCAACCAATTAAAATATTAGATAGTAAACGATCTCAAAATGTTGGAATTCTCGCACAAAGTCTTCACGTTGAATTCTCAGAGATTGAAAATGCGATATACAATTTCGATACGTCTGTTGTAAGTTTGGAGGCATTGCAACAAATTTATGAGTTGGTAGGTGTTGTTATGTTATTAATCCAACACATTAACCAATAATGTTTGAAAATATCTATAAACATATATAGCCATGTTAAGCTTATTTAAGTTCATTCATTCTATATTTATATAAACATTAACCAATATTTCATTAATTTTTTGTGTCATAGAGAGCGAAGGATGAAGAATTAATGATGATAAAGGAACATTTAAAAACAAAGCCTGATGTGCCATTGGATAAACCGGAGGCATTTTTACATGACTTATCAGGGATACATAACTTTGCCGAGAGGATATCATGCTTTACATTCCAAGCAGAATTTGATGATGCAGTAAATACAATAATGCACAAACTAGATAATTTAAAGCATACCTGCGAGGTAGTCCTCATAACTATACAATTTTTTAGTTTAATTTTAGACAAACACTGACAAATAGTATATACATTCTAGTTCCTCGTAACAAACGAGTCTCTGAAGCAGATTTTTGGAATAATATTAGCACTTGGCAATTACATGAATGGTGGAAATGGCCAAAGAGGACAAGCGGATGGATTTGGTTTGGAGATACTGTCGAAGTTAAGAGATGTAAAGGTAAATTTATCAAAACACTTCAACATTGTGATTAGTTTTAATTATAAAGAATAATCCTAAAATATTTTTGTAATAAAAACTTCTTAGCGTCGTGGTGATTTGAAAGTCGATGAAACGAAAAAACTACAATATATTCATTCAACTTTTTTTTATCTCTTCTCTTTCTACTACCTCGCCAAAGCTTAATATTTATACACGCCACCTTACAGACTTTTAAGTTTAAATTTATTTTTTAATTTGTTTTGTCTCAATTCTGTAGTTTGTGTTTTGTATTATTTCTCTTATTCCTCCTCAAAATTGTTTTAATTAAGTGTTTATTTTCCTAGTTTTACCACTCAAAAACTATTTAAAATCATCTTAGATTAACTACATTCTTATAACAATCTTCTCTCTTCTTCTCAATACGATATGTTTTACTTTTCTCACGCACTATAAATATAAATAATTTTATAATTACTTATAGTTAGCCAATTTCAATTATTTTTTTTTAATTAAATATTCAAGTGTACTATTGTAAATAGCGTCGACCATTACAGTCATTGCTATATTCGTTAAGGCTCCATACCACATTTTATATATTTTAATATTAATTGTCACATATTGTTAAATAATTATATAGGTTTTATAAAATTTTCTGTACTTTGTACGTTGCCATCGTTTTCTCAAATATTAATAACGGCCTTAAATAGCTATCTACTTTAAGTTTTATTCAATGTTAGAAAACACACAGATAGACCTCAAAGCACAATGGCTCGGTTCACTTTTAAGGATTTTTGGATTTCATTACTCAATTATTATTTCTTTTTTTGTCTTTTATTTCTTAATATAAAACCGCAGAGGTTATTGTATATTATAATTGGGTGCAAATTTAAAAAAATATTAATTTAATAGGAAATATTGTAAGTTGAGAGTTGAAGCTGGTCACAATTACATACAGTTAGACCCTAGAGCACTGTGTACGTTCCACCGATGTATCGTAGCTCTGTTGCTCTGTGTTATCTGTCTATTATCCGAAAGAACTTCGTTCCTACCTAGTGCCCACAGTGTGTTTTTTATATATCTTTTTATTGATAATTTGTTATTTCCTAAAATACTAAGTCTATTGCCTAAAAAATCTCATGGACTAAAATAAAAAATTGTGTTGGTTCTATATTAGCCGAAGGAACTTCGTTCTTACCTGGTGTTCCATGACACCATAGGGTTTTTAAAAAAAACACTTCTACCGCATGTGAATTCCACACATTTTTTTTTTCTTTTTTTTTATAAATATATCATTATAATACCACTCTATTCCACTACAAATGATAGAATTACAGATTGATCATACAAATACTTATTACGATCATTTATCGAACGCAGGATAGGTTAATTCATAGCTAAGCATAAGGCCCGATTGCAATCCCTAGTACCGATTACTAGGGATTGCAATCTGGCCTAATTTTCAAACCGATTGGATCCGATCGGATTGGTCAAATCAGGTTGATTTCCGCTTTTCGGTTCAAAATGAACTGTACAATATTGTACTTAATAAAGGTAGTTTAGAATATAAAACATATCAACCTAAAACATATAACGCCCTTAAATCGCCATAGCGGCTAGCAATAGGATACCGTCTTATGGCTTGGTAGAGCGACGAGAAGGTTTGTGGTCGCAGATTCGAATCTCTGTGGTATCGGTTGATTTGTCATTATATTTTTATATATGTTTATTTACAAATTTCATTTTACAAATTTGCAAATTTCATTTAAAAATTCAAATCACTTCTGCGTAAGCGTATCACAACCAATTCAAATGAGTGCAAACTGTCAATCATTTTTTTTTGAACCAAGATCAATTAAAGTTTTATCATAAAACATTCAGCTTATGAATTTTTACCTAATAGACAGAAGAGTGAAGACTGTTTTATAAATAGATACCACCGGATCCGCCGGATTATCTTGTCCGTTTTCCGGATTGCAATCCCTAATCGGTACCACTGGTATAGTGGTATGATAGTATCGTTACTCGTTTATTAAGTTTAGTCATATATATAAAAATGTGTATGAAAATCGTTAATCACACAGTCGAAGGAGTCCCACATAACGTTGCTGCACTTCATAGTGCGTACGTACATGCGTGTGACGTCACTGGGCGCGCTGCCCGTGCCCGAGCCCGGTGACGTGGCGCGCGCCGCTGCCATTGACTTCGCTGAGGTCGCCAACTGTCTGGCCACTCTGCGCACCAACCTAGACGGTGAGAAATTAGGTCATAACATTTGCTCATCGTCGTCATTATCGTCAGCTCATCTTTGTTGAAGATGCGACCACTAGCACCTTGGTGGGTATTTGTAAATGTTATTGTCGTTTTAAAGGCAATTAGAATCGGCGGTAAGCAGCAGCGACTTAGAGCTTGGGTTGGTTGAAGATTTATCCAGATGTGGATTAGGTAAGGTTTGTTCTACTATAATTCATTAATGTAAATTTCTATTGTTTTTCAGAGTGCAGTGAAAAAGTTGAAAAAGTTATTGAGACCGATGCACAGATTCAAAAAACAGAAGACGAGAACGCGAGTTGCGAGTGTAAGAAGCGATTGGAAGTATTTAAAGATAAAATGACTACATTTATCGATGCAGCGGAAGAAAAACTTAAGACTGAAAATGAAAATTTGAGTGAATGCAAGAATAAATTCATATCGACGGTAAAATTTTATCAATACTCTCCCAAGTGTGGCAAAGTAGAAGAGTGTGAGCCCAAGGAGTTCTTCGCTCTTTGGACGACATTTTGTAGTGATTTTAAAGATATTTATAAAAAAGAAGAACAAATAGCTATCAAAGAAAAGTAAGTTTGAAAGAATTTAAAAATACACAGAAGTTAAATTAATTATAAATCATCACTATTTCAAATAACTTCTGCGAAATAATGTAAAAAATATTTATTTTAAAAAATATAACGCTTACTATAATTTGTTAAAACGTTAGGCAATAACAATAATATTTTTCAGATTAAAAGAAAATAAGAAATTACAGTGCGAAAGAAAAGCTAATACGCAACCCAAAAAAGAGGGTGGATTAAAATCACGTCTTCAAAAGTTGTCAAGCATAAAAAAATAAAAATAACCAATTATAAGATTTCGTAACCATTTACTAAAATATTGTCCGAATATTTTTTAAATTCTCATTCATGTGTGGACTACCATTACTATCACCCACTATAGTTTAGTCACAATAATATGTGGTAAATAAATTTGCAATGGCAATTAAATGAATATTTTTTTTCTAGTTAATTAGGAAAACGGTTTTTTATAGAAATTGGTTCTAAATTAACCATCACTTTGGTTGCAATATTCAAACAGTATTTTAGTAAAATCCTCTCTGCTCCAGTGTTATTGTAACACATACATATGTATATGAAGATAATGACACTCTGGAAGGATTGAAATAAACATTTGAGAGCCCTTCAAGGACTTCATTTCATTAAACATCACTTTTATGTAATAAGATCTGGTGTTCACATTCTTATAAAATATATTTACAGGTTAAATTTAGGAACACTGTAGAATTATTTTATGAGCTTATAATCATAAATAAGTCTTACTATTGTTACAATTTTGGTTACTTTGGAAATTTATTTTTAATAACCTGAAATAACAAACTAAAATATATTATACAGAGATTAAAACCGAATAATGTGTACATATTTGAAATTGTAATTTGTTGTTATATCTGTATATGCTTAAACTGTAGCATTTATTATGTATAACTAAATATACCAATATTAAATCAAAAATTAATATCATATACATTCTATTAATTATTAATGAATGTTACCACTTTGTCTGCAACTAATATTATTTAATGATTATACAGAGTCTAGTTCTTTATCAATGTACCTGATATTATTTAAAGCAGCAACTAACCTGCTATATCATTGTTTACAATTTTACCTACATACTTGGTGCTTATTGGTGTAATTAACTTTTGTAATGTACATATAATAAAAAAAAAACATTTTTTCTATTTAATAATGTTTATTTATTTGTAGTCTAGACATTTATCTTTCCATATTATTTTGGTCTTCCTTTCAAGTTTTTTATAGTTTATGAGAGGGTTATCTAACTTTAATAGAGCATTCTTTAAGGCTTGCCATTGCATAAAACTCAAGTGGTTAGTGAGAGATTGCTTATCTCTATTATTCCTTAATTTTTCTTCATTGCTTATAAATTCATGTAAAGAATTCTTATCAATAACATTGTTGATTGCATGAGCCCAATTATTGCTCTGAGCTGATGAATTAACTGATGTTGTAGCCTTGTTCATATATTGTTTAAAGCTTTCTCTGGATATAGCTTCTCCCTGATCATTATTAAACATTTGACATCTTTTTTTGCTTCTTGATACTATTTCTTCTATAGGAAGTACCATTTGTATATCAGGTTTATCATAATTGCTAGAATTCCTATTTATATTATTAACATACCTTAGTATATTTTCACATATTTCACCTTCTTCATCTTCAACTAAAATAGCATCAATATTTAAACTTAATTTTTGGGTCCATTCAAATCTGCCCTTATTATTAAAGCTCTTCATATTGGTTAGCAGTTCCAGGTTATTTGGTAATGTACATTTATTAGGCAAAAAGTTTATACCTTTAATAGGTAAGTATTGTAAGTATTGGTATAGCCGATTGTACCAGTTATTAGAGTGTTGAAGCAAGACTAAGCTCAGAGACCACACTCTGCTTAACAATGCATAAGGCATCAGGCACATCCAATGGCTCTCCCCTCGTTTTATTCTGTTTAGGTAAAAGATGGCGGATTGTTTAGAGCACATTATGATTCTCAACATTAATTTTGAGAATGTTATTATTCTAACTAATACATATTCCAACATTTGTCTAGTAGGCAAGTACTGAATAGTTTCAGATTTAGATGGCAAACAATCCATAAAGTTTTGAACATCTTTTAGAAGTTCCAGAACTAAATATCTATGCAGAGCAGTGTTAACTTTTTTAAAACTCCTGTAACCAATATCATTTCGAAATTTTTTGTCAAATTTATATACAAATCTTGAAAATATTGCACTCTCTTTATGAAGTGGAGATTGCTTGGATAGGATATGGATAATTGAAGCACATGTTTGTTTGAGAACAGTTAAATCTGAAAATAAAAATCATAAAAGAAAATCTTACTTTACTGAAAAAACTATTTTTAACCTTATGCACATATTTAATTTTACCAGTATCACTGTCACTCTGAGATGTGTTTACTGGAGGTGGCAGAATTGATCTATCGTTCCAAGGGTCTGACATGTTTTAAATATACAAAGTTTAAAAAAAAAAGAAATAGAAATACAGAAATGGTATTCAATATTTCTTATGAAAATAACCTCAAAAATAATAAAGATTATTTGCAAATGAAACGGTGTACAATACACATTATATTAGGCTTATAAATACGAATAAGACTTAAATAAGTATTACAAATATATTTTTATTAATATTACAAAGAATGTTTGGTTTTGGTTGTCAGTTTTGAATTTATACTATAGTGAATAGTCTATAGACTATAAAGTATAACACTTAGATAACTTATAAGTTAGAGGTGTGATAAACGGATTTATCTGAACAACGAATTTAAGTTTAATGCTTGAAATTTGAAACCGGCTTTTTAAAAAGCCTATAATATTTCTTAAACGCCTTTAATATTTTTTATAAAATTTTAAAGAAAAATAACGAAATTAACAAGTGTTAAGCAATAAACCCATTAGTTACATTCGCGCCACCTAGCGGTGTCATGCTGTACTGAGATGTTCAACAGATGTAGTTATGTTTTCGTAAGATAAAAATAGATGGCGTTGTTACAAATGGCATGACATTTTTAAAATGGACAAATTATTGTCAAAACATTTCAACGTTATTGGCTTATTCTTTTAAACAGACTTTTGTGCTTACTCTGAAAAGCAGTTTTTATTAAATGCTTGAAGCTTAAATTTGAAGAAATTCTTATACTAGGTCTTTCCCTGATTTCTGTCTTGACTGTGAAACTTATTAAACAAATGCTCGAGTCGAGCTTCTTTTGCTTCTCCTCTTTACTATATTTCAGCTGGTTACGAAAGGTGCATTACAATATAGCGAAAAGACATTGTTTTTGTGTTGTTTATAAGTAATCCATATTATTTGAAAACTTCTAAGTTATGCTCATTTGGTTGTCCACCTAGTAGAAAAACATAAATACATTATTTTTCCTAAAGCTTATACTTAGTTCAAAATATGACTCAATTTATACCATTTTAATATTTATTTATTTATTTGGGAAACAAACAATATTCACACACTTAAAAATAAAATTAATAATTAATACATAATATCAATAAAGTTTCCACTGTTACAATAACAATAACAATATATAATTAACATAATATAATTATTAAAATAATATTTAACAATAACATAATATTATAATTAACATAGTATAATTATTAAAATAATATTATAATTAACATAATATTGTAATAAACATAATATTATAATCTGAAGGAATTTAACATTAGAATTTACACTTTCTTTATTCTTTTCGGGTGTTCCTACGTATTTTATAACTGGAACGAGCATTTGATAAAAACATTAAATATATAAATTATTTGAACATTAAACATAAAAATAATTGAAAATGTTCGCGAATTGTTTTAAAATCCTTCACAAGCGAATTAAGATACAAGATCAGGAGCAAGCTTGCTACTGCCTGCTACTATCTGTGATTTTATTGGAACGTAGTTCCTTATCGCGCGTTGTGAAAGGGGGCTAGACGGTAAAAATTCTTACCAAAAGTTGGCACGACATGTTTTGCTATCTCTCTCTCTTATAGAAATCAAGCGAGATATTTTCATTTCTATCATTATTATTTTTTGTATTATATTAAGTTGCTTAGTAGGTACCTAGTTCTTTATTATCTATTTGATATTCGAGTTTGTTCTTTTAGAATCTATGTGCAAATAAGACAGTTTAAATGAAAATAATAATACAAATTTGTGATCAATTATACTAGTAATGTTTTGTAACAATGCCATTTATTTATACCTTAGGGAAACATAACTACATCTGTTATATAAACATATCAGTACAAAGTGAAACCGCTAGGTGGCGGGACAATAGCTCATGGGTTTAATGATTAACACTTTTTAAATTAGTTATTAATTTTATTTACATTTATTATAAATTATCGGCGAAATATCATACAAAAATAGTATACAAATATTATTCATTAGCATTAATAATTTAATACCATAAAAATTAGAAATGATGAAATCGTTCCCTACATGGAAATATTAGTCTTTACTTACCTACATTACAAATAATAAATATTTTAGTTTTAATTAATTATATTTTATTATATTTTATTTTATTATATTTTATTTTATTATATTTTATTATATTTATTAATTATATTTTAGTTTTAATTAATTGTATTTTATTATATTTATTAATTATATTTTAGTTTTAATTAATTATATTTAATTATTTTTTGTATTATATTAAATTGCTTAGTAGTTCTTTATTATTTATTTGATATTGGAGTTTGTTGCAATTTGTAACAACGCCATCTATTTATACCTTAGCGGAACATAACAACATCTGTTATATAAACATAGTGAAACCGCTAGGTGGCGCGACAATAACTCGCGGTTTTATTGATTACCACTTTTTAATTTAGTTATTTTTCTTTTATGTTTATAAAAAATATAATTTTTCTACGATTCCTTCAATAATTAATCGAAAAGAACTTCGTTCCATCCGGGTGTCCCTTGACACCTCTTAGTTTTTAATTTAATTTGAGATTTTACTAATCTGTGATTTTTCTAAATTGAAGAAGTTAATTAGTTTCAAAATATTTGCATCCTCCAAAAAATTACTCTGGCTAACGAACTCGCCAAAATAAAGACCCTGAATGAATATTTAGACCAAACGAACCACAATTGTTGACCGTGCTGTAATTTTTGGCACAAAAAAATGCAATGATATGGATATTAACATCGAGAGACGAGGAAAAGGAAGGTAAAAAAACTATAACGGGTGATTTAGCCCATAATACTGGATTATCAATTTAAGATAAAATACATCAGTCAATGTTAGAATGCGTAAACCGATTTATACAGGAATTGTCGCAAAGATGCATGGGTATCAAACAAATAAACAATATTTTACACACAGTAAACTCAGTGTGAATATTGATGTTTCGAGAATAGACAGCCAAAATGACATCAATGCACACATGTTAGAAGTAAATATGTAGTCACAGTCTAATAAGTAATTTATAATAGGTACTAAGTTCAAGCAGTACTCTGTGAATGGTGTCAATTTAAAATTAAGAGAAAGTGCTCAGCGCTGGCCATAATATTTTAGAAAGTTTAACCAGCATGGTGGTATTTGCATAAAGATATTATACAAATTCACAACAACATTTTAACAAACAAAATGACCGTATTGATGCTCAAATCTCTACGGACGCTTCCTAATTAGTCGACAGAGTGAAACGTGGGCATTACCCTACTTCAGTGATGGTATGATGGGGTGTTAGCTATGAAGGAGTGACTGAGCCTTGTTTTTGTGAAAAAGGTATCAAAATATCGGCACAAGCATATCAAGATACCATTCTTGAAAAGGTAGTTTAACCCCTTAATAACACCATGTTCAATAACCAAGTATGGTCCTACAAGCAAGACCCGGTGCTGGATCATAAAGCTCGGTCCACGTCGTCATGGATGGAACCGAACGTCTCCGAAGTTTTGATAATACATTTTTTAATTTTTATTTTATGAAATATAAGAAAAATGGAGTGAATGTTTTATTTACTTAATATTTCACATTGCGACTATGTTACGACTACTTGACGTTTCAAAGTTTTCAATATGAACTGTTAAAGTTGTGCTTTTTGCTCATAATCAGATAACGACGAACTAAATCTAGTTATTACTGTTCAGTTCTAGTTGAGATTTATGAAAAATCAAAAGGTCATGTCAAGCCTATAAGTAGTAAAAGTAAATAATTAGAAAAGATGTCTATGGACAGTGTAAGGTCATTTTTTTTTAATTTTTATGCTTACACAATAGGGAACATGCAAAAAAATTAAAATAGTTCCAAATATTTTTTTTCGATTACTTATTATAATAAAATCATTTTTTTTTAATTTACTAACCATTTAAGGCCATAAAATAATTTATGAAAGGTGAAAATTAAGGGAGCGAAATTCAAAATTCCAAAACGCCCCACCATTGGTCGAAAGGAAATGTGACGTCATTTGACACGCCATTCAAATTATCGGCGTCGAAATTCATATTGTGGTATCAGTGTTACTGAGAAAAATAATTTAAACCTATATTTTCGTGCTTAAAGTTTTTATTAAATGATACAATTGATTGGGTAATTCTAAAAACATTTTTTCAATACTCAAACAACCCTAACAAAACAAATACCTACAAACACTTTCTCAATAGCATTTAGCATTCTACTACACATTACATTTTTAAAATGTTTCTTCGTCTGAATCATTTCCCACTTCACTTGACTCAGATAAATAACTTGGTTGATAATCAGCAGATATAGAAGATATAAGATGCTATAGAAGTATTATCAGCTGTGTTTTCAGTAAACAATTTTCGATTTAAAACATTTAGTTTTACTGGTAAAGTACCAATACCTTGTTTTGATGAGGAAATGGTGACAATGCTACATTTTGTTTTTCAGCAGGTATGTTTACATTGACACCTTTACTTCCATACTTCGGTTTAATATTAACTTGCACAGCTTAGTCACTTGGTAATTTATCTTCAATATGCGAAAAGCAAGGCTCTGCCTTATGATCGTCACATTCAATAGGAGAAGTAATGAGTCCTGGCTGATTAATATCACAAACATTTGTATGGGCAGTACTAGGACTTACTTAAAGTATATCACTTCTTTATGAAGGTCATCATTTTTTAAACACTACTTTTGATAACTAACTCTGAAAAGGCTTCATTAACCGATGTCAATCTTTGCCTTTTGACTATGCACATTCATGAGAAGGTTCTCTGGTGGTGTTTTTCCACAAAAATATATTAAGCACAACTCTTTTCTTCAAACTTAGATTACATTTTTCTCCTAGTTGTTTCGTTATACATATTATATTCAATACAATTGGCTGTATAAATTAACCTGAAATAAATCGACAAAAATAAAAATTTCGTAAAACCAAAAAAAGAATACGGTTTTTATAGAAAGTTATACTGACATTTTGTAAGCTTATGTTAATTTTAAACTCAAATTTTCTAATGTACTATACTTACTTTATACCTATTTAAACTATTAGATTAAACTTATTATAAATAAAGTATACTTACGGTAAATTGATCTTCACAACAATATAAACACGATTTAGGATATATATTATCCCTTTTAATTACCATACACCATTGTTTTTGTATTTTCGCATCTCTTGGAATACAAAAAACACTTTTTCGGGTGTTTTTCTAATACTATTTTTGCACTCCAGTACTGTACATTACTTGTAAGATGATTTTTATCTTCTTCCATGACTTGTAAAGCAATTAAAACTTAAAACATGTATGAAGTAACTAAAAAGTTCATAGTAAACATTCACTGGACGTGTCATCGTGACGTCACGCAAAGCGCGCGCAAAATGACGGCGTTTGAACGGCTCAAATTTACTCAATGTTTTAATTTTTAATTTGAAAAAAAAACTAGAATCTTTTCAAACCTATTTATATTTTTTTCTACGATATAGAGAGGTAAATGATTAATTTACGTCAAAAAAAAATTACATGAATGTTCCCTATTGGCACAATCACAGAAGACGCCTCTAGGCTTAGGAGGTAACTGAGTTCTATATTCTTTACTTTCGTTAGTCTTTGTAACGAGCGTCTAAAACGGGGCATTATTCAATAAATTACTTAAATAGAGAATGCTTATTTTATTAAATATTATTGTCTAGGATAATTTATCAATGGGCATTCATGTAATATAATTATCATAACACTTTATATTTTTTTTATATTCTGAATGTCTAGAAAGTGTGGGCATTTTCGTTATTTGGTAACATAAAAGCGAACAATGTATCTGAAATTTTATTTCACGCCATCCGTTTTACTGTAAATTATGCATAAATGATAAAAATATTGCATTTAGGTATATCGAACTTTAAGGATTAACTTATAAGATTTTAATACACTAACTTTTATCATTTTCTTGCCTTGATGATGGCAACGTATCTATATAAAAAAAATACAGAATTTTATTCTAAATAAGTACATAATTTTTATGGGATACAATTTAATATAATGTATAATGTGAACGTATAATGGATGAATTTGTAATTAAAATACATTAGCTTTTCGCCTCGGTCTTAATTTATTGAATATAAAATGTAACTTGCTTTGAAACGATATCACTTCATTATGTTAATAGGTCAAAGGATCGTTCTGTTATGTTTTCTTTATTCCAATTCATCCAGTTCATCTCTTATCAAATCGCCAAGAGAGGAATCTGGCGGAAGCCACTCGCAGCTGGTGTCCTCCGAAGAGCAAACCTACAATTAAAAATGTAAAATAAAATGGGTATAAGTATTAAATGATGAATACGACATTAATTATTTAAAACTATTCTATTACATTTGATAATATCAAACTATTAAATTATACCTACTGTAAATAACTAAATTGTTTAAACATCATCAGGTAAGTGTTATTTTCATGAAATAAGTTAAAAAGTATAGTTTTTAGGTTATTTACCTGGCATTTGCAATTAGTAGCTTCAACATAATGATATACTTCAGTGCCGACTTCTACACCTGGTTCGCAGTGACGGAGTTTAATAGAAGCATGCTTCCTTTCCCCATGAACACAGACGGGGTGATGGGATTCCTTGTATGGGAATTGCCAGTGTGCAATCTATTTTTTAATCAGCAAGGAAATATAAAAAAAAATTCAAAGTGGAAATATAAAATAAAATATTATAAAATCGATATCAATCTTTAAACTATTTTAATAGTGCGAATACCTCATATGACATACAAAATCCCCAACACGATAAAATCTTTACATCATCCCAACAGCGGAGACCGTTGAAGTCAGTCTGAACAGCCTTGTGTGTAAATCGTTTTAACTTACAACGTGAATTAGATGCACTAGTGGCGCCATCTGCTATATACCATAGTACAGCTAACAACAACACTATTACAAAATAATTTCTGCGATACAACATATTATTATGGTTCCTTTCTTTCCTTCTTTTCGTTAAACGTCTCAGATGCTCTTCTCTGAGCTGTTTGACTTTATTTCATTGTCTTATGTTTTTATATAGGCATGGAGAGGACGTCAGTGCATTATTTCCATGTCAGTTCACATAACAACAGTTTACAAACCATTACGTTTGTGATTTCGCTTAAAAGGTATAAGACTATTCAAAAGAATTCATTTGAAATTGTAATTATTGTAGAGATCTTTTATATACTCCTTGTTTAATATAACAAAATTCAATTCATACTTATTAATACATTTTAATTACAAAGTGTTTTTTTATGATCAGGTCATCCAATTAGTGATTATATAGTTTACTAGCTTTTGCTCGCGGCTTCGCAGGCCGTAAATTCGTAGTAAAACAAATCCCCTTCTCCTTTTTTATGACTTGTTTTAAATTATGCAAACAAAATGACGACATCGGCAGACGCCCCCATGGGGGCCCATCTGGCCCCCCCTTTTTAAGGGTGGGTCTCCTGACCCACCCGTTCCCCCCGGTGACGCTGTAATAGCCAACAGGGCTAACAGCATAGACAGACAAAAAAAAAAAAAAAAACATCGGCAGACATCTCTCACTGTCAAAAATCTAGTTTTTAATAAGAATACAATATTATATACTGTATTTTATTTATACCCCTGTACTGTATTTTTTATCTTGTTTTTACTAAAACGTCCATTTAAATACTTTTTAACCCCCGATTAAAGAGAGGGATGCCGGGTGTTATAAGTTTGATCTGTCGATCTGTGTATCTGTGTGTCTGTATGTGGCAAATTTGCGGCCAAACGCGTGGACGGATTTGAATGCGGTTTTTTTAATCGCAAGCTATGTTCGTTGAGATGGTTCTTATCCATGTTTGGTCGAAATAGAAATATTTATCTCCAAGATATTGACGTTTATTCGTGCGGGGGAGAGGTTATGCAATAATTAGCTGTTTCCAGCGGCTTCGCCCGCGCTATATAGGAAAAAAGCCCTGGTATGAAGGCCAGAAGGTTTTACACTTACTTACACAGGTAAAGTACTTTATTAGGGATAGCTGTTGCCCGTGACTGCGTCCACGTAGACTGTAAAAAGTAAATTTATATGGCTTATGATCGTAGTCATAAAGAATCACGGGCAACAGCTAGTGATAATATAAATCCCTTCATCATAGTGTTATTAGTGATTGTAAATCATTTTAACTCTAAATGTTTATATTTATTAATATTCGTATATATGAAAACTACCTTTTTACCTACCCATATGAAAAAGTCTTTAATCATGTTACTTAACACATTTATAATTTATTACATTGTCTAAACTTTCACACGGGTCCTTATTTTATTAAATATTATATATATCCTTCTCGTATTAAATATCCTTTGTAAGATTCTAAAGTTAAAAGATTTTATTAAATCGATCCAGTAGTTTCGGAGCCTATTCAATTCAAACAAACATAATTAACTTACTTATTGAATTCGTTGCGTCGGGGGACCGTTTAATAAAGGACGAAATTAAAATGCAAGTAAGTTAACAAGGCCAATAAAAAAATTACGATATCGAATCGTATAGTCTAATTCCTCAATGATTAACTTCATAAAATAGACACCATCGTCAGCGTACGTACGACGTCCCCCGACGCAACGTCTTCAATAAGAACATAATAATATTATTTTTATTCATACTAAAAGTAGTAATAAAAACATAAATATAATGAATAAAAATCAAATTAATAATAGGTCCTCTGTTGTGCACAACCATAATTACTTTGTTTTTTCTGACCAATTAGGTCAGGGCTTTGGGTCTCTTTTAAGTAGGGAATTAAATAATGTACATAATATATGCTCACCTGGTGCTAGTTACCAGCACAATATAGATAAAATAATTAATTTTGACTCAAAGTTGACTGAAAACAGTACTATTGTACTATTACATGGAGATGGTTTGTCGATTAAGAAAATTGAAATAATTAGTAATATTGAAAAATTATTAAAATTACATAATAAGAATAATTGTAAAATTGTAATTTGTGCATTTCCATATTCATCTTCTTATTCAGACAAACAAAATAAATATATATATAATTTAAATTTGACATTATATAATTTGACATACCGTCATAGTGATGCATTCTTTTACTTTGATGTAAATAAATTTATTTATAATAGGTTTAGGATGACAAAAGGTACAATGTATCTGCCTTTATATTATAAAAAACAAATTGCTACTTTAGTAGCATTTAATTTAAAAAACTTCGTTATAACAGATATAACGAAAAATAAATGTACTTTAAATAATATATTACTGACAGAACATAAGCGTTCCACTTTAAACTAATGGATAAGACAAAGCCTAAGTTGTTAAATATTGTCCATCAAAATATACAAGGCTTAGGTGGCAAGGAATTGGAAGTGGAACTCTTTGTTCAAAAATATGACATAAGTTTATTGTGCATTACAGAGCACTGGTTATCAAAGAATAACAATATTATAAATGTAGAAAATTATAAATTGTCAAGTTCGTTCTGTAGAGAGAAAGCTATTCGCGGTGGCTCACTTATCTTAGCTCGTAACGATGTAGTGTTAAAGTCTCGATCAGACATAGTGGCGCTCTCTGTCGAGCGAATTATTGAACTATCCTGCATTGAGCTCAATGAACATATTATTTTGTGCGTGTACCGACCCCCCTCTAGTGACTTTGATGAATTTGAAAACAAAATGGAGGATATTTTAACTAAGCTTTGTCATAAAAACAAGTCCGTGATTGTGTGCGGTGATTTCAATGTAGATATATTACAAGAAAATTCGTCTAGTGTACGTTTATTAAATTTGTTTAAATCTTTTAACTTACTGAACGTCTTTTTTGAACCTACTCGTATTACTAGTATTTCCGCGACTTGTATTGATAATGTGTTCTGTCGCTGTAACATTTATGAAGAAACAGTAATGACAAATTTAAGTTCAGACCACTGTGGTCTAAAATTTTCTCTATTAATTAAACACGAAAGTGAAAATCCCCAAAAGTTTACTTGTAGACCAATTACAAAAAACCGGGTCCTAACATTTAAGAATAATGTACAGCAAAAAGTGGGTAAAGTAAACATGAGCGATGATAATCCAAATAATTTATATAATAACATTTTCGGTTTTTTGTTACAAGAATTTAATAATGTTTTTAAGCCAAAAACTATGACTAAATACCTAAAACTTAAATTTAGTGATTGGGCTACCGTGGGAATATATAAAAGTAGAGATAAGTTATATGATTTATATAGTGAGAGGCAATGGAATCAAGATCCGGTATTCTTAAATAAAGTTAGGATTTTTTCTAAAATATTTAAGACCGTTTGCATACAAGCTAAGTCGATTTACATAAGAAATAAAATCTTAAACTCAGAAAATAAAATAAAGGCAACTTGGGATGTTTTATCTAGTGTTTCTGGGAAAAATAGGGCTGCTAATGGACCTATTAAGTTAAAAATTGATAATATTGAAATAAATTCAAATTCAACTGTGGCGGCTATTTTTGAGACTTTTTTTAACGAAATTCCTTCAACAGTCACGCGTAATTTAAATTCCTCACCATGTGATGCAATCGTCGAATTGACGAATAACGTAAGAGTCAGTAATAAATGTTTTGTTTTTAAACCTGTTACATCATATGAAATTGTTAAAACTTTTAGAAATCTAAATATGAAAAAAACCGGTGATCTTTGGGGTATGTCAGTAAAATTACTAATAAGTATTATAAATGATATTGCTCCACAATTATCCTTAATTTTTAACAAATGTATTGAAACCGGTACTTTCCCAGACTTAATGAAAAATAGTAAAGTAGTTCCTTTGTTCAAAAGTGGCGATAGACTAATACCCGGAAATTATAGACCTATCTCTATTTTACCCACTTTAAGTAAAATTTTCGAAAAAATTATACTAAACCAAATGTCAGAATTTGTTTATAGCAATGAAATCATGCATAGTGAACAATATGGTTTCACCAAAGGCAAATCAACAACTGATGCGGGTGCCGCGCTTCTTAAGCACATTTACGACGCATGGGAAAAGTCACAGAATGCAATCGGAGTGTTTTGTGATTTATCTAAAGCCTTTGACTGCGTGGACCATCAAACATTACTTTGCAAACTTAATCACTATGGCGTGCGTAATGCTCCGCTTGATCTTATTGCCTCTTACTTGAATCAAAGAGTTCAGACGGTTGATGTAAATAATTGTAAATCGGTTGGATCTCACCTAAAAATGGGTGTTCCACAAGGATCTATTCTAGGCCCTTTCTTATTTTTACTCTATATTAATGATTTGCCCTTTTACGTAAAAGGACTATGTGACATTGTACTTTTTGCTGATGATACCTCACTTATTTTTAAAGTTGATCGTAATAAACCTAATTTTGACAAAGTTAACTGTGCTCTGTCACGTGTTCTTCATTGGTTTGAAATTAATAATTTGGTATTAAATACTAAGAAAACTAAATGCATGGAATTTACACTTCCTAATGTAAAAAGTCGGGATTGTAGTTTATTCCTTAACAATGAAGTGTTAGAACTGACTGACTCGACAACTTTCTTAGGTATAACTTTAGATAAAAAGCTCCAGTGGAACCCCCATCTCTCGACACTCGCAAGCAAACTTAGCTCAGCCGTCTTTGCAATTAAAAAAGTAAGACAATTAACAGACGCTAATACGGCTCGACTCGTTTATTTTAGTTATTTTCACAGTATATTGTCTTACGGTATCTTACTATGGGGCAGCGCTGCCGAAATTAATTCTATATTCATTTTACAAAAACGAGCTATACGGGCTATTTGTAACTTAAAAGCTAGAGACTCCCTAAGAGAAGTTTTTAAAGAAATCGGTATTCTTACGGTCGCTTCTCAATACATTTTTAATAACTTACTATATATACGCCAAAATTTAAATGACTATAAAAAAAACAGCGACAGACATACTATCAATACAAGAAATAAAAATAGGCTTGTAACGCCTAAATTTAGACTTCAAAAAGTTAAGAAATCCTTCATGGGCTTGAGTATACGCATATATAATAAGGTTCCACAAGATATCTTAGATCTTCCTTTTCTTGATTTCAAATCTAAAATTAAAGGTATATTATTAAATAAATCTTACTATAACATTCAAGAGTTTTTGGTTGATCGAAATGTGTGGAACTTGGGTCATTGTATCATAAATCTTGGGTCATAAATCTGTATTGCGAATAGCTAGTAATCTCCGCAATTTGTTTTTTGTTGTAAATTAATTTTGCTTTATCGACCTTCTGCATCACACCGATTCCTTAGAAGTCACTACTTGCGGTAGCATCGGGAGTCGGGTTGCCTCCCTCCCTCAAATATGTGCGAAGGGGGTGATGGCTGGCTCTTGTGTTATGCTCGTGAACGGGTGCTGCTTGCGGTGACTGGTTGTGTGGCAGGCCGAAGATTTATATATATTTACTGTTATTATTATTTAATTTTCGTTGCCTGAAATCATTGGGCTTCTTTTCCGATTGATTGCGACGGTTCTAGTTGTTCCAAAATTGCATTTAAGTTTATAAAATAAATAAAATTGACTCATTTGCAGGGTTGATGTTATAATTTATAAGTCAAACATTGTTAAATTTTATTTAAAAAGAGCAACTGTTGAGTTTCTGGCCAGCTCTTCTCAGCAGAACAGCATTCCGAGCTGGTGGTAGCTTACTCACAGACTGACTATACTGACCAATTTAATGTAATTGACGATTCAAAAGTGCGTGTAAATGCCTACTTGAATAAAGATATTTTGAATTTTTTTGAATTTTTTTGAATTCTTTTTAGAGGTCTTTTGTACGGGGATTTTTTAAATTTGTAATTTATTAAATAGAGTAGGTACTTAATAACCATTCTAACCATATATCACACTTATAGATTTTCATTAAACATAATCTCAATCTGACCATGTTAACTTGTGGAATTCTGAGCTACACAATTGACGTTATTGTGACCGTCAACTTGCAGGTCTGGTGTTATTAAAAAAAAATCACTTAATGCTAAATAAAATGTATGAGATAAATAATATGTATGAAACATTCAGTTAGCTAGCTAGAGTCTAGACATTAATAAAATGTTCAATACTGAGCATTCAAAAAAGCCATTTTTGAGACGGTTTGCACGGTGCCATAAGGTATACAATACTTAGTACATTATTTTGATCTATCTAATAGAGTTCAGCCAGCGTTTGCTGTTAGTTTTAAAGACCTAAGAATACATCCAGATATAGGGACAGACGCGGAAATTGACTTTGCTTTATACTATGTAATGATTAGTTATAATTTTTATACATATAAGAACTTATATTTAGACTATTTACATAGGGATATACACATATCCGGCAATCTGTGGGTTCTACTAACATACGCCTACACCTTTGGGTATATCAGCCAAATGTTTGTTTGTTAACTCTTTGTTGCAAAAAAATGTAAGATTATAAATTTCGTAATCAATTCACCTGTTTGGTAGTCGGTAAAATATTGGGGCCCTATTCAAAACCCTGTTATCTGAGCCTTATAGGTAGCTAACCCATCACTCGGTGTATGCCAATGAAAGAAAGACAAGATCTATAGTGGAAAACTACTATCAATGCCCTTAACTGAAGGTTTCTCTCGATTTCCCTGGAATCCCATCAACAGATGCTGACTTGGTGGTAATGGGACCACCTTGGAAGTACAGGCTTTCAAATTAAAGAAAAAAATTGTAAATCCGTCTACAAACGCCGGAGTAATAGCGTGGAAAACCACTATCAATGCTCGAAGGTTTCTCTCGATTTCTCTGGGATTCCATCCTCAGATGATGTCTCGGTGGTAATGGGACCTCGGAATAATAGGCTTTCATATAAAAAAATATAAATTTGTAAATCCGTCCACAAACGCCGGAGTAATTGTGTAACGTACACACAAGTAACATACAGGCATATTGCGAACCTCCTATTTTTTGAAGTTGGTTAATAAATCGAAATAAAAGAATAGTAAAGGTTACATTAAAAAAAACACAACTCATCAATGCTAATATTATGATTTCTAATAGTTATTGCTGACATTATTCATTGCAGATTTATATTAGGTACCTATATTACAAAGGGCATATAAAATTGAAGTATGTTATTGAATAACATATTGTTTTATACATTAGCAATAGCTGGGATCAACCTTGTATAAATATCTATTCCCTTTAAGAAAATATCAGCTTTGAGAAATTCATCGTGATCGTGTAGCAACACTGGCGTGTAGTTCATCGGCGAGAATCCAATGGCAGGGATGCCCACTCCTCGAACATAACGACTGTCTGTACCCCCGGGGAATATTCTGATATCTAGCTTAAGATTCCTGTAAATTAACTTGAATTTGATATACTTTATCTGGGTGTGCTTAAATGTATGACAACATTAGTAATGTGATAATAAAAAAATCTGTATAGAGTATATACAGATTTTTTTATTATCATGTTTAGCATAAATTAGTTTAGAAGTATTGATCACTTACAACTCGTCAGCAACAGATTTAAATGCAACCCAATAAGAATTACTGTCATCTGTCTTGGTGCACTCTACAGGATCATTTTTCTGTTCAAATTCATATGTCACGCCATCACCGGCTTCTTTACACCATTGTTTAACCTATAAGTAACAGATATTCATTAGCATTATTATATGTTTAAAACAAAAATAAGAAAAACAATCTGTAACGTACTGTATTTTCGAACTCCTCGTGATCTACGGTAATTGCAAGCCGACAATCGAAAACCACTGTCAACTTTTCCGGAACTACATTTGATTGCACCCCGCCCTACAGAAAAGAAATCGTGATTTTAAAAATGTTGGCTGTGAAATGATCATGTATTAAAAATACTTTTTAAGTTTTAATCGTTACTTACCTCTAATATTGGTTTTTAGCAGCAGAAAAGGAAATAGGTATACTATTTATTATCTTTTTGTTTAGGTGTAAGACAACAATTAACAGTTAGGTGTAAGACAAAAATACATTTATCATTATATATATATATACTTACAAATATTTGGGTCATATTAATAGTAGTAACATCACCAATTGTCAATTTAGGGTTACTATCCAAAATCTTTTTCTGTTCGTCTCTCAAGTCCATAAATTTATTAATCATGTATCTTATCTGAAAAAAATGTTTTTATATTAAGTTTAGGTTCTTGTGTCATCCGTTATATGATTAATTAAGTACTCGAATATAATTCTACCTTTTCACCTGCCGTGTTTGGTATCAAGAGGGACCCGTGGCCCGGCTGCCCAGTGCAAATCACATGCATTTCTATAATTAAACATACCTACTTATTATTTTAAACACAAGGAAAAGGTATATATTTGCTTTGTTGCTACGGCTATTTCGTTGGTTTGATTGAAAATGATGACTATGATTGACATGATAGTCAGTCAACCGACCTCCACTGCTGGACATAATCCTCCCTAATGCGCCTCCAATACGGACGGTTTTGTCCGGTCTGCGTTCCACGGCTCCCTGCGATCCTTACTAAGTCGTCTGTCCATCGAGTGAGGGAAAGAACGAGAAGGCGCAGCGTGTGTGCCGACTCGTGGTTTGTTCGTCGAGCTATGTCCCCGCCCACTACCACTTCAAATTGTTAATCCTCTAGGCTATGTCGGTGACTTTTGTTCTTCTACGGATCTCCTCATTTCTAATTCGATCACGTAGAGAAACACCCAGCATAGCCCTCTCCATAACTCGTTGAGTGACCTTGAAGTTTCTTATGGGGGCATATTATTTCTTAGGGGAGTAAGAAGACACATTTCAGTTCCGTAAGTCATCACTGATGAAACATAATGGTTAAAGACTTTCGTCTTCAGACACTGAGGTATATTGGACGAGAAGATGTAACGAAGTTACCCGGAGGCTGCCCAGCCGAGCTGGATTCGTCGATTGTCTTACCTAGTTGAACCACTTGACCTACTAGGTAAGACAATCGACGACTACTTGAAAAACATAGTTCCCCACGGTTATATGGGTTTGCATAGGCATGGACATTCGACATGATTGTTGTCCATATTTATTTTAAGCACAATCTAAGTCTCGATCGAATCAAAGGCTTCTTCATAGTAAAAACGCTAAACATAATGGTAGGTTATACACTTCGGCCTCTTGTATAACGTGTCGCAGCATATGTATGTGGTCTATAGTGGAAAATCTGTTTCAAAAACCGACTTCTTCTGGAGACTGGAATTCATCAAAACTAACGTGAATGACTAACTAAACGTGATGACTTTTGAAAAAAACTTGTAACCATGGTTCAGTAATGATATCGTTCTGTAGTTTTTCCAATGGGTGTTATCTTCCTTCTTCAAGAACAAGACGACGATGCTCCTGTTCTATGCTTCTGGCGTAGTACCTTCTTCGAGCAGAACGGAATTGAAGAGCTTCTAAAGGACTTTAAGTACGTATCGGTTTTCTACGTGCTTTTAGAAGTTTCGAAATGATTCGACACCGTCCTCACCGGGGGCCTTGTGGTTCTTAACCTTTTTAGAGCCATCCTAATTTCGCATAGGCTCATGTCCGGGATGTTTTTGATAAAGAATCGGGTTAGCTTGGCTCACAGATATTTTCAAGGCCAACAACAGGTTTGATAGACGATGTATACACCTGGCCATAGAAACTTTCTACCTCCCTCAGAAAGTTTGTTTTAGTCAACGCTATACCTGCCGCCCTCCGTCTTCAGTTTTGTTAATCGGCTTTCCTCTCTATTGAGCTGTATATGACTCCACGTGGTCGGGTGACGTAAACATTATTCGAGCGTCGACTTTCCATGACTTCGACAGCATAGGCGGAAAGTTTTTGAGGTCTATCCTTACGACGCTGTGAAAAGAACTTTGACCCCACTTTATGAACAGTTTCTACAAATCTGTCGTTAACATCGTCCACTTTAAAGCCATCTTCTAAACAACTGAAGCGATTTTACAATTCTAGTTGAAAGGTCTCGGGGTTTTGACCATAGGCTACATCAGTGGACCCTTTTCGACTTTGACGTCGATCTTTAATGTGTCTCTTACCATTCGGTGATCACTCCCGGCTATCACCCTGTGAATCACGGGGACATTAAAGATGCGTCTTTTGTTGATCAAGACAAAGTCCCTCTCATTTTTGATCGTACCATTGGAGCTCATTCAGGTCCACTTCGTCTGAGGTTGTCCTGGAGAAGGTAGTTTATCTACAAAGTTTATTTATAAAGAGTCCTTCCTTTTCCAGAAATTCGGTCAGTCTCTGGCCCCTTTGATTCCTATGTCCATATCCAAATTGCCCCACTCCCAACTCTGAATCGCTTTTACTCCGGAGTGTTAAAATCCTCCTTAACAACATTGAAGTGAGTTTTGGAGGCATGTATGGCTCTACCAACGTCCTCATAAATAACTTCAACTTCCTCATCTGAGTGTAACGAGGTGGGTGCGTATACCTGGATGAGCTTTAACGAATATCTTATCCGATACCACCTTGGGGATTGCTGTTCACCCTCCAAATAGAAGAACAAATTGCTGGAATGCAAGGTCATGGTGACCACCCCCCCCACCCCCTCTCTTCAGACTTCCGATAACATAGGCTTATTTAATAGTAGAATCATTCGTTAAAATGTAGTATAGAAAATTCCAATTTTGAAGATTATAATAGATAAACTGTGTTAATCGAGTCATATACCTACAGGAACAATAGTATTTGAGTCGTCATTAATAAACATTTAATACGGTTAACTTCGTTTACCTTCAGGATAAAATCTAAGAAAGAAATTAGTTCAGGTGGAATAATGAAATTTCTGTTGCTAACAAGGCAAGTAAATAAGCGTGGAGATAACTAGAATAATAAGCATGTCTGTAAAAGATAATTAGGCATGTTTAAAAATAAGCTCTTTTTTAAAATATTAGTCAATAGGTAAAACGTTTTTGAAGAAAATTATTGCACGGTTAATATAAGTACCTACTTGTTACAATATGGCCAAATCAATTGTTTGTAGATGTCACCACCGTCCCGATAAAGACGATCATATATAGAGTGCTTAATTCACCGAGACGGACAGCGATACGGTAGCTCAGTTGGTAGAGCGACGGGACGGTTTCCCAGTAGTCGTTGGTTCGAATCCCTGCCCGTATCGGTTTTTTTGTACATTCTATATTTATATAAATTTAAATAAGCCTTACATGGCTATACATGTTTAAAGATAATTTCAAACAACGTTATATATATTTAATTTGATTATAGAATTACCAAACTGTACTTTTTTATTAAGGACATTTTATAAACATTTCAACTTTAATTGTTAATAATTAAAGTTCGTCACAGGCCACTAGATAATTTTTTTTTACAGTTACTTACGCCATATGTTTCTTTCGCCGTTGAAAACAATGAATTCTTCGCCCGGATGCGCCATACCTTCATCCAAAGCAAAACCTACATTTAGTGCCTTGAAAGTGTCGGTGTGAACGAATATTTTCATACCATCGTGGCCGCCGATTTCTTCATCTATTTAAATATACATTTTTTTTTATTTGTTAAACGTTATTGGAAAAAAGTGGTACTAATGAACTCAACTCTTAATTTCTTATTTGTCTAATGGAATAGAGGATTCTTGAAGTTAAAAGAACTAGATCGCCTGGGCCCTCAATAGGTTCCATCTTAGGACCATTTCTTTTCCTTGTTTAAATAAATGATTTGCCTATTTTTGTAGACAAACATAATGAGGTAATATTGTTTACTGATTAAACTTATTTGATATTTAAACAAGTTACCTAATACATAATAAAAAAAACAAAACTTCGCAGATTTTCGACAAACTTATGTACAATTGCAAAGGAGCCTTCATTTATAGTTATTTTATATTGGTTAATAAATTTAGTTCTATGAAAAAAAAAACAGATCCATGCTATTTTCCCTTTTAGCGCAGCTGATATAAATTATATTTTCGATATTTTTGTTTCACAAGAGAGATCAATCAATATTATTTAAAAACTGGGCCTTAGAAATTATTTACTATATAAATTTAAGCAAATCAATGTACCTACTCACGAATCACGATTGCCGGCCAAAAATAGACAACTATATGAAATTGTAGAATTCTTGTTGGTCATAAATAATTCTAAGAATATTCGAAATAAACTAAGTAATGTCTGGGGACCAATAGGAATATTGATATACTTAAGTTTACTATTAGTTGAAACTTTAACGTTTTAACCCACTTGTAACATCGAAATAATGTAAAAAAATTGTACATTGAATTGTTTTAATATACATTTTAAATACATATTCCTTACTGTTTGATAATTTTACTACTTTTATTTATCGTCCCATTTAATTTACCTTCGGCCAACAACGCGACACAATTACTACGAAATAAGCCGCCTCTTGTACCATTGAACTTTTAACGTCAGTTTGCTGAAATTGTTTGTCTGGATATAGGTAACATGTATGTACATGTCACCTATGTCCATTGGATTTCTGATAATAACAATTTTACCTGGTACAAAGCAGACATGTATCGTTCTTTTCAGTTGAATCCCGGAATTCTTTAACTGCCGTACAGCCTCTAAATATTGAATACCAACACATTTCATGTCTTGCGAGCCCCGAGCGAAGATTTTTCCATCTTCGTCTATGTGGCCACTGAACGGTGGATACGTCCAACTGTCCTGAATGAAATAATTTAAAGTTGATAATTTAAAAGAAGCTCAGTTCTTTTTTGGGTGAGACATGGTGTACTTAAGCCTGAGCCTTCAGTGAGTATTTGTATGACAATTATGATTTACCTCAAATACCGGCACCACATCCATATGTGAATTAAGCAAAATCGAGGGAAGATTAGAATCTTGACCAGGCCATGACAGCATTACAATAGGCTTTGTTGGTACTAGCTCATATACCTTGAAGTGAAGGCCTATTTCGAAACTTTGCCTCTCCAAAAATTTAACGCATCCATCTAAAAAAATGGTTTAGTCTAATGTTTAATTATTTTCGATTCATTTAAAATTGTTAACTAAACTTCTATTTTGTTGAAAAATGTATGAAACTACTGTACTGCATTATATTGTAGAAAAAAATCAACTTTTAATTTTTACCATTTCCTGCCCATTAATGGTAAGGAATATAGTATTAGGATGCTACAAGTAACTTCAAATTCTGTTAAAATGGATAGAACAGATAGAACTCTGAGACTTTAAGGCTGTGTTACTTTAAACTTCTAAAATCATAAAATCCTACAGCTTTTCATTTTCCATATACATATTTAAGTTTTTCAATTTATCATGTATAGATTCAAATAGATATCTAGTTATGTTATTTTAAGGTATTTAGAAGACTCGTTACTCAATTTAAAATTATTGAGGACGTTTTAACTGAGGGGACTTTACCACAAGGAACCACTGATTTCAATGGATTATATTCTATATATCAAGGAGCTAAGAGCGAAAACTGAATCATGATCTACGTGATATATCTTGCAAATTGATACAATGTTGCATTCCTGATAAGGTACATCCTTATTTGCGATCATCATTATAGTACATAGACTGAGTACCTAATATATAGTAGTATATTTATTCCTAGCAAAGATAAACCAGTTCATTACAAAAAAGTATTAGTAAGTTTTAATAAAAAGGGTCGGTACAAAATTTTATTTAAAGGTAACAATTTATATAATAAGTGATAACTATCACATATATCAATTTTTTTATTACATCCCAATTCTTGTTTTAATGAGACCAAAATGAGAGTTCAAAGTAATGCACTCTGTATTACCCCCGCGGACGAAGTCGCGGGCTAGAGCTCTTTTACAATTAGCGTGGATATGAGGAATCATGGAATGATTGTCTGTTATTTACAAAGATATTTGCATAATTTAAAAACGTGATAAAGTAAAACAATTATTTATTAAGTCTTAAACCGTTTACGATTTGATAAGATACTCAAGATCTGTTTTAACTAAAATAGTAGTTTACGACGCTTAGTATGAATTAAGCGTCGTAAATATGAATTTACGTCATCAGAGTAGTAGGTACTACGGCTCGCTTAAAATCGTTGTTAAAGAATTATATAATAAACATTAGCATTATTATTGCAAAGTACTTAAAACATTATATAATACTTACTATATATTATATTTGGAGAATAATAATAATAGATAACAATGATAGGCTCTTACGATATAGATACAAAACATATATATGCATATATAATATTTTAAAGTACTAGAAAGTGACACAAATTACTATAACTACTAAACTCTAAGTTTATAAGTAAGGCCGTTATTTCAGACCTGTATGTAATTGGGTTAGTGCCTCTTCTATATTAGGCTTGTTTAAGACAAAAACTATAAGTTGGTCTGCTTTTTATTTGTAACTCGACTGTATTGTATTTACTGTATAGTATTTGCCAGCGATTCGCTTCTCTTTAAACAATCCATCATTACTTAAAAGTTATATAAATTCACATTTATTTTTCAGTTTTTTGTAATAATATAAACATAACATTTTTATTATTTTACGTAAAAATTAGAGAATTTTCCGGAGTGTCAAGTACACTATGTTATTATAATGACTTATAAGATTAGATAAACGCTTAATTCGTTCTAAGCTTACCAGTAGTTTTGCTGGATTGTCATAATTAATTGAAACTGAAAATAAAAATTAAGTAAAATCCCGTCAAAATAAGACATGTACTCGGATTATACAATAGGTATTCTCCTATCAACTGCGGTAAAAATTCGATTAAAATCAAATAAATGAATGATAACAAAACTATAATATATCCGAACTTTAATTATTATTTTTTTTTAATAAATCAAACTTACCATAATTAATATTTGGCTGCACGCTCGGTATTTGCAGATACTCTACAAAGTTTTTTATTGAGGCATTATTCTTGTATACGGCCGACATATTTGTTGACTCTGTAACACGAGACAACAGCACTTAATGTATCGGAATGTTTCACAAGACTGCGTCGCGTCGTCACAAAGCGTTTGCTCATATTGTACTATGTGTATACTATAGTATATTGACTCGAAATGAAAGCACTATTAGATATATTTTTAACCGGTTGCCACATTGTCAATAGGTTTTAACAAACACACTACAAAATTAAGTTTTATCGCTGGTCATGACTAAAATATACCGTTCAATGTTTTGTTATCTTGCAGTCTTATTTTATGTAAGTATTATCATAATCTACATTATGTGGATGCCGATAAGCAATAGTGTGTCAAGCCCCAAAGACTTAGTTTTGAGAAAAACGTGTTTAAAGATACCACAAGAATATTAAAATACATTGTTGGAAAAATATCTACCAAGTTATTTTTATTGTTAAGAAAAATAAATTATTGAATGTAGACTATTACCATTTACCATAATAATAAATATAGTTAAAAAAACTAAAATAACACACAAAATCAGCTTAAGATAATTATTAATCCTGGAGATCCTAATCAGGATAATGAGATATCATTTATAATTATTATTATCTCATCGAATTATTAATTTACTGTCGATCCTTGATATGTCTACAAAGTTTGAACAAAATCGGTCCTTGGGAAATGATACAAAATCGCATTCGAAAAAGTAGCAAAATAAACAAGCAAACATGCACGTGAAACTAATAAAAGAGTATTAAAAAGAGAAAAAACAAGTAATATATCTTTAAAAAAATCATTTTTCCATTATATTAAATATGGAATACGCTTTATTATTTCAAACAAAATCAAGGAACTTACCACTGTTTTGCTAAAATTTGATTTCAATATTTAATGACAGTAAGTGTGATTTAAGGAACTTAAATTAACATTTAACCACCACATTGGTCAAGTGGTTAGCGCAGACGCCTAATAAGTAGTGACGCAAATTGTCTCGGGTTTGATTCCCGACAGGGACAGGCAGGTATGCGATGAGCATAGATGTCTATATTTCTGGGTTTGGTCGTTTTTTAAATATATTCGCAGTACTTATAATGTGTATTTCTATTTATTTGTATTGTTGTCTACCACCCTTAATACAAGCAAATAATTGCATTACTTATGGGCTGGGCTAGCTGGTTGACTTTGAGTCTGCACAGCCGTTGGCTGGTATTCGCTGACCACCCGCCTCGAGACCCTTAAGGAAGGGGAGGTTCAGCTAGCTGATTAGATTCTATATATGCTGTATTTCCTAAAACTTTGCTCAAAATTGTTGTTGTGTGTATACTTGCTTGTTTTTGTAGAATGTGTGAATCTATGTTTGCATCTAAAAGGTTAATATAACGCTGAAGGCTCTTCGCAACTACTCTCCCGTGGCTCCTATGACTATTGGTATTGTTTCTGTTTTAGTTTTCCATAATCATGTGATTTCTTTTCTGAGTAAATGGTATTTGTTAAGTTTTTCAATTTCTTTTGCCCCTATGTTGTAGTCAGATGGTACTGTGACGGCAATGAGATAGGTTTTATTTTCTAATTTATTTATGTAAATGATATCCGGTCTATTGTGGGCTACGGTGACATCTGTCTGAACTGGCATCTCCCACATTAGCTTCGCTTCCTCGTTTTCTATAGTTTGTGGTTGTACTAAAATTTCCTTCCACCAAAGTTGGTTAACATTAAAATTGTGTTTCTTTGCGAGGGTCCAATGTATATATTGTACTATGTTATTGTGTCTCTTAACGTAGTAGGTGCCGGCTATTTTTCAGCATCCCGAGACGATGTGTTGCACCGTCTCATCCTTCGCAGCGCATAGCCTATACTTACCATTTATAGGCTTCTTTAAAACATCCCGCTCGAACTGTCTCGTAATAATATTTCGGTCCTGTATAGCGAATATGAAAGATTCTAATTTGAAGGATATGAGTTGTTTTCTGAGCTAATTCAATGATTGTTCTTTGTCTATGTTCTGTGCGTTTATGATTTTGTTGTAAAATTGTCCGTGTAAAGATTTCGTTTTTAATGTATTTATTTTATTGTGTGTTATTGGTATTTATTTTATTCTTATCTCTGTATCAGTGTAGTTCTTGTGTTCTTGTAGTTCTATTTCTTTAAAATGTTCTGCTGATTCTTTGTTAATGGAGTATTTTGTTTTATTTTTATCGTATTCGTTAATATTTTGAATTAAATAATCAGTAGCTTGGTTCAGATATTTCCTATATTTTATCATTTACACTTTGTATAGTGTTGTAATGTTTGTGAGTCCCCTTCCGCCTTCTTATAAAGGTAAATAATAATAATAATAATAAGTAGTAGTATATTATTATTATTATTATCATTAAAATGAAATAAATGATAATAATAATAATAATATACTTTATTGCAATCACATAAATCACAAAAACAATAGAAAAACAAATAACAGTACGTATAAGCAAACGTTATGGATACAATAAGGCGGTCTTATCGCTATGTAGCGATCTCTTCCAGAAAACCTTATACTGGTAGGAATAAGGTGAAATATAAAGAGAAAAGTGGTGCATAATAATACATACAAAATATATACACGTACATAAACCTATATGATGCATTACATACATATAACAAATCCTAAATTAATATATATAAATATATATAGAATTTAAATACATATAATAATGTCATGAATAAAGGAAAGTAATGAATACCTACTTAAAAAGAGCACAAGAAAAAGAAGAGCTAGTACAATAAAATATAGCTAATAATTTAATATTTAATATATAAAAGCGAAAATTATATTTAAATAATAGAACTAAACTGTGCAGAAGGAAGGCGAAGATCTTTTGACCAATCCCTTAAATTTAGCCAAAGACTGTGCTTGTCTGACAACTAATGGTAATTTGTTTCAAAGCAAAATTGCTTGAACAGTAAAAGATTTTTTTAAAATAGCGAGAAGAGTGAGACGGTAAACGGAGAGTGAGGTTGTCAGAAGACCTAAGAATTTTACTATGAGCACCTAAAAACTACCTACAATTACCTACATGAGCGTTTTATGAAATATATTTTAAAACATGCGAAATATCATGTTATTTAGTATCATAAATCGTTTTCTATCAAAAAGTCATTATTTTATTAAAAATAAAATATTTTTCCCGATGACAATTAAATTTCGCGCTAAAACACTAGGTCACGTGACTTATACGAGCAGTGACGTCAGGACACTACAAATAAGCAATACAATAAATTAAAAGCAGGCCGTTATGACAGATCGTGGCGTGACGTCACGACGCAATATATAGACACAAGTTATAATTATCTTCTTAATATATATAAATTACGTGTCTCGTTGTTTGTCCGCGATGGACTCCTAAACTACTTAACCGATTTTAATCAAATTTGCACACTGTGTGCAGTTTGGTCTCTCTGATCTCAATTTTGAGTCGCAATATTATTTTATTGCAAATTATTTGTTTACAATTATCTGTTAGATCCAAACAAGTCTAACAGATGGCGTTGTATCTGTCGACTGGATTGAGTTAATGTTCAACAGATGGCGTAATGTTAAAAATACAAACAATTCATATACTTCCAATTTAACATCATAGCCACGTGATGCTGAGACTAAATTGTAAGTTAATTTTTAGTGTTAGTATAACCGACCACGTGTTAATCAAAAATATTTTGCACCGATTAGTGCATAATTAAATTAAAATTTAAATTTAAATTAAATTGATAATTAAAAATAATAAATATTCTCTCGTTCGTAATATCAACTCCAAGGATCCCAATACTCTTGATGTTAAGGGTGGTGTTCTGAAAGCTCGGGACTACAATGAAGAGGGTCTTCCTAGCTGTGAACGCGCAGACTTGTGTCTTCAAAGAGTTAAATTGGACGAGGTTTCGCCCACACCATTCGGAGACTTGCTCTAAGGAAGTCTAAATTTCGGACACAAGCTATGATCTCCTCTCTTCCACTTCTGCCCGAGGGATATTAGCATGGCCCGTGTAAATTGCATCAACCGTACTGTCATCCGCATAGCCACGAATGTTACAGGTTTGCAATATGCCGTCCAAATGCAGAAAAAACAGCTTTGGTGAGAACACTGAACCTTGGAGAGCTTCAGCATTAATAGGCATGGTTTTCGAGCTAACTCTGTCTACAGCGACCATGATGCTACGTCCACTAAGAACATTGGTTATCTAATGGCTTAATCCCTCGGATAGACCGTAAGATGGTAACTTCGCTAAAAACGCTTTATGCAAAAACCGATCGAAGGCTTCCGCGATATCTAAGCTAACTGCCATAGCTTTCCCCTTGCTTTCAATGGCGTTGCCCAGCGTTGTGTTAGGTACACTAAAAGATCTCCAGCGCTGCGACCACGACGAAAACCGTATTGTAGGTCGCTTTTTATCTAGCGATCCTCCATGTAGCCAAGGAGCTGAGTAATAATAACCCGCTCCATCGTTTTGGAAAGCAAGGATGTGATCGTAATAGGCCGGTAATTGGATGGATTAGTCCTGTAACCCTTTATGGGAATAGGGTGGACAATTGCTACTTTCCACGAAGACCTACCTGTGATATACCTGTGAAATATGAGAGTGAGAATCAAAGCGTTACCACTGAAGTCAATTTAAGAGCACACGTCTTAAGCACAAGAGTCGGAATACCATCAGGACCACTGGATTTCTTGACGTCGAGGGAATGCAGAACACGGCGAACGGCACGGTGCTTAAAGCTCACGTCACGCATCTTGCCTACAACATGGGATAGCAAACCAATACTTTCTCTCATTCTTGAATTCGCCTCAAAAAAAGTGCAAAGAAGCTTCGCATTCTCTTTCGCGGAATATGCTAGGGTTCAGATTCACGCAATGATGGTAGCGAAGACTGACAAAAAAATCCTTCGACAGCTTTAGCAAGAAACCAAAAGGCACAGATTCCAGTTAACACAATACGACTTTTAGGTAATTATTACATTAGCTACTATTTAAAATAAATAAAACAAAATATTTGTTACAAAAGTATTGTGGGCGTGAGACTACAGATTCACTACACTACAGTTATCCCCTGCAAATTTCGCTCAGACCTTCGTCAATGTCTATATATTATAAGTCAGCTAATTAGTTATCTACCTTCAACGGTACCTAAGTTTCCTAGCATATAGGTTGAGCTCTCTTAAGTTAGCGGGGAGAAGTATTTTTTTTTTAATTTTTTTTTGCTAATTCGATTGTTCGTCGTTTGTTCTTGATTGTTCGATTAAATTTAGCGTTTGTTCGATAAGGACTTTTTTTTAAATAATTATTCAAAATTTTATTTGAACCTGGCTCTTTACATTTAATTGTCTGTACTTTTTTTTATTTTTTTTAATCAATTTTGATGAGTTTTTGTTTGTTCGATTAAAAAGAACGTTTGCTCGATCGTATTTTTTTTATAATCATTTTTTTAATATCATTACACCCACGCTCCTGCACATATTCAAATAATTATTTGCCAAGAAAATATATTTGCTATTCAAACGCTAAAGGAGTTCCAGTACATGGACGGTATTTGAAAAGCAAATATATTTATTATTGTTATTTATCATTCTTATAAATCTATTGATTACGATTGTTCGTCGTTTGTTCTTGATTGTTCGATTAAATTTAGCGTTTGTTCGATAAGGACTTTTTTTTAAATAATTATTCAAAATTTTATTTGAACCTGGCTCTTTACATTTAATTGTCTGTACTTTTTTTTATTTTTTTTAATCAATTTTGATGAGTTTTTGTTTGTTCGATTAAAAAGAACGTTTGTTCGATCGTATTTTTTTTATAATCATTTTTTTAATATCATTACACCCACGCTCCTGCACATATTCAAATAATTATTTGCCAAGAAAATATATTTGCTATTCAAACGCTAAAGGAGTTCCAGTACATGGACGGTATTTGAAAAGCAAATATATTTATTATTGTTATTTATCATTCTTATAAATCTATTGATTACAATTGTTCGTCGTTTGTTCTTGATTGTTCGATTAAATTTAGCGTTTGTTCGATAATGACTTTTTTTTAAATAATTATTCAAAATTTTATTTGAACCTGGCTCTTTACATTTAATTGTCTGTACTTTTTTTTTTTAATCAATTTTGATGAGTTTTTGTTTGTTCGATTAAAAAGAACGTTTGTTCGATCGTATTTTTTTTATAATCATTTTTTTAATATCATTACACCCACGCTCCTGCACATATTCAAATAATTATTTGCCAAGAAAATATATTTGCTATTCAAACGCTAAAGGAGTTCCAGTACATGGACGGTATTTGAAAAGCAAATATATTTATTATTGTTATTTATCATTCTTATAAATCTATTGATTACAATTGTTCGTCGTTTGTTCTTGATTGTTCGATTAAATTTAGCGTTTGTTCGATAAGGACTTTTTTTTAAATAATTATTCAAAATTTTATTTGAACCTGGCTCTTTACATTTAATTGTCTGTACTTTTTTTTTTTTTTTTTAATCAATTTTGATGAGTTTTTGTTTTTCGATTAAAAAGAACGTTTGTTCGATCGTATTTTTTTTATAATCATTTTTTTAATATCATTACACCCACGCTCCTGCACATATTCAAATAATTATTTGCCAAGAAAATATATTTGCTATTCAAACGCTAAAGGAGTTCCAGTACATGAACGGTATTTGAAAAGCAAATATATTTATTATTGTTATTTATCATTCTTATAAATCTATTGATTACGATTGTTCGTCGTTTGTTCTTGATTGTTCGATTAAATTTAGCGTTTGTTCGATAAGGACTTTTTTTTAAATAATTATTCAAAATTTTATTTGAACCTGGCTCTTTACATTTAATTGTCTGTACTTTTTTTTATTTTTTTTAATCAATTTTGATGAGTTTTTGTTTGTTCGATTAAAAAGAACGTTTGCTCGATCGTGTTTTTTTTATAATCATTTTTTTAATATCATTACACCCACGCTCCTGCACATATTCAAATAATTATTTGCCAAGAAAATATATTTGCTATTCAAACGCTAAAGGAGTTCCAGTACATGGACGGTATTTGAAAAGCAAATATATTTATTATTGTTATTTATCATTCTTATAAATCTATTGATTACGATTGTTCGTCGTTTGTTCTTGATTGTTCGATTAAATTTAGCGTTTGTTCGATAAGGACTTTTTTTTAAATAATTATTCAAAATTTTATTTGAACCTGGCTCTTTACATTTAATTGTCTGTACTTTTTTTTATTTTTTTTAATCAATTTTGATGAGTTTTTGTTTGTTCGATTAAAAAGAACGTTTGCTCGATCGTATTTTTTTTATAATCATTTTTTTAATATCATTACACCCACGCTCCTGCACATATTCAAATAATTATTTGCCAAGAAAATATATTTGCTATTCAAACGCTAAAGGAGTTCCAGTACATGGACGGTATTTGAAAAGCAAATATATTTATTATTGTTATTTATCATTCTTATAAATCTATTGATTACGATTGTTCGTCGTTTGTTCTTGATTGTTCGATTAAATTTAGCGTTTGTTCGATAAGGACTTTTTTTTAAATAATTATTCAAAATTTTATTTGAACCTGGCTCTTTACATTTAATTGTCTGTACTTTTTTTTATTTTTTTTAATCAATTTTGATGAGTTTTTGTTTGTTCGATTAAAAAGAACGTTTGCTCGATCGTATTTTTTTTATAATCATTTTTTTAATATCATTACATCCACGCTCCTGCACATATTCAAATAATTATTTACCAAGAAAATATATTTGCTATTCAAACGCTAAAGGAGTTCCAGTACATGGACGGTATTTGAAAAGCAAATATATTTATTATTGTTATTTATCATTCTTATAAATCTATTGATTAGGATTTATTTATAAATAATTAATTGTTTTAACATCCTTAAAATGAATATTTTTTATTTTTGTTGATTGACTATTTCGATATATTACCACAACTACGTAAACAAACTCAGGTTCTTATTTACTGAATGTTTTCGTGATACTGTGAAGTTTATAAATTCTATTATTTATTATATATTTATCTGATGTATTTATCCGAGATAAAATTTGTTAAATTAGACGGAATAAGAATACAATTTTATTTTAATAACTTAACATGATTATCATTACATAATTATCGAAATAATCAATTAGGTACTGTTAGTAATTTAGAAATTTATTTCTATTTAACTTATTTTGTTTAATATTTTTCAGATTTTTTTATTTTATCAAACATCCATTCATCAGCAAGAACGTGAGGTTTTGATGGAAGGAAAAATTAAACATATATTAATCCGTCTGGATGAATAGTTAGATATTTTTGAGATTTTTGAGATTATAATACTCGTAAGGTGATATATTTGTAAGTTTTATCAGATCATTTTTAGTTTAAAATGATTTTTGTTTTTCAAATTGTACAACTATTAGTTTTACAACATGAATGTCGGGGTTCATGTTTATCAGAATCAACATAATTCTACTTTTGTCTGAGGCTAAGTGTTGTTTGTAAGATATATAATTTGTAATAAAAATAAATAAAACGAAGTTAAAAGTTAAAGAATACATTTATTAACCTAAAATAAGAATTACCTCTACGTCTTGGAAGACCGTTAAAATTTAAAAAAGTCGCACTGGAGCTTTTGTACCAAAATGCCAGACCTATTACGTACGAAAAATATAAAGACATAAAGCAGCTACTACCCTATATACCTCCGGTGCATCATGCATATTTTGAAACACTACCACATGCAGAGAATAAGTAAATTCTTGTAATCAATATCTATCAGTATCTTGTAATTTTGCCAATGTAATTGGCGTCTAAAATAAAATTTTATGTATTGTTATGCATATTTGTAAACAAAACTATATTAAAATGAAGTATATTTTAAGTGATATTTGATTCTTCAAAATTGAAATTAAACAATTATTACAATTGTCTAATTTTGAAAGTGGTGTAAGTCCATTTACAGCACATTAATATTTTTTATCGTAATCTAATTAGCCAACAACAAATTTATAGAAACAAATTAAATTTTGATAAAACAATAGAAACTATGCCCGACCTCATATAAATTGCCTGTATTTTTACAGCAAGAAATATATTATTTATTATTTAATTTTCTAAAACAAAAATAAAATGGACTTACACCACTTTCAAAATAAACGGTCCATATATATATATATATATATATATATATATATATATATATATATATATATATATATATATATATATATATATATATATATATATATATATATATATATATATATATATATATATATATATATATATATATATATATATATATATAATTCAAATATCGAAAAAAATAATTAATATAATTAAATTTTTCTAGGTAAGATAATTTTTTCACTTGATTGAGTGAAAACGCATACAATCATTAGTCTCTAGATGACCTGGATGAACTAGCTTTGTTCGGTGTTTTATTAGTAAATCATGTTTTTTTTGGAATTATATAAAAAAAGGAAAAAAATATAAAAGTAAAAAAATAAAAGTAACAATCGGACCGAGATTTGAACCCGGGAATTATATAAAAAAAAGAAAAAAATGCAAAAATAAAAAAAGCACTAACTGGACCGGGGTTTGAACCCTGGGTTCATCCATTAAAACTATCCCAACCACGCTATTGAACCTTATTGAAATGAGGCGAAATTTAGTTTTGTATATTAATGATATTGTAGGAAAATTATTAATCACTGAAAATACGGTTAATACGATTTTTTCTGAAAATCAAACCCAGCTAGATCGATTTATCGCCCCCAAACAAAATTTCAAGAAAATCGTTGGAGCCGTTTTCGAGATCGCTTATATATAATATATAAATATATTAAAGGATGTTCAAGAACAATTTGATATGCGGGACTTAATAAACTTTGTAATAGCATTATTCTTCTACATTTATAATTTGTATACTGTTATATTTATACAATGACCAATTTAAATATTATTATAACAATTTAAATATTATTATAACAATTTTTCATAATAGGTAAGTTTCATAATTATTTCGAAATTTTTCGGCGATAAATGACTTATCTGAATAACGGTTGGTAATGTAGATTCTCATGGGAATACCCTTTTATTTCATATAAGACAGACAGTTTTACAAAGGGGCCGCCTACACGGCGCCGTGGATTCAAACCATACAATTTCAAAGCGTTAGTTTGCAGTCAGCTTCTGCGATAGAGACACGTTTCGAAATATTGAAGATGCCTCGACAATGTGCTATGCCCCTGGATGAAGCCGTCAAGGTATTAAAACGATATATGTATCAGTTTTTTTATCACTGAGTCTATCCCTGAATGGAGTAGTGATGTATGGAAAAAAATTGCAGAAGAGCCAGAAATTAAAAAATATGGTTGGAAGTTACATACTATACGGACGAATGTTAGAGAGGATAGGAGAGGGCTTCTCACTCGAACTCGGGCAGAATGTGGCTACATTATACCGAAAAAGTTAAACGAAAACGATGACGATGATGATAGCATGACTGATAATAGCGATGATAGCATTGAAAAAGACGATAAAAATAATAAACATTATGTTCCCAAGCTTTATAAAGCAGAACTTCCAAAATTGGATTTATTTGATGTTGTTATTAATGAAGCTTTATGGAAGCATATCATTATACGAATAAAAAAAGAAGATGGTTCTATTAACAAAAGATTACGACCGAAAGTTTGGACTCAAATACTTGCATGCGAATTCTGGAAGCAATATAGATTGAAGTGTGCTTTTATTTTTAAGAAAGGCGAAATTCATGACACTGGCAATTATTATGCGACAATGCATGGTAAATGCAAAAGTAAAAAGTGTAAAAATCCGATTTTTGGTTATATTGAGAAAGATCCAGGTGAAGAAGGTCCTGTAATCGTTAATTTTCAATGCCGAGATACTCGTTTTCTGCCGCATGACGATGTACATCGTCCACTCCAAGGAGAAGAAAGAATAAAAGTAAGAACTAGTGTCAAAGAAAAAGGAGTTAAAAGTACAAGAATCCACGAAGCAAACAATCTGTTACAACCTGGAGATACTCAGTGTCCATTATTGTTTCCTCCTAATGTGTTATATCAGCTGAAAAAAGAGTCAGTTGATAAAGAATTTAATGTCAAACCGGAAGATAGAGGAGATTTAATTAAAGCTGTAACGAATATGGAAGTGGATGCAATACACAGATATTGTATCATCTACGTAGGCAGTAAGCCATTTTCAGCATTCTACGCAACTCCTTCCCAACTTCATTGTTACAAGGAATATAGACGTTTATTCAAACAAACGTCTTCGATTTGCATCGATGCAACCGGTGGAGTTGTTAGAAAGTTTGCTAATAGTAATAATGATAAGACAAGTTACATAATATTCTATCAAATTGTCATCAATTTCAACAACACAACACAACCTATTTATCAAATGCTTTCCGAAACACATGATTCTGATATTATCAGCCTTTGGTTATCTAGATGGGTAAATATGAAGATTATGCTGCCTAAGGAAGTTGTATGTGATGGATCAAGAGCTCTTCTCAATGCTACTTGCTTATCGTTTAATAAATACTCTTTGTCCCATTATATACAACTAAGTTTTCAGTGCGCTCAAAAAAATATCACGGCAAAATCTATAAAGACTTATATAAGACTGGATACCGCACACTTTATGCATTCAATTAGCAAATGGAAATGCTGGAATTCGGTAGCTCATAAAACAGTAAAATCATTTTATTTATATTCTATGGGTTTACTTATAGATTCACAGGATTTTGAAACATTACAGTTTTTATCAATTCTCATTTTTATAATTTGCAATGTCGAGTATGAAGATTCTGTTACTGATTACAAGTATGAAAACGAGTATTTAACTCCATTGAGAGCGAGACAAATAATAGAAAACATAATTGCTACAAAAAAAACTGATGTGTTCATTGATGGATTAGAAGAACAAATTAATAAGATCGATACCGAATTAGACCCTGAAAAACATAGTCATTTAAATCATCATAAAAATAATACTATCGAGCAGTCACCGGAAGAAATTTTGAATTGGTTAATTCAAATCGAGAGTCACTCTTCTATTATAATTAAAAAAGGATCTAAATTAAATTGTTTTTATGTGCCAAATATAAGTCGTCAATTAAAGGACAAGTTGAAAGAATTTCCACTTTGGAGTAAAGTATGTATTAAGTACACAACCTCACGTGCTACTTCATCATATGTTGAAGAAAGTTTTAAAGATTTGAAAACGATGTTAAACAAATTAATTTCTCTGCCAGCTAGGGTTGACATTTTTATAAAAGCTCATTTAAAAATTCTTATTGGAGGAGGGAAATTATTTCAATTAAAATTAACGAAATATATAGAAGATACAATAAACCTTAAAAATGATCACCTAAATGATGAAAGTGAAAACGAAGATGAGTCTAATGAATCTTATTATGAAAATTGGAGAGGCTTTGGTAAGGATCCAAAACATACAAAGTTTAATTGGGTTGAACCTAATCACTTGGAGAGTGATTATGATTCAAGGAAGTATTCAGACGACAACCCGTTAAATAATTCAGATCCTTTTATCCAACGTTTGATAATAATATTTTAAGTAATCAAAATCTCGATGACAGCAATCCAAGTTATCAAGATCCCAGTGACAACAAGGAAAATAATTATACTATAAATATTATCAAAGACAGTAGTATTGTTAGATTAAGCTCTAATAATTCGATCAGTGAAGACCACTGTTATCATTTGACCATGCCACCTTCGGTAAATATCAAAACAGAAAAATTAGATACTACAGTCACTGGTAAAGCTCTTGATAAAAAACACGAAGGAAAATATTTTAAAAGATTGCCTGATATCAAACTCATTAACGATGGACTTCAAATTAAGAAGAGTAAAACAGAGCAAAAGGACAATAATCTCAAGATACGCAAAAATTCAAATATGGCTAGAAATTTATTGCTGAATGGAAATAATTCTGGGCCAGTAAAAACTAAGGATTACACCTGGTTTCTTTACAACACTTGTCCATTTGATTCTCTTATTCAAATAATATTTAATGGAGCTGTAGAAGATATTGAATTCCTTAATTTTTTGAAAAGTTCAAAAAACAATACTTTTCTATTTGTTAATTATTTCTTGTCATTGGGCTTAACATCAGAAACATGTAAAAATATTTACTCTAAAACATTCGAGATACTCTATCCCATTTATAAAGACAGAGAATTAAACCCGATGACATTCGAAGATAAAAAATCGGGCTTAAAGCCATTATCACGTACTATAAGTTGTGCGGATAATGTAAATGTTTTATAGAAAAAAATATTTTCAGATGAGCCTAGCATTTTTGAAGAGTATTTCTGTTTAACTGCAACCTGTAAAGACTTCAAAAGAAATATCCCGATTCTGAGTGTTAATTATAATACGCTGCTTAATTCTGGTTATCAATCTCTTGAAGAGTCGATAATATTTCAGGGTGTTACTGAAAACTTATATTGTCAAACTTGTAAAGAGTTTAATAGCACTTGCACAAGGACGTTAAATAGGTATATATATATTGAGTTGGATGTGCCATGCAAAAGTACTAATGAGTCAAAAAAATGTAAATTACGAGTGTTACCAAAACAAATAAATCTCACAGAAAAAAGCTTACATGATAAAAAACGTTACCGGTATGTAAATAACAAATATTTTATTTGTGCAATCAACAATACTTTTTTAAAACCAAGACGTTTCTATTTTTACTTTTTCTTTTTTATTTGATTACAGATTATCTGGTGTTGTTGGTTACCAAAATAAGCACTATATAGCCTATTGCCAAAACCTATCAGGTGCATGGCAGTTTTTCAATGACTGTTTAACGTCGCCCAAAAGCATAAATTCGTCTATCGATATCGTCGCACATGGAGCGCTATATATATTGGCTTAAAATACTACCTACTATTTGATAGCTTATATGTATAAGTGATTTTGTATACATATAAGCCTTATATTTGTTTTCAGTTAAAAGTAAATTAAGGTTATACTACAAAAATAGTATTTAATTGCTACTGCTATTAATGAAAATATTTTATTGATATTATTTGTTCTTTTAGATTAATTAATCTTACTACTATTATAAAGGCGAAAGTTTGTAAGTATGGATGTATGGATGTTTGTTACTCTTTCACGTAAAAACTACTGAATGGATTTGAATGAAACTTTACCACAATATAGCTTATACATCAGAATAACACATAGGCTATAGCTTATACATCAGAATAACACATAGGCTACAATTTTTGAGGTTTTTAATGTGAGGTCGTAAAAAAAACACTGACTGAATCCTACAAGATAGATCAAAACAATTTACTACAGTATTGTACAACTTAAAAAGGTCTACAAAAAAGTCCGTGATGGTATATGTTTATCTCTTAGGAATAACCCACAATAACCATTTTTTATCCTTTACTTTGTACGAGAAATAATGGCTTATTTACGAAGCGATTTTAAGCAATACAGTATTAATCCTTATCCAATTAAGTATCTTAAATACATTGTGCATTTAATAAAGATCAATATGGCTTTTTACAGCATGTAAATTAAATAAATATTTTCGAAGATATCACAGATTTAAAATGCAGTGTCATAGCAATTTCGGCGATAAATACCGTTTCGGTGATAGACGTGTTATATTTCGGTTATGACTAGACGGGACGAACCTGAAGTCCACGCGAGCGAAGTCGCGGGCAAAAGCTAGTGGTTCATATATGGTTTTAAACATTTCATAATATTGTTTATAAATTGATTTTATTATGTAAACAATTTCAAAAATAAACCAAAAAAATATTTTTATGAAACTTTTTATGAAACTAAATAAATCCTTATCAATAGATTTATAAGAATGATAAATAACAATAATAAATATATTTGCTTTTCAAATACCGTCCATGTACTGGAACTCCTTTAGCGTTTGAATAGCAAATATATTTTCTTGGCAAATAATTATTTGAATATGTGCAGGAGCGTGGGTGTAATGATATTAAAAAAATGATTATAAAAAAAATACGATCGAGCAAACGTTCTTTTTAATCGAACAAACAAAAACTCATCAAAATTGATTAAAAAAAATAAAAAAAGTACAGACAATTAAATGTAAAGAGCCAGGTTCAAATAAAATTTTGAATAATTATTTAAAAAAAAAGTCCTTATCGAACAAACGCTAAATTTAATCGAACAATCAAGAACAAACGACGAACAATCGTAATCAATAGATTTATAAGAATGATAAATAACAATAATAAATATATTTGCTTTTCAAATACCGTTCATGTACTGGAACTCCTTTAGCGTTTGAATAGCAAATATATTTTCTTGGCAAATAATTATTTGAATATGTGCAGGAGCGTGGGTGTAATGATATTAAAAAAATGATTATAAAAAAAATACGATCGAACAAACGTTCTTTTTAATCGAAAAACAAAAACTCATCAAAATTGATTAAAAAAAAAAAAAAAAAGTACAGACAATTAAATGTAAAGAGCCAGGTTCAAATAAAATTTTGAATAATTATTTAAAAAAAAGTCCTTATCGAACAAACGCTAAATTTAATCGAACAATCAAGAACAAACGACGAACAATCGAATTAGCAAAAAAAAATTGAAAAAAAATACTTCTCCCCGCTAACTTAAGAGAGCTTATAGGTTGTTAGTTTTCTTACGTTCCTTTTCTTTGTTTTATCCACTCTGAACCACAAGTATTGGAAAACGAAAAATTTTTTTCAAACTGAATGTAGCTTTTTATTGACCGAATATACTATAAATATAAATGTGAACGAAGGCAAAAAACAAAAAAATATGTTAAAGTTTTACAGCTAAAATATAAATTTGAAAAATGGATAGAGTTAGCACTTGAGAATTTTTGTTATGTATAGTTAGCTGACATCTATTGAGTAGTAGCAATAATTACAATGGTAATGATTTTGGATTTAAAGTATAGGTAGCGCTTCAATTTGAAGAAATTCTTGGTCAAGGTAGTGCCAAAAGTGACAACTGACGAAATGACATTTAACAATTGAAGTATATCAAAGTCAAACTAAATATTACCTATAAGTTTAAGGTTATTTTAAAATGGTCTAACTGTGAACCATAACTGTTAACCATAATTCATTATTGTATAATTTTAAAAAGCTTTACTGGTCAATATGAGTTCATCTTTAATAAGCGCAATCAGAAGACTTCATATAACAGCCATTTCTCAAGTACGTTACTTTTCATCAGCAGCTAACTCAGTTGCAGCGGTCTGTGTTAATAATAATAACCAAGTCAGTGTCACCAAAAAAGAATGGAATTATCCACCACAATATACTAAACCACGTGAAGTTTGGATTGAAAATTTAGACACAATTGAAGAAAAAAAAGTTGGTTTGTTTGAGCTCCACCCTTCAGTGTATGCTGCAGTTCCCAGGATAGATATTATACACAGGAACATTATTTGGCAGAAGAAGTACCGTTGGGTGTCGTGGGCTCATACTAAAACTCGTGCAGAAGTAAGAGGTGGAGGTAAGAAACCATGGCCCCAAAAGGGTCTGGGTAGAGCTCGGCATGGATCTATAAGATCACCGTTATGGCGTGGTGGTGGTGTTGTTCATGGACCACGGTCTGGAAAAACCCACTTCTACATGTTGGATGTTAATTTAAGATTGCAAGGGCTAACTTCAACATTATCAGCAAAGTTAGCTCAGGATGATCTTCACGTTGTTAAAGACTTAGAATTGCCCACTGAGGATTCTGAATATCTTTCAGAACTTATAGAGAAGAGAAATTGGGGTCCATCTGTTTTGCTTGTTGATGAGTAAGTGTGACAATAAGATTTTTAGAGTGTTAAATATCAACATTGGTTATTTGTTCTTTTAAATATATGCATAGTATGAAGAACTTTAATTTCATTCATTGTCCACTCACTGTATATTGTTTATTGCAGCACTGATTATGCACCAAGAAACATAACAATTGCCACTGATAGTCTACTACATGTAAACATTATGCCTGTATATGGACTCAATGTTTACTCTATGCTGAAACATGATACTCTTGTTCTAACCCAGGCAGCTGCAGAAAAAATTGAAGAGAAAATATTATATCATTTAAATTCAACTCAGCATATTCAAAAATTCAAATTAAGTCAAGTTTAATTAATGTTTATGAATTAAATTAGATGTCAGTAATAAAACCATTGTATTATTTGTAAATATATATTTAGTTAATAATAAAATCAGAAGTAAATTAGTTTAGTCAGTCAGTATTCTTCTTTTTAAGTCTGTTTTCCTTACAATCTGATAACTGAAACAAATGTTTTTATTATTAATTAAGAAATTTGATCACATTATTAATTTTGTTGTGAGCTATTTGATCAAGTGACAATTCTTCAAAATATATACCTATGTATACTTATTTGTAAAATAACCTTTAGGTAATCTTTTCTTTTGGGTAAAAAATAGTTTTTACCTACATTTTGCAGTATAAACTAATTTAACCTAGAGGTGTTTTGTCTGTTAAACATACTATAATAAAATAGAAACGTGGCAGGAATCTTTATAATATGTTTTATTATGACATGTTATGTTATAAAAGATACTTAGTAAACAAAAAAAAACTAGAGAAGTACTTTATTTATCTTTTAAAAGAGATAAAACTCACTTTATTTGTAGTTTCTGATGCAGTATTTCCAACCATTTTCTGTCGGATAGACCATCTTAGGTCGGACCAATTATTCTCTCCAGGCACATTTGGTTTGTATTTAGCCCACAGTGATGTATAGTAATGGTATAAAGTAACAGGATCACTCTTTTTTTTAATAGGCTGCTTAGGAACTTTAATTACTAAAACATAATACTTATATGTAATCTGCTCATACTTGTTTCATGTTTTGTTCTTTATCATTAAAAAAGAAATCATCAGAAATACTTACAATTATTACTAATAGTAATTAATTTAGGCCCACATTTGGTTGTTTCTTTTGTTTTTGCAATACTGTATGTATTGCAGGAACAAGCCCTTCTTGTAGATTTCTCATCTGTTTTATGATGACTAAGGCTGGGTGCGGAATGAAATGTTCTAAGATCATTTGGTTTTCTAGGTCTCAGATCAACACACTCTTTGCTACAAAATATTTGATTATCTTGTCCTTTTGAACGAATCCTTGACGTAAATGTAGTAGCACTGTGTAATCTCTCTAGACCCACTATCTCAGAGTGTTTAGTTCTGTAACTTCGGTCCAAAACCTTTTGTTGATCATACTTTATTAGTTTTTTAAGATCTGAAATTAAAGTTTAAGTTTATATTACCCAACCAAAGCATAAACTTAATGGGATTAAAATAAAATACCCTAAAATAACCTCCTTAACTGTTCGGGAAAGTTTGATTTAAATCCTAAATGATTTTACTACCTGTTATAAAGTTTTTTAAAACTTCGCCACTTATATTTCGGATGCCCTGGTTGTTTAAATATCTTAAAATTTCTCTCACATCTAATTGTGAAGTAATATCACAATAGTCATTGGGCTCCATTTTCAAATAAAGCAGACACAGAACTTTAACGCTAATATTAATACAATTTTTATATTTTTAATAGCTTGATTGTTGATATAAAACACATTAAAATAAAAGTTTGTATTTTGTAACGGACAACTGTTACTCCGGACTCCCTTAAACTCTGTGCTCCTGAGTCCTGCCTCCTTTATGAGTTGTGACATTTCTTTAGTTGAATCTGTGGCCGTTACAAGGTAAGAGAATAAAAAGGTAAAATAAACAACTTTATATAAAGAACTAATTTAAGTTTAATGCTTGAAATTTTAGACAAGCTTATTTAAAAAATGTATTTTTTCTTAAACGGTACATTTTCATCGTATTAATGAAAGCTAATATGCTTATGATTATTGATGAAATTAATAAAAATATAAAATTGAGTCTTATTTTAATAGCCAGAAAGGTACATTTTTATCGTATTTACAAAAACTAATATTCTCATGCTTGTTGCTAAAATCAACAAACATTAGCTTTTGTTAAAACGATGTAAATTTATCGTTGTAATTATGTCATGCCACATGTTGGAATCTGCTTATGAAAAACAAACAAAAAAATGGTCAAAACAAAACAAAAAATTCGGCCGAAAAATCGGTGAAACCACCATTCAGCGCATCTCTAGCCATAAGCATATTAGCTTCACAAAGAAAACCATGAAAATTAATCGTTGTAGTTATTAAAATAAGACTCAATTTAATGTTTTATTAGTTTTATCAAGTATCTGGAGCGTATATGCTTTTATTAACACTTGGGTGAATTTCCAAAAGTGCACATAATGAGTGTTAATCTATTTCATGGCTGGGGATTCGTCTATTTGAGCCAAATTGTATTACCAATGTAATTTTTATGTGTTAAGTTATAAGTTGTATAGAATAAAACTATAAAACAATATGACAAAACATTATAGTGAAAAAAAAATGCGCTAAAAATCATTCACTGCACTGGTGAATTTTACACTTTTAATCGTTAATTGTACAATATTTCTAAATATCTCCCTAAATTTTGCTTGGATTTATTTTGGTTGTAATAATTGAAAGTTTTACCGAATAACCATTATTTTTCATAAACAAAAATGTATCTCCGATATTGTTATTCAACTATTTAAAAAAAGTTCATAAGATTTTCGTCATCACCTTCTGCAACTTTTGTTTCATAAAATTTGTTTAACGAATTTGACAATACATTCAAGTATATGAACCAATTTCGAGGGACTTCCCTTGCACAACCCATTAGCGATCGAAAATTGGACGAAGCTGCACGTATTACTGGTAAAATAACGTTAATTATATCAAAAGTATTAAGTTTGTCACAATATCTCGTCATTAAACGACTGGTCATATTTTTGGTAAGTCTATTTTCTTTTTTAAATTATAAACGTATATAAACAAAACTAATTTTGTATTGATCAAACAAAAGTGTAATGTAATTAATATCTAATAAATATTCAAGTTACAACGTGTTTTGTATTAATTCGTCATTTATCTCAACATCATTCACCGTATGATTCTACATGAGACGAATGATTTGTTTTGAGGAAAATGATATTTCGCTTGCGTTTAATGATTTGCAGAAGAGGTTAATGATTTCGATGTAATAAATTGGTATTAATATAAATTAATAAGTGATTTATCATAATTAAATCCGCAATACTCTACTTTATAGGTATCTATTGCCCTATTATATTAAGAGCTATTAAAATATTATTTGGTACATTTTTTATTAAATTAATATTTCATGCCAGGTGACGAAATGGCTAAAACCAAAGCAGAGCGTTTAGTCCAACAAAGGTTATGCAAAAGAAAAAAATATTTAGAAATAAAAAATGACCCAGAATTATATGCTATTGAAAAAGAAAAACAAAGGACCAAATATCTTAAACGTAAAATACAAAACAAACAAACATCTATAGCCGAAAAATCGCCTCGTGAGCAGAGAAAGTGGCGTAAGCAGTGGAAAGAAAATTCGAAAAAATATAGACAGCGCAAAAACGACCAGACATTACAGAAGACAGACAGGCAATAAATTTTTCACAATGTAATAAATGTGCAAGCTGAATCAATTTCTGAAGAAATTAACAATCCTGTTGAAGATCCTATATGTTTATTTACTAAACAAGATTTTAAAAAGGCTGAAAGGCAGATACGGTATCAAGCATTGAAAAAAATAATACGATTGAAACGCATTATAAAAAATCTAAAGAAAGTTAATCAGAATCAAAAAACTATAATAACGAAATTGAAATTAATTATCAATAAGAATAACACATCTCAAGTTGAGGATTATAGGCAAGTTCTAATTCAACATAAAAAGCAAGTGAACAGTACTTTTAGATCATTCAATTTGAGATCTAGAAAGGATAGAAACTTCCGCCAACTTCGGCGACAGTTGATAGAATTTATCAGTAAATTTTATAATGATGATACCGTTAGCACTATTTCTGCTGGTAAGAAAGAATTCATTACTAAAAATAAGATAAGAATGCAAAAAATATATCTTATAGCTCCTCTGAATGTTTTACATAAAAGATTATTGGCAGAGACTGATATGAAAGTAAGTTATTAATTTTTTACGAAACTTCGTCCATTTTGGGTACTTTTTCCAAAGCCGACCAACAGGGAAACGTGCTTATGTGCTCGGCATACCAACATCAATTTATTAATTAAGGCTTTATTTAAGAAAGCGATTATTGGCGAAAAAAACTCGAATGAAATAGTTACAAATTAGAACCCAGAACCCAAAGATGTTTACTAAGACAATGTAGTAGCTGTAAAGATAAAAGGTTGAACTACAAAGAATTTTCAAATGACTCGAATTTAACTGTCTTAAAATGGAATAAAAAAGTTAAAGAGGTAGTGACAAAGAATGGGCTAAAAAAAAAACAAATAATTATAGTAAAGGATACAATCATTACACAACCATTAACGGCAATAAAGGAACTAGAAATATTGATAAAACCCTATTTCTTACATGTGTATAATATTGAAGCCCAGTATTTTACCATGAGACAACTAAAAGAAAATTTAGCAGTGTCAGAAGTTGTTCTTCACGTTGTTTTTTCAGAAAATTATTTCCTTAAGTATTCTGAAGAAATCCAGGAATTTCATTTTGGAGGAAGTAGACAACATGTTAGTTTGCATACCGCAGTCGTTTACACTCATGATTTTTCTATAGGGACTATTCGACCAAAATCGGTATGCACCATTAGTAGATGTGTTCGTCATGATGCAGCAGCTGTTTGGGCCCATTTAATTCCCCTAATAAAAGAAGCTTTGGAAATCAATCCGTTTATAACGACATTACATTTCTTATCCGACTCACCAATATCTCAGTACCGGAACAAATCTATATTTTATATAATATCACAGATTCGTAATGATTTTAGTAATATTTATAGAATTTCTTGGAATTATTCAGAGACGGGACATGGAAAGGGAGCCCCTGATGGTGTAGGTGCCGTTTTGAAGAGAACTGCCGATAGAATGGTAGGTTTTGGTCGAGATATCGGCGATTTTGATTCATTTTGTGAACTGTTAAAAGAGAACGTGGATAATATAATTATCAGGGTAGTAACTGAAGACAGTATAAAAGAAAAAGAGGATCTACTTCCAAAAAATCTTAAAGCTTTCAGGGGTACCCTCTCTGTTCACCAGGTTCTATGGGACGTGTTATCTAATAAAGTTACTCTTAGAAAAGTAAGTTGTTTTTTATGTGATATTGATGAGCGTTGCATGCACGGTAAACATCTTGGATTCTATAAAACGGAACAAAATAATAACGCAAAAGATGATGACAATGAATCAGAAAATGTAACGATGTTAAGCTCAACTTCACGTAAAAGGAGTGTGGGAAGCAACAAAATTAATGTACTATCGGATATAACATTGAAAAGTATTGAAAATTTGTGGAAATATTTGAATCAACCGTCTTCATCTAAACCAACAGATATTTTTTTAAGTGAATGATTAATTAATGCCCTCCTATGTTAATTAAATCGACGAAACATGGTTGCCAAGATTTAAAATTATTTAGTTAAATTTGATTATTTGCATTTTTAAGATTAAAATTTGTACATCATATTTAAAGAAATCAAAGATTTTGTGTTTTAAATTCTAAGTTAGTTTAACAAATCAAAGATTTTGTGATTTAAATTTTAAGTTAGTTAATTTAACGAATCAAAGATTTTGTGATTTACATTTTAAGTTTATTTTTGTGATAACTATTATATTTGATTAAAACACGATTGCTTTATATAAACATAAAATTATTTTGATAATAACCGTGTAATTATTATTAAGCATCATTAACCTCAACACCTTATCATTGCCCGAACCAGTAATAACATTAACATCTACACAGTATCATTCACGTCAACAATGAAATTACTATTTTATGGATTTTCTCATTAATGTGATATTTTAATGATGGGCCACATATACAGAAAGGCTTAGTTTTCCATAACCATCGTTATTTAGTTGATTTTGCTTAATTATTGAAGTCGGAAAAAAAATCTCCCAAAAATTTACATATAAAATCACAAAATGGAAATTCACCCACTTACACCACAAATAATTAATATCTTAGGTTTAAATTCATTATTTTCTTATAATTATAATAATAATAATAATAATAATATATCAGGACAAATTACACACATTGATCTAACCCCTAAGTAAGCAAATTATTTGCTTGTGTTAAGGGTGTTAGACAACGATACAAATACATAGAAATACACATATGGGTGAATTTCCATTTTGTGATTTTATATGTAAATTTTTGGGAGATTTTTTTTCCGACTTCAATAATTAAGCAAAATCAACTAAATAACGATGGTTATGGAAAACTAAGCCTTTCTGTATATGTGACCCATCATTAAAATATCACATTAATGAGAAAATCCATAAAATAGTAATTTCATTGTTGACGTGAATGATACTGTGTAGATGTTAATGATATTACTGGTTCGGGCAATGATAAGGTGTTGAGGTTAATGATGCTTAATAATAATTACACGGTTATTATCAAAATAATTTTATGTTTATATAAAGCAATCGTGTTTTAATCAAATATAATATAGTTATCACAAAAATAAACTTAAAATGTAAATCTTAAAATCTTATGAATTGAACTTAAAATAGTCAACGTATCCTAAAATGTAAATCACAAAATCTTTGATTCGTTAAATTAACTAACTTAAAATTTAAATCACAAAATCTTTGATTTGTTAAACTAACTTAGAATTTAAAACACAAAATCTTTGATTTCTTTAAATATGTTGTACAAATTTTAATCTTAAAAATGCAAATAATCAAATTTAACTAAATAATTTTAAATCTTGGCATCCATGTTTCGTCGATTTAATTAACATAGGAGGGCATTAATTAATCATTCACTTAAAAAAATATCTGTTGGTTTAGATGAAGACGGTTGATTCAAATATTTCCACAAATTTTCAATACTTTTCAATGTTATATCCGATAGTACATTAATTTTGTTGCTTCCCACACTCCTTTTACGTGAAGTTGAGCTTAACATCGTTACATTTTCTGATTCATTGTCATCATCTTTTGGGTTATTATTTTGTTCCGTTTCATAGAACCCAAGATGTTTACCGTGCATGCAACGCTCATCAATATCACATAAAAAACAACTTACTTTTCTAAGAGTAAGTTTATTAGATAACACGTCCCATAGAACCTGGTGAACAGAGAGGGTACCCCTGAAAGCTTTAAGATTTTTTGGAAGTAGATCCTCTTTTTCTTTTATACTGTCTTCAGTTACTACCCTGATAATTATATTATCCACGTTCTCTTTTAACAGTTCACAAAATGAATCAAAATCGCCGATATCTCGACCAAAACCTACCATTCTATCGGCAGTTCTCTTCAAAACGGCACCTACACCATCAGGGGCTCCCTTTCCATGTCCCGTCTCTGAATAATTCCAAGAAATTCTAGAAATATTACTAAAATCATTACGAATCTGTGATATTATATAAAATATAGATTTGTTTCGGTACTGAGATATTGGTGAGTCGGATAAGAAATGTAATGTCGTTATAAACGGATTGATTTCCAAAGCTTCCTTTATTAGGGGAATTAAATGGGCCCAAACAGCTGCTGCATCATGACGAACACATCTACTAATGGTGCATACCGATTTTGGTCGAATAGTCCCTATAGAAAAATCATGAGTGTAAACGACTGCGGTATGCAAACTAACATGTTGTCTACTTCCTCCAAAATGAAATTCCTGGATTTCTTCAGAATACTTAAGGGAATAATTTTCTGAAAAATCAACGTGAAGAACAACTTCTGACACTGCTAAATTTTCTTTTAGTTGTCTCATGGTAAAATACTGTGCTTCAATATTATACACATGTAAGAAAAAGGGTTTTATCAATATTTCTAGTTCCTTTATTGCCGTTAATGGTTGTGTAATGATTGTATCCTTTACTATAATTATTTGTTTTTTTTTTAGCCCATTCTTTGTCACTACCTCTTTAACTTTTTTATTCCATTTTAAGACAGTTAAATTCGAGTCATTTGAAAATTCTTTGTAGTTCAACCTTTTATCTTTACAGCTACTACATTGTCTTAGTAAACATTATGGGTTCTGGGTTCGCAGCATAAATTTGTAACTATTTCATTCGAGTTTTTTTCGCCAATAATCGCTTTTTTAAATAAAGCCTTAATTAATAAATTGATGTTGGTATGCTGAGCACATAAGCACGTTTCCCTGTTGGTCGACTTCGGAAAAAGTACCCAAAATGGACGAAGTTTCGTAAAAAATGAATAACTTACTTTCATATCAGTCTCTGCCAATAATCTTTTATGTAAAACATTCAGAGGAGCTATAAGATATCTTTTTTGCATTCTTATCTTATTTTTAGTAATGAATTCTTTCTTACCAGCAGAAATAGTGCTAACGGCATCATCATTATAAAATTTACTGATAAAGTCTATCAACTGTCGCCGAAGTTTGCGGAAGTTTCTATCCTTTCTAGATCTCAAATTGAATGATCTAAAAGTACTGTTCTCTTGCTTTTTATGTTGAATTAGAACTTGCCTATAATCCTCAACTTGAGATGTGTTATTCTTATTGATAATTAATTTCAATTTCGTTATTATAGTTTTTTGATTCTGATTAACTTTCTTTAGATTTTTTATAATGCGTTTCAATCGTATTATTTTTTTCAATGCTTGATACCGTATCTGCCTTTCAGCCTTTTTAAAATCTTGTTTAGTAAATAAACATATAGGATCTTCAACAGGATTGTTAATTTCTTCAGAAATTGATTCAGCTTGCACATTTATTACATTGTGAAAAATTGATTGTCTGTCTGTCTTCTGTAATGTCTGGTCGTTTTTGCGCTGTCTATATTTTTTCGAATTTTCTTTCCACTGCTTACGCAACTTTCTCTGCTCACGAGGCGATTTTTCGGCTATAGATGTTTGTTTGTTTTGTATTTTACGTTTAAGATATTTGGTCCTTTGTTTTTCTTTTTCAATAGCATATAATTCTGGGTCATTTTTTATTTCTAAATATTTTTTCTTTTGCATAACCTTTGTTGGACTAAACGCTCTGCTTTGGTTTTAGCCATTTCGTCACCTGGCATAAAATATTAATTTAATAAAAAATGTACCAAATAAAATTTTAATAGCTCTTAATATAATAGGGCAATAGATACCTATAAAGTAGAGGATTGCGGATTTAATTATGATAAATCACTTTTTAATTTATATTAATACCAATTTATTACATCGAAATCATTAACCTCTTCTGCAAATCATTAAACGCAAGCGAAATATCATTTTTCTCAAAACAAATCATTCATCTCATGTAGAATCATACGGTAAATGATGTTGAGATAAATGACGAATTAATACAAAACACGTTGTAACCTGAATATTTATTAGATATTAATTGAATTACACTTTTGTTTGATAAATACAAAATTAGTTTTGTTTATATACGTTTATAATTTAAAAAAGAAAATAGACTTACCAAAAATATGACCAGTCGTTTAATGACGAGATATTGTGACAAACTTAATACTTTTGATATAATTAACGTTATTTTACCAGTAATACGTGCAGCTTCGTCCAATTTTCGATCGCTAATGGGTTGTGCAAGGGAAGTCCCTCGAAATTGGTTCATATACTTGAATGTATTGTCAAATTCGTTAAACAAATTTTATGAAACAAAAGTTGCAGAAGGTGATGACAAAAATCTTATGATTTTTTTTTAAATAGTCGAATAACAATATCGGAGATACATTTTTGTTTATGAAAAATAATGGTTATTCGGTAAAACTTTCAATTATTACAACCAAAATAAATCCAAGCAAAATTTAGGGAGATATTTAGAAATATTGTACAATTAACGATTAAAAGTGTAAAATTCACCAGTGCGGTGAATGATTTTCAGCGCATTTTTTTTTTCACTATAATGTTTTGTCATATTGTTTTATAGTTTTATTCTATACAACTTATAACTTAACACATAAAAATTACATTGGTAATACAATTTGGCTCAAATAGACGAATCCCCAGCCATGAAATAGATTAACACTCATTATGTGCACTTTTGAAAATTCACCCATATAAATACTGAGAATATATTTAATAAACGACCAAACCCAGGAAACACACATCTATGCTCATCACATAAATGCCTGCCTCCGCCGGGAATCGAACCTGAGCCCCATTGCGTCGTGACACGTTAGGCGTCTGCGCTAACCACTCGACCAACGAGGCGGTTAATATAGATATTTTAGTTATTATAGATATTTTTACCTTAACTAGAATAATATAAATAATACATAAGAAATAATAAAATAGGTATCAAAAATACTGTATTTATTTATTAATAACTTTCGTTTTAAGCTAGTATAACTAATATTTGAATTTTCGTGTTGACTCCATATAGTCTTCAAAATGTAGTGTCAAAAATGTTTAACACAAAAGTTTTAACTCATTCTAAATAAAATAGTAAAAAACTCAAACATTGAGAGGATGTCCTAAAAAAATGTCAAAATATTTAAATTAAAAACGCGTCATGAATATTTCTTTGCGCATGTGTGATAAGATAAAGACAGACAGTGTGACATCTTGCATCTTTTTTTAACTGTCTTTCACTGACGCTACGAATACCTATGGCTCACCTATTCTATGTATATTAATTCTATGGTTTTTCTTCTATGATTCGAGAAAATAAAAGCGTTTACGAAATATAAGCCTGTTTAAAATTTCAAGCATTCAAGTCAGATAGAGCCTTAACTGTGGTTTTTTTAAACTTTAATTAATCATAGAGTTACTGTACATAGAGTGGGAGCAGAGACGATCGTCAATGCTTATTGCTTAATAGAGGGAAGCGCGGGGCATCTTAAACTTGGGGGTTTTGTTTTTTGTGGTTTAATGTTTTAAAAATTAATTTAATTATCAGTTGGGTACTATTTTCATATCTTTTGTAAATATTCATTCATCTTAATATATATAAATTACGTGTCATGTTATTTGTCCGCGATGGACTCCTAAACTACTTAACCGATTTTAATCAAATTTGCACACCGTGTGCAGTTTGATTCAACTTGAAACATAGGATAACTTACATCTTTTAATCTTTAAAAAAAAAATCTTAATTTTTAGTCGCAATATTATTTTATTGCAAATTATTTCTTTACCATTATCTGTGAATCCATACAAGTTTAACAGATGGCGTTGTATCTGTTGACTGGATTGAGTTAGTGTTCAACAGATGGCCTAATGTTAAAAGTACAAATGTTTCATATACAATTTAACATCATAACCAATACGCGATGTTGAAAATAAATTATGAATAAATTTTTAGTGTTAATATAGGCCGCCACGTATTACTTAGGCTGAAGTATATATAAACTCATATTATAATGAATATAATACAGTCAAATTATACCTGCTTCTTCGTTGAATCTATTTATGTGAGACGGATCAACCAAAAATATTGTGCACTGATTAGTGCAAAATTAAATTCAAAATTAAATTATTAAATTTTAAATTATTAAATTTAAAATAACAAATATTATTTAAAAAAATTAAAACTATCTGCCCTACATACCTTATTTATAAATTTGTAGTGCACTCACTTGTTACCATCTTTAATAAAATAATAATAATTAAATTTAAAATTAATTACCTGAACTGTACGATAATTTTGATCAATCGTGTTCAAAGACCTCCTTCAAATCCCAATCCGGTAAATTTTTAGACCGGTTTTAACGTTTTCGTCTTCTTTGGTAAATAATAATTTCATTGTTGCAACCATCCTGTTGGTCAAGTAGTGGAGCGCAGGCGCCTAACGTATAACGGTATAGTGTCGTGTAGGTACCCAAAAAAATAGAAATACTCGAACCGAATATATTCAGCGTCAAAACCGAATAGTTCGGCCGAATACGAATTGCGAAAAAGATGACAAATACACCGAATACCGAATACTTACCAAATATTCGGCGCATTACTAATAATTATTATATTACTGTATCAAGGGTTAGGTAATGGTATTGGAAAATCAGTCATAGAGGTCGCCATTTTCTTTAAAAATTGCATCTATGTAAAAAAAACATAGCGGTCCACATCATTATTTTTAACCCCCGACCCAAAAAGAGGGGTATTATAAGTTTGACCTGTAGATTTATGTCTCTGTGTGTCTGTCTGTGGATACGTAGGGGCCAAATACGTAAACGGATTTGAATGCCGTTTTTTTTAATCGATAGCTTGGTTTGTCGAGTGGTTCTTAGCTATGTTTGGCCGAAATAGAAGCAGTCGTCCCCAAAATTTTATTGGTGCTGGCGAAAGGTTTTTATACAATATTGATAGTAAAAACCTAAACAGGGGAAATTAGTGTATTCGTAGGTTCATTTAGTACAACATAGAAAAAAGTGAAATAATTTAAAAAAACAGAAAAAAAAAATTAAACCCCGATACTAGATAACGTCTTAAAAGGATAATAATATTATTATGTACTTATTGAAGTCGTTACGTCGGAGGACCTTTGTAGGTACGTACGTTGATGAGAGTCTATTTTACAAATTTTTCGGAGCTAATGAATGAAGTCTTTGACTATACGATAATATCAAAATATTGTTATTTCGTTATTGGCCTTGATAAATTTACTTGCATTTTGAATATTTCCTTTACTTAGCGGTCGGGGGTTTTTTAAATTTTTATTTTATTTTTTCTAATACCGTGACTTCTTAAATAGTTTACTACAATGTTATAGGTATATCCAAAACCTTAGCAACCACAGCAACGCGTGGCCAGGTCTGCTAGTATTTGTATATTTTTAGTTTATAGTGTTCGAATTTCCTATAATAGGTGAGTATTTTATATCTTTCCCGCCCCCCCCCCCCCCCCCCTCCCATGAACGAGTCTCTGGATGACCCGGGGGGCTTCGTCCCCCCGGTAGTCAGTTATATTACCATCCAATCCAACCAATTAAAAAGATGTAAATGTGTAAGACGTAAAATTTGTAAACATTGCAATAAAAAAAGAAGGAGTCATCATGTTTCAGAAATAAAATCTTCAGATTGCAATTGTCATTCTGAAACTCCTATTATTGACTCTCAACCTGTTATCACAGCACCAGAGATTACTCCTCAATCCGCCTTTCTTAACAATTCTGTAAATACAACAAATAACAAAAATATAACTTTCTCACTTTTAGTAGGACAAATTACTCTAAAACTGATATTGCTCCATTTATTTTACATATTCAAAAAAACATAATTTCTCCTGAAGACAAATCATCCATACATCCAGTTATATTTGGTAATTTACTTAAAAAGAACAATTTTAACAACATTGTCAATGGTAGTGTCAAGAAAATTGGTAGAAATAAAATTTTAATAGCGGATTCGAGTCTGTTTTGATACTTTGTATACTGATATACCGCTACGCCGAAGTTTTTTGACAACATTTTTTAAGGTTTCAACAGTCCAAGAGTCTTTCGTAATAATGCGTTCCCTTTTTCTTGGCATTTTAGCACCTGAAAAAAAGAACAAATGGGGCAATTGGACCTGCAACGGGAAATCAGAGCCTAATAAGCTCTAATTACCACCATTTTGAAATTAAATAAAATGATCTATTGAATCTAACTTGTAACAAAATAATACGCACTGATAGTAAGAAATGATAACTTTACGTATAAAAAAAAACCGGTTGGAATGTAACAAACGTATAATTTCAAACATACCTGGCCGATGAATTTTCGTTTTTTTTGTAAGCGCGGAACAAAAAATCGACAAGTGCACTTAGTCACACAACGCATGGCACTGGCCAGTCTAGTGAGTAGTGCCCACAGGGTAAGACAATCGCGGTGTGCCGAAGGCGTCCGAGTGGCAAACGAGTAAATACGAGCTATAGTTTTATCTCTAATCAGTAATCGCACCGCTCTTGTTACCCTCTGGCTCCTATTAACCTCTGTTCTGCTACTTACCCAAAAGACTTCATTTTGTAGCAATCTGGAAAAGTAGAGAGCTAAAACTATAAGTTACACTACAGGCCTTTACTTCACGAATATGAAATATGTACGTATTTAATTTATAAAATAATTATAGTATGGAGTAAAAATAGACTGTATATTGACATGCATTTTATTCATTTTCATTCTACATAAATATAATATAAGTATAATATAATATACCAATTAAATGGATATACAAAGATGTATTCCATGAAACACATACCTAAATTCGGTTTCACAGAAATACATTATCAACAGTTGAAATATTGAGAAGAATTTTCAGTAGTACGGTTACGGTATATACCAAACACTTATTATTAATTAATACATGCTATCATTTTAACAAAAAATTACTTACTGACTACAACAAAGTGAGTACCTAAAATTACAACAACATAATAAGAGTCATCTTAAATATGTAGGTATGAAGCTCACGTTTCTAATATTTTATATTAGTTATATAAGTTTATAATGGATTATAAATCGATATTTTTTGATAATATCGATTTATAATAGATGATTATATAGATTTATAATAGGTGGTGTAGATAGTTCAATATAGAAATCCTAATAAAGTTAACATGTACCTAGTAACACCAATAATCATAACAATATGTTACATTTCCAATACCAAAGTTTTATTATCTCAATTGGGAATAGAATGACATTTTTTTTTTTTACAAAAATGAGTTTGATTGCTTTTGTAAATTAGTACTTTGTCAAACTGTGCTGTCCATAGACGATAAGTGCCATTGAGCTAATCTTCCATAACATCTTTTGATTTCCCGAGGCTCCTGAAAAAAAAAATCTTTAAAACGTTATGTACTACCTAAATCCACATTATTTGTACAGTATTAGTTTCTTAAACAACGTATGGAGTTTCATTTGAGAAGCATCATTTTCTATCATTACGTCAATGACGTCATCTATTATAAGTTTACGTCGATAATTCTCTAAAACTCAAGACAAGACAAAAATCTGGCAATTAGTTTTAAGAGCTAATGGTAGCTTTGGCAATAAAAACAATATTTGGCAGTGACTTTTCGTCACATCTAATTGCCGCCATATAATTTTGTTTTGCACTTTTGCCACATTCATAGTTCTCAGCATCACCCACATCTTGATCAAAATGAAGTCGCAGACAAAAGATAGGTATAAAACGTATATATAAATATATAAACGTAAGATTATTAATATAGTCTACGCGATCAGAGTCGTGGGCAACAGTGAGTAACAAAATATCTGGTCAGTACCAGTATTGCACTAGTCACACAAATCCGTGTATATAACAAAATAAAAATACTTGAATAGTTACAATGTAATTAAATAAAGACACGATTACATACATATTTAGCAGAAAGAGTTAAAAGTAGTGTACAATAAATGCTTACTATTTTCAGATATACGGTGTTTTGGATATGGTGTGGTCCTCTGCGGCCAGATGACCGGAGCGATGGTTGTCCTTGTTATTTCTGCAAATGCTACCTTCTCATGACTTTTATAGAATATGGAGTATATCGTTGCTGCGCATCGAATCTGTATGAAATATTATAAATCATTTACTTCAAATAATTGAATAAAATAATATAAAGGATTTAGCATTGTGATATAGACAGGTTTCTATTAGATCAACATTTTCATATAGTAATGTAGCTATAATTTAATATCAATCAATCAATATCGTATCATTTTGTTGATTATTCATTATTTATAACAAGAATTTCTTATATAATTTAAAAATAATTTTATAGTTCTCCCGATATCATTGTACTACTTGGGTCATGTTACTGAACGGCTATTAAAGATAAACTGTTACTATTTTAAAACTAAATCAGGGCCCACCTTGAACCAACCACCCACCGGAAGGTTCAGACTTTTTAATCATTAGGGTTAAAAGGGTATATTTCATAAAAAAAAATATTAAAACTTATCAAAATATAATAGTGTGTATCACCGTTGAAGTATTTTATTATCTACTAGGTACTACTACTACAAGCTATTTATTTGTTATAATAAGTACAATCATTTCTACTATAAAGTTCTGTAAATTATTAAAAGCGTGGTACGTAAAACAAAAAAAAAAAACTAGCGCGAGCAATGTGATAAGGCATTTTACGATTTTAAAATTTAAGAACACTGAAGTTTCTTCTTTTCATGCCTTTGAAAGTCAAGATTTCCAGAAAGATTGGGTAATTTTGTACTTATTTTGTATTTTGTTAAGAATGTCATCTTGAAATGTTAGTCTGGGTCTTCCTCTGCTCCTTTTGCCAACTTCATGCACATAATATATTTTCCAATATTACCATTTAATTCAAATATTCCAACGAATAGAGCCCATTCTCCTTCATTTTCGCTGAGGACTTTGATTTCACGTTTGCCTGGGTAATTTATTCTTCCTTTTCTTTCAGAAGTTTTTATACGTCTTACGGATTTAGAAAGTACAGTACAGTACATAAAGAAAGTTTATTCAAACTTTCTAAAACAATCACACAGATGGTTTTACTATTCAATTATATTATTTGGTCAAATCTGGTAGCTTTAAATTACCAGCACATAGGTGAGAAACCCAAATAAAAACCGATAGTAATAATAATAGCAAGTCTTGAAAAGTCGAAAGAAAAGTTACGTAGCATTTCTGTGGAGCTAAGTGACTATATAAGAGATGTTTTTTTTAAGTTAACACCACGTCTATATAGACGTAAGAACAGGTGGAATATGCTCTTTGAATCCTGTATTGAGGTAAGAGGTATCACTTACTTTACATTTTTATAAAGTACAGAGTGCACCAGAAAGGCATATGAATTTCAACAACAGAAGAAATCACACGGAGACACGGTGCGGATAGTTAAATACATGTCTAACTTATCTATACTAATATTATCAAGCTGAAGAGTTTGTTTGTTTGAACGCACTAATCTCTGGAACTACTGGCCCGAATTGAAAAATTATTTTTGTGTTGAATAGTCCGTTTATTGAGGAAGGCTATAGGGTATATGTCACCTCGCTGTGACTTATAGAAGTCAAGCAGCAATGAAAAATGCTGCAAAAACGGGAAAAGATTCCTTTTTTGAGAGCTTTCCTCGCGTGCGCTGAGGAAACACTAAAAACCGCGCGGACGGAGTCGCAGGCGACCCCTAGTAGTAGTAAAAGTAGTGTGGTAAATTTCGTCACCATGGAGCATTTCACCTGTAAACAAAGTGTTCTTTGTAAGGACTTATTAGAAACATCGAGATTCGTACGCTATTGTGCTGTGCGAAATTTGCTCTGAGTTTAGTTAAATCTTCTAGTGAAAATATGATTAGTGTAGGAAGTACGAGTCTACGCCTTCGACGCTGAACCAGAAACCTCCAGTGCGTCCAAGGTGGAAACTATACTACGAAGAAACTAAAGTAGCGTAAATGACGTTACGACAACTGTACGGTGCGATCTTCAAGTATCACCACGAGATGATCAACTCAACTCACAATATAAAGAACATCATTAAGGCGTCGTAAATTTCCCAAATACATACTTCAATTAGAACATGAATTGAAACTGAACTATTTTCATTAGTGTTTGTCAATAAACAAAATTGCTAGTAATTGAACAAAGATTCTTTCAAAGGCATCACCGGTTTTCTTTGAAAAAATATTCTAATAGAAGTTTATTCTAATACCTACCTAAAATTTTATTCTCATAAATTCGCACTTGCTTTACATGTTTTTTTTTCAATTCAAAATGAGAGTAAAACAGATAACATAGTAAAACTACGACTAAGTGCGAAAATTCACATAACATATCTAGCTACATAATTATTTAAAAGTGAGATAAGTAATGAAAGAGGTACTTAAACTAAATCGTAAGTATGTGTAAGAGGCAAACGAATTGGTTTTTGCTTTTGATTCTGTTGGAATTTGTTGTATATTTGTTGTTCGTAATAATTAGTAGTAGTAGTAGGTAATAATAAATATTATTTAGTCGTGTGTCCACTACCGACACTTTACACCGACACCGACAATTATTTTACAAATGTAGTATAATTTGTTACTTAATAAAATATTTGTCTTTGATAACCAAGTAGGTATTTCTAATACTAATATAAATCGATTTCAAGAGAACCATTAAAATTTGGCATTTTACCGTTATCTAATGATAAATTAAATGAATTACTCAGTAATGGCGTGTTAAAAATATATATTCATAATAGATACTAGAGTAAACTAAGAAGCTCTAATTGAAGTATCAGTTGACAGTTCAATAATAATTTCTAACTATTATAATATATAAAAAATACTACTTGAAAAAAATATTACCGTTTGGCTACATTCAAATAGACATAAAAAAAATCATTCAATTCCCTGGAATGTGCAAAAATAATTATTTAAAAAGCAAAAATTTATAATATTTCATTAATATAGGTCTACTGAATAAATAATTGATTGTATTCTACATCTCTAGATATCATATGTTACCTAGACCAGCCGTATGCTATAAATGAGTTTGAAGAATGCCGCGTCGTATTTCCACCTCCTACAATCGCGAGCAGTTTTATTAAACACAGTTCACAATTACTTATAAAATAATATTTAGTTATTAGTTAAGGGAAAATGCTATAAAAAAGAGAAAGCTATCGAACTTATAAGGGTAGCCCTACCTTTAGGTCGTAAGGACCTAAAGGTAGGGCTACTTACTACTTTATAAATTAGATATTAAAATTTGAATTATAAATTATATTAGCGTTTTATATGAAAAAATAAAGGTACAAAATATATATATTGTTTAGGGTTTCTCAGCAAAGAATAAAAGCAGAACCCTATTACTAAGACTTCGTTGTCCGTTTGGCCATCGGCCTGAAGACAGACTATCTCATTCTAGCTATCTTATGGACCGTGATAGCTAGACATGAGATGCAGCTAGATTATGTATGTCTGTTGCCGTTATGACAACAAATAAAATAAATATTTCAGGGGCTCCCATACAACATGATTTGATGTTGTTTATATGTAATGGTAGGGAGCCCTTCGTGCGCGAGTCCGACTGGCTCTTGGCCGTTTTTTTATTTTGTAATCTTTTGAAGTCATGCCTACTATTATTATCTAAGCGCTTTCGCAATAAAATGTTATTTAAGAATTTTAATTATTTAATTTTAAATATTCATTGTGAACCAGAATCTTTAATCGTCAACGGGGATTGTTTTGTACGTCATCATTTCCAGAAAGGAAACTTTATTACTAAAAAAAAAAAAACCTGATACAAAAGACCTCTAAAAAGAATTAAAATAATATTATTTTGTACATATTTAAGTCGTTGCGTCTGAGGACAGTTAATCATTGAAAACTTAGACTTACTTAGATTCGATATCGTAATTACTTTGTTTGGCAAGACAAATAAATTAGACCAAGGTAACTTACTTGCATCTTGATTTCTTCCTTTATTTAGCGGTCCTCCGGCGCCACGACTTCAATAAGTACATACTTAATAATATTAATTTAATTCTTTTTAGAGTTCTTTTTGTATCGGCGCTTTTTTTACTTATAAAAATTTAATTACAATCTGCTTTTTAAAGTTATGTTACTGGTTTCATTATTGTACTAAATGAACCTACAGGCCCATAAATTTATTGCATAAGAACCTTTCATCTAAACCAATAAAACCTCAATATCTTGGAGACGACTGTTTTTATTTTGACCAAACCAGGCTTTCGATTAAAAAAACCGTAATCAAATGCGCCCACGCGTTTGGCGGCTAGAATGCCACAGACAGACACACAGATACATAGATACACAGATCGACAGGTCAAATCAAACACAGTAAGTTTTTAAAATAAAATGTAAATCTTCCTAGGAAGTAATGATTTTTATTATTAGGTATTAGTTTTAAGATGCCACAGATCAAGTATGTATATTTAATGATATATGTTTTTTTAAGTAGCTTAACAAATGTAGATAATAATAAGTGAAAACAAAATACTTACCCTTATTCTGAGTTCTATAATATGATGTTTTTGAACTACAAATTCTAAGGTACTGTAGGCAGTCCACAGGCTGCCGTTCTCACCCCCACTCACTCTTTGCCGTACGTGTTCTGAGAGAGCCTGCGAAAAGTTAATCAAAACTTGCAATTTCGTAAATTGTATCCTCAAAGCTGTCAGTTTAATATCGGACCAACATTTTGAGCGAATTTTTAATTAATTATTATTTTCTTACTTAGTGTTAAGTTAAGAAAAGCAACAATACTGTTTTTAACAGTAGGTACCGCCCCGTTGGTCGAGTGGTTAGCGCAGACGCCTAACGTGTCACGGCGCAATGGGGCTCGGGTTCGATCCCCGGCGGGACACAGGCATTTATGTGATGAGCATAGATGTCTGTGTTTCTGGGTTTGGTCGTTTATTAAATATATTTTCAGTATTTATATGTGTATTTCTATGTATTTGTATCGTTGTCTAACACCCTTAACACAAGCAAATAATTTGGGGGTTACTTACTTACTACTTAGGGGTTAGATCAATGTGTGTAATTTGTCCTGATATTATTATTATTATTAAGGTACAGTTCCCGATAAAGAAGATTATATATCTAATACAAATACATTTACCAAAAGGGTTAAAGAGTTTCGTCTTCCAAACTGGAATTATTCTAATTTCTAAGACGTGTGATGCTTGTAGAGCTTACTATTCTCCGAAAAAAAAAACTTCCCAAGGGATCACACATTTATATCTGCTTAATAAGTATTAACTCAATAAGTATTCTGAACGGACCAACGAACTGTCCAGGAATAAATTTATAGTTATCTTGTACGCGTTAGAAGTGGAAGTCAGAGGTAAAACAGCAAAATCTCCCTATAACTTACTTAAAACCCCTGGTATGCCGCGGCTCAAATTGTAACAATTGCGTCGTCTGCCGCCTACATTAGAGCAAGAAAATATTTTATGCACAAAAAAATAGTTTTTTAAGTTTTTATTCCTAATTGGTAGTGGAATTGTTGTTTATCTTAATATCAAATGTAACCAATCATTGATGCAAATGAAACAAACAAATTTTAATAGTTTTCCTTAAAAATATTTTTCAATACATGTTAGGTAGAAACTATATAGGTTGTAGTTATTTTTTACCACAAAATTACTATGCAATGATTATATATATAAAATTAAAAGAAAAATATGACTAAAAGATATGTATATATGTATACATATACATAATATATAATATATATAAACTTAGTTAAAAGAAGAATTTAAAAATATTAACTACTTTCTTTTAACTAAGTATATGTATATTATGTGTATTGTACATACTATATACTTAAAAGCAATATGTATTGCAGCATATATTACAAAGTGAGAGTGCTTCGAGTCCAGTCTAGGCACTTTGTGGACACATATTTTGTATGTAACCGTGTTTGTGTTATTCGTTCGAACATTTGATCTGTTTATTTCCTCAAGAAACAAGCCAAGTTTCAATAAATGTATTAATTTTTAATGTTATTGTTGTCTTTGTGGGTTTACCTTGGAAATTACATTTTTTTCGGAAGTGAAAGGTAAAGTTAGATAACAAGCAAACACCACACTAAATTGCATCTCAATCCGCACTCGGTAGTTTTGGTACACAAATTCTAATTTTAACCTATATATTTATTCGTTTTTAATAATATATATATATACAGGGTTATTTTTAATTAGTTGAGCACTTTTTGCAGGCAGCCTCTCTACATCAATCCCAACAACATTTGTTCTACAACTTTTAAAAAATCTTGATAAATAACTCAGAATAAAGGAACAAAAAAAAATTTTTGCTCCCTCGATTATTTATTACTCTGTATTTTGTAAGCAGTCTAAAGTATAGGTCGCGGCAGGCTAGCGAAAGTCAGAAACTGTTAAACGCGCGCGCCAGCTTTTTTCGTATAGCTTCATCTCTTTTACACCATGTTGCTATGGAAATACTAAATAATCAAAATGACAAGTATGTGGATTACAAAACACAATTTACATTAACCAAAAATAAAATTATCGGATTAGAGTTTTATAATTAAATAATGAATTGTAATTACATACTGGACAATACGATTTTATGGACTTGCTATTAAAATACATTGATTGTCTGAAATAGAAGAAGTAAGAATGAAAAGAAATACGAGTTTTGGCTGAGAAATGGAGCATTGGGGTCCTGATCTTTACAAGGTCTGTTTTGCTATACCTAGAACGAACAACAACTCGAAACAGCAGAAACCATGATGAAGAATAATTTTATTTGTGATATAGTGACGATCCAACATGTTAAGAAGCCTAAAGTTATTATTTTTAAAGTGGATTGTGTACATTTGTCTGTTTTTAGGGTACTTATGTGTCTTCTATGAGAATATTATACGTCAGAAACAGTCGATTCACTTCTTACGTTTTAATTAAATAATATTAATGAAAATTATGACGTTTTTCTGTTACGCGCCATCTTCAAGAAATTCGTAAGTAACTTATTGTTTTATTGTCATGATATAAATATTAACAAACGAGATAATATGATATGTATAAAGTAAGTTAAAGTGAAGTTATTGTTTTGTAAAAATAATATTTATTTGGTTTCGTTACAGTGCCCTTATTTCATAAACCAAATAAAAATATTGAGACATTCAACTTGTGGACAACTTCTATTGGAGATTTTGTTTTTTCATTAGATTCTTAAACAGTTAGACAATATGTGTTTCGACTATTGTAGAAAATATTTTAATAAATAAAAGTGGAAAACGATGCTATTTTTTATCACACCTTAGAAAATGATCAAGTTCTAACATGCATAGCCGCCGCTGCGTCACCCCGCCACCCCGCGCCCCGATGCACGTGGCCTTGGCACATATTTTGACAAGTTGCGTGGCCTCTCTTTGCTCAAGTTTAATGCACGTTTAGAGGCAATAAATAAATTTTGTATGGGAAAAACTAAATTTTTAAAACTATTAATTTTAAAAAGTCGTAGAACAAATGTTGTTAGGATTGATGTAGAGGGGCTGCCTGCAAAAGGTGCTCAACTAATTACAAATAACCCTGTATATATATATATATATATATATATATATATATATATATATATATATATAGATATATCTTGGAAAGGTCAAAAACTTATTAGTGTATTGTGTATTATAATACTTATTTATAATGCGGAATCAATACAATAGATAAACAGAGAGAAAAATTGAATTGAATAGGGTCTTAAGTGATTCTTTCTAGGCACTTTAGTGCAGGCAACAAATTGCGTTTTGTGAAGACCTACAAAACAGATTACAGAAAGAGACTCATTATATATAGGTAAATAATAAAACAAAAAATCGAAAAAAGCCGATTGGTAAAATACTACAATATCATAAATATTCATATACAAAATGTTTTAATAGAGTATTATCTATACAATAACTTCGTTTCGTGCAAACTTACACATTCAAAACGTGTAAAATAGGTAAAGTATACCTAACTATAATACAAGATTTAAATAATGATTTCTTAAGTTATCAGTTTCAAAATAATTATTGAACTTACTTTTCTTCTGTGAGAGTCGAATTATTAAAACTTAATCGAAGATAATTCTTTGTTACATTTATTACATTTTGAGAGAGTGGGCACAACATAGGGGAGTCTTATTTTTGTTTTCTAATATGTAGTCCTTTTTTCCATTATTGCAAATACTTGAGCCAACAACTCTTTAAGTCCTTCAATTTGATATCCATTGTAAAAATTAAATATGCCGCCATCTTGTTACGTCCGCCATATTGGATTTACAATTACATATTTCTTACTTATACCCATTTCCAAAAATCAGTCGCCAATTACATATTTTTTGTATTTATCGTGTCTACTCGTTAAACCATTTTATTTGATCCCCATGTTCGAAAATCAGTTGCCATCTTGTTACGTTCGCCATGTTGGATTTGAAATAGGATCCTCGTGCAATTTAATAAGAACTAAATGTGTATGCAGAGTTCAATCGTGTCACGGATTCTTGTTATATTTGAACTGCTAAATATCACACATCACCACATTCAGACTCTACTACATCTATATATGAAACATATTTATATTGAAACATAAAACAATAAATAAAAAACGATATAAATTTGCAAAACTTAAACAACCTGTATATGGCTATCGGAGGAATTATTATTTTGTATAGAGCGCAGATCTGCACTCCCGGCAGAAGACGGAGTCACATTTTGAGCGCAGATCTACGCTCTCTGCATATGAAGCATTAAAACTATATCTGGGTCGCAAGTCCCAGGTTTTGTTTGCACTTCTCTTTATGCAACGCGATGGGCCCAGCACCAGCACGGTGGGTCCATGGAATGCTAAGAAGTTTTGTCTCATCTCGCCGAGGTTGCGGGTTTGAATTGTTAAATTATTTACTCTATAATAGGGAACATTCACGTATTTTTTTTTTGACGTAAATTAATCATTTACCTCTCTATATCGTAGAAAAAAATATTAATAGGCTTGAAAAGATTCTAGTTTTTTTTCAAAGTGAAAATTAAAACATTGAGTAAATTTGACCCGTTTAAACACCGCCATTTTGCGCGCGCTTTGCGTGACGTCAAATGATACATCCAGTGAATGTTTACTATGAACTTTTTAGCAATTCCATAGATATTTTAAGTTTTAATTGCTTTACAAGTCATGGAAGAAGATAAAAATCATTTTACGAGTATTGTATAGTACCGGAGTGCAAAAATAGTATTAGAAAAACACCCGACAAAGTGTTTTTTGTATTCCAAGAGATGCGAAAATACAAAAACAATGGTGTACGGTAATTAATAGGGATAATATATGTCCTAAATCGTGTTTATATGGTTGTGAAGATCAATTTAACGTAAGTATACTTTATTTATAATAAGTTTAATCTAATAGTTTAAATTTATAGTAAGTATTAAACATTTGAGTTTAAAATTAACCTAACCTATCTTACAAATTTCAGTATAACTTTCTATAAAAACCTTAATCTTTTTTTGTTTTACGCAATTTTTATGGTCTGTCGATTTATTTCAGGTTAAGGAAGATACAGCAAATTGTATTGAATATAATATGTGTAACGAAACAACAAGGAGAAAGATGTAATCTAAGTTTGAAGAAAGGAGTTGTTCCTTATATATTTTTGTGGCAAAAACGACAGCTGATAGAATGAGAATGTGCATAGTCAAAAGGCAAAGATTGACATCGGTTAATGAAGCCTTTTAAGAGTTAGCTATGAAAAGTAGTGTTTAAAAAAATTGGTGACCTTTACGAAGAAGTGATATAGGTAGTAAGTCCTAGTACTGCCCATACAAATGTCTGTGATATTAATCAGCCAAGACTCAGTACTTCTCCTATTGAATGTGATGATCATAAGGCAGAGCCTTGCTTTTCGCATATTAAAGATAAATTACCATGTGACTAAGCTGTGCAAGTTAATATTAAACCGAAGTATGGAAGTAAAGGTTTCAATGTAAATATACCTGCTGAAAAAAAAAATGTAGCATTGTCACCATTTCCTCATTTAACACACAACATTGTTACACAACAGTTTTTAAAGTAAAACTATCTGTTTTAAAAAGAAAATTGTTTACTGAAAACACAGCTGATAATACTTCTATAGCATCTTATATCTTCTATATCTGCTGATTATCAACCAAGTTATTTATCTGAGTCAAGTGAAGTGAAAAATGATTCAGAGGCAGAAACATTTTAAAAATGTATTGTGTAGTAGCATGCTAACTGCTATTCAAAAAGAGTTTGTAGGTATTTGTTTTGTTAGAGTTGTTTGAGTATTTAGAAAATGTTTTTAAGATTACCTAAACAATTGTATCATTTAATAAAACCTTTAAGCACGAAAATATAGGTTTAAATTATTTATTTTTCTCAGTCACACTGATACCACAGTATGAACTTAAACGCCGATATATTGAATGGTGTGTCAAATGACGTCACATTTCCTTTCGACCAATGGTGGCGCGTTTTGGAATTTTGAATTTCGCTCCCTAAAGTTACACTTTTCATAAATTATTTTATGGCCTTAAATGATAAGTAAATTAAAAAAAAATGATTTTATTATAATAAGATGATAAAAAGTAATCGAAAAAAAAATATTTGAGACCATTTAAATTTTTTTGCATGTTCCCTATTATTTAAATTTAAATAATCTTAATATGGCTAAACATTTTTTTTAAATACTTATCGACATCTTTTTCGTATGCATTTCTTATCAGTTTCGGTTATAAGAGTATAACATTATAATTCTATAAGAAAATATTTTTTTACGTAATATGTACCTATATTTCTGTGGCGAGTAGAGGATAAATAATATGAATCTCTCGCTTTTGAGAGACATCACATTTTCACTTGATACTGGTAAAGCAAGAGATTTCGAAATGTCTTGTTAATTTTTGATGTCTAGTAATAACAATTTATTCCGAATAATGACTATTATCAATATTACAATTAATACATACCGGTACATTGTGTATGTAGAATGATAGATTTGCTGGTGGCATAGAGTCGTAACTGATGCATTCCGCTTTTATCTTCATCCCTGGCCGGTATATCCGGCGCTGTTGCCAAATCAAGTCTGGATACGACTTTGGTAGATCTGTTAACAAGAAGAAAATAAGTAGGTACACACAAGACTACGTACCCTGATTCATATTTTGCATTTTGTGCTTTACTTTCTTGTATTTGAAGCTTTTATAACCAATATATTCTTAAAATGTTTACGTTCAAACATTTTCATTATTTTCGATTATTATGTAACTATATTAAAAAACTTTTTAATATATATGTTAATTTAAAAATTAGAATTTACCAGACTACATAAGCAGCATCTTAGCATTCACATCACAGCCGCGAGTAATTTCCTTTTATTCGTCCCTTTCGTCGCCTTGCACTCCGAACCCTACAATACTACAGACGACCATCTTGTATATTTTATACCCGCCCTACCGTCCGGCCCCAGCGCAGTGTTGCTCGCAAGAGATTCAGTGCAACCTCCACCTCAACCTCCTCGACCTCGAACAGAACAGAACAGAACCAACTCCCCCAACCTTTGAGATGGGGGAGCCATCACAGGAGGAGTGTGGTTGGTGGTATCCGTGAAAATTACCCCCACCAGCCACTCGAGGCAGTCCGGCTGAAGAGACTCCATGACCGGGGCGGTCACGGCGCGGATCTTATTCCGCGTGACGCGATACGGTCGCCCCCATGGGTCCCTATTAGGATCAGCCAGGACTTCCTCCCGAGCCAGGTCCTTCGCCTTCCGAATCTCAAGCTGCAAAGTCGACTTCGCCTCGCGATACTGACTCTGCAGCTGGGCCTTCATCTCAGGGTCCGAGCCGAGTCTGCGGCTTGTTGCACCTGCTTAACACTGACGCTGACCTCAGTAGTAGAACAACCCTTTCACCTTTGTTAAACTCGAACTGTTTATTGTAACGAAATTTATTTTTATTAAAATAACTGATTGAGCCTTTCTACAGAGTGGGCCTCGGCGTTTTGCGAATTTGAAAAATTCATAAAAAACAAAACAAAAGTAATACTAAAATAAATTTATTTATAAATTAAAGTAAACATTTGGGAAAATCATTTTTTAAAATAACACTCCTAAGTGGCCTGGAATGTCACCTCGGCGCGAAACGAGTTTTCCAGTGAACTTCTCCTTTAAGACTGCCAAACTCTCGTTAGATGTATCGCATGTGGCGCCATCTAGTTGAAACCATGTCGCACTATTATACCTACGAAATTCTAACAGCTGGGGGAAAAAGAAATGGCGTTACATGGCTATGTATCGTTCAGTATTTATTGTCACAGAATTCCCTGGCTGGTCCTCAAAGAAAAAGGGTCCGATGATTCCGTGTGCTGAAATAGCCGGCCAAACTGTCACTTTTGGCGAATGCAAAGGCTTTTGGTGTTTGAAACGTGGATTGTCTGAGGCTCAATAACAACTATTTTGTTTATTTACGTGCCCATTTAAGTGAAAATGGGCTTCGTCTGAAAAAAAAATATTGTTGAAGCTCCGAAACCGCTCAAACATTGTTTCGACGAAATCACGTCGTAAATTGTGATCATTCGGCTCAAAATCCTGCACTAGTTGAAGTTAATAGGGGTGCAATTTTAAATCTGTCTTCAAAATTCGACGCAAAGTCGTTCTTGATACAGAGAGCTCTGCTGATCGCTTGCGAGTTGATTGCCCAGGATTGCCTAGTACGGAAGCTCCGACTTCGTTTATATTTTCCTCTGACCTTGTTGTCCTTTTGGGCCCCTTAGGTTTCTGATTGATTGTATTTTACTTAGTGAAGACAATACTGATGTTAAACTAATATTAAAAGGATCTGAGGCAAGGCTGGTTTTAGAGTGGTATTACATTAAACAGGAAACAACCCAAAAATTATACAGCAAATAAAAATGGCCGCTAAGAAAGACACACCCCTCGGTGTGTCTCTCTCCACTATTCTTTCTCACTTCTTCCACTATTGAGCAAATAACCTTTACAAATTACCACCATAAGTCGGAGATATTTTTTATATTTAAGGTCCAAAACGTAGTAGATAGTAGTAGTGACTACAGGACAAGATTGAAATAAAACTATTTTTACGGATTGAACTCGCGTATATTGAGTTACATTTTAAATTTATGATTTATCGAATTATTTAATATTAAACATACTTCTAATTATATATTTAAAACTAAGAAAAGAAGGATTTAAAATATCTTATGGAACTTTATTGTATTTGCGTACACTCAAGCTCATAAAGGATTTCTTAACTTTTTGAAGTTGTAATTTAGAGATTACGAGTTCATTTTTATTTCTTGTACCTATTGTATGATTTTCACTGCTTTTTAACACCCGACTGAGGGGTGTTATAAGTTTGACCTCTGTATCTGTGTATCTGTGTGTCTGTCTTGGCAAAGTTGCAGCCAAGTGCGTGGACGGATTTGGATGCGATTTTTTTAATCGAAAGTTTGGGTCGTCGAGATGGTTCTTAGATGTTTGGTCGAAATAGAAGCAGTTGTTTCCAAGATTTGGAGCTTTTATTGGTACTTGTGAAAGGTTTTTATACAATATTGATAGTAAAAACCTAAACAAGTGAAATTAGTGTGTTCGTAGGTTCACTTAGTACCTACAACATAAAACAAAATAAAATAATTTTAAAAAGAAGAAAAAATAAATATAAACCCCCGACAAAAATACGTCTAAAAAGGATAAAATTAATATAATTATGTACGTAATGAAGTAATTGCGTCGTTGAAATGTCATTATATAATAATTGCCGAACGCGGAAACTAGTCCTAATTAAATAAATATAGGTACGTATGATTTTGTGGAGAGGTTAGGTAGATATTTAGAAACTACTGCTTACTTTCTTACTACAAAATTTTGTTGATAAGTGTAATCATTTTGCTCAGTAGAAGCATAAATCTTATTAGCCGAATATTTGCCTGACTTAAAATATAAATAATAAGATAGCGCATTTGCTACCAGAATTGCGCACTTTAAACAGCTGTTAGAGATATTTAATTTTAAAATAAAATACAAAACTTACCAACTACATACATAAATCCATGTAATTGGACTGTCAAGAATGAAGGCGCATCTGCGGAGATTTCGCAGGTATAGTGTCCTTGTGTTCTACTAGTAGCGGCGCTGATGGTAAGCTGCTTCGCGTCGGTGCCGTCACGCTGCAGAAGTAATTATTTAATTTTAAACAACTTCTGTGTTTCATAAGTAATTTTTAGAACGTTAAAAGTTGTTCCGCCACATGAGTGTTTGTGCGTGTAAATGGGTGTGTGTAAGTATGTGTGCGTTTGCGTGTACGTGTTTCTTTGTGTGTATTTATAGAATAATTAAATATGCAAGTCAACATTGAAACCGTCTTCTATATAGGTACTTTTAAATAAAATAAACCAATTCTCAATAAAATATTTCAATGTATCGTTTATCTATTGAAGATATGTTAATAGCGATCCCCACGAATTATCGTTTTAGAATCATAAAAAAAATCGCTGAATCATGAGGTTTCCCAAAAATAACCGTACACTTTTTAATACACCTAATTGTTTAGGATGCCAAGTAGATATTATATGCCAGACCTTTGAGTTGAAAGTTCTTAATGTTCCAGGTGCTAAGTATTTTTTTTTAATCAAATTAGACATTTATATTTATACAATCTTTTACCCGCGACTTTGTAAGCATTAAATGCATTTCAAAAGTAGGCATGTAATTGATTATTTCTTTAAAAGCAGTTTTTTTTAGTCCAAAAACTATTTATTATGCAAATATGCATAGTAAATAGTTTTTTGTGTGTGATAGTGGATGTTAGAAAAGTTCTTACCTCTTCTGTTTGAAGGAGAATAAGAGCCATTTTTATTGTTTGATGCAATTTAAAATTTGGTATTTAAATTCTTACGATTTAAGAATATTTGTTATTTTTTTATTTATTTTGTATTTTTAAACCACTTTAATTGCGATAAAAAATAGTCTACGTTTGTTTTGTAGGTATAACATAGCCAGGTCTAGGTTAACGTACTCAGGGAACGTACCCAAACTACGTGATCTATATTTTTCAATTTTTCGACACCTCCCCCCCCCGGTGACCATCCGTAGTATGTGATAAGACCCCCCCCCCCGTCCCAAATGTTACGTAGTATAGCAAAGGTAAATTTTTATCATCCCAAACGCAGAAAATGAAAGAAATAAAAATAATGTTTAATTTTTGTTACTATTGGGACGGCATTTATTGCACAAAAATGTATCACACGACTTCAAAGAACCCTGAAAAGCAGACTTTATTAAATGTTAGTAGCTTAAATTGCCTTCTCTAGAATTCGACTACGTGACAATAATCTAAACCCCCCCTCGCTTCTGTGACACAGCGTAATATTTTAAGGAATTCCCCCCCCCCCCCCTCCATAAATAGGCCACGTAGTTTGGGTACGTTCCCTCATATTATTGCGGCGCGTGGTGTGCGAAGCCCATATTTCTATTTATATATATAATAATTTCATATGTTTTCAACTAGGAATTTAGATGTCAAAAGATGTACCTCGCTCTAGTTACAGTAGTTAATTACAAATAAAATAGACGCAATTTTTTAAAAAAATTTTAAAGACGACGTAGGTGAAGAACTGGGGATTGAGTACAAAACAGTTTTGACCTATTTTAAAAAAGCTCTATATTTTTTCAGTGAGCTCACTGAAAGGAACCTAATGATTAAAGTGTACTCATTTGCGATACTTTACTGAGACGTAAAGGAACCTACGCGTTTCTGAAGAGATCGATAATGTCTCTATAAAGTTTAGTTTTCAATATTACGATAATATGACTATGATTTGTATAACCTCTATAAAAAAAATATTGCGTTTTCTCCTGCTCAGTGATGTTAAAGTACGATTTTTTGGCTAATTCCTGCATAAGCCTCACGAAATTATTTAATCCAATAATTATAATTTTATTATTGACAGTCAGCAACGTCATCTACTTAGTTATATTATTATAAGTTTCCAATTTGGTATTTTTTTTTTTATAAATAGTGTGTTTGTACGAACAGATATATAGTTTTACAATAATACTCACATCAATTTCTATGCCCGGTATGGGAAATATTTTAATAGGCGGTACTTCCATTGGTTCGTATCGACAGAACTCCTTTTTACCTCTGTACCATTTGACTTGGTATAAATCTACATTTTCTAAGTCGTACAAACACCTAATTGTTACTGGTTTTCCTCGTTCTACTGCTTCTGGTATAATAATTTCAACATCTCGAAGACCCAGTGATCCTGTTAACAAAAAAATCCAAATAAAATACAATAGACAGCTTAGGGTGCTTCTGTAATCATTATTATTACTAAATTGTTTTTTTTTTAATTATTTAGTTTTTATTGCCTAAAATAGTAGGTACAATAGGCGGACTAAATCCTTAAAAGCATTCTCTACCAGTCAACCCGAGAATACAGTGCAAACATAGAGTAAGGCGCTTAAAATATAAAACATTAATACAGGAAAAAGCAACATTAGAATAAATTAAATAAAACTTATATGCATATAACACATTGCACATAATGTATACAATAAATCATAAATACTTGTTTTCAATAAATCAATACACTTACACAAATAAATACCTTATACATACATAAACGCGTTATACAAACATATACATATATTTAAATATATACACATACATATAAATATATACATATATACACATCAATTCACAATTATGATACTATAATATATTTATGATAACTTGTGGTTATGTAAGTATATATTCTATTATTATAAGTATATACATATTAAGTTGTATATTAATAATATATACATATATATCATATAATTATTAGCTGTACACCTCTTCCGCCGCTATTTAATGAATTGTCCTTTAATGTAAAGGTTACCTGGAAGAGATCGTTTATTAGCGATAAGGTTGCCTCTTGTAAGTATATTTTGTTTAAAATTTCATTTTTATTTCACTATTTCGTAATACATGGAAATATTATACTTTGGAGGATGAACAATAAAGAATATAATTATTATTATTTATTTACTTAATAATTTACTGTATAAGATAAAGTACAATTGATGGACTTAATGCTAAAGCATTTTCTACCAATCAACCAAAACAGAAAAAAGAAAAAAAAACAATGAGGGTAACAAATTAATAAACCGGCAAAAATATTAAAACTAAGCATATCATTAATGCTATAATCTTAAATATTATATATAGTAAATGCATACATACATAATAATATAAACTTACATAAATTGATAATAAATACCTAAATATATACCTACATACAAAAGAATAAAAAAAAAATAAACTAAGTACATAAATTAATAATAACCGCAAAGGAATAATTGTAGATACTGACAAATATATTATGTAATAACAGGATAGAACAAAATAAATAAATATTATGATCTTTCATGAAGATATTCTCTGTCCGTTTCTTAAATGCTTGCGTATGGGAGCACGTCGAAGTGCATCACGGAGGCGTATTCCACAGTTTTATGGCGTGTACTGTGAAGGAATTAGAAATAAAACCTGAATGGTGCGAAGTGATAAATAAACTTAGGTTGGTTGAAGTACGGAGATGAAAGTCGTGAGTCGACCGCAGAAGTTGAAGCTTGGACTTAAATACTGTGGACTTTAAATACATGGATTATTTAAAATGAAAAATGACTGACACATTATTATAAATACATCGAAGTTATTTATGTTACATTTTTATGGTAAATTTGATGACTCTTTGGACATCAGTCGATCATGTCGCCATTCCGATGAATCACTCAGATATATGCTCTCAAGTTGTTTTGCGCTTTTCAATAGACCAAAAGGCCAGGTCTCCAAAATCTTTCTAAAGAAGCTTCCCCTTCTCTTGGGTGAAAAGCAACGGTATTATCAAATTCATCAAAGTATTATCAAATTCATCAAAGTATTATCAAATTCATCAAAGTATTATCTAATTCATCAAAGCTACCGTACAGTACCGCTTTTTGCTATTTGATTTTTGCTAAGAATATGATTTGATTTTTGCTAAGAATATAGCATAAAATATTTGTAGACGATACTCGAAAAATATTTGGGTAATGTAAAAAAAAGTAATGAGTTTTTCTAATGGATATGTCACTTCTTAACAAAATTTGAATATAGAAATGGAAAATATTATTTATTTAGTATTTTTGAAGTGAAACTTCTTAATTATTTTGTCACACTAGTCCAGTCATTTGGAGTTTACAGACGAAGCTTTTTAGCATTCCATGGATTCACCGCGCGGGTGCCGGGCCCATCGCGTTGCAAGGAGAGGAGTGCAAGCAGTGCCTGGGACTTGCGACCCAGGAGTAGGTTTAAGGGGCCTCTTTATTATGCGCAAAAACTCTCACCTTCACCCTCCACACTCCTCTCCCTACCTAACCAAATTTGGAAAGAACCTACTAATGCCGCCTTTGAAATACGTTCTAGAAATGAACCGATGCTTGTTCTAGAAAGGCCGCGGTCTTTAAGTAGGCTATAGAGAGATTTTGCTGTTATACCTCTCGCTCCCACTTCTACCGCGTACAAACTAACTATAAAATTATTCCTGATCAGTTCGTAATACTTATTGAGCTTGAATGTGTGATCCCTTGGGATGTTTGTTTCCGAAGGAACAGTAAGCTCCACAAGTATCACGCGCCTCAGATGTTTCGAATACAGGAATAAATCCGGTCTGGATGACGAAACACCAACATCCCCAGGGATTTTTTAATGCTGTTCATACGTGTTCATCATGAGAATCCAATCAGGAGCCGCGCCTAATATTGAATAAGGCTTCGCTTATGATTTTTTGGAGGAGCCATCTTTTACGAATTCTACAGATCGTTTGGTGGTTGTTATACCCTTCCGCGCTCTTGCTACTGAAAGACTAACCGCTTCCCGTATGATTTCTAATACCTTGTCGTGGCGACACGAGTATTGACCTTTATCTAGAAGTACCCTACACCCTACTAATAGGTGTTTGGCGGTTTCTATTGCCTCCCCATAGATGTTGCAAGACTTTTCGGTGGCTTTGCCCCATCTTACTAAATTACTTTGATTTGGGAGGGTCATTTGGAATGCATTAAGATAGAATTTTAATAATACTGGGGACCAATCATAAATTAAGGTGCGCCACTTCAAAGCTAGTGGAATACAAAAATCTCCTATGGTCACCCATTCGTTTTCAATTTCTAGGTTCATCGCGTGGAATCGGTAATTGGTGTAGGTATATGTATTTCGGTATGCTCGTTTTTCGAATTTATTGTATCATCGCCGTTAGCACAGCCATATTGAAAAAATGGGATCTTTTAAAAATAATTTACAATCTCTCCTTTCTGACACATAATACGAGAAAACCATTTATATACATTATTAATCTATAAAAAAATATTATAAATTATGTATTTATAAATTTTTCTGCAAAATTAATAATATCCGCGTGCCAGCGTCACAAATTATTATTCATCTAATGAGATATCTCGATCTGTGGTTAAGACTGCGAAGTCCTAACACCTGGTCTATCAGCAACTGCAAACCGAAGGAGATTGCGCTAAAGTATCAAAATCAATTCATCATATTATGTAGATTACAGGGGAAACCACGATAAAAAGCGCTCCTTACTCTGCCTTCAGGTGGTGTTGGAAATTAGTTTTTTTTCAATGGTACAATGAAATGTTCTTTGCGGCGGTCGTACGCCAAAACTATTGATTTTATAAAAAATATAAAGAGGTAAATTGTAAGATTTTTTTCTAGTTTAATAAATTATATTAATATTATTCTATTTCTATTATATAAATTTTCGTCATTAGTGTTCATCAAAACAGCATGATACTAAGAAATATTTATTGCTTTTTAATATATTAACAACCGTTTCGACTTATTTCGTTTTACCCATTGTTATAGTTGTGTACACAAAACGAAAAAAAAAAATGAAAAAAAAATATACAGTGGGACGTTTAAATAAGCAAGAGTACCTACCCCAAACAATGTTTTTCATTTTGTCCGTTCGTCTGTATATTTGTGCACGCTAATATATATATAAAGTGAATCCCATGACAATATACACAAACAAAAACATATATATATATATATATTTTCGATTTTGATAAAACGTATATGTATGTATAAAATGTATATATATATATATGTATGTTTTTACTCACCTCAGTAAGTACAAAGGGTACGTTTTATCAAAATCGAAATCTACGCGTACGAAGTCGCAGGCACAGCTAGTACTCAATAAAAAACCTTATGCCAAAAATATAATCTCAAATTTTAGATATTGCAATCAAAATTGTTAGTATAAATTAAAAAAAAGTAGTTATAATTACCTGGTAGTAGTACCAGAAAAAATATTTTTCCCGAAAAACTATAAAAACTTTTAGATCTCATTTTAATTATTATTTAAACCAAAATAGTTCTTCAACACCAGAAATTACGTAATTATCAATCACTTCACTTGTCTCCGAATTTAATGAGTGAATTATTTTACTGTCGGAGTATATTTCGTAGCTTTTCGAATTTCGTAGCAGCTCTCGTAGATGCGGAAGCCTAGACTGCCGGCCCGACGGAAACTGGTTAAAATATACTGCGCGCGTCATTTTGACATCTGCTGAATTATATACCGCACATAGACCGTAAAAATAATTAGGAATACAAGTCCACTTTACAAAAAATTATAAAAACTTGTGTCTGTCACAAATAGACTGAATTTTATTTTAAGATGCTTATTTGAGATTAGAAGCTCTAAAGTCAATATAAAGTTCTAAAAGCCATCGTAAGATCCACTTGTTATCCCTGTAACATTTAAAATTTTCATACAAAATATTAAATGTTATTTTTAAACAATATTTGTTTAATAAAATCTTGTTTAATTTATTCTAATTGAATTATATAATAATTTAAATAATAAGTATAGAGTATTTTCATCTCCCTCCCCGCACTCTGCTGGACTAGACGTGTTTCTGTGTGCTGTGTGTAAATTTGATTTAAAAAGTTTTGCTTTGAGTAGAAATTTCATAGAAAAGTATAAAGTATATTCTGGGCTTATACATGGCTCTTCCAATTTGCAAAACAAGTCAGTTGTATAATTTTGAGAAAAGTGATATTAACTATTAAATACAATATTTTAAAAACATTACGTGATCAAATTGACGAAGTGAAGTGTCTACACAGTGACAAGAAACAGGTTCATCGGCCAATGAACTCTCTGTGCCGACTTATTTGACTTTCTTAATATATAGTAGACAATTTGAGCATCAGTGTTAAAACGTGAATTGGTATATTGGTAAATGGTACGCGCTATAACCGCTGCACTGGTATAATCAAACCTGAATTCTAATCCCAGTAATTAGGAAGATTATTCTTGTTTTTACAATTTCATTTTGTTCTAACTTTTGGTGAATTGTGGACGTTTTTAATAAACCGTTACAAATATCTTTTATTATTATTATTTTTTATTTTAAATTATATAATTTAAATCTTAAAACTAAATTCAGTGCTTAAAGGCAAAGCATTGACTGGAAGGAGCTAAGCGTAAGGTAAAAGTGTATTTTACCTCATCTGGGCTTATATATTCCTAATACAATTAACACGGAAATGTCGGTTAGACGCTCTCCACTAAATAAAGACCTAGAACTTGTTAAGGATCGAACCAGCGTATTACAGTATGACTCGGAACCAGATTTAGTGGAGCAGAAAAGTGAATATGAGCATGTATCCATCAGGACCAATAAAAGGCGAGCCTTAAGAACGCCTCCGCAAACAGAGCTTGAAAATCCAGCGAATATAGGAGATGTTATGAAAGAGATGCGTACCCTATTTAGTTCTATGACAACTCAGCAGGAATTACGGTTCCAGGAGCTGCAAGCCACCATGCAGAAACAAAATGATGAAATTAAAGAAAGTTTAAGCTTTCTATCCGATAAATATGATGTGGCTCTGGCTCAGATAGAATCATTAAATAAAGAGAAGAAGGAGGATAAAAAACGCTTAATAGCATTAGAAGATAGGGTAGATTTTTTGGAAAGAAAAAGCTGTTCAGCTGTGGTTGAAATCAGAAATGTACCGAGACAGATATACAACCAAAATACATTTGAAGGAAAAGGGGAACTGACAAAATTCATCAAAGAATTGGGAAAAATCGTTGATTCTGAAATTAATGATACTGACGTCAGAGACATCTATAGATTCAAGCCAACTGGCAAACCAAACTCTACCGGCACTATTATCGCCGAATTCTCCACAATTCTTAAGAAAGAGAGGTTCTTAGTGTCTATCAAAAGATTCAACAAGGGTAAAAACATAAATGATAAGTTACATACAGGATATTTCAACATAAACGGAGAAAATAGACCGATATATGTGTCGGAGAGTGTGACAAAGAAGACTGCTAAACTTTTCGCACAAACACGTGTATTTGCTAAGACGAATGGTTATCAATGCTGGATTTCTCGTGGAGTAGTGTTCCTTTGCCTGGACGACAATGAACGTTTACAGATCAAATCCGAAAACGATCTTGCTAGTATTAATGTTAATGCATGACTATTATTCATTTGCTCGTATTTGACATGTTTGTCTGGTATCTTTGTGTTACTCTTAATTTATATTAGTAATAGTACTTCTCTTTTTCAATACAAACACACCCTCACGCATCCAATACGCCTTATACTGTACATACAAGACTTACACAAACATTATTCCAACAGACCATACACTATAAACGCAATGAATAACAAAGACAAGAAAAACTACTTTATATATTGGCTAATATCATTGATTTTAATGATATGCAGTGTAACAATTCATTTATGGCTACTATTTGTAACTCAATTAAACAATTACAGGAAATAGACCATCTTGAACTAGCAAAAACAATAGTATGCGATTCTACAGACCTTCATAAACACATAAAAGTACAAAAAAGTGATTTAACCATTATTTCGCAAAATATTAGGAGTATTTATTGTAATTTCGATGATTTTATTGTTACATTGTCTAGTTTTAAATTTGAGACTGATATAATCATATTGACAGAGTGCCACATAAACCAGAATAAAAATGTGCCGCAACTTGATAATTACAATTGTTTCTATACTACAAATAACATTAACAAACACGATGGTGTTGTGGTGTATGTGAAAAAAACCCTAAAACATAACGTTAAAGAAGTTAAGCTCTTGAATGCTTCCTGTCTTCTAATTGAGGTACTAAATAACCTTATTTATGGCATATATAGGTCTCCATCAAACCTAAATGCTGAGCTTTTTGTCAATTCTTTAAGTGAACATTTAGACAAAATGAACGTTCAAAAAAGAAATGTGATAATAACAGGCGATATAAACATCAACTTGATACCAAATGATTCAGAATCATATTACGAGCACAAAAATAAAACAAACTATCTCACCACATTATCGTCACATGGAATTTTGGCCGGACATACATTACCTACAAGAGAAAAAAATTGTCTTGATCATTTTATGCTGAAGATTAATCCTAAAAGACTATCTGCTTCTATAGCAATTTTAGGGACGACCACAACAGATCATAAAACCATCTTTCTATCACTGGCAAAAACAAATAATGAGATAACTGCAGAGAAAACTAAGACTACTATTGACTTCCAAAATGCTCTTATTTATTTGCAAAACACTGGCTTAGCAGAACTACTGTTTATTGATGACCCAGAATTAGTTACTAACCTCTTAATAGAAAAATTAACTTCATCTATAAATGCAAATACCCGTACTACAACTATACCTAGCACTAAACGTATATTAAAGCCTTGGATAACTCAGGGTATACTAAGGTGTATTCGAAATCGCAATACTTTACAAAAAAAAGCCAAGAACGAGCCTCATAATGAAATTGCTAAAGTTACGTACTTGCGTTACAGAAATTATTGCAATAGTTTAGTAAAAAAATTAAAAAGAGCATATAACAAAGATCAAATAACGCATTCTTTAAATAATAACAGACTGCTGTGGAAGAACATTAAAAACATAACTTACACAAGAAAATCACGAAAAGAGAATTTAGAACTGAGTCAGGTTAAATCATCACCAATTAAATCCGCAAACTTCTTGAACTGCTATTTTTCAAATATAGGCAGAGACCTGGCTCTGAACATAAAATCTGGCAGACCCAAAAAATTTTTGAATATACTTCCACCAAATGTAAACTCAATGGTACTTCTGAAAACAGATCAAACCGAAGTCTGTAGCACTTTAATGAATTTAAGATCCGACAGTGCTCCAGGCTGGGATACCATCCCTACTAAATTCTTAAAACTGGCAAAAAACGAAATTGTGCCCGTAATCACCCATCTAGCTAACTTATGCTTCCAAAAAGGATGTTTCCCGTCGCCTTTAAAGAAATCAATCGTTACTCCGGTGTTTAAGAGTGGTAACAAGGACAACATCAATAACTATCGACCTATATCTGTATTAACTTCTATTTCTAAAATTCTGGAAAAACTGCTAAATACTCGCCTTCTAAGTTTTCTCAATAAATGCAACATACTATCTCCTTCACAATTTGGTTTTAGACAAAAAATGTCAACAGAGGATGCGGTAATTGAACTAACTTCTCTGGTGACCGATCAGCTCGACAAAGGAAATAAGTGCATAGCGGTTTTTCTAGATCTTATGAAGGCCTTCGACACCGTTTCTGTTTCTATTCTCTTGCGTAAATTACAGGCTATCGGGGTTCGTGGGATACCATTTTCTTTATTCAAGGACTATCTTACTGGTAGAACTCAAAAAGTCAAACTTGGCCAAATTGCTAGTGACGAGGCCGATGTAACATACGGCGTCCCTCAAGGAAGCGTACTAGGGCCTACGCTATTTTTGATTTATATAAATGATCTCTGCAACCTGAACTTAAATAATGCAAAACTAGTTTCCTACGCAGATGACACCGCTATTGTATTTACTGGGAAAGCTTGGGACGACGCAAAGGAAAGTGCAGAAAAAGGGCTGGCTATTATTGCAACGTGGTTAGAGGAAAATCTGCTGACACTAAATACTAAGAAAACTAACTTCATTTGTTTTAATATATATAACAAATCACAACCCGATTTCCTTCTCTGCATACACACCTGTGATGACACCTCAGATAGAGCATCTTGTAACTGTCCTACTATAAAACAAGTTACTCAAATTAAATATCTGGGAGTTGTAGTTGACCAACGAATGACTTGGTACCCGCAACTAGAACAAGTCATGAGTAGAGTACGTAAGCTCATATGGGTATTCAAGGAGTTGAGACATGTTCTACCAGGAAATATAATAGCGAACAAAAACAGGAATGGTAAAAGGATTATTTTAAATGAAATTTATATTTCTTTGGTACAGTCTGTCCTGATATATTGCATAACAATATGGGGTGGAGCTGGTAAATCTAAGCTTATAGAACTAGAACGCGTTCAAAGATCGATTCTTAAGGTAATGTACTTTAAAAAAATAACATTTTCCACGGAAAAGCTCTATGAACTGTGTCAGCTAATGACAGTAAGGAAACTATATATATTTCATATTATTCTCAAAGCGCATAAAGTTTTACCATACGATCCCAAACTACAGAGGAAAAGAAATAATTGTCCTAAGCTATACTCTCCAAAAACAAAAACAAAATTTGCTAGCAAACAATATAAAAAACGGTCAGTAGAGTTGTATAATAAAATAAATAACAAATTGCATTTTTATGATACAAAATATAACGACACTAAAAAAATGGTTAGGTCATGGTTATTAACCTTAAATTATTCAGAAACAGAATCTCTTTTGCAAAGCTTATCATAGTTTCATATTGTTTGTACTCTTTGATTTCAGTTTTCATATTGTACACAAGCATGCGCGCCCACACACACACACACACACACACACACACACACACACACACACACACACACACTTTGGTAGTCTTTTTATATTTTTGTTTATCTTTATAGTCCATTACTTTTAATTTCATATTATGTAAAGTTATTTTAATATAAGGGAAGATCGGAGTCTTCAACTACAGGCATTTTATGCTTAAATGATGACTCCACGACAACTATTGTATGCAATCATGATATGAAATAAACTGATTTTTATTTTATTTTATTCAGTTAAAAGTTATTGAATGTGTTGACTATCCTTTTCGAGTTCTTTTATTAGTCTATTGTAATTCATTATGCTAATTTGCATTTGCATTGCATGTAAAAAAAAAACTATTTTTAGAGACGACAAAGAAGTTTTTTTATATTAATTTTTACTTCTATCCACGGACACGTCGCCCGTGCACTTTTCGCATTTAATCTTTATTTGGCAGATTAATAGTTGACTTTTGAGATAACATGCTCAAACAGGAGTCTATTAGTACAGATATCTTAAAAACTATATCAGTGAGTCCTCGGCACAGTATTTTTTATTTTTTTTATTTTTTTAGTTTATTTATTTATATATCCATTTACACAATGTTGTATTATGAAGTATTTAAGTATTTGATATATAATAAAAAACAAATATTAAAAGATTAACGGTTTCCTACTAAAACACTATTGTAGTGGCTTACTATTCTTTTTATTTTAAGATTAACTTCTTACGTGAGTATATAAGCACTTACGCGTATTTTTTTTTAAGTAGCCTATGTTTGACCCAAGGTCTTCCTCTATTCATATTCATTCCGAATTCCATCCTGGGCCAAATCAGAACAGTGCAGTGGTTTAGCCGTGAAAGTGTTACAGACAGACGGGCAGACCTTCGAATTTATAATATTAGTATGGATATAATATTTTATATTTTTATATTAAAATAGCCCATTCTAAATTTTATATAAATATAGCCCATACTCGGCGCACCCAGCTAGCCAGAGTCTAGGAGATCTACTAGCATCCATCCATCCATCCATCAGGGTATCCTTGGGCCACTCCATCAAGTCAGAACAAATTGGTAATAATCTGCCAGTACTTAAAGAAAACCTTCATAATAAAAAAGTACTTTTACGATAAAAAATATGTATTGGGTAAACTGTAGAAAATTTTGTGATCATACAACGATCTTTAGCAAAAATTTGCTTACGAGCGATACAATGACCACTCACTACAATGCAACGGCCTCATGCCGACTGAGGTCTGAGCCCTGAGGTGATAAATGATAATTGAATTTTTAAAGTATTTGTTAGAAAGGTCAACTAAAATAGTGTAACTAAAATATAAATATTTTAATTTATTTTCTGATACATTATGTAAGTTATTTTAGAGTTTTTTCACACTTTTTTTAATTGAGTATATCTTCTTAGTCAAGATATATTTTTTTATTTTATTATAATAAATAAACACGAGAAAAATGTACACAAACTCCTCCCGATTTCGTAAAAGCTGACGAAAATCGATTTTTTCATATTAGTTAAAGCACATTCCTATTTTTACTTTAAGGAAACAAAAGATAAAAAAAACATTCTACGCGTTTCAGTTATTGATTTCATTACATTCATTGTGTTTGCTTTTTTTTGGCAGACAAAAGTCGGTGCATTTTATATAATATTATGGAATGCCATGGCATATTGAATTCGGTGACCCATTTTAAAAAAAACCTGTGAAACTATATTTTTTTATTAAAAAGAAGTCGTTAGCTGAAAAGAATTTAAAGAAGAGAAATTAAATTTCATAATTAGCTAAAACGATGTAGGTCAAAGCATTAAATATCTTTGTTCAAAATATATATTAAATGTTTATTATGTAATAATAATACACGATAAAAGAGACAAACCAATTTCATTTTGAACAGAAAAAGAAAAATAAAATCATAATTTGAAAAGTTAACTCCCACTATAATACATGTGCGTAAGTATCTTGAAACTATACCAACTTATACTATTTGTTGATTAGAAATATGAGAATTTTTGTATTTATACTATCGTGAACCGTTCTGTTTTCCTGTGATTTTTTTAGTTCTCTAACACGGTTCGTGAGATACAGCCTAGAGACAGACAGATGGATAGAGGGACATACGGACAAATTAGTTTTAATAAGAGGGTTCCGTTTTTACGGAAACGGAAACTTCTTTAACGTTCCGTTGTACAGAACCTTAAATACGCTGAATTTAGATTTCTTATACCAAAAAAGTACATTTTATTAAAGTAACTAAATATTATTAGGTACATTTAAATGCATACTGACTATTTTAAAATGTATGTAGTAATTACATATAGCATAATTTAAGGACTACGCAGACTAGTAATAATGAATAGATGCTCTTTAATTAAATAGAACTTACGTAGTCTTTTTTCAAAGAATTCATAAGATGACATTGATTGACGTTATAGTAATTTCAACTAGAGATACAGCATGAGAAAGCACTGCTGGGTATAGTCCCAAGAAAAAGCTATTTGGATATAGCTATAATAGTAGGATATTTATAGACTCTTTGATACCAAAATTATATATAATTCCCCAGATGTTTTTCCAACGCCATATATTCCGTCTATCACAGATTTCACTTGAGAAATATAAACTGGCTAAAAGCAGTATTAAAAAAGTAAAATATGATTAATAATCAAGACTATTTTCTTGTTAATTTTTGTTCTTCATTGTACTTTCAATTAAAAAAATATATCATCATGTTTTTTTTATGAAATAACTATTATGCCAGTAATTATACTTATTAACTTTATAAGCCTTATACCATTACCCTTCTTTGTAGATGTTATAAATTGTGTTAGCTCTAAGGACCTGTAATCCAAGATGCTAGGTTTGTATGAGTTATAAAATTAGTCAAAATTGTTACTACTTGTCTGACTTTGGACTTGGTTGGACTGAGTTAGACAAATGTGGAATATAATACATACTGAATATTCTAATGCATTATAAAATGTTAACAGAAGAAAATGCGAAAAAGTTTAAGAGCATCCGTGAAACATACGAAATAAATACGTTACTCCTTACAATGGGTCTTATGTATCCGAATCCAAAATACGACGAAAAAAGAAAAAAACTTATATGTGAGAACTGTGCAAGTTGAACACAAAATTACTGTTGTGGCATTATTAATAAAACTAGATTTTTTTTATTGAAATTATCATTGGAAAACTTATAAATTTGTATAATTAGTAATTGATGTTGTGGTGCTTTTCTTTTCAGTTTCTGTGATTTTATCAGTTACTCCTGCACTCATTTTAATAGGCAATGATATGCGTCTTCGTATCTTGTGCAACGATATGCCGAATCTTGTGCGCCAATCTATTGTTACGGTATCAATGATGTTTGTGTTAGTAAAGGTATATTACAATATCGTATTATTACTAAATTCTATATAGTGCGAATAGCTCTAAGAGTTTAAGGAGCATCGCCAAGGTGGGGAGTGAAAACCTACCCTGTACCTGTAGTGTACTTGTAGTGATAGAATAAAGAAAAATGTCTGATATTAAAAATATATTAAATAAAGATCTAAATATTTCAGTTGATCCTTACATTACTACGAAAAAAGGAACTTCGAGCTCTTTTTGATAATATTGATGATGATTACGAACTTTTCAATGATATGCCCGAAGAATATCAAAATATAGTCGAAGAAACCATACAAAAGACGAAGAAAATTGAGAAAGGTTGGTTCATAATTATGTGCATCACTGCATTATCTTATCCAGTTTTAGCTGGAGTATGCACGTTGTACTCACAAATATCTTCCGAAAACCCAAAGCGATTTATGGTGCACGAAACCGCCATACTATTTTTGACGGAGGAACAAAAATACGAGAGTCCTTACTTTGAGTTGATCAATGTCTACACAATATACATAGTTATTGTTATATTAATAGGTTTCGTAGGTAAGTGAAATGAACTCGTAAATTATAATAATTGAAGATGTAATAAGTTTTAATCTCTGATTCCTGACATTATATTTTCAGGTTTTGATGGAATGTTCTCAGTTTGTATGCTACATATTTCATTAAAATTAAAAATATACAATAAAAATTTAACAAATCTACTGAGTATTGTCGGTGATACCCTAGAAATAAAAAGGAATATAGCTGCATTTGTGAATAATCATTGTGAAGCAGTAAGGTCAGGCATAACGAATGTATTTTTAGAGCTTCATGTAATTCAATATTCCTCGGTAAACAATTATTGGTTTTTTTAAGGAGATTATCAATATGTAAATGTTAAAAATATTTTTTATAGAAATTATATATTTAATTATACTTTATTTTATAAAATATCCCAAATCTGAATTTATAGATTGGTGGGTGAAGTTCAGAAATGTTTTGAAGTATGGCTGGTTGGAATATTCCTTAATGCAATTCTACAACTCGGAATGTCCCTAACTCAATTTACAAATATAACTGTAAGCATTGTGTCAATGTTTCTTATAATTGTCTTCTCTTATAAATTATAATATATCTTTTTTATATTATATGAGTATATCTTTCTAAAAAAAAATGTTAGAAAAGGTAGGATTAGTTAATGCGATTGACAATCGCTTCTTGGAGACATTACGTTGCTCAACTTCGATTACAGTCTTTACGATACACTATAAGTAACTATAAATTTAAGCAATTTTGTCCTAGTTATAGTTTAAAATATATATTGATAATACTAATGGTATTTATATACATACATATATTTATTATTTATGTTAATACAATTTAAGGAAACTGATATCAACCAGATGTACTTCTTGTTCGCACTCGCGACTCTCGTTCATATCTACGTGCCATGCTACCTCGCTTCTGAAGTCACGTTCAACGTAAGATCTATAGTATTATTTTTTGCTACGAATTAGTTAGTAATGTACGGTAAGAAATCATTTTAGTTTCTATTTTCAGCTTTTAATATTTTATGGTGTGTGAAAGTCCCATAATTTAGAAAACACAATGACTACAACTGCCACCTACAGGAGACATTCATTAATATTATCATGTCAATATTTACAAACATGTTTAAGGTTTCAGAAACGCTGTGCAAAATATTACAACATATACCTATTATATCATTTAATAATTATAGTAGACTGCATTTTGGGGTAAACTGAATCTCGTTTAGTTTATTCTCTAGAAGACACAAGTTTGAACGTTTACTACTAAAAAAACCCATTCATATCGTATCAACACTTTTCGGGAACGTTGCCCTCAAAGCCTCTTCGAGTATTGTAGTACTGGACCTGGACATATCGAAGGATTGTCAGATAAGGGTCACCTCGAAAGCAGGTCTAACTTGGTCTAGAAAAATCTGCGACTGATCAACCGAACGACACGCTACTTCACGCCAAAGACTCGCTTTTTATGAAGCGCCACACATAAAGTACTGTTCTCTGGTCAGGGTTATCTCAATATCATGTTCTACTATTTGACCTTGCAACGAGGAACCGCTTCAGTCGAGACGCCTTTATAGGAGACCCAGTGGTCTTAGAAAGACTTAATCCTCTTCCTTTGCAGAGGGATATGGCATCTTTACGTATTTTTTATAGCATTGATAACTGTGTGAGTTTTTTTAAATAATATTTAAAGTAATTCTTGCTGCCGATTTCCACTATAGCGCTGCGCACCATCGCCTACCATACTATTTTTAACGTGGAGTGGATTCCTGGCGTTTCTTAACAGTGTGGTTTTTAACGAACTTTCTTACAAGATGTAGAATGAACCTCTCTCAGCGGAATACTTAGATCGATACATCATATTTGTCTTTAAAAATAGCGCCTACTCTCTCTTCTACGACCGGCAAAGCTGTAGTGGATAACTTACCTTCAGGAGGTGATGGGTAATATAATATAAAATATACGGACCCTGAGTTTTATTTATTTTTTTATTTTCACGACAGTGGGGAAGTCTTACAACTAAAAAAACATAAAAAAATATCATTTGAAAACAACGATACGTTCAGTATTTTCCTACAAGTGCCTTAAGAAAATTGTTCAATACTTTTACATAACTTACATAAATTACATTTTTTCACTACGAGTCTTTTCAGGCTGTTGAAATAGCAAATGTGGCCTATAGTTGTTCATGGGAGCAAGTTGAAGATGTGGGGATAAGGAAATCAATCTGCATCATTATCACCAAGGCACAGGCCCCCATGGGTTTGAAAGCTCTCGGCATGTTAACTTTTAACATGGAAATGTTTGTTTCGGTAAGATACTAAACAGCGTACTTATATATAATTAGGGAATAAAACTATTGTTACTGTATAAGAGAAAAACATTTTATCATTAAAAAGCTGAAGTACTCACATACGCTGTTAAATGTATTAATTAATATTATCTTTTAACAATCTATTTTTATTTTAAAGAAGCTTAACAAGGTTAAAAAGGTTAATAGGCATTCTTTCATTTATTCAAGCGAATGTAAAAGTTATTAAGATTCTTATTGGAAAACAAAACAGATTTGAAAAACCATTAATGCCTTAAGTTATAGAGAATAATTTACAAAATTGAAAATATTGAAATCATGCAAATTATTATATTCGTTCTGGCTTTAGTATCTCAAAAAATAGGTAAACATGTATCAAAAAATATGTATTCGCTTGCTCTATTTACAATCAAAATTTAATGTCGACCTTACATACATTTATAATAATATAATATTTTATAAATTGTCTTCAGATTTTGCAAACAGCATACTCCATGTACACATTATTAAGAAAATAACTTGCTGAACAAATCTGGATGAAGAATTAAATGTTTAATTAATGAACAATCAAATTACGCACCAAAGTTTATTAATTACGCACAGGTTATGCCGAACTATTATCGATAAAAATATAAGCTGCTATTGAAATGTAGAGTTGGCAAGTAAAACACTACAAAATTATAGTTTTAGCTTTATTTTAAAACTATCATTCTATTATCATATCATATCATATTCATTTAAATATGATTTGAAGAATCAGCCCCTAATTGTTTTATGAAATCGATTTTCCCTTTGTAATTTAAACTTATAATAAACTTATTTGACTAGCGCTGTGTCACTTATGATCCTTTTTTTATTTCTCATCTCTTCGTCCACTCTGTCGCAAATACTCACAACACTATCACGAAGGTCCAGAAGTATCTTTTACTATTATTTAAAGGTGTAAAGAATTCCGTTTGACATATTTTTTAAAAGATTTTTGATGTTTAGCCCTTTGAGTGCCAATTATGGTATTTAAATGCACTTCAAAAAATGTTATTTTCTAGGTATCATCACTCATTGGTAGTAATATTTATTCAATATATACATATACTCTCTCTTAACCTGACTATAAATTATAAGCACCGGATTAGAAACGGGACTAGATGACAAGTTTTCCTTTGCGACGATCCAATGTTATGGTCTACACCGAAAAAAAACCCATTTGGTCGTATGGAATCCAACTGTGGGGCACAGAGTCCAACTCCAACCTCGAAATCCTGGTTTCAATTATAAATTACGTATAATTGTGGTACATCTCAAATAACCGCTTACACAATGATCTAACGATAAAGCGTCTTAAACAATTAGCCCTAACAACTCTTACGCGAAGCGTATATTGGCCCACCCAAATCTCCTTGCCAATGGAGCAATCTAATTAATCAGTCAAGCAAAATCAACGGAGCAAAAACGAAACACAACTTTTAAAAGACAAAAAAGACGGGCACCTCCAGATCTTTTTGGCGAGAAGAAAGCCCAAAGCTTATAATGAATAGTCCGAAAACTACTATTACCACACTCGTAACATTCAGCTACATGTCCATCTAAACAGAAGAAAAAGAAATGAAAGAAATGATTTGAAAAAATTATAAATAAAGTGTGTGCCTATGTAACAGAAACATTGAACATGATTTTTACCAGCTTTAAAACGTCTGATTAATATGGAACTTTGCATACTTCAATCTCGATGAGAATTCAATAATTTTAATAGTTAGTCCCATTATCTAGGATCTTTAGGTTTAGCTGCTATTTATTTTTTGCTTTGCCCTATAGTGGCTTTTGTACGAAGTATTAACGGACGAATTGAGAAATGTGCAGATCATTTATTCCTATTACTTATCCTATAACGCTTTATTACTTTCATATATTTTGATGTGATTTGACTTTGCCCTTAATGCGGTTGGTGTACTCTACCGATCCTTTCAGGAGACCTTTAATCAGCGTCACAGATAGATGAGACATTGATGAAAAAAAATAAATGTAACATTATTTCTTTTAATAAAGTATTATTATATGTGAACTGTCAATATTTATTTATTTTTTTGTACAAACATACTATAGTAACTATAAGGAACGTTATTGTTATAAATTCGTATTTCTATATCCTTGTAACGTTGTTTAAAAGTAAATTAAATAACATTAAATTTAAAAAATGTGAATAAGTTTTTCTTTTAATATAATGAGAAAAAATAAAAGCTAATTACAAACAACTTGTTCAATGACTTTCAAATATCTTACACAAAATGGAGTTGGCATAATTTTCATCATTTTAACTATAACCTTAACTGTAAATACAGATTTTTTTCTTATTGTAATTATTACTAGGTCACCATTTCATTTCTTTCAAGTGAACATTTATTAGCAAAACTTTTAAATTTTTTAATTTTAGTGTACGTTTTTCCCATCATCACTGTTTGATGACATGTTTAGACATTAATATTATATATCTTAAAATTAAGATATTTTCGCAATTTAAGCTGTTGTAAAATTAATCAATTGCAATTAAAGATTCAAGAAATGTTGATAACTTATCAAAATATATAATTTTCTAGTTAGGCCTAGAATCCGAAATTTTTGTTTGTAAAAACTGTATTTTACTGCAATAATAACTTAATATTTTTATGCAGATTGAAGGTCCTTTATTAATCGTGGTAATCCAAGTTACATACAGTTTAATGTGTTATATGCAAAAGGTACCTACATGCTATTGAGAAAAATATTTTTATTTACTGTAGTGGAAAATTATGAATTTATATACCTAACTAAATTAAATTAAACCAATTATTTTAAGTAAAGTAGTAAGTAATTCTGTACAAATCTGTGATAACTGTTAAAGAAAAAAAAAACAATTGGTATATTATTATTTATGCAAGAATAGAAGTAAATACATTAAGTACCTTAAGTATCTGAAGAATTTCCAGAATATTTTATCAAATGAGTTTCTTCCCTTAGTAAACTTATTTGACTACCGATGTCTGACTTACGGTATCTTTTTTTCTCTTTGACCTCTTCGCCCATCCTATCGCAAATACTCACAACACTATCACGAAGTTCCAGAGGTATATCTCTAACGATAACTTCACGTAGCAAAGAATTCCGTATATCGTTATTTCTACAAGATTTTCGTTGTTTTTCCGTTTTATTAAACTTATTTCTTACTTTCACCAAAAGCTCTTTTATAGTTCCATCAACCCATTGTCTATGCACCCATACTGTAGTGTTAACACAACATACAAACGACAGAAGAACAGCGCACACACTTATTATACAAATAGTAATATTAAATACAGCAGATTTACAGCCGTCACCAAAATCAATTATAGCTTCTTTATCGCAAGGACACAGTTTTCCATAAAGAAGATCTCTTAATAGATAAAGATTTTGTGAAATGGTTGAACAATTTGATTTTAATTTTACTAAAAAACCATAATCTTTCGCTGATTGTGTTATTGTACCTAAACCGGTACTTATGGCATATATATCTTGAATTGTTAGAGGTAATCCCAAATGACTACATATATTTATTTGTGGTTCGTAAGCTGTATTGGGTAAATCTTTATCAGGATCTCCGACGCATATCGGAGCTTCAACGCATCTTTTATGATTTGAGCTGTAAAAAGGACTGACACCAAAGTATTTAAGATCACAATGAACTGGCAAACATTCGTCTAAAGAATTTTGATCAATCGTTTCACAAACTTTAGGTTTTTCATTACTTGTATATCGCTTTAATAAAAAAGATGATTTACCATTGATCCTGGTATCAAAGGGAATACTAACGATCATTCGATCATATTTCTTCGGACAACGGTAGACTAGTATTATATCACAAAAACCGACTAGATCATGTAAATATACAGTGGGAAATACGTATATTAATGTCTTACATTTATGTGGTTGAATTTTACCATCACTTGCACTAAAAACATTTATGGAAACACAGTTCTCTTTAGATAATTCTAATATACACTTTCTTACCCGCGTATAAAAACTACATACGCCAGATTTATTTTTATTCACAATGTTTATGTAAAACTGAATTGCTACAGATTTTTTTTCTAATGGTATAACACCTTTGTCTACCACCGAAAAAGATGCTAAAACTTTATATAATAATATATCAAGTAATAAAAGACATAGACATTTCTTGATAAACATAGCATGTTTTGACATTTGGGCCTGAAGTATTTTACTTGAAATTAATGAAAAAGAATAACACAATAACCAATAAGTTTTAAATAAACAACATAACACCATTTAAAGAATTTACGAGATTATATTAAAACAAATATTTTTAATCCGAAAGATTACAAAAAAAATAGAATAACCTAATTCTGAGTTAAAACTTCAATTCATCGGACAAATATTGTACACCTACATTTAACAGAGTTTAGCTTTAAGATTCAGGATAACGTATTTAAAATGTATATCTTTATAATATATAATTTTTCTTCTATTTGTTTATGTTGATTTGCTATGTTCGTACTTCTCCTCTTAGACCTGTAATAAAAGTTTGTAAGTTATGATGAAGATAATTTACTAAGGTCTGCATTGTTGTAAAGGGTATTTAAGGTAAATTACACATTTTTCTAAAGATATTGTCTTGTACTACTCCATAAGTAAATGAAAACAAATAATCCACTGGTAGCACTACATTTGCACATTCAAAATAATTAGCCTTTGTTTGCAAAATAAAAGATATATAAAAGAAAACTATCTGTCAAGTAATGATAGTTATAGAAGGTAGCTTAAGTTTTAAGCATGTAATATAGTCTGATTTTTAAAGTATTCATAAAAGCCTGTTTTAAAGAATAAGATGATATCATTGAAATGTTTTTAGAACAATTTTTCCATTTTACAAGGAACTTTGAACCTCTAAGTCAAAGACTCATTTTAAAATGGACTTACATGTGTTACTTAAGCAAGTTGAAGAAGCACAAGCATATTAGCTTTTATAAATGCGTTGAAAATGTATACTTCAAATCATATTGATAATACTTTATTGACATGTATTGGTACTTAATTTATCAACAAGCACGATTGTATCGGCTTTTATTAGTGCGATGAAAATGTATCGTTCTTAATGTTTTTAAGACTCTTTATAATATATTCATTGACTTTATCAAAAAACATAATCTTATTATATATCGTTAATATGATGATTTTTTTTTGTTCTCACTACGAAGCAAGGGTAATTAGAATTCAACTCATAGTATAAGGATAAGTATAAGGATATAGAGAGCCCTCTTCGACGATTTTTATGCGGAAATTTTGAAGGAGCGACCTCTGTAAATAAAATCCCAACTAATCCATGAAACCCTATAAATTTACTTGAAAAAAATTGTTATTTTCTTCATTTATTTAAAAAAAAAAACTTTTTGCAATAAGAAAACAAAAAATAAAAATACTAAACAAACGACATTTAAATAAGTATTTAAAATGAAAAACATCATGTTTTATCAAGCTTTTATTTAGTAATTATTATAATATATGTGTGCTGCAATTTATATAGTTAATATTCTTCGTCAGATGTCTAATCCAGTTATCCACAAACAAGACAGACCCAAGCCATTGTTCGCTTAAGAAACTAGGATTTTTAAAAAGATGCGTAGGAACACCTGAAAACAATATTGAAAATGACATTTTTATATTCAATTCATTCAAATTATAATATTTTGTTAATTCGTCGTAATGTCGTGAAAATAGTATTATACTAGTAATATTTAGATCTAAGTATAAGTAAGGTAGAGTTAAAAATAATGCACTTACGTCTTATAGTACTCTGCGTCTTACTACTAGGCGAACACGGAACATCCAAATAAGCACAACTTATACGTATTCCAGTAGACACTTTTTTTACTTATATACAACACTAAAAACTATGTCTTTTCATTATATTGTAATACACCAGCTCGAATATAGTAAAGAGGAGAAGCAAAAGAAACTCGACTCGACAAATCACAACAGAAAATAGAAATGAAAAAATTGAAAGATCTAGAATTGTTGTGATGTTTAGTCAGCCGCCATCTGTCGATAAATAGCAAAAACTAAAATCGTAATGTTTCTGGATTTTGGGCACAGATGCCGCTTATTTTGGAGAAATCCTAGTACTAGGTAACTGTCCCCCTGATTCAACTGCTTTAATAAGCCTGCTTAAAAATTCAAGCATTAAACATAAAATCGTTCATATAAAGCCGATTATCACACCTTGTTATTATAGTTTGGTTCTAGGGAAATTCTCGAATCTCGTCTACACACTACACAGTCTACACTGTAGTGACTGTTGTCAGTAGTCACTAGTCAGTAGTCCGTTCACTCAGTAGTCAGTACTCACTGCTGACCACAGAGCAGGGATGTTCTATATGAGAAAAACATCGATGTTGACATCGATGTCATAATCGAATGCCCAACATCGATGTTCGATATTTATGGAAAACGTTCGATTTTTAATAAAAAATTGACCAAGAAATAAAATCAGCGAAATCGTTGCAACTTTATTAGGAACAGAACAAATTATTTCATATTCCAATATTTTTATCAACTGAAGGAAAAATATTAAATATTTGTATTATTTTTTAAATAAGAACCTTTTAATATATTGAGAAGAGAAACAGCTTTAGAAAACAGTCTTTCAGATGGTGCTGATGTATATGATGAGCATAGATGCCCGTATTTCTGGGTTTGGTCATTTATTATATATGTATATTTGCAGTATTTAATGTGGTTTTCTATGTATTTGTATCGTTGTCTAACACCCTAAACATAAAGAAATAATTTGCTTTCTTAGAGGTTAGATCAGTGTGTATAATTTGACCCGTGATATTATTATTATTGGTTGAGTGTAAGGCCATAACTCATGAACATCGATGACGATTCCGTTAACATCGATGACGATTCCTTTAACATCGATGACGATTCCTTTAACATCGATGACGATTCCGTTAACATCGATGATGATTCCGTTAACATCGATGACGATTCCGTTACCATCGATGTTACGATATCGTTCGTACAGCAACATCAATGTTAGAACATCGATGTTTTTCCTTTTAACATCGAACATCGATGTTCATCGAGCATCCCTACCACAGAGTACTATAAACTACTCACTTCAGACTGAAGTTCTGAAGTTACTGAAGTCTTCACTCTTCAGTAGTAGACACTAGACAGTAGTTGGTTGCTAGTTAGTACTTCGTAGTTCGTACTATTTGTCAACTTTTAAAGTGTTCCTGGATTTTTATTATTAAAAAAACCTATATAAGTAACAACAATCAAAATTCAAACAGCAGTAACCCCAGTCTCCACCAGAGATTTCTTAACCAAGTTTAATTTAATGATCAATCCCTCTAATAATATTTTTTCTTCCATGTTGTACCTAACTTGTAAATGCTTAAACTAATACATTATCACTTTTTTTGGGTTTCTTAAAATGGTCCTTAAGAAAGTTTATACGCTTGTATTTTTACGAAACCAAACACAAGTTCTACTAGGACTGAAAAAGCGCGGATTTGGAATCAACAAATGGAATGGTTTTGGCGGTAAAGTTGAACCAAATGAATCTATTATTGATGCTGCAGTACGAGAGATGCACGAAGAATGTTGTGTTACTATAAAAAAGCACGAGTTAAAAAATATAGGACACTTGGAATTTTCATTTGAGGATGACCCAGTCATGATGGATGTTAGAGTATTTTCTGCTACGATGTTCGAGGGCAAGCCAACAGAAACAGAGGAAATGGCTCCAAAGTGGTATTCGACTGACAAAATCCCCTTTGACCACATGTGGCCTGATGATGTATTATGGTTTCCTTATATGTTAAACGACAAACTATTCTTTGGAAAATTCCACTATAAAGGCTATGATACAATTGTAAGTTACGAGATTGAAGAACTTCAATCAATGGATTCATTTTATGCTTTAAAAAATTAAAGATAGCTTCATTATTAGTATTTTAATTAAATGGGGTGTTTTATTTAATATTATGATAGTTCCTGTCGTTTTATGTGTTCCTATTGTGTTAACTAAATAAAGCCTATAATTTCATTCCTCAAAGGGATTCCATATGACAACCACAATATATTATTCACTTATCGAAATTATACTGTTAAATGTTATTTATTACTTTGATCCAACTTGTAATAAAATGAAAAATAATTCAAAACAATGTTTTTAATTAGATGAATTTTAAAATTAAAAGAATCAGTCCCATTCCCTTAAACTTTTTGTATATTTGTGGAATCCTGTAGAATTTTATTCTCAAGATGACAAACTTATCGTGAAACAATATAATAGCAAGCAAATTCTGAACAATGTAAATGTACAACATTATATAAGGATGTCTTAAATCTAATCTGACACTTTCCCAGGGCTTTAATTAAGTTTTACCTACAACGGTTTTATCAATGCCTATAATATGAGCATATAATAATTTATTAAAAATACATTCCTTGAAAATCATTTTTATTTATACCAAATGACATTAATGTTTAAAAAGTTCAGGTAATGTATAAAAATAGGAAACAATATCAAAGTGATCAAATTGAGTTTTATTTTAAAACATCTATTCCACACAAAAAATGATACAACATGAAGAACAAGGTCTCTTTCCACATCACAGACAATACAACTTTATTACCTGATGAAACAGTCTAAGCAAACATTTAACAGTAACATCATGATATAATAATCATAAAATTAAGTTAATATTAATGTTATTTTGTTTATAAGTAGTAGTATTAGGATCAAAAAACACTAAAATAATTACAAAAACAAAATGTATTTGTATGCTGGGAAGTGACATCATAACACTAATGTTACGTATGCACAGGCAGGCGGCATGCTTAGTGCTTGAAGACTAGCAGTAGCAAGCTAACTAGTAGCGAGTAGTTAAGTAAAACTAACATTTCAGAATTCCTGCACTGCACGCTAAGCGCTTATGGCTTCGCGACAATCGAAAATGGCGAACGTGTTGGTTTTTTTAGTCAAGATAAATAAACAAGCCGCCTGTCTACAAAGTAAGTAGTAAATTACAAACTCAACAATTAGAAACATGCTGTGATGGAATGATTCTATAGTTAGTAACTGTAATGTTGTCCGCACTCAGCAAAAAATCTGTTATGAAATATTTTTAAAAATTAAAATACCCCATTGAATATAAAATCAAATATAAAAATCGAGGTATTTACAGGAAATTCTAAATAAGACTAATCATAAATTTAATCATCTTGGTCTTCAATATCAATTAGGGCAGTTCTAGCAAGATTTCTGGCCAGAGCTAGTCGCAGTAAATCAGCTTTTTCTTTACTTAAGCAAGTGGAACGTAACTCCAAACACGTCATTATTTCATATGTATTGTCCGATGATATTACGGGTTCCTCTGTTTCAAGGAGCGGTAGTGTGTCTAAGAGTAGGGTCGGCCAAAAACTGAAATTAGATGTTCATTGTAGTTTTAGATTTTAAATATTTATTACGTTACAAATATATCGGTACTCACTATTCGGGAGAAATATTGGATGTGATAAGTGATACAAGCAGCTTTGATGCTTTTCTAAAGTCTCTACTCTTGTAAAGTCTGTGAAAATCGCAGTACTTGCCTGTAAAATAAAATACATTAAATGTTTCTGTACTTTCTTAATGTAAATCTTCTTTACTTTCTTAATCAAAATATCTATATTAAAGTAGGCATTAACACGTACTTTTGAATCGTCAATGATTACAATAAAATAGTCAGTCCGTAAGTAAGCTACCACAGCTCGGAATGCTGCTCTGCTGAGAAAAGCTGGCCAGAAACTCAACAGTTGATTTTTTTAAATGAAATTTAACAAAGTTTTGTATCTACATTACAACATATTGATTTGTTCACTTTTTGAAGTCAAAGTTTAAGGGTTCTTATTTTTTCTTGTATTTATCGTATGCCTATCATTCATCAAGTCATTGTTTTTTTTTTATCTAATTCATTGTTTATTTTTTATAAGTATTTGAATTTTGGCGTATATTTTATAAAATGTATGGAAGCGACCATAAGAATACCAATTTGTTTAAAAACATATCTCAGAGAATCTCTAGCTATCAAGTTATATGTATATAGCATATCAACCCCACCAACCCTTCGGGGTATAAAGGTTCAGCCGCTACGACCCACCAACAAACCAACCCAAGGCACGATGACCCTCATACTGTAAGTATGACCTCCGAAGTCGTCCGACATCGGCACTGTAAGACTAGTAAGCTCGCAAAGCTATATACAAGGCCATAGACCACCATGCTACCGAACACTACTGCTGCCACTGCACTGACCGAGCAACAGTAACGTGTCGTCGACGAGTAATGCTGGCCCCGCAGTGAGCAGCAGATCTGGTGCAGGCAGTGGCGCGCCCCCGCAGTGTGCGCGGAGGGCTGCGTGTGCTGCGCGGGCGCACTGTGTGCCGCTGCGGGCTCTCGCGCCCCACGCCAGAGCGCCGCCAGTGCGCCCCGGCCCACCCGACAAGTGACGCGTGCTAATACAAGCGCCGATCGTTTGTACTGGAAACAAATATACGGTTAAATTTCGTAAATTATTAATGGTAATAAACTGTCCACGTATAATGAAAATATTATTATAGAACATCAATCTACATCCTTCGCAACCCACAACGACGGAGCTGTACAACGATTTAAAGATGCTCCTCACCCACGTCAACAAGGCCGTATCTCCGTGCCTCGGCGGCCACCCTCATGGCCTTAGCCTCGCTGTGCAGCGTGACCCGCTCCAGAAGCAATCCCGCGCCTGCCCCCGAGTACGAGGCGCCGGCCGCCCACAGCGAACGGTGCTCCAGCAACAGCGCTCCGTACTCCTGCACCAGGCTGTCCCGAAGACGTCTCGTCACACTAAAAACCAAATTAACTATATATATTTTTCTATGCAAATCCATATTTTGTTATTAAGCTGCCTCTAATTTCTTAAATATGATACTCAGTAATAGATCTTTCTTTCATTCCTAAACATTAAACATAGTTATATAAAATGCTTTAGTGTTTGTTGCATATGGTACTCACTCGTTCTGGTGCTTATCCAGTATCTGCAGCTTGCCACAGTGGTACAGCATGTCCGTGAGGTGAGTGGCGAACCACCCATTATCTGATATTTGTTGAATTTCATGAATAACCTGAAACAACATATAAATATAATAAAAATGTATTGTAGTAAGTTCATATTCTTACTAGTACAACATTCCCAACAGTTTCTGGACATAATATATCATCATAATAAACATCTTATATGTGGTAAAAAAGGATATGTTATATTAGACGTCATAAGTATAAGGACATTATAGTGCTGTGTATCTGTATGGCATCTTTTCAGCTCTAGTATTTCGGTCGTATTACTGTCTCAAAATGTAGCTTTAGTGTGGTCTCAACCGACCTGATGCAGGTCTCCGTCCAACAGCGCACGGACCACGTGGTCGAGGTGCGTGCGCGCCCCCCCCGCGGCCCCACAAGCCGCGCTGGCCGCGCCCAGCTCCCGCCGCCGCGTGCACGGCGCCGTGAACATCACCCAGCCGCCCAGCACGTCGAACCACGAGCTGAACTTGGAGGAGATCGATTCAAAGGCGGAATGATCCCCCGTCATTAACTGGGAAAATGAATTTGTTTGTTTTAGTTCAATGTTATTTATATATTTCTCTATGTAATTATGTGACGGCTTGTACATTATTTAAACACAATGTAATAAATAATATACTAAAATCTTTTTTTCAAGTAGACGCGAATAGCGTCTTAATGATCAAAATAATTACCATTTTTTTATCCATCCTATAAACTTTATACCAACTAATGTATAAAAATTTCAGCGCATTAGCAAAAACTTTTGCATTATATTATTTTATTTGATGTACTGTACTGTATACTGCATGTATACTGTACTTTATTAAGTGGGTTTTGACGCTATGCTACAGTTTATAACTTTTGCAGTTGTCAACTTGTATCTTGTTTATGTAATATGTGTAACCACACACACACATTAAAAACTGATAAGCAGAAAAAAATATATACTATATGTGAATATATATATATATGATACATACTGTAAACTGTAAATCAGTAATTAAGGCTTTATTTTTATTATATGTTTCAAAACTCACTCTCATAATGAGTTCTAACTGAGACTCTTGTAACATTCGGCTGGTGAGTTTGGAGCGGCATTCAGCCTGCCAGTGTTTCCATGATATTATGAACTCACCCGTAGATATACCTCCATAAACCTGTAATATATTTTTGTTTTTAAAGCCATTCAGTACTTTTAAATGATAAGAATCACTTCATGTCAAAACAAATATTCAGGGATAATACAAAAAATACCAGCTAAGCTATATATTTTTAATATGTTATGAATGTTTCTATGTTATGAACTGAATTATTTCTCACAATTTAAACCGAAGGGTTTTGTTATATTTATTTATATCACTTAAAAAAAGTAATTTTAAATATATTAACAACACTTATCTCACATTTGGTTCAACATGAGGTGGTAACAAACCGAGTATCATTTGTTATAAAAAGAAAATTTTATTAACAATTAAAGTAGTACGTACTTACATTATAAACAGGCATACTCCTAAGCGAATTGTCAAGAACCTTGAATTGATTAGTGTCTGCTGCAGAATGCAATTTCAGTAATGCTCTTACAACATCGACTCTGCCTTGAACGACCATACCAATAACAGTATCCCAGTAGTCTTTGTGGTCCTCCGAGCCTACTTCACACGCTTCTAATAGATGAGCTGCAGTCTGTTCATAACAGGGGAAGTGAAAACGCACCCACTCCATCAAAAAAGGTAAGACAACTTCCCCAGGAATTATATCAATGTACAAAATCTCACAGAGATGCCAAATACATTCAATAGAATAAAATATTGTTATGTAGGACAGGTATGTGTTCTTCTCAATGCTATCATTTTCTTTCTCAGCAGCCTCTTGTAAACTTTCAATGCATACTCTTATGATAGATCGATATTGGCGCGAAAGCTTAAGAAACTCAACTTGGTTATCTGTCGATTTTGATTTTTCTGAAACTTTTTGTAGTGATAAAAAAGTTCCATTTGCTTCATTAACTAGTTTTCGTAATATAGGAGTAAAGAGTACCACTTCTTGACGAATATTTATAATTTTATCATCAGTTGTATGTGCAGAGTCTGGAATTGTTTTGTTCACAATTTGACTTCTGGGGTAAATGGCAAATTTGTTTCCGTGTCTCCATGCACAAGCAATATGTTTTTCAAAACATTTATCCGGTAATATCTGAAAATATATTCGTGTTATAAATGTAATGTATATGTTTATTTAAAATTATCAAACATAACCTTACGGAACTCAGAAGTTACTTACAAAAGTTTTAAATCCTTTATTTTTCTGTACGTTACTTAAAAGCGAAGAGTTGTGCGACAAACTGGCAATATTCATGTTTATATTATTGGATTGTGTTCTATTCGAGAAAACAAAATTTAAAATGCAATAATCTTATCGACATAACCGATTTCATTCAAAAGTCATCTTTAGACTAGGGATGCTCGATGACCATCGATGTTCAATGATCATCGATGTTAAAAGCAAGAACATCAATGTTTTAACAAACATCGATGTTGCTGTACAAACGATATCGTAACATCGATGTTAACGGAATCATCATCGATGTTAACTCACTCAACCAATAATAATAATATCACCATACAAATTACACACATTGATCTAACCTTTAAGTAAGCAAATTATTTGCTTGCATTAAGGGTGTTAGACAACGATATAAATACAACAACCACCCCGTTGGTCGAGTGGTAAGCGCAGACACCTAATGTATAGTAGTGCAATGGGGCTCGGGTTCAATTCCCGACAGGAACAGGCATGTATGTGAGGAGCATAGATGTCTGTATTTCTTGGTTTGGTCGTTTATAACATATATTTGAAGTATTTATAATGTGTATTTCTATGTGTTTGTATTGTTGCTAAACACTCTTAACACAAGCAAATAATTTGCTTACTTGGGGGTTAGATCAATGTGTGTAATTTGTCCCGTGATATTATTATTAATTTTACATAGAAATACACATTAATTAATAATCTATGCTCATCACATACACCAACGCCATCGGTAAAACTTTTTCAAAAGCTTGTTCTATTCTCAACAAATTAAAAAGTTCCACTTTAAAAATATATGTATATATTCAATATTTTTTCTTAAGTGAGTTGATAAAAAATATTGGATTATGTAATTAGTTATGTTTCTAATATAGGTGTAACGATTTCACTGTTTTTTATTTCTTGGTCAATTATTAATAAAAAATCATTGATGTTCGGTTTTTGATAAATATCAAACATCGATTTTGGGCTTTCGATTATGACAACGATGTCAACTTGGATGTTTTTCTAATATCGAACATCCCTACTTTAGAGTTTTCAGTTTTCACTTCTTGACATCTGTCATTTTTCAGTGTCAATCAACAGAAAATTTCGATGTTTAGAAGTAGGCAACTTAAGCTTCAAGCATTTAATAAAGTTTGCTTTGCAGAGTAAGCACAAAAGTCTGTTTAAAAGATTAAGCCGATAACGTTGAAATGTTTTTACAGTGTTGTAAGTCGATTTTAAAATGAATCTTTAAGAGCTTTGAATTCCTTTTAAAATGGACTTACAACTCAAATAAGCAAGTTTTATAACTACCAGCGCATTGGCTTTTATTCATACAATGAAAATGTACCGTTCTTATTATAGTGATAAGACTCAATTTGATATTTTTATTGATTTTTAGCAACAAGCAAGCATATTACTTTTTTGTTTATACGATGAAAATGTACTTTTCTTTTCATAGAGATAAGACTCAATTAAATGTTTTTGTTATTTTTATCAACAAGCATGAGCATATTAGTTTTTGGTGATACGATGAAAATGTATTTTTCTGTCTATAGAAACAATTCTTTATTTAATATTTTTATTAATTTCATCTATAATCATAGGCATATTAGCTTTTATTAATATGATTAAAATGTATCATTATGCTATAGGGATAAGACTAAATTTAGGGTTTTCACTGATTTTATCCATAACCATGAACATATTGGTTTATTGTGTTCGCTTTGTTTTTAATATTAAATAATAAACGTTCAAAAGTTAAAATAAGTTAATTAATAATTATTTCAGATATCATAATAATTGTTTGACATTAAAAAAACATCATCAACAAAATACGCTAATTAATTTAATAATATAGCATTGTCTGCCTACATGATAATCAGAATTTAAAAATTCACCATTACACACTAAGAATTAGTAAGTAGTACTAGGTAAGAATGACTACCAATGTAATAAGTATATAATGTTTGAAAATCACATCGATTTTTGTAAATATACATTTTTTCAAACTATAATTTTTAATATATTTTAAACACAAAAAATATATATTTATTTGGAATAAATAGTTGTTATAATTATAGTTTTGTAAAACACTACGTATCTATAATATTATTATTGTTATTATTATTATGAAGATAAAATAGAACTGCAAGAGACAAATAAGTGAACGTAGAAAATTACTCGTTAGTTAGAATTTTATAGTCAGACAAAAGAATTCTATTTTATATAATCATTTTATTTTTCTAGTTTGTATCTGTTTATTTATAGTGCTTGTTATTTTAAAGGCATTTTTAATTTTATTATATGATCTTTGTTTGACCGGATATCGTGTTGGAGGACATGTTGATTTGTCATGAATGATTTTGTCAAATCGTCAAAAAGTATTGTTTAGACAGAATTTATACAAAATTGTTTAGTAAAACCGGTGATATCGTGTTGTGTATCATAATAGTAATATAATGCGTGTTACATGTTTATTTTTATAAGTCTGAATTCGGGAATCAATTTTTATAGGTCCATCGGAAATATTTGGTAAGTGTTGCGTTAACTTTCCTGTCACTGAGTGTTGACTATATTTTTTGTTAAACCGAGCGAAGACTCGAGACACCGTTTCATGCACTGGTCGGTGGATCATTGCTACGGGTAGCGGCATCGACGTGTTTCCTAAAAAAGAAACCTCGTCCTCAGTCTGACGTATTCGTGAACTTGTTGCAAGGAAATTTAATGTAGGCCGTGATAATCTGCTTAGTATCTATTTGTTTGTGTATTTGCGAGGCTGGTTGCTAGTGACGTCACATGACGAGGTAAAAACTGAAAATCTTTGTCTTTTGTGTAATCGTGATATGATAAAGTTTATCAACAATTGATAGCTGCAGTGAATTAGATTGGTCGCCGCTGAAAATTGTGAAAAAATAAACAGTTTGCCAGAATAAACAGTGCAATAAGTGTGAGTGTGTTTTACATAATTTATAATTTAAATTGTGTAAGTAATTAATACAATAGCATACAATATGATTTTAAAGTATTTTTTGAAAGTTATACTAGCCTGACATATTTAAGACAAATATCATTATGTAGTAACATTCTTTAACTTCTCTTAATTCTGATTGTAAATTTATTCACTGGCTAATTTTATCATATTACAAATTATAAATATACTTGAAACTATATTTTATTTAAAAACATGTTTCAACTTACATTACTATAAAATATTATTTATTATTATTAATATATATTTCCATTTGCATACAAAGTGTCTATCAATTATATTGGTACATATCAAGGACCTACAAGTCATGTGATAATTCCATTAAGAATACTGTTGACAATCTCTTACACTTGTTTTGAAATTGTTAAAATTATCTTTAAAATAGTTTTTTGTATAAAGATTATAATGATCTTGTCAACTTTTTGTTAAAGTCAAGTCAAAGTTTCTTATGTATGCATACATTGCACATATCTAATCATCAAATTGTGGTTGCTTGGTTCTAATGTGGTCCATGGAGAAGAACCTATTCCTGGACTAATGAGTTAAAGAAATAAATGGTATATGAGTTCTAACTAACTAACTTTCACATTCACAAGGGTTTTAATAATTCTATCTTTATACATTTACTTAAAATAACGGTATTTATGTAAAGACTTATGTTATATGTTGGTAATTTAAAGTACTTAAAAAATTAATTATAAATACAAGGTGACACTTTTAAACAAAGAATGTAAAGAAAATTATCAATATTTATTTATCATTCAGATAGCTTTGTGTTTGTGACAATGAGATAAAAATTGGAGTAATAACGTAAATATCTGTTATATATATATTTTAGTATTTGTAAGACCATGTGTAAATATTTTTGGAAGTCTCATATTCATTCTAATATAATATATGTCTATGACACTCCTATTGATAAATAAATGCTGGATAATATAAATTGAAATAAAGAAGGAAATGAAAACTATTCTTCCTGTACAACAATACTTCAATACACTCTTCAAAGGTCTTGACCATGAAGTTACTATCAATGACATTTCCTTACAGATCTTGTTAATATTGTTGTAATAACATTTTTTTTACAGTTGATTAAAATTATGTTGATTTAAAATATTATATACATATTCCATGACAATTTTTTTCTAAGAAAGGTGAATCATTTTGCTTAGGAAGGTGCATTTATCAGAAGTTACTCAAGTACTTGCGATGTTAAGTTATCTACTTTTTTGAATTTAATTGTGGCATTAATAAAGAAACTATATAATTTTCTCACATAATATAATTAATTATTTAGTTTTAAATAGATTTTTAGAATATTTTACTGAAGAATATTCTTGGCTATACAGTCAGCTGGCTATTATCCATATATTTACTATATGTTTAATTTAAAAACAAACCAATTCAGGGCAGATATTTGAAATCATAACCTCTGAAAAACAGTCCTGTGGCTTTACCAATTGAGCTACCATATCACTACCCAGTTTGGTAAATTTAGCATTCCATATATGATTGCCTTTAATGGGAAAAAAATTTTTACTGCCTTGTTTTTTGAGTGGCGCAGACGCTTAACATATAGCGGGGCAAAGAGGTTTGGATCCGATTCCCGATGGACAGACATGCATGTGATGAGCACAGGTGTCTGTATTTCTGGGTTTGGCCATTTATTAAATATATTCAAAGTATTTATAATGTGTATTTCTATGTATTTGTATTCTAACATCCTTAACACAAGCAAAATATTTTGCTTACTTAAGATTAATTTGTGTGATTTGTTCAGTGTTATTATTATTAGATGTACATATGTACAAGTCGGCAAATTTTATTAAGTGTAGTGGTAAATAATTTTAAAATAATTATGATGTAACAATATTCGTAACATCTATTCATTAAAAACACATTTGCTGTTAATTTGTAATAAATTAATTATTAACGTACTAATTTATGGCAACTATACAAAACCAGTTGAGTTTAAATGCTATTATTAAAACTATAATCATGTATTTGAATATCTTGTAATTATGTATTTACTTAACAAAAGCTATGATAAGATCAGTCAATATATGATACACATACACACAATACACAATAAACATTTGTTATGTTTGTGTGACAATTTGACAATGGCTATAGTGGTCTTGTGAATGTACCATAATCCCATATAATAATAATTATACATATATAGATAAAGTCAATGACCCCTGTGGCATATGATCCGTGATTACCCTATTTACATCTGGCTATTTATTTTATTGTTATTTGGTTAGTTCATTTCAAAGAAAAGTATACAATGTTCATAATAATATTTTATATGATCTAAAATGTCGAGTTAATTATCCACAGTGCTCTACCGAAACATAACTGTTAATTTGAAATAATAGAGGTCGTTCGTTTTTCGAGTCTCTGATTTTCCTATGATGCATATGTATTTTTAACACGCCTTTATTAGTTTCACGTGTATGTTTGCTTGTTTGTTAACTTATAACCGACTTTTTCAAAAGAAATTTGCTTTCATTTCCCACGGACCGATTTTGTTCAAACATTATACACAAATCAAGGAGGGAGAGTAAATTAATAATTCGATGAGATTATCTCATTATCCTGATTAAGATCTCCAGGATTAATAATTATCTTTAGCTAATTTGGCGTGTTTTTTAGTTTTTGTTGTCGTTTTTTATATTTCAATTCATTTTTATAATTCCACCCGGCTACGTAAATTCATAATATAAATTGCTGTTTAATTTTTTTTCTCTAGTAAACTATTAAAACTCCAAACACACTTAATATCTATGTGGATAATCTAATATAAGATAACATTATAGGATAGTGTTTGACCTATCTGTATATCTAAAATCTTTCTTATTTTGTTTCCTTTAAAAAAAGTCTAACATACTTCACTTTATCTTTAGTACACTTACTTTAAATCTACGTGAAGATGAACGGTCACAGTTACGTTAATGTTACGGATTGTCAGCGACGGTACTCGGTTGTCATTGCGATTGACTCGAGTGTATTACTCCTTACTTATTACTCCCCTACCTACTAGTCGAGTTTGACACGCTGACTCGTGTTTGTGAACATGTTTGAAATATATACAAGTAGGTATATGAAAATAAGCTAAAAATATATTATGATAAACAACATTGTCGTCAAATATAACAGCTGATGTGTTGTCAAACCATTATCGCCGTAAACGAAGGCGTGTATGTATCGATGTCAAGTGCTAGTTTTCATTAAAATACATTAATTATTTTGCATATATGTATTTAAAATATCATACGAAAACAAGTCTAGCGAAATGGAGAAAATGAAGACGCGATGAAAATTACAAAACAATTATGTACAAACATGAAATAGGTGTGTAGTTATCAAGGCAATAGGATTTGAGGATTTTTTTATTAATTGTGGTTAGAAGGAGTGATGTACTTTTTAAAAATATTATTCAAATCATCAATTATAAATTTGTACTATACATTAGCCGAATTTTACTTAATTATTGGCTTACATAACGCTTATTGGTCGCTAATGTCCGTGTTCATCGTCTAACCGACCCTTCGTGTAGCGCTTCCGCCTACTTTTCCATAAGTAGATACCCTGTTAAGGCTGTGACACACTTTCCAATTTTTTATGGTATTTGAAAGGAAAATTTTATAAAATGCATACTTTATAACATTTAAGGACGCGTTTACAAAGCTGATAGGTAAAAAGTCGCATCACTACATAGACACTTACGCATGTATAGTGCGAGAATATTGTGAGAATAAAACAAAATTGATACTTTCGATATATATATTTTTTCATATATTTAATGTTTAATTATTACTTCTCTAAATTATTTTTTTATTGATGATTAAGTAGGTACATATTATACATATGATAAAATTACAGATTATTGTTACATAGATGATATACGCATTAATTATTCTGTGACCTAAAAATAGCTGAATAATTCGGTGGCTGTTACTTGATCTTTCAGACTAAAAAAAAGCAAGGCTAGTCCAGTTTAGGCCCGTTGTGTTAATCATAAAGAGATACTACCTCCAGATGGATGGATGCTAGTGGATGGATCCTTGATGCGCCGAGTATAGTTCCACAGACTTAAGCTAACAGTTTCTGATCTCAACAGAGGTCGCTGTGCATATTTATCGTATTTCTGAATCGCGATATCACATACAAAAATGTTGTTATAATATATATATAAATATTTTCTAAATATTTAGCACACTTCTGCCCTGGAATCGAAATCATCTGACGCCATTCTGTTCAAGTTCATTTGGTCGTTTTAATATCGGTATTTACAGTTTATAATACATAACTGTTTCGAATTAATTAAGCTGAGCGTAAGCTTGGGAATATTTTTTTTTGAGGCAACATCACAGGAAAACCATTTGACCAATATTAACCAAAATTGGCGTAGGACGTGATTGGGCTTCTACTCCAAAAAACAGAATAAAAAAATATTGTTTCGTTTTAAAGATATGGTAAAAAAACTGAATCTCCCATAGAATTAAGCTTAACTTAACCTTTCCGGTGCCAGCAACTTCATTGGAAGTCCTTGGGCGCGCTATGGACCGACTTTACCATAAAGGGGAAGGGCGCTCAGCTCAACTCCCACAGCGCATTGTGGCGGATCCTAGTTACGTAACTTATTTAGGTTTTTTTTTTCTCCCACATTTTTAGTTGAGTATGTCTTCTTAGCTGAGGTATTTTTTATGCCTTAATATATTATAATATTTACGACAAAATGTACCTAAACTCCTCCCGATTTCGTAAAATACGTGACGAAAAATCTTTTTTTTATATTAAAAACTACAATATTACAGTATTTTCTTTGAGGTAACTAAAGAATTAGAAACATTCTATGCGTTGCAATTATTGGTTTTACTATATTAAGTTTGATTTTGTAGCATTATGTACCGAAAAGTTGGTATTTTTGGGCATAACCGTTAACGGGTCCTTAATGTTATATTGTTATTATGTTTATATATATTTTTAATTTATTAAACAACAAATAATTTATTATTATTTGAAAATCTAACACCTCCCTTTTCATACACTTTTCACACGACTCAAGGTAATTTGTCGTTTGAAAGTTCGCAGGTTTAAGTTCGTATGCTACCAAAAAGTGTTTTTTTTTTAAATATTTATATTTGAATATCAGAAATGTTTTCGAAATAAATTTATGTTATACTTGTATTTATAGATTATTTTAGCAAAAGTAGAATACACTATCAATGTCCAACAAAAGAGAAACTAACTATCGTCGACGGAATGACAGGTTGTCCCATGTCGTAATAAAATAAAAAATATTTTTGTACAAATTCGAATTCTTTATTGGATGGAATTTATACAAATCCACAAACGTATCAATAAATCACACATAAAACATAAATACCTACATCAAAATACCAGTCAGGGTACGAAGGAAACTAGTCCATGTGTCATAAGAGGGCCTAATAAGTAAAACTTAGTCATGTAAATAGTATATCCTTAATTTTTTGGGATATCGTACAAATAATGAGCACAACATTTATTAGTTTTGGTTTATCTGATATTACAACTTTTACAGCTAAATAATGATAGCTGCGGTGTAGAAGTTGCTATCTGCGGCACTCGGCAGTACCGTTTGATATAGTGTGGTGTGAAGTCGTCTGTAAATAGCGTTCAGATAACTATCAGCACTTATCATAGTATAGTGATATTACTTTAGTGTGTTTACGAATTCCGCCAAAATGTCGCTTATGTAAGTTTTTTAGTTTCGTAAAAATATACACATTTAGCTGGTTAGATAAAAAATCATATACTTTTTACAAATTTGTTGGGTTTACCCATAATGTGATAATTTAAATTGAAAATGATTGAATAACTATTCCTCAGAATTATTACTCATAATTTTTTGATAAAAAAAATGTTATCAAGTACTTGTATATCGACGTGGATTCATTTATATAAATTATTCGAACAATTTTACAAAGTTGCAATTTTCGTTAGTTTATTTATGTTACTTACTTTTTTGCAACTACAACGTAATTTTTTAACTATTCTAAAAAGCAAAAACATACCTTTTTTATATTTTACTATTTCAAAACTTCTAGGTAACTATTTCCAAACTTAAAGGGTATTTATATTTATTGAAGTTTCTCCTGTCAAGGTTACCTCTGCCTTCAACGAGTCAAGGGCAGATACCTATTTCACTTTTGAACTTCAAGTCACCTCGTAACGCTAAATACCTACAATAGTTTTTTATTTATATTATTATATTGTATAAAGTACTTTTTGTACATTCGACAGATTCTAAGGACCTTATTTTATTTTCCAATTAAAATTTTAAATATTTGTGTTGTTTTGAACTAAAGAAACAAATAAATAGATCATAGTTTAAAATTTTTATGGTATTATTTTCTGAAAATTTTGATAGCAATTCAAAAACACAGATTCAATTAATCAAAAAAGCTTTTTTTTTAAATAACATAGTTAATTTTTCAATTAAATTAATGTAAAACAAATTATTTTTTCATATAATCCTAATCTCTAGTCCGAATTATTAGTCAGCTGTAAACAGCTGAAACCCGTCAGTGCCGCTGGCTTCCACACTATCGATTTCAGATTACCTTCCCTTAATTGCATTGCCATTTGTTGTGTCGACGTCTTGTCTTTGCTTCATATGAATACCTAAAATAAACGCACTAACATAAACCTGGAAACGGTCTGAAATATATTATTTTGTAAGGAGTAATTTATACTTTAATACTTGCAAATTGTCCTTCTAGCAGTATCAATAAATAATTTTTATATTCGTCTTCATTCTTTCAAATGCAAAAATATCTAAACACTATTGTTTCAAAAAGTCCAATACGATAAATGTAAGCTAACATCCGATTTACGAAATGTATGTAGATAGTAGGAGAGCTAGTGGTCCATCCGAGTAACGGTATGCCTGTAAGGCTAGAAATTCTTATAGTGATGAGTCATAGCATGCTAAGTACGGTAACCATCGCCTGGCAAACATCAGCCCTGCACGTCATCAACCCCTATGTTTTTGGAACTGCAAAAAAAAAAATAAAAAAAAACTTGGCGCTGTAAGCTTGAAACTTTTATATGATTTTGTTCATTAGAAGGGAAGTTTAAAAAAAAATTGACAGGCGTGTGCAACGAGCACAAGTACCTGACAGGTGAACCGAAAGGTGTGTAATATATAAGTTGAAATAATTTTTTTCCTGTAAAGTTGAAATTTATATATGTGCTTGTCTAGGCTATTTAAAGTAAGTATCTACAATGACAGGCGGTTCTGGCTAGCACAAGTACTTGACAGGTGAGGGGAAAGATGCTAGAGGAGTGCGAGATAAATTAATATGTAAGAGTAAAAATCAAGGGTAAAATATATGTATTTTATAAGTTTTAAATAAATCTACATAAGTTTGTAAATTACTCTCCATTTTCATCAGATAAGTCATCATTACTGTCATCATAATAATAATAATATCAGGACAAATTACACACATTGATCTAACCCCTAAGTAAGCAAATTATTTGCTTCTGTTAAGGGTGTTAGACAACGATACAAATACATAGAAATACACATATAAATACTGAGAATATATATAATAAACGACCAAACCCAGAAACACAGACATCTATGCTCATCACATAAATGACTGTCTCCGCCGGGAATCGAACTTAACCTCCATTGCGCCGTGACACGTTAGGCGTCTGCGCTAACCACTCGACCAACGGGGCGGTTAAATCATCATAAGTATTTTCATGTCAGATGTCATCTTCTGAAAGGAAAGAAAGTTTGAATAGATTAATAATAACATTATATATTGGATCTTGCGCTCAATTACATAGAATTCTATATATTTTTTATTAAATGAAAAAGTTGTGTATTACCGTTCACCTGTTCTTCAGTTTCACTTGACTCATTTTCGGCAGTATCAGGAGGCTGTTGTAATATTTCGTAGATGGAAGAAGGCAATGTATCCCCCTCAAACCAATTAAAAGCATATTCTCCATCCACTAAGTTCCAACCATGATTTTCAGGTTTGAGAACTGTTGGCTCTTTTAAATGACTATTTTGCCAAACATTTGCAATGTATACAGATCGCAATAATTGTTGTTGTAGTTCCCGGTGACACGGAGGGAAAAATTTTTCAACACATATAAAACAAATAATTCTAAGGTGTTTATGAAAAAACTTATTAGTTATGACTCCTCAAATTTACCTTCGTGTCACCGGGAACTACAACAACAATTATTGCAATCTGTATACATTGCAAATGTTTGGCAAAATAGTCATTTAAAAGAGCCAACAGTTCTCAAACCTGAAAATCATGGTTGGAACTTAGTGGATGGAGAATATGCTTTTAATTGGTTTGAGGGGGATACATTGCCTTCTTCCATCTACGAAATATTACAACAGCCTCCTGATACTGCCGAAAATGAGTCAAGTGAAACTGAAGAACAGGTGAACGGTAATACACAACTTTTTCATTTAATAAAAAATATATAGAATTCTATGTAATTGAGCGCAAGATCCAATATATAATGTTATTATTAATCTATTCAAACTTTCTTTCCTTTCAGAAGATGACATCTGACATGAAAATACTTTTGATGATTTAACCGCCCCGTTGGTCGAGTGGTTAGCGCAGACGCCTAACGTGTCACGGCGCAATGGAGGTTAAGTTCGATTCCCGGCGGAGACAGTCATTTATGTGATGAGCATAGATGTCTGTGTTTCTGGGTTTGGTCGTTTATTATATATATTCTCAGTATTTATATGTGTATTTCTATGTATTTGTATCGTTGTCTAACACCCTTAACAGAAGCAAATAATTTGCTTACTTAGGGGTTAGATCAATGTGTGTAATTTGTCCTGATATTATTATTATTATGATGACAGTAATGATGACTTATCTGATGAAAATGGAGAGTAATTTACAAACTTATGTAGATTTAATTAAAACTTATAAAATACATATATTTTACCCTTGATTTTTACTCTTACATATTAATTTATCTCGCACTCCTCTAGCATCTTTCCCCTCACCTGTCAAGTACATGTGCTAGCCAGAACCGCCTGTCATTGTAGATACTTACTTTAAATAGCCTAGACAAGCACATATATAAATTTCAACTTTACAGGAAAAAAAATATTTCAACTTATATATTACACACCTTTCGGTTCACCTGTCAGGTACTTGTGCTCGTTGCACACGCCTGTCAATTTTTTTTTAAACTTCCCTTCTAATGAACAAAATCATATAAAAGTTTCAAGCTTACAGCGCCAAGTTTTTTTTTATTTTTTTTTTTGCAGTTCCAAAAACATAGGGGTTGATGACGTGCAGGGCTGATGTTTGCCAGGCGATGGTTACCGTACTTAGCATGCTATGACTCATCACTATAAGAATTTCTAGCCTTACAGGCATACCGTTACTCGGATGGACCACTAGCTCTTGGACCAAGATGATATATACTGATATGATAATTTTAGACAACTTTATCTTGAATAACAACAGGTCATTCACTCTGTATAAATAAAGCGAAGAAATGCTTTGTTTACTTCGCTACGTCGAAAATAACGTGAACATTTACATCTTGTGCAAACGGAACACTTGTTGACATTATCAAAGTTGACTTAGCTCAAAAACATAATCTAAAAAACAGTCGAGAGGTTTTTATTCAAACTAGCATTTCAGTAGATGTATGATGAAACCATTTTTAGATGTTATTTATGACTCAGTTACGTAGGTTCTACAAGATTTACAATGATTCAGAATAGTACTTGAGCGAAAAGAGTATGCCTATGTTCTAAATATAGAGGGTCCATATCTAAGAACATTATCAATTCTGTAATTAAACATTAAACATAATTCTTTAATTAAAGAACACACCCTAGTGTTCTAAGGCTTTCACGAGTAGTACACATTGAAATAAAACTTTTCGGAAAATCTGTAATTCAGAACACACCATCTGTTTCTTTCTGCTACAACTTCCTAATGTTATCAACTAACATTATTGTTTCGTATTCCAGATGCCCCGCGCCCGGGACGACATGCAAGTAAACGTGGCGGGCCTAAGGAGAAATATTAAAAACCTCGCGCACAACTACTCTGACGCCCAGGTAAAGTTGTGTAATATAGTGACCACAAGATGATATACTTTGGGGACTTCTACACACATTACTCATATTAGCGTCATATTACTCTTCGTATCTTATCCATTATTTTTCATAACATAACATAGACACGTCGTACAGACTTATCTTCTCCGTTATCAGCGTTAGATAGTTCTAGAAAGAAAACTACTTTCAATATATATATATAATATAATTTAGATCAATGAATAAATACTGTTAATACGAAGCCATACAAATTAATTCTTGAACTTGACGTAATTCCAAAAATGCACTTATCCAATCATATTATTATTATTTCATTTCAAATAAAATATTGTTTTAAAATTCCATATAATAGACGAAATGATAATAATTTATACATTAAACTTTTAACTTATAATATTAAAACATAAAATTATAATATACTCTTAACATACTTATTTATAGTCCATTTTAAACTATATTTTTGTCGGTGGTTTGTAGCAGTTATTATATAAATTGAACAATAAAATCCATTTGTCAAAGTTAATCTAAAATTACAGGTAAAAGTGCGCGAGGCAACATCAAACGATCCATGGGGTCCATCCAGCACTTTAATGGCGGAGATCGCCGACCTCACATACAACGTGATGGCTTTCACGGAGATCATGCAGATGATCTGGAAGAGGCTGAACGACCACGGCAAGAACTGGAGGCACGTCTATAAGGCTTTAGTGCTCATGGAGTACCTGATCAAGACTGGAAGTGAGAAAGTCGCGATGCAATGCAAGGAGAACATATTCGCGATACACACTTTGCAAGATTTCCAGTATATGGAGGAGGGCAAGGATCAAGGTAAACAACAGTTAGTAAATATAGCTAACAGATGGTGTGGACTGATCAGTGGGTCAAGCCGGTTTACTAAAGTCCGTCCACCAAAGAGTACTTACTCTGTCTGATGAGGTAGAATAATTAATATTCAATTCAATTCCGAGTGTAATGGTATTTGTTTGGTAACCTTGTACCACTTCGGGATGTTAATAACGTGTTCTGTTTTATCGTTTTGTATTTAAAAATCTATCACACTATAATATACGTATCTTATTGATACTTAACTGTTCACAAAGTTAGGTCAGCTATCTATTACGACATTTACTTCTAATGACTGCGTTACACTCGCATTCTCTTTTCTTTCCTTTATTATATTCATGTATAAAAGAAAATAGAATATGAGCATATAATATATTTCTAAAATAATTTAGACATTTACAGTCCGTCCGGGACAAGATATGATTGACAGAAACTGAAGCCCCAAGATTATCGTTGCTTCAATGTCAAATATAATAAATCTTAAACGGCTGTAACTCCAGGTCTTAACGTGCGCGAAAAGGCCAAGCAACTGGTCAACCTGCTCAAGGACGAGGAGCGCCTCAAGAACGAGCGCGCGCGCGCCCTCAAGGCCAAACAGCGCTTCGCACAGAGCGCCAGCGCCTTCGGTAGCGACGGAGCCCTGGATGCACCCTCCAGCCCCGCCCAGCACGCACTCGCGGTGAGTCGGACCACACCTGTTCGGACCGCTGTGGAGCACTACATGTATAAAAAGCATACAAACCGACCGCTGTAACGGTGGCGAGCTTTTCGCATTCTCCGTAGCAATTCAAGAATCCGGCGGCGACACGTATTCTTGAAATTTTCGTCGTAGATTTCAAAACAGAACTGAAGAAAAAATGCCATATATGTGTCAAATTCTCTATTATTCGTATTCCCTCGCGTTGACCGTAACCCTCCCGTCCGCAGTCGGTGGGGTCCGGCGAAGCGGGCGAGTGGGGCGGGCGCGACACCGGGCGGGACAGCGAGCTGGCGCGGCCGCTGACGGCGGGCGAAGAGGAGCTGCAGCTGCAACTGGCGCTGGCCATGAGTCGCGAGGAGGCCGAGCGCGAGGAGCGGCGCCGGCGCTCCGACGACGTGCGCCTTCAGCTCGCCATCAGCCAGTCGCAGAACGACTTCCAGTGAGTGCTTCGGCGATGTACCGCGCTGTAGATAGATGCCTCCGAATATTCCTCGACCCGTCCTCACCCCCCTCCCCGTCCTTTAGATCGGAAGGCTCCCCGCCGACCCGACCCGTCGATAGGTTCGTACGGGCGAGCGTGTCGATCCCGCGCTGCTGGTTCTTCGGTTGCGTGGAGTGCTTCCGACCGAATGTAATTCGGTGCGTTCTTTGATATCGATGAATCTTTGTTAGTACTTTTTTTATTTAATTTTATATGAAGAGATGAATAGTTTATCTATACATCTCTTTTTCATCAGTATTTGCACGGCCGGCCCCGGAGGGACGGCATAAGTTTATTAAGTTAAGGAAAATTTAGTTAAATGAAATATTTTAGGATCATCGTTCCTATTAAAAGCATTTGTTGTAAAGAATTTTATAAATACAAGTAAAAGAAAGGAAGTAAGAATGTTAGCATTTCTAAACCTCTTATTGCCAGAACTCCACCGCCCGAGAAAAAAGAGCATTCTCAGTCGCAGTCTCACCTGCTGGACCTGTTGGACGTGAATCTATCTCCCGGAGCCCCGCCGGGTGTCGTCGGAGCACCACTGGACCCCTGGGGGCTGCCCTCGCCGCCGCACGGACCTCACCCTGGCCCACGACAGGTGACGACTTAGGCCTTTTACATAAATTATAGAAACTTTAACAGATATATTTGAAAGCGATGTCCGTATTAAGATTAATTGGCGTATACAACGTGTCTACATATTTGTGATAAAATAAAAGAAAAACTTCAATTACATTAATAAGAATTATGAAACATTAATTCGTAATTTTACTAATGACTGAAATTGTGACTGAAATATGCAGCCAATTCTTAAATTTATCATCTCTAATCATCTCATCATCAATTTATCATCAATTTATCATCAATTTATCATCTCTATCATCAATTTATCATCTCTATCGCCCGGCGTTTTTATATATGAGCATTTGTTTTACTTCGAACAGCCATTGCATTTGGACTTCCGTCCAATACCGGATCCCATGGTAAGGGAGGTGTCGCGTATTTTAAAGCTAGAATTAATCAGTCTTAAGAAAACTTACATATGATCAAGGTAAAATTTCACAAATAGTCGAAAAATAATATATATTAGTAGAGTGATCAAATATTGACTAAAACCTGTCACTATGAAAGCTAAGCTATTAAAAAAGTTAATAAGCGTTCTGCGTCATGTGACAGGAGACGTCCCCGGACGGTTGGTCGTCGGCGGCGAGTCCCGCCCGCGACCCCTGGGCCCCCACCGGCGTTCTTGCATCCGGGCCCCTCGCCCCCGGGGCCCTCGCTCCCGGGCTCCTCGCCACCGGGCCCCTCGCCCCCGGGGCCCTCGCTCCCGGGCTCCTCGCCACCGGGCCCCTCGCTCCCGGACCCCTCGCAGCACTCGCGGATCCTTGGGCTCCCCTCGCACAGGTAAGAGCCACAAACATATAATCATAATTGTTATAAGAGAATATTTGATCTATTTTTATAAAAAAAAAAACAATTGAATAAACGAGCACTTTAAAAGCATATTCCTAGCTTCTTCGTCCATAAAAAATAAGAAGTAATAGTTTTTTGGATTTATATTTTTATGATTTGTATTTGGATATTTGTATTTTTACTTAATTTTAGCCATTTTAAGTGCATATGCCCATTTATATTCAAACACTATCGTTACACGCCCGGTGTATATTTCATATTAATTATACAACTATTGATTGGACTCTTATTATGGACATGCATTACAAAACCCCTGGGGATGTTGGTGTTTCGTCATCCAGTCCGGACTTATTCCTGTATTCAATATGTCTAATATTCAATATGAGAAACAAACTTGACCAGGGATCACACATTTAATCTTAATAAGTACAAATTAACCAACGCACTGTCCAGGAATAAATTTATAGCTAGTTTGGATTCTGTAAAAGTGAAAGCTATAGGTACCAATTGAGCTATCGTATCGCTGTCGTTCTCGGTGAATTATACTTTCTATATGTGATCGTCTTTATCGGGACGGTGGTGACATCTATTAGGCTTCTTTCAAAAATCCTAACCAATGTTTCTAAGTAACTTCTAACAAAACTAGCATCCGTTTAATTCTAGAACGTATTTCAAGGGCGGCTTCGGTAGGTTCTTTCCAAATTTGGTTAGGAAGTGAGAGGAGGATAGACAGTGAAAGTGAGCGTGTACGTCATCATTAAGGGGCCTCTTAAACCTACACCTGGGTCGCAAGTCCCAGGCATTGTATGCTCTCCTCTCCATGCAACTCGTCCCGGCACCCGCGCTGTGAAACCTTGGAATGCTAAGAAGTTTCGTCACTTAATTTTCTTTTAGTATTTTATTGGTTGACTGATAGAGGGTGTATGAAAATCTAGTTCATAGAAATAAATAAATTATAATGAATTTTACTTACATATCTATTACCTAATAAGACATGTAGATAAACCATAGTAGTAATATATTTTTAAATTTTATTATCATATAAAACGACAATATCTGGAGAGGTAACATCGTTGACATTTTGATATTTTTAACATCAGTCTTGTAATCTGTTTTCTAGAGCAAGTCTCCCGCGTCGGTTTTGTCGTCGCCGTCGTCTGAGCTGGGTCAGTTCGACGCGCTGTCACTGCGCCCGCGACCCGACGACCCCTTCGATCTAACCGGACTCGGTGAGCATTTCATAACCATTACGTTATCTGTCTGTCTTTTATTAAGGTTTTAGTGACTCTGATATATTTAATAACATAACTTTATACGGTAAAATCGTTCTCCAGGTAATGGCCTGACCCCCATGCCGGTGACGCCGCCCTCGACGGGAGCCATCAAGAAGTCCCCCTCCGCGTTTCTCGGCGAGAACTCGTCTCTGGTGAACCTGGAGCGACTGTTGCAGCCGGCACCCGCTGAAGCCGCACCCAACCCCTTCGCGCCCGACCCTCGGCCACCGCCACCCGTGAGCTAAACTACATAGCGAGATATTAGGCATAGTTTTATTTTGCAAAATCTATAAGTAGCTAAAAACTTTAGCGCTGACCATGACCGCGCGGAAGTATAAAAAAAAGTATTTATTTTAAATATCTATAAACATGTATTATTAAGCTTATTTAAAATTTATTTAAATATAAAATGAAAGATAAACCGCTACGGGAATTTTGATAGCTACAGCCGAAGAATGCAAAAGAAACCAAAACTTAATATTAATTATATTCCTGGGCTAGGTGCGAGTGTAACACGGGCAGGGATTCGAACCCGCGACCTCTAGGAAACCATGCCCAATAAGTCGCGAAACGCGAAATGTTGGCAACACATTGGCGTGTTGTCACCTGTAGTGCTATTCTGTACGAACATTTTATAATCTCGAAAGCGGAATCCGCAGTGAAATATAAAATTTGTTTTCTCTAAAACACGACAGCGCTCATAGCGTCACACTTTCGAGTGTGAAGACAAGATTAAGAGATTTAATTAAGAGATATTTAGGTGTAAGATTTATAAGAAATTAATGAGTTATTTTGTTAATAAGGCTTGGACAATTATATCGACATTATCGAATATCCTCATCAGAAATGCATAAAAGTAAACAGAAACATTCTGTTCCGAAGTCAATTTTATAACTCAGGTGAGATTCGAATACGTGTTCTGTTTTTACAGAATAGCCGGTGCAACAATAAAATGGATAGCTAGATAATATTTTTCATACTAAAGTACAAATTACTAATTTGATATTGGAGTATTGATAAAGTTGCCATCTGAATTTATCCAGTTACGACTAACAACAAAGGGACATGAATAAAAAATGCTGGTGATATTCAAAATCGGAGTTGTAAATTAAAATGATCTAGAGACTACTCAAACATTAAAAAAATTACCAACATCGTTCCTGCCGTCAAGAGCAGTTGAGTGATAAACACGCACACATACAAAACAAAGGCATTTTGTATAATTATTATTTTTATAAGGTTTTATATTTTTAATGTCACTGTACACAATAGCTGAGTTAAAAGAAACATTTTAGATGACACAACATCCTTAATGGTTTTTCTATATATACACAAAAAACCTTATTTTTTTGCAGGTAAAACTATCAATCAACGAAATTAAACAACAGCAAATGGGCTTGAATCCTGCGATGAATTTCAATTCATCACCCTCCTTCAGTATGCCCACGAGCATGCAGCCTACGATGCCCACGACCCTGGCCCCGCTTGTTCAACCCATGGGCGCGTCGATGGCGCTAGGTGGCGGTGGAGTGGGCGTAAGCGGGACGGATCCCTGGGCACCGGCGCCGGTGCGCTCGCAGTCTCCGTGGTCACCTCCCGCCACACGACACACGCCCAACCCTTTTCTCTCCTAGCCACAGGTATTCTATTCTAAAAAAAATTATCATTTAAACATTCATTATGTGACATGCAACTGTATGTTCTAAATTCAAATTATCTATATTCAAGTAGGAATTTAACTACACTCACTTTTGAATCGTCAATGATTACACTAAATTGGTCAATTTAGTCAGTCCGTGAGTAAGTTACCTTCAGTTCGAAATGCTGGTCTACTGAGAGCAGCTGGCTAGAAACTCAACAGTTGCCCTTTTTAAATGACATTTAACAGTACCCGCCTGCCAAGAAGGTGATGAGCGGATGGTTATATGGGACTCCTGCAGCAAACGACCGTCTTCATTTCTAGGGCTACCCACTAAAATACCAACAGTGGGAACCAACATTGCCATAGTAGGACGCCACGGATTGGCTTGCGTATTCACCGTGACGCCCCGGACTATAAAATCTATCCTGCAAATGAGATAAGATGAAATGCAACAACTTAAGTTCCATACATTTTAATCCACCAAAAGGCCACTATGTATACTCTATATAAGCTCCAAGTTATTCCTAGCTCCACTGTCGTGAGTTCCGGAGCCCCGCATCCGTGGTCGTCGGCGCGTCACCTCGCCCATACTGCGCACTATACTGCGCACTGTACCGCGCACTGTACTGCGCACTGTACCGCGCGTGCATTCCGGCCTACACAGCTGCGTGCTGAAGACTCCTCTTTTTAGAATTTGTTTATAAATTCTTAATTCTAATATTAGTTATACACGAAATGAATGTAAAAAATATATCGACAGCTTGAGATTGCATTCACACAAAATTTATTTGTCAACAAATTTTTGCTATATTTATTGTATCGAGAATTGTATGTTTATTGTAATATTAAAAATATATTTTGACAAATCGTGTGATATGTGGTAACATAGTGATAATGGTGGTCAAACTTTGGTGATAGGTTAAGATACTAGCGGTGAGTAGACATTATACATAATGTACGTGGTTTTTAAAGTTTGGGAATCGGGAGACGTGCATTCAGAAATACGGTGTTATGACTTACGACGAACAATATTAAAATAAAACTTATTGTGACGAGACTGCTGGTCAACTCTTTTTTTTATATTTGTATCCCTAGTTGATGAACTAAAATCCGATACAAGCGACAGTATTATATATAAATAATGCCGTATTTCTGGACTCATATGGCATAGTAACGTAGTCACAGTAGATCAATAGTTGCATAAGACAACGGGGAATGTTGCTATCGCGTTTGATAACACTAATAATTTTAAATAAATTTAGATCAGTTATTGTATTATTACAATAAGACATCATATTAGCGGTAAAATATTTCCCGTCTGTCCGAAATCGGCTGTTTAGGAATTTTAAAGGAATTAAAATAGATACTATAGGATTTTTATACTGCAATTATTTTGGCAATACTTGGAAAGGATTGTACATGCTTCATTACTACAGAGAATAATACATTTTGTATTGTTTCTAAATCTGCCCGTAATAGTTGCACTATAAAAGTTCAGTTGGTCCATAATCGAGGGCTACGGTGAGATGAGTGTATATCGTGCCTTAGATAAATAGCAATTATGTGTAGGGATCTGCGCGGCAGAATAATATTGAATTTTTATAGCAATGTGGTGTTTGCGAACTAATCCCCTAACTGACAATTTAATTTTGTTACACAAATATTGATTCTCTTTCTGCGCAGAAGTATGTGACCCAAAGTCATAGTTAGTAAGTATAACTTTGGTCGACTACTATAATTATTGTCGGCTTATTCTATTACTATAAAATAAGTCGACAATTCAACAATATGGAGAATGTTACTGGAACTAAGTGTACGGATGACTGGATTAGTTTACGAGAATTGTATTTTTTACAGTTGTCTTTTCTATATAATAGTTAAATATTAAAACGATTTAACCTAAATAAACATGTGAAGTGAATCCTTAGTCTAGTCGTCCGTGCCGTTAGTTTATTTTGTGCACAGATTCTTGATTACGAAAATGAATTATTTATTGTTACATTCGAGTATTCTTATACCTAGTCTCTTAATTATTAAAAAATATATTTCTTACCGTAATTCAAATTAAATTTATAAAGATATTTTAGTTAAACAAGAACTGTCCACAACTCTTTTGCTAGTCCACTCTGTGAACTGGCCTTGGCTCAACTAGCAAATTATTTTTAACAATCATATATGCCCTACAATAAATATTGCATTTGTCGCATTCATTTTCACACCACGAAATACCAATTTGTATATTGAATGAAGCACGTCTTCAAAATTGTGACATTTCATGAATCGATGCACGAAACGAAACCTGAAACCACTTGTAAATTTAACGATTTTTATTCCATAGCTAACTTAATTACTACGCGGACAATGGTGGCAGAGGCGATTTCTATTCAAATCCGCATCTTATTAATCTGTGTGTTGCTTACAAAATATCCCATTTGATATGTGAATGCGGTATTGAAATAATTGAAACCCTCATTTAATATAGAATTTTTCAGATAACTATAGGGATATTTCATCTGTAGGCAACTGTTTAATAAATAATTGTCTTGCCACTCGCAACGTTTGTGGATGTTTTGCAATAAACAATTACAAATCGCCTTGGTTAGCAATAATTTAATTTATTATTCCTCTTCACACCGTAAACTTTATTGTTTTTTATTGCCTTATTAATTTTACTAGCGGATTAAATTGTTAATATTTTGTTTTCCACTTATGTAGATAAATTATTTAATATATTTTTGACCAATAAAATTTATCGATGCTAATCCAATGTCACTTAGCTAGGGAGAACTGTAAAGATTAATGTAACTATTTAATTAAAATATATAAGTTTTTCAACAAAATATGCAGTTTTTTTAGCACCTTTTTAAATAAAACACCGTAATACAATCGATTATAATTTATTAATATAGTTTACAAAGACGATATCGTACAAATATTTTAGGATCAGCACAATACGCAGCACATACTCTTTGTTCATTACACTTAGAAACTTCTCGCTTCCCAATCAAGTAGATAATTACATCCCATAAAAAATTAGTAGAAAAATCTGTCATAAGGGAACAATTCTTGGAATGGAAGTTCTTTTGGGAACGATGTAAAAACTCAGCTTAATCCTATACCGATGTTACTTAAATTAACTTAATTAGCTTATTCATTAATTAAGCCAGACTGCGTGCTTGCATGAAACAGTTGAAGGAAATTATATAAACTGTAAGCACGTCTGGTATTGCGAACGGCCCAGTGACAACTTAAATTACGGAACGACGTTAGTCTGTAGTCTTCAGTCTCGTCTCCGTACACCCAAAGTGCCGGGTGAACGCAGACTACAATTCTTCGACTAGACGCTACGATATCCAATAAATATTACAAAAATCGAATACATCTTAAATATTTTTGATGGTTTAAATTCTAAAATACGTTTAAAATTAATTCAAGCGATATCGTGTCGACAAAATAAAATATAAAAAAATCTTAAGCAATTACGTCGGCAGATCTACCAATATTAAGAAAATAATCTATGATTACAGCAATAATTAGATAAGCGATATTTTTATACGATCACATTCGCACATCCGACGGACGCCTCGAACGCCTCGACCGCACCGTCACCGGTACCGCCGCCTCCGGTCGACACATTCAATTATTTTTTTCTGTGAAATGTAGTGAAACAATGTTTTCCGTACATCGCCAACATTCCCGTTTATATTTTATCGAGTGCGATCGCCGACGGACCGCCGGGAGTCCACTCGGGTCGTTCGGACGCCGTCTTGTCGAGCAAAACGGCCGAAAGAGTTCGAGAGGCGTCGACCGGCGGCGGTGCGTCCACGCGGTGACTGGCGCTGCCGGCGCATGGCGAGGGCGGCATGGGGGGAGTAGGGGACTGGAGAAGAGCGGCTAGTACTCCCAGCGCGTGGCGACCGCAAGATCGGGCCCCGCGAGGCGGAAGTTCCCGTTCTTGGCGGCGGCGAGGTAGAGGCCGGCTCCGTCGCGGATGGCGAGGCGCGTGGGCTCGCGCAGCTCCAAGTGGAAGCGCTGCGGCGCGTCGCCGTCGCAGCTCACCGCCTCGCTGTCTGCGTGCCAGTACTTGCCGTTCTGACCTGGGGGGACGGCGGAGCTTAGAAATATTTTTGATACACTCGCCTTTCAAATAAAAATTGTTCATTTTAAATACGTACCCTTGAAATAGACGGCGCCCTTTGGCCCGCGGATGACCTGTATAGTCTCGTAGTTGGCCTTGTTGCACTCCAGCCGCACACCCTTCGGGCCCACGAAGCCCTGCTCGCACTTCAGGACGAGTATCGGCCTGCACCCGGGAACCGGTTAGTCAGTAAAGTGTGTCGCGGTCTATATGAGAGTCGACCGGGCGGAATAGAAGTATTAACGACGATCCTCACCTGTTCATGAGGTAGAAGTAGTATTTGCAGTTGTCGTCGATGGTGTCCGCACTGGCGTACAGATGTCCGGAACGCTTGGTGAGTACGTATTTGCCGTTGTTTGCCCGGAATGCCACGGCACCGTCTCCCTGCCACGCCAGCTCGAACAAGGCGTTGGACGATCTGAATGAAGCAAGGAGGTAGTGTGATAAGTAAATTATACGCAACACTACGTCGCACGTGGTGATGGTGGTGTCCGTACTTGTTGTCCCCACTGGCTTGTATGCCTCCGCCGGTCTCCAGCGTCCAGTAACGGTCCTGCATGGTACGCAGGTACCAGCGCCGCGTGGCCCAGTCGAATTCCAGCTGGAAGGTCTCGTGCGATGAAATCTCGTCTTGGTTAGCCGTCACGTCCACCCCTGAAGACCAAACGTAAAGGTTCAAAAGTTTGAGAGCTTTCAACAAAATCTTTCATAAAATGTTGTGAAATCGAAATCGGTTTGCGATATCTTTTTTATAATACAGAGATATAATAGTCGCAAAATTTCAATACAATATAGATTTTTTACAAAGTTGTTATTCTCCACCATATCCGGACAAATATAAGGCATTATCAGCATCATTAAAATATATTATGACTTTCGTGACAGTAACCTTTCAAATTAAAGGCTGGGTTGGCTGTGTTTTCTCTGTTGGTCGTCGTTAACTTATACTTCTTGAAATAAATTCTTTACAGAGTGTAAGATCTTTTATCACATTGATTATTTAACAGCGGAGAAGTAACTATCAATAAAAGCAGAAAACACGACTAAGCGATTGTTATTTTATCGCCAGAAAATCTGTTTACACGAGTAACGCTTCAATTTCTAAACAGAGCCGGCGAGCGGTAAGGGTTTTCTATTGACACTCGACTCGATGGCAGCCCTCTCATTGCAATCGAGTCCGACGGAACAATTCTAGACTCTTACTCCTTTTTTAATTCATTTCGAGTTGTTATGAATAAACTAAAAAAACTTGATTATACGATTTAGTGATTATAAATAAAGATCGTACCATATGATATCAGGCGTTAATTCTTTGTATCTGTCTGAGATCCGTCAAGGTGTGCTCACGCGCCCACCCGACCGTAAGAGAAACGGTAGAAAGCGCTCACAATAGCTGACGTTTTTGTACGGAATAACTGTGCCGAGATCGGACGTTATGAGAATTTATCTATTGATGGAATTTGACATTGACTTGGATTATTTTATTGCTTTAATGTGTTAAAACACATACATATCGAGTAGACGAGATCTTCGTTTTTGATTAAGTGGGTACTTAACCTTAATATTTTTTTTTTAATACTTTAGCATATTATATTTATAAGAGGTTTAAGAGGGTCGCAGGTGAATGTATAGAATGCTGTTCATATCATTAATGCGAAGTGCTGTAAACACAGCGGTCAAGAGGTAAATAAATGTATTATGAACTGGGTCATGCTTGAAATTGTGTTATTAATCTTTACAAGAATAATTTTTTATGTCGTTCACGTCTCATCGCATTGCATTCTTTTAATGCTAGACACATTAGCGGGGCAACAACTCTCATAACCATTTAGTTCCATCGCGCCTAAAAACAAACCTTATATAGTAAGTACTAAGATATAATTTACCTTATTAAAAGCTCTTAATCTTCAAGTATAATCACTTGAAGCTTTCGATATTTGTTTTTACGGAATAAGACATGCTTTAAAACAACGTCGGTGCATGTAAATTGTAAATACTCGTACGTGTTCGGAGGCCGACGCGTGAACGTGACATCGCTCGCACGTAAAGCAACGAGCACTTTGGAGCTTTTATTTTTGTTTTTTTTTTAACTTTTTGCGCTTTGCGATTGCAGTTTAAAACATTACAGACAGACACTACAGTCTGAATCGAAGAGGAAGTATTAGGTACATTTCTAAGAAAAAGTTCTTTAATAAATACCTACATTGTAGGGACAAAATAAGAAATTTGTTAAATATGTAAAAATTACATTATTCGACAATCTTCAAAATAATTACGAATGTAGTAGAAATTGAAATAGGGATTTGAATGCTTTAGGCTGGTAACCTGTAAGACAATTATCTGTTTTAAAATTTCACTTGCAAAGTAAATAGTTCCCTTTGTACTACTCGCTGTGATTAAAACTAAAATTTGTATGATTTTTTTGTTACTTTTTATAATTGAAAAGTTTTTTAGCTACATCGCAGATAATGGTGCTCGGTCGATAACCCTAAAACATTCATATTTATTTCTTTCAACCAATTATCGAATGTTTCGATGTTTTTCTACCTCAAATGATTAATAATAAAATAACTTATTTAAATCACTACCTTTTTCAATTGATGTCAATGGAAATCGGAAATTTAGATTCTTCTGAATTATTACAAAAAAAAAATTAATAGCCCATAACACGATGACATTCATCGATTAAAACAAACCGATTGTCAATCGATTCAATAGTTTCGGAGGAGAACAGTTAAAAGACTTCATTAATCCTGACAGAGAGCTTCGCTCCTCACTGGCTCATTAATCTACCTAACCTAAATATGAATGTTTAACAGATTTTATTTATTATGTCAATAGATTTCGATAAATAAAGAATATAATAATTATATGTTTTGATTTTACGATTTGGTAAACTGTCATAGTTTTCGTAACGTCATGTAATAACATTCTGTGACTTATTAAGTATAAGGATCTATTATGGTAATTGTAATATTGGCATTGATACATTCAGTAAATTAATGCACGTCTGTCTTATTCAAGAGATATGCATGATAATGTAGATCGCCAAATAAAGCTTTTGTAACTAACATGTGTTGCCTAGTGTATGCTGATGAGGTTTTGATTACAATCGAATATAGCCTTTATGCGGTCGTGTTAAAGGTTTTTTCGTTTTATTTTATACAACAATGGCTCTTGTTCTTAGAACGCCGGAACCGAGAGTGCATTGATGAATATTACATGTCTTTGGTTGAATATATTGTTAATAGAATTATTAAGTCGTCCTTTGAGGCTGCATTATTCAAAACAAAATGTTTTGTTATAATGGTAGGACGATCAGTCTGCTTAAAGTTTCAGAATGATTGTTCAACCAGTTTTGAAGTCTATTTTCAATAAAAAATATGAATATTAACCTTTTTTTTCTATCCAAAATTATTTATCATTTTACGAAGGAAATAAATGTAGTTGTTATATGATATTATGTAGGTATTTAAAATAGTTTGAATAGACGTTAATATTCAAAGCAGTGTTTCATAATGGCGTCTCTCGACTCTTCACAACACAATGCCCGGGAGCTACAGTGAAACAAAATACACCAAGTATTTTGTAATTCCTGGCTCCGTCCGATCGATACTTAAATACTTGACAATATTTTAATATTATTTTTACTTAAATTCTAGAAAACTGACTGTATACAAACTATATCTTATAATTAGCAACAAGCTGTTACCGGTGGACTTTCATATCATTTTCATTGGAACAATTATAACAAGGTTATATACATATTCTTATTTTGTAAACAAAACCGGTCACTTCTCAGTGTGAAGCGTCCTAGCGACGTGAGGACGCAATTATCTGCAACGCGCTCCATACGATGTCCGTATTATGCCTTAATTGTGGGGATTCATTCCCCGGATAAAGTATTAAAAGTAATCACTCAGTCTTCCGCCATTATTAAATACCGGCAGATACCAAGAAGTGATCATTAGATCAATCATAGAACGGACGAGATTAAATACTTCCGTTTCGAGAACCGTTCGTTAAATATATTACAATGGTCCTAACGTGTAGTCATAGAACGTCTCGATGCTCACTCACCTTGCTTGACGGAGACGTACTTGTCGTTGAGCGCTGCCACGAAGGCGGCCTGCGGCAGGCTGTCCTCGAGCGAGAACAGTTCGTCGCGCGTAGCGGTCGTGGCGCGCGTGCGCAGGACGGCCTTGGAGCCGATGGGCGCCAAGTAGGCGCCGCCCGCGTCGCGCAGCGCCAGCGCGCCCGCGTGGTACTCCGCGCTGAACAAACACTCCGCCGTGCATGTCTCCAGCAGCTGAGGGAAGATCACTGTCGTTGGAGATTTTGTTTCCCCAGTTTGCTTATGGAGTATATTGCATCTAGAGTTGCATGATGTAATAACTGTAGATGCTCTTCTTCTCTTACCTTAGTTTTACACCCTATATCATCACTTTCTTTAGATTTTTTTATGGGAGAATTAATTACATCCGCAATAGATCCAATTCGTAAGGATGTATTTGTAAGGATAGAGGTCGGTACAATGGGTCAATGACGTAACATAAAGCCAAATTATTAAAAACAAATAGTTGATTACCTATCTATTACTGTATTATCTGTAATAGAAAACAGTACACGAAAATGAAGTTTGCATATCGTTTAGATCGATGCGTATGACGACAAGGACCATAGTGTACGCATCCCTATGAATATCAATTGTTGTTAATAGCGAGTGTTACCTTCCCCGGCGCGCTGAGGTATTTGTTGTTGCAGGTGTGCAGCGCGTACTTGCCGCCCTCATCCACACGGAACTCCAGCGTGAATAGAGTATCTTCCCCCCAGGGGACGTTGGCGTCCACGTGGATCTCGTCCAGCGACTCGGACAAATGAGCAAAACGCTTGCGACCGATCGAACGGAGGTTCACCTGATGGATTATTTGTTTTTAGATTTATAATATTCGTCATATATCGAAATCAATCATCATCATCATCATCAAACTAGATGATTGAGATGCAGAATAAATATTATACGTCTTACGTATCTGTGCACGACTCCGCCAGCTTTAAATTTAAAGTTGTTTCGGAAGATACAACATTTAAAAATAATAATTTTCGAAGATTGTCCCGAATTTTCAGTTTTTTTTAATAGTTGGATATAGAAAAGAAATGCAGAAAAATAGAGTTGTATAATCGAGTGTTAACTAACAGTGTTGATAGACAAAATTAATATATCTTGCTAATACAAATAATCCGCAGCGTCTGTATGGTTCCGAGATACAATCGCGTGACTTGAGATATCTGTACAGGGTATAAACTCGTACATGTTTACACTGCTTTATTAAATTTATATTAAAAACAACACTCGCGGAGTGTAGTCATTTCTTACCTAACGATCTAATTTATTGTATGTGTCCAAACAGTACCTACCATACATTTTTTTTGTCCTTCGAGATTATTATTTTTTTGGTTTAATTTTTGTGATAAGTCACATAAGTGCAAACAGCACATTGTTTAACCAAACATTTTTTTGAACATTTTACGTAAAAGCAGACACATTTTTAAAGAACAAGTGGTTCGTGTTACACGTTAGAAACATAAATGTAAAAATGTAAAGGTAAAGATTTAGAATACTCAATAACATGCAGTTAGCCGGATGTTTTTATTACAATTAGATAGTAATATTCTTAATTTAAATCTGTATATGTCTATATAATAATAACAACATACCGTTTATTTACTAAATTAAAAAAAAATAATGAGTACTTTTTCTCGCTAAGACGGGATTGGCACTTTTGGGTTGGCCCTAAGAGTTTTAAAAAGATGGTGAATGTTTGTATGGTAGTTCTGTCATTTTTCAATAAGAACAATACGGAAAGCTATAGTAAGACTTTTAGTAAGAAATTAATTACAAGAAGTTAATAATAATTATTTATACATCCCACCTGTGGTCTAGCAGCTAGATGCACATGCCACAGTTCGGCGTCTCCAGGCACCTTGGCAGTGCAGGTGAGCTTGTCCGAGCTGGATCCCAGGAAATAGCCTCGTTCCACGTTGCGAAGCGCCCATCGACCAGAACCGTCTTCAGAGACGCTGATGATTTGTAAACGTTTTATTGTTTGGGTCAAACTCAGGCATTATTAATACACAATTTAGATATTCTGTGTATATTACAATATACAAAGTTTTCTTCGTCTACTTAAATGTACTTCGCTATATTTACCTATCACATGACAACTGCACGATGATATTGAAATTACAAACTGTGACAAATGAAAATCCAAACACTCAAAGGCAAGTTTGTCTTTGAATGGGCACGACAAATCTACACACCCTACAGTGTTCTTATATGTATGTGAGTCTGGAATCATTATTCTATGTAGTTTTTCAAAATCAAAAGCTTTGTGTGTCGAGATGGTTACTAGGAAGAATTTAAGATATTAGCTCTTATAGGAAGTAGTGACAGAATGTTGGATTTAAGAGTACCGAATCTTTTTATCTTTTTTTTTAATAAAATAATTATTATATTATATATTCCTTTTCTGTGAACGCAATTATTTAATTATTCATCGGATTATAATACAAAAATACAATAACCGTTGAAAATGAATAAAATGTTTTCGACTATCAATTAGGGAAATTACTAAGCTTTTTGTAGTAAGATTCCAGAATACTTGCTAAAGCCGGTCAAAGACGACTGACTGATCGTTTCCGAAGATAGTTGTTTTCAATAAACTGTTAATTTCCAACAGCTCTTTAATAAATGTGGGTTAATAGAAAACACATCAACCACTTGTGTCGTGTCACGGTGAAATCTTTGCTGACTTTCAAACATACATCTGTGGATTCCGTTATAATGTTTTTATTAGTGAATTCTTTGAATGGGTTTCGTTAATAGATAGAAATATTTTCCAATCATAATAAGGTTGAGATTGTATTTGTTCTATTTTGGTTACTTTGAGGTTGCTAGTTTTATATGTAACTGTAATTGGTAATACTTTATAGTAGTAATGGCTGGCTGATAATTATACTCGTTTCTAACTTTGTATATAAGAAATTTGATAGTAAATCAGATAAAATACATTTTATATTAGGTGGCAGAGTTGTGTAACTAATTGACTTTATTTTACGGGGCTTAAAACATAAGAGTGCCTATGTCCTGAGGGCTAACAATCTTATGTCCTCAACACTTTATAATAGAAGGGTTTTTATAATCCAATGAGTTATTTGGCACGCGCTCGTTATAATTCACAACCCCTTGCCCTTCCCAAAAATAATGATCGTACCAAAAATAACCCTACGACTGTGGTTGGTCCTTTTGTTTAAAATACATTTGTTAAGCTAAGAAGGACTCTAAGATTAATACAAAGAGTATATAACGACTTGTATCGGAGTCCCTTCATATCAAGGATGCTTTCAAAAGGTTAACAAGCTCTTTTTAGATTTTTAGCACCAGTTTTTGTTAATAATTCTTAAAGAAATCTCGACAAGTGTTCGATTCCATATTACATTCAAGTTGAGTTAAATCGAGAACGTTCACGAAGGGATGATTCAGTGAGTCATTGTCTTAAGAGACTGACTCATCATATCGATTGTCCATATTGTATGTTTGCAAGTTGTTGTCAACAATCAATCTACTTGGTCATCCCTGTCTTGTTTACAAATAAGTCAGGCGTTGTTGTCCTAATATAGTCAGGCTGTGTTGTTGTTTCTACCTTAAGCTAAAATACATTAATCATTGCTTCTCATTTACAAACTTCTTACAGGAAGTTATAAAAATAAGAGGAGAATCACAATAAATTCGCGTTTGTAAGTAATGTTATATAACTTATACAAACTTTTTTATAATGTTATAAAAAATAGCAATAATTAAATATCCAAATATGATAGTTAATTATTGATATTTTTTATACACGTTTACTGTTTCGTCAAGTTTTTGACCTAACAATGCATCGTAAATAAGATGTCGTCTTCCGGTGACTCAGCTACGGATTAGTATTCGAGGTTGTGGATTTATTTCCTGACTTTTGGACTTGATTCATGTGATCCGGGATGACTTAGTCATTGGGTGGCTTCGTCCTACATTAATACTTAGAGGTTTAGTTTTTTGAAAATAATGGTTTAGTGAATAAACTTTATTACACAGATGTCAATGAGACAGAAGAATCGTAGCTCATAACTGAAATGGTCATGGCCCTTCAGACGCGACTACCCATGGGGTGAGGGATTGGGTTTTTGCCAAAATCTCAACATATTTTTTATTTGAACATAGTCTGCAACTTCGTCTGCAGCGAAAACATACCTCTTTGCTACATATGTATGTTATAATACTCGAGACCATGTAAATCCCAAAAAAAATGTTGACGAAGCAAAAGTAAATGTATAGTCTATATTAGCGATGCTAACAAATATGCAAAGGTATAAATTGTCCTGGAGTACGTACCTGATTTGAAACTTGCTGCCGGCCTCCTTCTCATCGGATTCACAGGTCACGTTCCCAAAGGTATCCACGGCCAAATATTTATCCAAGTGCGACCGCAGATAGATCATGCCTGGGAACAAACATCAAAGTTAACCATTTTTTTTATATGTATATGTAGTGTGTACTGAAAATTGAAGATTCATTAGCAGTAGAAAGTTTTGTTTCACTTTTTGTATGTTTGACATAAATGATATTTTCTTCTTGCTAACTAACTAGGCCGTGTTACGAGATTTTTAAAACTTGTTTAATTAATATTATAATTAAATACACGTTTTGTTACCTTTATTAGAATACAGTTGCTTTCTGAACATTTGTATAAAACCAAAGATTTTAAACTGTTTTTATATATTGGTGATAAATATTCATGATAAAGAAACCTTTTATCGCAATCAAAATTTTTAAGAATTTTGTAAACATTATTTTATTAGGTTATAATGCAAATCTAATATATACATGTGGAATGTTTTTTTTTTAACATAATGATCTCGTTTCAGGGACTCGAATGAATAAATTTTGTATATTTCGGTAGTTTAATAGCTTCTACTCTTAAATATTTATTTATAATTAATTAACATTCAACATTTAAAATGTCTTGACCACAGCATCTTTTCCAATTGAAGGTGTTTCGAACGTTAAAATTATATAATTATACCATTTAGAACTAGAACTAGAAAGCTCATCTATTAATTAACAACAATATTTATTATAATTAACGAAAATAATGATAATAATGTACTTCTTCTTTACCTATACTCTCTAGTAACAATATGTCAAAATAACTTTTAAGATCAGCAAGTGCAATCACCTAACATTGACTGAATTATTGTAATACTAATATATATTTAATTATGAATATTAATAATTTGAAATTATAATTGTATGTCAAGTTGTATCAAATCAGTTCTGTTAAGATTCTCACAACCAAGCATTTAATAAATCACCGCAAAAGTATTTTGAATGCTTTTGGAGCTGATACATACCCGATAAATTAAAACAGGATATAAATACACACGGGAAAGGAAACAAAAAGTGGTCGGTAGTTTAAATCTGTGATGTAGTACAGTGGCGTCAATTAACAACGTTACTTTTCTTTTCCATAACAGTCGTTTTCTTTAACGTGAGAACCAGATCTAGCGACCGAACAATGCTCATTACCTTGTTTTTGTACTCGTTTGACAATATAGATTTAAAGACAGAATGATACAGAATAAGAAAACAGAATTTTGTGAAAATTTATAATAATAAATTGCGTAATTTATAATAATATTAATAACCAGAATATGTATATACAATATCTTAAAAAAGATAAGTAAACTTATTTATGTTCAAACTACATTATAATAACTACTTTCTTATTTTCATAAACATATAAAAATAGAATAGTATCGAATATTTCGATGACTCTAAATTATATATGATGCTAGATTTGAGGAATTCTAGTTTGGAAAAATCAAATTATGTAATGTCTATTTTTATAAGTTGTATTTATACGTGCAGAATCCTGCGCGTTTCCAGATATAATGGTCAATGCCATAAATGTATGTTAAATTCATAGTGAAGGTAAGCGTGGGTGGATCGATGCAAGGGTAACAGCTGAGGCCGCGGCAAGGGTGCGACCCTCGCAATTATTCAGGGATAGACATGTGAGTTGTATGTGAAATTAAAATTATTTGAACGCTTCAGATGCCTGCTGAGGACTGATAAGTGGAGCCACTGTTATTAAGTGTACCTACTTATTCTAAATCATTTCTCAATTTTGTATACTTTTTATATGAATTTCAATGAAAACGGATATGTCAGTAAGGTAGTAAATACTTCAAAGAAGTAATGTCTTTGGATTTATTTTAAAGTTTTCAGAGGCAAAAGAATAACTAGTAGGGATATCGTTAAAGATAGTTGTTCCTTTTTTTTCCTTCTCCATTATAATCAGAGTTTACGATAAATATAATGAAGAAGACTTATATTTAAATCTTGGTGTTTATGAAACGAAAACACGAATAACCAATCAAGAATCAAATAAGCGGGGTAGGGGAGGTTTTCCATCAATTAGTAGGTACAGGGGAGCGAACGTTGTCAAATTGCGTTCGTTTGATCAGGATTTATTTTACGACTTATTTGAAATTGCAGCGTCAGCTCAACACGACGCTACATAATGTGGCTGAGCAGATAGTACCTACTATGTATAGTATACTTACTGTCATTTGCATTCCCCGAAGCTGGCTCCAAAGTCCATATCTGCTTCTTCTTGAGGCTGGTGCCATTGGCGTTGATCTTAAAGCCAAAAGTCTCCGCGGTGAGGTAGCGGTAGCGGGAGTTGATTAGCCCGATGGTCCACCAGCCACGCTGTTGGTTTTGGGTGATGATGTCACCAGCGCTGTTGGCGTCGCCGTTGCTGTGCCCGTTTAGACCGTTCATGATTCCTGGAAGTAGTTAATAATTAAAAGATGATGCAAACACGTTACGTAATAACACAATATAAAGATGATTTCTTTTTTCTATAAAATCTTTTTCGTATAAAAAGATTAAATTGTTTAGTATTTTATTTTCTGATCAGTAAATCCGTGGTAGAGATTCTAAAAAAAACTGACGTGATCATTACTAATAATTATCTTCACTACCGTGATTCGTGACTGAGACCTCGTTATAACGATGTTGTTTTAAAATTAAATTGACAACTTGATTGACTATATTTATGTATCACAGTTAGAAGGAAGAATTAACTTTCCCCTTTTAAATAAATTACAAATACAAAATACTCCAACACCAAAGAACAACAATCTGTGGATCAAACGTGGTCCCGTGTAGGAATCGAACCGAGAACCTTTAGTTCTGCAGTCATAACGAGTCACTAAAGTAGTTACAGGGACCAAACTAACAGTCGTTTTGCAAATGTATCTACTATTTCTGTAATTTCAATCGAATAAAGGATGAACATTCAGTATCGTATCGTTTTTAATTAAACATACACTTCAATTTTACATTGCGCATTTGGTAGACTTGGATTTTAACAGTATTCTAGAATGTTGATCACATAAATAATGAACCCCGTTTCAAGATAAACAGCAATATCTTAAAGTAAGTAGATGTAAGTTAATGGGCAATTACAGACGCAAAGAGGACGCTAGCGCCAGCCCACAATTTGCCGTTATGAGTAGAACTTCCGTACTGTCACCGCTACTGATGTTTAGTATTCAATGTGGGGCTTTCTAATTATGCTTAATACCGATTATATTATTATAAATATTCAATGACAATATGGACAGGGAGTTGAAACCTTCGAATGGTCAACCAGATATTTTAATACGTCGTCTGTGCTATCCTCATTTTGTTTCCTTTTTACTTAATAAAACGAGAGTAATATTCAAACCAAGAACGCATCAATTCTTTTGAATTGAAGCGTTCTTGGTTGGTTCTTGGTTGGAAAACATATTACTTCATAAATATCTGCACGTATGAACTTATTTCTTCTTTCATTATTATTGAGGAGAATAAAATATAAATGACTATCTACAAAGTTACCATAATATATAGTAAAATCATTAAGCTCTAGTGCACTCATGTCTATGCATCATTTATGCCAAGAGGAAATTACGAGACATTCTCGTAGTAATTCACATTAATGCAGTTGCTACAGTTCATTATACCCGGCCCTTTCAAGCAGTCCTGTTGCTTTGATATCCTCTTTTAAAGGCAATGCGAAGAACACTTTGGAGTCAAAGGCCAGAATATATACAGACTAAACATGAACAGAAAGATGGAAACTTAAAAAGAAATATCAAAATAGCTACCTACTTATTTTTGTATACATGTATTTACGTTGTCGTATGAGCTGATGATTGCAAATTGTTTGTTCTCACAACCAAAGTGCGTGTACAATGAAGTTAGGCACATCGCGATAATGGGCAGGCGCACCGTCACGGTACTCGGTTGTCCCGGGGTCAAAGGCACCGCCCATTGTTGGGCAAGCACGATTGCATCATACTGATATCATGTAGAAATTAACACATTAATGATAATAAATGAATTGAATTTAAATAGTCAATTTATATGGCGTTCAAGTTTTTTATTTCTATGAGACATTGTATGCATGTAATTAATTACATATATGTTAAAAACGAGGTTTATGTTAATAAAACAGACTGACGCCCTTACGTCTCCGACATTGGATGGCAATGGACCTTTATATGGCAATTTTAAGAATGCATGGGACTCTTAATTAGTATTCATGTATTCGGTGCTGAATGTATATTAGACGTAGCTAAATATTTTAACCATGTACTGTGTACATGTAAAGAAGGGTGAGGTCGAGGCGCAGGACGACCTCGGAAGTGATCTAAATAGGAGTGTTCTGGCCATGCTTGGATAGTTGTTTTGTGCTATTTTAATCAGAGACAAATGTCCTGAGTTACTGCTTAGTATATTTTTTAGGGAACTTCCTTTGCTTAGCGTAATTATTTTTCTTCAGATTGACTGTAAGAGTATGCTTTTACGGCCCTACTACTACTATTTTATTTGTAACAAAAACTAAAAAAAAAAGTGTATTCAGGATAATTTTAATACATAGGTGTATTGACTTATAGTTTAAGACAAGTCTAACATTTTAATTCGTCTGTAATGTAATTTTCTATTATTTTAATTACGTATTAACTCTTAATATGCGCCATATAATTCCTGTATATGATAACAAAAATTGGATTAGGGTTGTTTTCCGTAAAAGATGCTTTTGATGCTTAAACTTGCTTAATAATAATTTTATTAACATGTCACAACAAACATGTTGTAACAAAAAACAAGTCAGGTCCCTAGTCTTTTCCTTAATCAAGTAAATCAAAAATATATTTTGCATGCATATTGTGTAATAATAACTGTAATAATAATAAAAAATAAATAATATATATAAATAATAAAAATAATTATATTTAAATAATAATTAATCTTGGACATAGAAATTATAATTATTTGTACTTAAATATTAATTGTTATTTATAAATGTCATATTAATGACATCTCTAAACGTAATAGTAGGTAACGAATACATTGGTTTTCCTTAAAGCAAATAATGTGAAAAACAATAGCTTTAAATAATACAAATGTATCCCTAAAATATTTTATTTGTATCATATAGTAATGATAAATGTACAGTCGATCAGAAACATTGTTCACTTATGAAGAAATATACAAATTGAACTAAAGATGTATAATATGGTTAACGAGGTATGAAGCACGGTGTTAATAAGTAACCTGTAATAAAATACCGTTGAAGTTTACAGTGACAAATCACTTTTAAACATATATTAATATAAATCAACTTTAGGATAAAGACATTCGAATATTTATGGTGTTTGATGACAGATATCCAAACAGACCAATAAATCTACATTTACACATTTTAAAACGTAAAATATTATTAAATTGGATAAGATCCTCTGTGTCCACTTAGCACTTCAAGATCTGCTAATGTTATTGAACTTTTAAAAATGTTTATATAAATACTGAAGTCCATGGTCTGAGCGCGTTGTTTATATTACGAGCATGTGGCATGGCATCAAACTTATGATAATCGAGGTAGGGGGTGCGGTTATTGAACGCTTGCAAATTCTACAGACTAGACTATTAACGGTAAAAATAACTGACGAGACGTTTTTCACAGTAACTCGTGTATTTTAAGTGTAATTATTTTAACTACAAAGTTAGTTAAAAAATATTGTTACCGAGGGACAGAAAAATAACAAATCAACTGCCTTCCGACATAGCAACACGCCGGTTACTTATAAAGTGCGATTGAAGCTGTTGGCACAGTTGGTATCCATACAATTATCTACGTTTTAAAGTAATACACAACATAACTTACATAGTTCTCCATGTAAGAGCTTTTGCGATAAAATAAATTATATCTATTAGAAATACTTAACAATGGTCTATAAATTATGTTAGTAATAAATTACAATTGAGTCGATAAGTTATATATAGACAGTTATCGCCAGGCGCTCTCAGCCGCTTCCCGTATCTACATACAAAACAATTGATAACTTATAAAGATGATACATTTATTAACAATTATACAAAGCTTACTTTAAGCAGCTATTCAATTTACTGAACGCTAAACCAGCCAGCATACTAATATCGCATTGTTAATAGACTGGTAGTGAGCTTGTTAGTGCTCTCATCTGATTGCTGAACACTCTTACTCGATATTTTTTGGAGTCAAATAGTGCGCTACAGATTGAATAACGAAATTTAACAATTTGTCATTCAATGACAAGACAATGTCAAAGTGTCATTCATTTATCTATATATATAAAAGAAAGTCGTGTTAGTTAGACCACTTATAACTCAAGAACGGCTGAACCGATTTATCTGAAAATTGGCAGGGAGGTAGTTTAGAGCCAGGAAAAGGACATAGGATACTTTTTATCCCGTTCCACAGCATTCCCGTCTGACTTGACATGAAACGTCAGTTACTATAAAACGTGGTATAAAAACAAAAAAGAATCAGACTTGGAATAACAAAAATCAAATCACAGCTATGTAATTGACGTATAATGACAGCTATGTAATGAAGTATGGATGACAATTAGATATTTGTAAGAAATCAATAATAAAACTATTTCTATTAAATGAATTATTAACAATTATAATGTAATGAGAGTGCCAGTATAGTATATAAACAGTGAAGTGAAGTGAAGTGAACTATAAAACTCTGTTTGGTTGAAAATTTGAGTTTTTAGGTGAAGTGAAGTTTAATTAATAATGCCGCGACCAAGACGATCGAATCTTTCCCGACAAAGCCGTAATGCAAGAAGAATACGAAATACTGCAAATGAAAAGACTGAAGAAGAACAAGAAATTGCACGTGAACAGTGCCGCTATAGTATGGCTCGACTTCGTGCTTCTCAAACACGAGAGCAAAGTGAAGCAGCCCGTGAAACAGGTCGGTTAGCAATGCAGAATCGTCGAGCGAACAACAGAGGTCAACAAATAGATAATTTGCGACGCAGAACAAGACATTTATCAAGTGCTGATTTAAATCGAGCAGCGTTTCAATACGATTGCAGCATTGATTACAGCTTGCATCCTAGCGTTTGCATTGGGCAAATGGACGTAGTTCGCGAATATTGTGGTGCATTAAAGTTTTCCGGAGAAACGCCTGGATTATGCTGCCTTAATGGTAAATTGAAATTGCCATTGTTGACTCCGCCACCTGAGCCATTGTATTTATTGCTTTGTGGCGAAACACAAGAATCACGCCACTTTCTTGCAAATACTCAAAAATACAATGGTTGTTTCCAAGTGACGTCATTTGGGGCACATATTATCGAAGAACGAGGATTTAATCCGACATTTAAGGTATTTATTTTTGTACTTATATACAATGTAGTTAAAGAATATCTTACTTTATCTATTGGTACCTATGTAGTATATTGCTAATCCTGAACTCTACTCTCTCACTGAAAAAAGTGTTTATAACCCAGTTAATACTGTCTGGTTTTTATTTTGTAGATACAAGGACAGATTCATCATAAAATTGGATCATTACTACCTTTCGAAGATACACAGAATAAATTTTTACAAATATATTTCATGGGCAACATGGAAGAACAACTTGATCGACGCCTAGAGATCAATTCAGGAATGAAGCGAGCAATTCTTCAAGACTTGCAGTGTCTGCTTCATGAACATCATGCGTTGGTCAGGTTGTTTAAGAGTGCTTTAGAGCGCCTGCCAAGTGATGACTTTAAAGTTGTCATCAAAGCAGATAAACGACCATCTGGAACACACGAAAGGACATTTAATGCTCCAACAGTAGACGAAGTTGCCATCCTGATTGTTGATGAACAATTTGAAAAACGCGATATTGTGCTTACACGTCGCGATACTGGGCAACTGCAACGAATATCTGAAACTCATCGATCATATGATACATTGCAATACCCGCTGATGTTTTGGCAAGGAGAAGATGGATATTATTTTAATATTAAAATGAAAAATCCATTGAATGGTGAGTATCAGTATCATAATTTATTTCATTTATTTGTGAAAGACGCTGATTTAAAATAATGCTTATTAAAAAAATTGTTAATGTCGGTATTGTTTGCCTTTAAAATTTGCCTTTCAAATGGTTAATTATCAAATTTTTCATTTCAGGTGAAGAAACTACAAAGAAAGTTAGCTCAATGAATTATTATGCATATCGCTTGATGATTCGTCAAAATGCTGACAACTATTTGCTGCGGTTTCGTCGATTGTTTCAACAGTATTGCGTTGATATGTATGTAAAAATAGAAACGGAACGTTTAACATTCATTAGGTTGAACCAAGCCAAACTGCGTTCTGAGGAGTACATCCATTTACGTGATGCAGTTAGTACTGAAGGAAATGCAGCTAATATTGGTCGATTAACTATTCTGCCGGCGACATACATTGGTAGTCCACGTCATATGCATGAATATGCACAAGATTCAATGACATATGTTCGTCATTACGGTCGGCCCGATCTCTTTATTACTTTTACCTGCAATCCAAAATGGATAGAAATTACTCAATTGCTGCTTCCCGGACAAACATCAAGTGATAGACACGACATCACAGCACGTATATTCAGGCAAAAAATTCGGTCCCTGATGAACTTTATTTTTAAACAACGCGTCTTTGGAGATACTCGATGCTGGATGTATTCAATCGAATGGCAAAAGCGAGGCCTGCCGCACGCACACATTCTTATTTGGTTAGTGGAAAGAATTCAGCCTGACCAAATAGATAATATCATATGTGCCGAGATTCCTGATTATGAAGTCGATCCAGACCTACATGATGTTGTTACTACTAATATGATTCATGGACCGTGTGGTGCTATCAATCCCCAATCACCTTGCATGGTCGATGGAAAGTGCTCTAAACGATATCCACGAAAATTAACGGAGGAGACTGTCACTGGCAATGATGGTTATCCGCTGTATCGGCGTCGATCACCAGATGACAATGGTCGAACTGTCATAACGAAAGTGAAAAGAATGGATTTCGTTGTCGACAACAGTTGGATTGTTCCATATTCGCTACTTATTTCTAAATCGTTCAAGACACATTGCAACGTTGAATACTGCAATTCAGTTAAGTCCATAAAATATATATGCAAATATGTCACGAAAGGCAGTGATATGGCGGTTTTTGGATTGCAATCCTCAAATACAAACGATGAAATTTCACGCTATCAAGTTGGTCGTTATGTGAACTGTAATGAAGCGATTTGGCGTATATTCGCATTTCCCATTCACGAACGTCATCCTACTGTTATGCATTTGGCGGTGCACCTGGAGATTGGTCAACGAGTCTATTTCACGGCTTCGAATGCTACGCAACGTGCTGAAACATCTCCAGCAACTACATTGACCAGTTTTTTTGCAATCTGCCAAAGCGATCAGTTTGCACGAACTTTGCTTTACTCGGAGATGCCACGTTATTATACTTGGAATGCTTCATCGAAGAATTTTCAAAGACGGAAGCAAGGCGATGCGGTTCCTGGGTATCCAGATGTGCGTTCTACTGATGCTCTTGGTCGTATGTATACAGTTCATCCAAAGAATAATGAATGTTTCTATTTGCGGTTGTTGCTGGTAAATGTGCGTGGACCAACGTCATTTGAGTCACTACGAACTGTTAATGGTGTAATATTCCCAACATATCGTGCTGCATGTGAAGAATTGAAGTTATTAGAAAACGATAGTCATTGGGATACGACAATCGCTGAAGCCATTATCTCTGCATCACCAAGTCAGATACGCACATTATTCGCTATCATAATTTCGACATGTTTTCCATCAAACCCATATAACCTGTGGCACAAATACAAGGATAATATGTCAGAAGATATTTTACATCAAATTCGTGTCAGTTCCAGAAATCAAGATATTGAGATGAATGGGGAGATACATAATCGTGCTTTACTTTTGTCTCATCAAAAGACGAACTTATCAACAATGTGTTTCCAGAAATTATTTCTAACTACAAAAATAATGAATGGTTGAGTGAGCGAGCAATTTTAGCGGCTAAGAATAAAGATGTAGATGACCTAAACTACATAATTCAAAATAAGATCATTGGAACAATGCATTCATTCAAATCTATTGACTGCGTCACAAATGAAGATGAAGCCACCAACTATCCTATTGAATTTTTAAACTCTTTGGACGTGCCTGGCTTACCACCGCACAATTTACGCCTAAAGATTGGCTCCGTAGTAATCATGCTTCGAAACATAAACCAACCAAAACTGTGCAACGGTACGCGTTTGGTGGTTAGAAAATTGTTGAACAATGTAATTTACGCTACGATAATGATAGGAAAATTCAAAGGTGAGGAAGTTCTCATTCCGAGGATACCGATGATCCCAACAGATATGCCGTTTGAATTTAAAAGACTTCAATTTTCGATACGTCTTGCATTTGCCATGACCATCAACAAATCACAAGGCCAATCCTTAAAAGTTTGTGGTTTAAATCTAGAACATTCATGTTTTTCCCATGGTCAATTATACGTGGCATGTTCACGGGTCGGAAGACCATCTGCGTTGTTTGTTTTTGCGCCTGATAATAAAACAAAAAATGTCGTGTATCACAAGGTACTTAAATGAAGAGCTACCTATGTACTAAAATAAAGAAATAATTATGAATGATTAATGTAGGTATTTCATTTTTTTGTATTTTTTCCAATTAAAAAATAAATCTGCTTATTTATTGCCATTAAGGCGGAACAAAGTTTGCCGGGTCAGCTAGTTATCAATATAGCACATTGCCAGTATTTTTTTAACAAAGACTGTAATCTGGTAAATAATAACACAAATTACAGACTGGCTAAGAAGAGTCAAAAAGGAAACTATACACTAACAACTAAACATATGTCAAAATAAAGTCCATCTCATAGAAAGCTGTTTTTAAACAGTTGTTTGAATGGGACTACTGGCGATTAAAATTTTAACTTTAATGTATGTATGGTTTCAGTATCTGAGCAATGGCGAACTTATTAACCTCGTGTACTTCCTTCTACTTATTACTAGGTACTTCTACTTCCTTTATAAAGTTGAACTTATAAATATTATATTTTATCTCCAATCCGCATGATATAGTCTGATAGTCGAGAAGTTCGTAGAGTTCAAAGGTCCACGAACCAGTCGGCTCCCGTCTAAGCCCGTAGTTGTTGAGAACGCTATAAACTATAGCTAAACCAGTCTGGGGTACAGGGGTTTAAAAATTTATTTTACCTACACTGAAGTACTGCTCATTGTACATTCATTACATACAGCAGAAAGTTTAAAATCTGGTCGAGTTGACCTTTCTTTTGTAAATGTTAGGAAACCTAAAGCCATCTGTCATCCTAAAGCCTATAATTTATTATATACTATATTTATTGTATAGAGATTTTATTTGGTATTTATCGAACCGGAAAAACATGTCTATCTATGGCCTCATTGCAGAATGTTTAAGCCCTGTTTCAATAACAACATTTATAATAATAATAATAATATTTACAGAACATCCTCAAATAGTAATAGTAATGTATAGAAATACAACAAAATCTCTAACCGCTAAAGCAGAAACAAAATAAAAAAAGTGACACATTAATGCTAGAAAGCGATGTCATTCTCCGGATAACCCGAATATTATAAGAGATAACAGCATACTATATATAAAATATAAATCACTTACTAGAAATATCAGCGATGTTAATTTAAACTTAAATAAAATAACTAAGAAACTAAACTAAACCTTTTTTAGTTAGTTTCTTAGTATTTATTTCTGATTACTTATGAACTTATAAATGAACTTATGAACTTTATTAGATTTACCGGTAAAAATGTTAAATCTCAAGTCCCAACCGGTCAAAGGCAGTTCGTGGTATTGAACGGTACTAATCGTATATCTGGAATTCGGAACTTTACCATAATACTTCATCGAGAAAAATTGTAAAGGAATGTTTAGATACCTATGGACAAGGTCTGTTAAACATAGTTTAAGGGACAGCTATTACCACAGATACAAAAGAATTTGATTAAATAATTTTGTTAAACGACTTAGACAAGACTGACTAATTACATGTAAAAAAAATATATTTAACAAGACATGTTTTTTAAATATGTTTGTGTATGTTTTAAAAAACATTTGATATATATATTTAGCAAATAGGTATATTGTAAGTAATAATTTATATATAAAATTTATGCAAATTATTAAAATAGAAACATGTTATTTAAAACACTTTAGCAATTAGGTCGAGTCAAGGGAAATGGAGTCAAGATGTGAAGAGTTGTTCAAACTGAACGTGTCAGTAAGTGGCTTGTAACATGTTACTCTTATCCCATTGTATTAAGGTTCAAAATGTAATAAAAGGATCTACTGTATTGTTTAACGAGTACGCCTTTTGAAGATATATCCCATGGCTAATTTTTGTAGCAGATAGGCCTTTAAAAGGTCAATTATATGTTTAAAATTAAATATTTATTGTCAGTTACGTGAAAACATTGTAAATAATTTTACAAATAAGGTATATATTACAAAACGATACTAAGCTCGTAATTTAACTTATACTAGACCTGTTACCCAACAACTAAATCTGAAATATATATATATATATATATTTACCCGCCTATGTTAACTAAATTAATCGAAATTTCGCGGAAACTGTTCAGTTCACGCCGCGAGTACGCCATGCTTCGGATCTCATGAAAAGGAACCCCGAATTGGTTTGAAAATAGTCGGCCAAAATCCCGATTAATCTACGAGAACATAGCCGGGTAAAAATATATTTAATAATCATCATTCACAAAACTTTAATTACAAAAAAAAACTAAATCAAAATGATATTTGTTTGTATAAATGTTTTGTTCCTTGATTTTTAATTTTGTGTAACTATACTGTAAAGTAGACAGGCTCCTCACTACACTTACTTTTTCACAAAGAACAATTCTTTGGATTATTTGAAAGTTTTTAATCTTAAAAATTATATTTAGATGTTATCGATATCTTAAGATAAAAACCGTGAATCCACTGTTAATAATCTTTTATCTATAAGATCACATGGAAACTATGCAAAATATATGCTGCGTTAATATTTTACATACATATAAATATTCCTAAAAAGCATATTTTTTCCTTTCTCATATAACAATTCGCGTCTAAATCGTACAGTTTGATAAGTTTGTGCCTTCTACCAACTACCATCTAACCGGCGCACGCGAATCTCATACCGTTAGAGTCAACGACCTACCTGAGACAACCGCGCGTCGAACGATCATCTAATTTTATTTGACATAGAATTCAATCTCTTTTATTGTCTAATACTGTTTTACCAAATAAATTTTAATAAAAAAACATAGATATAATATTTCATGCATGTTCGTACGTACGTACGACGTACGTTATAAGATAATTATTTTTTTAACCGTAGTTCGCATTAATGGATGTCATTACTATAGTAATATTTACATAGCTTTTATTTAATGATCCGTGCTAAAAGCTATCCGCATAGAAATGATAGTGAAGTAGCCTTTCAGCAATGCCCACCTTCTCATGTATTTATATATTTATTACAGAGAGAGGTTGCGGAAAATGAGATCACTCAAAGGAATAACATGTACTAACAATACAGAATTTTAAATCAGAGATATATCATCATTTATTTAATATTTTTAATTACTCCATTCATTAGCATAACCATAAAGCGAGGAAAATAAATGATATTCAAAAAGTTTTTAGTCTAGAAACCACAATTAACTCGTCTTTAAGTTATTAGTATATATTAGGGTACAAAAACAAGTAATTCTCGTTAGTTCCGAGTTACCAGCGCGTGACAGACAAACATCTGGATCAGCGGCACGTGTAAAAACTTTTAAATACGAATTTAATGTTTTATAATCGAGCATAGAGATTAATACATAGAACCAAAATTAGACTGATTCCAATTTTGATATCAGAATAAACTAATTAAACGTTTAGAATCTAAGGTATAATTTAAAGTCAGTCATTGCGAGAGAGAAACGTAAACCTTTTTAATGTTAAGAATAAATTAGACAATAAAAATTTGTTTCAAAATATTAATTTTAAAATAAGTTTATGTATGTTTTTTTTTAATATTCTATTCCTCTTCTTTCAAAATAACATGGAACGCGTTGAATATTTAAACCCAGCCCCATTATCATTTAAACTATTGGTTTAGTACAACTGACTTCTCATTAAGATGAATTCACAAATAGTTTAAAGAAGAGAACGTAGTTATGATTTACATGTAACCGACTGTAAAAGATCCTAACTAACAGTTAAACATTTTGTGTACTCGGTGTAAACATTAAAATACACCCTCTGTTACGTCCGATTGTAGTTGAGATCTATTTTGGTATGATGCGCTGTGCTTCGCTGTTTATTTTGCCTCCGTTCGGATTCTTTAAGCCCTTTGTGTTGGCGTAGGTCGTAACTATAAATAGACTGATGAATATTCCTTATTAATTCAAAAATGTCAAATCACATTAATAAAATCTGTCAGCATTTATCAATGTCAATTATAATCGAAGTTTGTCAAAAACCGTGGGAGAAAATATAAAAAGGTTTAAAGGAATTAAAAATAAACAACATGAGTCATACACATGCAGCTGCTTGCAATTGAGTCGAAAGGGCTTGAAAAGTAAAAATAAAAAGTCAACGCTCGGTGCAGACGCCCATGACCTTGACACTCGCGCCATGACCGCGATGCTAGACATGTTTGAATCACTGCTGGAAGTTGGAAAGATTTAAATCATTTAGCTTACCAAATGTAACGCTTTCTACTCGTTGAAATGTTCTTCATGGGTCGATCTTATCTATATTATTTTATTATATATCTTATTAATGAGTCGAATTTATATTTAATAAAAAGTTTGTATTTTAATAATAATAATTAATGCAGTGCTCCGTGTTCACAGAGTCGTGCGCTCAGGCGTCTACGTGGCCTGCATAATAAAGTGAATTCAAGAGAACATGACATAGACTAATCATTTCTTTGTTGTCACTTGAAGATGAAGTTCAAGAACTTTTCTTTGATTCCAATAACTGTTTGAGAACACGCTATAAAAGAGTTCATAGTTTATGTCTTTAAGGGAACAAAAGAGAAGAATTAATTCTGTTAAGTATTAACAGAATTAATACTTCTCAAATGAGCAATACTAAAGAATAACATTACAACAATCGCATAAATCGGAGAATATTATGGATATTTTTTTATATGATATTTTACTTTAGAACTTCTTAAGTATACGTTGTTTGGTTTTATTTAAGTTCCATTGAACCCCAGAGCAATCAGTGTTACCAACTGCAACGTTTAAATGTCCAATTTCTTTTAAATCACTAGATAAAATCTAAATAACACTCTGACCGACGTGTCATAATATTAGTACGTGAGGAACGTGATTATACCGTGAGAAATTTGACTATTAGAAAACGTTTGTACAACCAATTTATTTTAAATATGTATATTTTTCCTTATTTATACCACGAGCTTGGCTATATATAGCTTTCCTTGTATGTAGTAGCATGTCTAACATTGGCCGGCAGAGCAAACAGACTACCATACGTAGTGCAATTATGCAATGTCAAGGAAATCGGCAATTTTATAATTATATGTAGTAGGGACATCTGGTTAACGAGGATCCAGGATTTTAATGGTCAATAATCATTAACACTTTGCAAGCAATCACCTATTAAATAAATGTTTAACAATATATATAAGTTTGTTTTGATTAATTAGTATAATAATAAAATATAGTTATAAAATAAATAAATTATCTTAATATCATACTTGTCGTGTAAAAAGTATAGCATACGTCTTAAGTGTAGCATCTGTGTAAATAGCCACAGAGTTGGGTGTATTTGATAGATGATATTATAAATGCAATTAACAATTTTAAGAAATTGCAAACTTTATTGACATGTTTAGTTAAAATTTGACAAGAGAATATCAAAATAAAAAAGTGTCAGAACCGATCAAGATTACTTTGACAGATAAGACTATTGTATCGAGATGCCCAAATACCGCACAAACGTTGTAATAGAAGCCTATAATTACTTAAAATCTCCCAGATCAACAATGACATTAAAATATTTGAAATAACGTACAGTGTTCCGCCAAGAGACGTGAGATAATTAATGACGGTCATTATAAAATAACGACCCATATTGCGGATTGATGATACGGTGGTAAGTCAAACTGATTTTGGAAAGTAAGATATTCATTTAGTATTATTTTATGCTGAATTCAACGATGTTACAAAGATTCTAAGCAACTGAATTTTTACAGACTGAATATTATTAACTCGTTTAAATATTTTATGTTGAAAGAATAAAAGAAGCAACTGAGAAACATCGTGCGAAGTCAACGACTTACCAGATTAGTTTCGGAGTAAGGACTTGGTATTGCGTCTTATTATTGCTACGCTTGATATATATTAGAAAATACAATTAATAATTATTATTTGCGTGAACAAGTTTTTGATTCATAAAAATAAAGTTTTACATATTTATTTAGGTACTTACAAAGTAGCAGAGGTTTAAAGTATGATTACTAATGGACTGGTTCCCAGCACGATTGTTAGATATGTCCAAGTCCTCAAGAAAGTTGTCAACAAAAATATGGTTTTAGATATATATTCTACTTTCCATAGTTATTTTCTTTTTCAAAATAGAGAAAAGGAAAAAACCGGATGCGTTAAGCTATTAGGTATAAGTTATAACGCATCCACGGTAGTTAGCTCCGATTTATCAAATCAATGAGCTGGTGAAATGGCCGCAGCAGCCGTTAGCCGCTTCACTGTCCAATAACACGCACTGTCTAAATAGCCGGTATATTAGACCACCTGAGAGTTGGGTAGATTTTTTATTCGGATTTTTTGGATAGTAAGAAAAATAAAATATAGAATATAGAGATATTTTGTTTTAGACAATTTATAGGATTTATAGAATGCTCTACATGGACTAGCAAACATAGATAGGGGTTATTATTTTTTGTTAGATATAGGTATATGTAATAAAAAAGAATAACCTCTATGATATCTGCTACAAGAGAATAAAAAAATAATTAAGCTCTCATGATCTTAGATTTTCGAAAGATGCGAAATAAGTTTATTAAGACTCTTGTCGCCTCACAAAATACCTATCAACATACAGGCGCTTTCTGATAAAAGGACGACTAAGTGCTTTGTACACTGAACCCTGAAGGAGCTAGAGACCGGTATAGGTTTATAAATATCCACATATCATCTCCCGAATATCACAAAAATATAAGAGCTAAGTAAAATAGAAGAATTAGGTAAGTATATCATTTTTAAATAGTTGATAATAAATAATTATTTTAAGAGAATTTAAATAGGTATGTATAAAGTTTTATGGCCTTCAAAAGTTGCATTATTATTTAAAGATTTTTTTTATTTCGTATTTTAAAATGTACTTATCTACTTAGATATTATTTATTTAGCCAAGCAACCATCGAAACTCGATACTTATCTGAAGACGTGACTAATCTTGATTCTTGCAAAAATATTTCATCCCGATTGGAAAAATACTTAATATTCTAGTTATTATTGTAGATGTAAGGTAGTACACTGGAGAAATTTACTTTAAAATAGTTAAATAATAGTTATATTTTATAAATAATAATATAAGCACATGGAATAGATCTACCGTCTTTTTTAATATTTTAATGATGTGATAATATTCCCGTAGTAAAATTCCGCACTGCCTTGCGGGGCCCTCTGGTCGAAAATAGGTATAGAGTATAGACAGGCCGGAGGGCTGTTGTAGCTGTTATACGTAGGTGAGCCGAGTACGCCAGGACAATCGATTCGGAGCTAGCTCCCCTACGTCTCGCCGGGCATCCACCCGGCATCCACGCATTCCCGCAAAAAGAAACCTATAAAGAACTTACCTCTTTATACTCGAATAAGCACACACCACCAAAGAAGTGCAGTTGCTTATATCGCGAAAAAACACTAAATGCACAAATATCCAAAGTTTATCACACACAATGTGATAGTAACACAAACATCAACTAACTTGACACTGTATTTGATTAAAACCGTTTTAATTAAATATTTATGTGGTGCCTACCGGCTAATAGTGACCGGTGCAAATTCAAACAGATTTCAAATGGTAACAACGTATCCCCTACAAAGCTTCGCGGCGGACTGAACAAATTAATATGGCGGCGCGCCGGTCGTACCGCGTACGCTTCATCTTGACGCGACTGAACGCAGCAACAAAACCCCGTTACCAAGTGCACCAATAAGATCCCAGTATGTTCATACAACAACCAATAGAAATTGTATAGCTTAGAAAAAGAAATAATCGTAATTCGGATAAACATTTTGAATTCGAATGTGAAAGTTACAATTTAAAATAATATGTTTCAAATAAAATTATTTTATTTACAATAGATCTCTTTAATAAAAATATATATCCACATTCAATTGGTTTTAATTATTGGACTAATACTACTATTAATTATCTACATACATAATAATGTTTATAACTTACGTACCTATCTACTAGAACTATTTTTTTTAAGAAGTTCAAACTTTAAGGGACACTTTACTTACTTTACTTTTTACTTTTTATGCTTACATCACATCACACACGCATTTATTTTATCTTTTGCAGCAATTATATAGATAATTGCTGCAAAAGATAAAATAAATACGTAGGTATGTGAATCATTTGCTTCTTTAACCTTACCTAAAAGGCAAAGGTTCTAAAGATTGAAAGTAATCAATAAATGTGAAAATGCTGTGATGTAAGAACTGGTAAATTTCATACCGCATTTCTAAAAAAAAGACAGTCCGTAAGTTCATAACCAAGTAAGTAATCAATGATGTCTTCAGTGTGGGACGAGGTAATGATTTGAAAACATAACAGATAACTATAACCGAAGTCCGAAGCAGTGAAGGAACTATATATCAATTACCAAAAAAAAAATAAAGAAAAAATTAATACACATTCCGAACAAGGAAAAACTAACGTTACGATTACTGATAATCACCGAAAAAGAAACCGATAACCTTAATTTACAAAAGAGTATTTAATACTTCAACGGTAGATCACTTTGATAAAAATCTTTACCGCCGGTCGATCCGTATGTGACGTCATTTCCTCCTGTTCCTGCTGTTGCAGAAAGCAGAATGTTGCATAGATTTTGATTTCGATACATTAAACAAAAATCTTAACAGTGACAAGGGGTAATGTATTGATATGTAATTATTTCGTATTGATATGTAGTTATTCTCGTAGTTTTGTGGTACAGGAATGCGATTTTACGTTTGAAACGAATTGAGATTTTATATATTTTTTTTTAAAAACATTAAAAAATTAGCACACAAAGTAAATGCTCCAGATATCTACCTACCGTCTGTCTGTTTATATTATTAGTACCATCTACATATGAGAGAGTTAATCTAAAAAAATTAAGGTAAAAATGTACAATATTTTTCTTTACTCGTTTGTAACTTAAAACCTCTTAATTTTTACTTCATGTTCTCGTTACTATTTATGTTAGATATTAGATACCGACATAAAATAATCGAAAGAGATTTAAAAAGAATTAAGTAGATTTTAAAATATAGGTACATTTAAGAAAAAAGGTATGATCTCTTAATTACCATCTTATAAAGAGCGTGACGCTACAGATTTTTAGTAAACTCTTTCAAATGTGAGTAAGGTTACCATAGTTTTTATTATGAATTTGGAACTTAATTCAATTTAATAAAATACTGACGAAGTAAACTGTTGTTATTTGGAGAAAATAATCCTTGAGTATTATAGATTCCCTATTTCTTTTGATATTGAATTCTAGTCTTATTTCTTTTGATATTCACTTCTAAACTGGCTAATAACTTTTTTATTTTGTAATATTCCTACAGTATATTACATACATATACAGTCACAGCGTATATATGACACAAGCACGTAACTTATTTTTAAATTGTGTCATAGACCAACAGTAACAGATACAGGATTTGGTCGAGAACGGCTACAATTTCTGTTCCCGCAGTGATACACAGGTATGTGATTTTTGATATTTCCAGAAAAATCTTCCTGTAAATGGATGTAATTTTTTATTAAAATTAAACCCTAATTGTGCTACTTAGTATCTGCGATATAATTAAATGTATTGTTATGACGACAAATATTCATTTACATATATACCTAAATTACCTATATGAAAATCAAATAAAGTGGGTCCTTGATTCAAGGTAGCAATTGCAGCCATTGTAACCTCTGGATCTGTACACACAATACGATCCCCAAAACTGGGAGTCTAAAATGTTCCTCAATGTTAATTAAAATAAAAAATATATATTTGTTTTGTTATAATATAACATTGTTAATAATGTAACATGGTCACCCGACCCGTGAATCTTAATATTGTTAAAGTTTCACCAACAGAGAAATTACAATTAACTTACATTACTGCCCAGATTACATTATTTTTATATTAGAAAGAAAGCTTAATTAAGCAACGACTAAACATAGTTATATTTGCATCTAATGTAAAAAACTAAAAAAAATAAAGTTAACTTTTATAAACCACAAAAGCAAATTATTCACCGTCAATGGGCTTAGAAAAAAAAGAAAAAGCACTTATTGCCTTTTCTTTTTTTTTTAATATATTATTTAAGAAAATCAACATTTATCAAATGATTTAAATTTTGAGAATAATAAATTGACACAAATTGACGACTTAAAAAGTAAAAGAATAAAGTAAGTAAAAAAAACGTGCGGCACTCGGGGACTGCCGCGGTAAAGGTATTGCATATAATTTTTATCAACTTATGCAATTATAATTATTTATTTATTTATTTTATTTTGTTTATTTATCTTATTTTATTTATTAAAACATTTTTTTTCTGTTATTAAATAAATGAGAAGTTAATACTGTTTAAAATATTTGTATTATCTTACAATACATGTAGGTTATTCAGGAATATTTATCATTAAAACTATAGATTTATGGTACCTAACTGAAATAAGAAACATAAGTTTAGTTATATCTGGAAAATACCGCGTCAATGGTGGTCCCATATTTTGTTGGGGATTCTTGTGGATCATTATTCTTTTTCACATTCAATGTTTTATACAATAATGCCACCTAGAGGCGAGTGGGTGAACTAAAGAGACAAGCGTGATATTTCAAGACATTAAAAGTTCTGCTATTTATCGATAGATGGCGAAACTAAAAAGTATCACCGCTGTGCCTGTCGGAGTGAGGGGTGTTAGGTTATTTTCGTTACGGAATTTTAATATCTAGAAAATACCACGTCAATGGTGGTCCCATGTTTTGCTAGGGATTCTTGTGGATCATTATTCTTTTTCACATTCAATGTTTTATACAACAATGCCACCTAGAGGCGAGTTGGTGAACTAAAGAGACGCGTGATATTTCAAAAAGACATTAAAAGTTCTGCTATTTATCGATAGATGGCAAAACTGAAAAGTATCACCGCTGTGCCTGTGTGGTGTTAGGTTATTTTCGTTACGGAATTTTTGGATTCGGTCTCTGCGCCCAAGGCCCGCGATAAAAGATATGCAATAGCTTAAAACGCCGATATAACCAATGCCACCTAGAAACGAGTTGCTGAACTAAAGAGACAAGCGCGGTATTTCAAGTCATTAAAAGTTCTGCTATTTATCGATAGATGGCAAAAATAGAAAGTATCACCGCTGTGCCGATGTGAAGGGTGTTAAGTTTTTTTGGTTACGGAATTTCTAGATTCAGTCCCCATGCTCAAGGCACATGATAGTAAATCATCTTCTATTTTTCATAACTCTGAAGAATGGATAAATAACATTGACATTTATTTCATACTAGCTGTTGCTCGTGGGACCGCCCGCGTGTAGGTTGTTTTTCGCGTAATCTGTGGAAACTACAATTATCCAGACCTACAATAGACTTATGTTTTATTCTATAGTATCCTATTCCCGTGGCAATTTTATACATATAGGCATTACATTACTAAGATATCAAACTGAAAATAATAAAATACATACACATCAGACAAAGCCAGGACATTATTCATATGTACGTAATAAAGCATATTTTTAATTTTTACCAAACATTATGTTTTTAAGTAATGTTCAATTAAAGAATTTCTTTATCGAATTTCAAACTGCTTTATCTAATGCGAGAACATAGTCATAGCGAGTTCTAAAAAAGTCAGCGCCATCTATTGAGATTTTATGTAAATAAATTTAAAATGGGCATATTATGCTCATATTCAATTTATTATTTTATTAAGAGTCAGAAAAACAAAGTACAAATTCTAGCTTAATCTAAATTAAATACGTTTATATACACCGCATTCAATTCTGCTTAAAAGTTTTGAAACAGTGCTTTAAGTAAATTTTCAATTGACCATAACTTCTTTTTCCCTTAACCGATTTTGACGAATCAAAGTTTTGACAACGCTCCAGGTTATATAGAATCCACCTGTGAAAACCGCGTTCAAATCCGTTGAGTAGTTTATAGTTATAACTTACCAGACAGACAAAAATTTCAAAAATTGTTTTTTGGTTTCTGTTACTCGTCTTTAATCGTCCCCTATCAGTTTTTTGGAAAAATATTTAATGTACTGACACTCGATTTTTACTGTCTTTTTATATATTGAGATTTTTCACATCCTTAATTTGAGTGTGATTCCCTCAGTGATTAATTACGTTTATCCCCAATATATATACAGGGTTATTTATAATTAGTTGACCACCTCTTGCAGGCAACCTCTTTACATCAAACCAAACAACATTTGTTCTACGACTTTTTAAAATTAATAGTTTTTAAAATTTAATTTTCCTATACAAAATTTATTTATTGTCTGTTGAACTGGCATTAACTCTAAGCGTCGCGCCGGTATGGCGCCCGGGTGTTGATCTTTTAAGTACTTCTTACAAAATACAGAGTAGTAATAAGTAAGGAAGCAAAAATTTTTTTGTTTCGTTTTTTTGTGTGGTTTATCAAGATTTGTAAAAAGTTGCAGAACAATTAATGTTGTTGGGATTGATGTAGAGGCTACCGGCAAGAGGTGGTCAACTAATTAAAAATAAACCTGTGTATATATATATATACATTTTTTATCCCCAATTTCCGGCGTAAAACTTTGTTTTCGCGACAAGATAAGTAATTATTTATAATATAAGTAGAACGAAATACATTGAAGGAAGTCTCTTACTGTATAATCATTATAATGGTTTTAGAATTACAATCAAACGATGCATATTGCGTTTTGCGATACTATTTTCACACGTGAACAGCTACAAATAAATCGTTAAAGAAAGGACAACATTGATGATCCCCTATTCTAATCATCACACAAATATCAGTATTTTCATTGACTTCCATAATCCGCAGCCAATGAAGCACAGCGCTGATACTACTTGCATTATTAGATTAACGATCTCATGAACAAATCCGATATAACAATTTTAAATTAGAGTTCTTTTACACTTGCTATATTTATATTTATGTGTTAAAATAAATTTTATGTCTTAAAACAGTTTTTCAATTCGAAGACGCGTTTTCTTTATTAACAATCAAATTGGTCATTTTAATAGTCTAATTAATATAACTTGTAGTTAAATTGTATAGGTTAGTTGGCTACCACTTAGTTATTTGGCTGCCAAAGTGGGTCGGACAATAGTGCGTAAATTGTATAAAAATTTAGCACTAGCGTTTTGTGTAGAAGGTGTTCTTAGCAAATGGTCGTAATTCGGAATGCAGTCGCGTGTGAGCACGGCGACGACACAGTTTATCATAATTGATGAAAGCAGCGCCGTCTTACGTATTGTAGTATACGCGAAAGGTTTAGATAATAGCATTTTAGCTATTATCTAAATCTTTAGATGAAATTCATAATATAATCTTCCTATCAAAAACATTTATTTTAAATAAGTATGAACAAGTATACTTATTTAAAATTGATAATTTCGCTAATAAATAATCACAGTATTCTACATTAAAGATTGTCTTAGTACAATTTGTACCTTAATAGATCTGTCTTAATACTTGTTCTACACAAAGTTTGCCTAAAGAAGATTGCTCTTTAGCAATAAGGCCGGCTATTGTACTTTTACTTTTTTTATTTGTGTTTATCTTTTTGTTTATGTTTCAATAAACAAAAAGTTATACGCTCAAATTGAGTTTACTACGTAATAGGTATTTAGAATTAAAATTTCTAATAATTATAGTATTTTTTAAGTTATACTGTATTTCTCGAGTGGCGCGCGGACAAAGTGAATGTTACCGGTAATAATAATATACTTTTTTATGCAATATTAATAATTGCAATAGACAATTTAGATGTCATCAGTAAATTATTACTTTAATACGAACGAATGAACAAGAACACTTAATTACTTCATATTTTGATGTTTCACTTCAAAATAAATATCGAAGTGCGTAAGAGATGAAACATGTTTTATGTCTAGAAGTAGATAAGCATTTTTTTTAAGTATTAATATTTTATGATCACAAGATCTTTAAGATAAGGTATGAACTATGACTAGTTTTAGTTCATACTGAAACCAGCAAGTAGGTACTAGTACCTACTTGTTGGGTTCAGTCTGTAATAACTTACATGGTAGGTACATCCATTAGTCTCATCACAGACACTATTACAAAATTATTTCGTCATACATCAACAAACATCAATGAGGCTTTACAATCGGTTAATAGGTATGCTTAGACAAGTTACGAGCGTGGCGTGTAAATTATTCACGCTTATAAGAATGAGACGACAGCTAACAGTCTGAATAACACTAATTATTCATAAATTATTTTAATCATGAATGTTTTATTGAATTCTATTTACCTATATATGATCATTTTGTTCATTATTATTTTGTAAAAATGATTATTATCTACTAATATATTACAGATACATAGAAGTAGAGGAGCCCACGAAGCTAAATGGGGATTTGCTCGAGCGTCATAGAGACTTATTGGGTTGCGATTAGCGAAGCTTAGATGATAAAAAGAAAATATATATATGTAATGTATTCGTTTAAAGATTTGACGATTATCTGGAGGGATTAGCCTAATCTCACAATACTTGGTTATCTTATTAGTGTTTTTCTTAAGTCATTGAACTAAATTAATTGAAAAGCTCAGATAATTGCTTGCAAATAAAAGAGTTTGTCTTTTAATTAGAATACATATGCACAGGAAAATAATATACATATTTATACAAAAAATAGCACTTTTTTCTTAATCATCATCATCATCTTAAGCATCTGGCCTCATTTCAGCCTTAAATTGCCTTTGATTAACGAGAAATCTTTAATATTTTAAACTTTTTTAATGAATTAGTATTTTTTTAATTATTTGAAAAATTATACGCTATTCTGGAGTATCCCTCAAAAACATCAGGTGTTATGACATCTTCAGACGCTTTCGGCTATTCATCACCTTCAAACCAGATCTAGTTTATCAGATATATTAAACTTTATCAACGAATTTTTGTTATTTCGTTTTGTGGAAATCGTCAGATTATATATTTCTGTAAACCTAGAATTATTTTCGTAATCCCTAAATGAAAGTCAAAAAAATTAGAAACGCTTGAGGATGTCTGAAATTGGATTTTTTTAATAAATTCGTACCCTCCCATTTCTTTGCGTCATTCGATAATAGTCAAATTGGTGAAATGTACACTTTTTAGCAAGCATTTAACTAACCCTAATTAAATCTTACGCGTTTGAGAAGATCTGATGTTTTTTTTTACTATCTACTCCTTTATCCTGACGCGCGGCCATATATATGGGACTCATAAAAGGAGGAACTTACTGGACTAGGTACCTACAAGGTATCCCCTGGACTAATCCCCTACTATAGGTTGTAATTGTTTTTAATCTGTCCCGTGCACGATTATTCTTACTATGATGCACAAAATGTATTGCACGTTAATATTTATGTAGGTAGATAATTTATAAGTAAAATCTAGGTATATAATATATGTACGTACATAATAAGTAAAATTCAATTAATATTAAAATTAAGATTATTGAATGAAATAAATAATAATAATTTAGCGGTAAGTTTTACATGTGGGTATCTAAAATAATAAAGATATCAGATCTCTGTCTGAAACATTTTTATTATTTACGAAGCTGTTTGTAATCGACACGAAAATCATAAAAAAAAACATATCCAAAACAGTTACAAGAATACAATAAATAACTTTTTAGTATTAATCAGATAATTTTCATGTTACAGTTATACCATAAAACGCGTCAAAGATGATAAAATTATTGTTTAAAGAGTCTTGTAGAGAGAGAGGGCGCCTCCGACTGGAACGAGATCCTAATTAAAAGATTTAGAGCGTAAAACTCGCTGGCGTTAATACATTAACATTTTTCTTAAAGCAAATTAAACTGGTAATTGTATTACATATAAAGAAAGCTTTCAAATGACTTACCGTTTTAAATATTAGAAATACTAACTTTCTTCTACTTAATTGTTAATCAGCCAATCGCCTTTCAAGTAAATGGCAATTCAGTCTTTTTATAAATTAAATACTCATCTGACTTTAACTTATTTGAAAATATAAGTAACATTAAAATTAGATAATTATAGCATTATGTATTGACGAAATAAATTTCCATTGAAATGATTGATGGCATAGTTTTTTATTATTTATTTTAAAATTGCTTTATAATTTTAATGACAGATTTATTATTTTTATTGCGCAGTTATTGGCATTGGCACCCCTCACTTCCTCCATAAGACACGAAGAAATGGAAGTCGGTACAAATTTATAAATTCAGATACAAATCTGCAAAATACTTAGGGTGTCCCATAAGTTCCTTTCCTGTTTTAGATACAAAATGAATACAAGATATTTGTGGTTTAAATAAGGTTGATTTATTGTATTCCATCTGAACCGTACTATTCTATAATATTCATTCTAAAATTGTTGAGGCTTACTTTCAAAATATTCATCTAAGCATCTTTGTTTCGCTTATGGATTTGAAAGATTTATCACGGAGATAATTTCTTAAAAAGAGCTAATAATTTAACGGAGTAAGGTCTTGGGAGTAAGGAGGTGAAGTAAAATATCCCAATTAAACTGTAATAATTTTTCGGTTACAGCCAAGGCAACATGCAGTCACACAAACTATACTCCAATGTCTTTTCGAAAATTATAGAGCCTAGTTTGTTTACAAGTTGGCTTTATAGGGGCAGTGTCTATCTCTTAAAAAGAATTATTAAAAAAAAGGCGATTATGTCACGTTTTTTACACAGTTAGAGAACCGAAATACCAATGCTTGCAATCTAGACACGCGGTCAATCCAAATACAAGCTAACAGAACCAAAGAGCCGCACCGTATGTATAGGTATTACACGAACATATTTTACGAACCATTTGGAACTACCTCTGACTTTCTCATAACTTAAAAACTATTTCACATAGACATATCAAATTTTGCTCAATTGTTGACGAATAATGTTATAGATTTAGCATATTCTAAATCTGTAAGTTCTTATTTTATAGTTTATTACATTATTGCTTGACAATATCATGAATGAAGGCTTAAAGACATTAATTAATAGAAGTGATTTAACATCATAAATAAATATTTTATTTATATATTTCGATATACCATATTTATTTATTCTATGTTAATAACAATCAACTATTTAAAGATATTATTGTCTTTGAAAATGTACAATAGTTTCATAGTTTGCCACTAGCAGCGCTGATAAGGCTTTGTTAAAAAAAAATAATTAAAAACCCTCGCCACAAAAGGACCCCTAAAAAGAATAACAATAATATTATTATGTACTTATAGAAGTCATTGCGTCGAGGCCGTTGTACGTACGTTGACGATAGTGTCTATTTTACGAAGTTAATCATTGAGGACCTATACGATTCGATATCGCAATTTCTATTAATCTATACTAATAATATAAATAGGAAAGATTTGTTTGTTTCTTTGAATGGAATAGGCTCCGAAACTACTCGACCGATTAAAAAAAACTTTTACTATTAGAATTCTACGTTATCCCTGATGAATATAGACTATATTTTATTATCATCTTCATCACCATCATCACTAATATTATAAAGAGGAACGATTTGATTGTTAGTTTGTTTGAATTGAATAGGCTCCGAAACTACTCAACCGATTTAAAAAAATATTTTATCTTAGAATCTTACATTATCCCTTTGATGAACATAAGCTATATTTAATACGAAAAAAATAAGGATCCGCGTGGAAAATTCGACAGTGTAATGAATTATAAATGTATTAAGTAACATGATTCAAGACTTTTTCATATAGGTGTATACGAATATTAATAAATATAAACATTTAATATATTGAGAACAGAACCAGCTTTAGACAACAGTTTTTCAGATGGTGCTGACGTATGTGATGAGCATAGATGCCCGTTTTTCTGGGTTTGGTCATTCATTATGTGTGTATATTTGCAGTATTTAATGTGAATCTCTATGTATTTGTATCGTTGTCTAACACCCTTAACGTAAGCAAATAATATAATTTGCTTCCTTAGAGGTTAGATCAGTGTTTATACTTTTACCTTTGATATTATTATTACTGGTTGAGTGTGAGGCCACGAGTTAACATCGATGTTACGATATCGTTCGTACAGCAACATCGATTTTAAAACATAAATGCGTTTCCTTTTAAAATCGATGTTCATCGAGCATCGATATAGGGTATATCACATATAGTGGGACTTTTAATTAGATTCCAGATTTGACAATTTCAGTGTTACCACGTAATGACAATTACTGAATAGTGACGCTACGAAATTAATCGTTATGGAAATGATATATTTCTGAATCGATTCATTTCGTTTATAGTAATATCTAAACAACTACTACCTTAATCGAAAGTAAGTAAATTGGGAATTTAAATATTTCTGAATCGATTAATTTAGTTATGACTCTTTTATTATAAGTTTTATTTTTAATCTTATTAAAAGAAAATATTAGCTTTTAGTAAAATAAGTGGCGTCCATTAATTACTTACTAGTTATTATGAAAAATAATGTATTTATTTTAATAAAAATATAACATTTATTATCTAATTGGCACACCAACATTGTTTATCGATTGTTGTGTCCATCCACTATTAGGTTATGTATGGTATCATTATTTTACGAAGTGACAGTAGCTAATGTCAAATCTGAATCTAATTAAAAGTTCGACTGTAGGTTAAGTTGTGAGTACAGTAGGTATTTAATATATATCTGAATAAAAATATTGTTTTAATTATTAATAATCATGGCATTTATGCCGTTGCGGATGCAAATAATGCGTGTCATCGCATCGCAGAACTGCTTTTCAACATTACAAAGATCTTTGGCCTATAAGAGTTCTATATCTTTGGAGACTTTGTATCCCAACAGTAGTTTAAAACTTACTACACCTGCCTTTGTAAGTAAATATCGTATATTATCAAAAGCTTTCCCATTGAATTAATTGCAATGGTTCTTGTTGTTTGTGAATTGGTTACAAAATATTGATGTTCGTGAAGCAGTGATCACAATGAAAAGAAATACCCGGCTGAGTTTGTTGTGTGTTTCTTCTCAGACCAGGGTGCCCTTGACACCCTATTAGATATAAGTTTAAGCTGAGGAGTGTCTTTACACAAGAGTTTATTTTGATAAGTATGGTGTCAAAATAGGCCCTCCTAACCCTCCCTTTGACATACACAGGTGATCAATGGGTATGGATGGAAATTGGATAATATATAAATAAATCAATAATTAAAAGCTTTATAATATGTATTTTCTACAGTTGTTATAATCTATGCATTTTATTTTAGACACCAAATGTTAATGAAAAATTCTCTGGATACATACCTTTGAATAAACTTGATATCACATATAGTGCTAGCTCCGGACCGGGAGGACAAAATGTTAATAAGGTGAATCTATTTTAACCAGGACTTGTATTTACTATAATTATATAAATAAGACAATATTGGATATATAATATAGCAAGTTATACAATTAAATATGTGATAAGCTTTAGATAGGGACACAAGTATTATGCTTTTATATCTTATTGATAATTTACAGGTGCATACTAAAGTAGACCTGAGATTTAAAGTGAGTGAAGCTAACTGGATCTCCACTGAGATTAGAGACAAGCTACTGCAACTGGTGTGTTTTGATTTAATAATTAGTAATGTAATGAAAAAATCCTATAAATGATATTGTGATAATATGATTGTATTAATTAATGTCTATATCTATGTTACTATGATATGATAATAATTTCAGCATAGTAACAAGTTGACTAAGGATGGGTATTTAGTTATTCGTTCAGATGTGACCCGCTCACAACAGCTGAATTTAGCCAACTGTCTGCAGAAGTTGAGAAGCATCATCAGAGATGCATCACTCACCAAACGTGAGGCATCTCCTGAGACTGAAGAAAAAATAAGACAGAGGTGAGCCTTAAAAAATATACAATTTTAAATTGTAGTTGTTATAAGCTTTTAATAATGCAGGTTGTTATATGATACTCTTTAAAAGTTTTTTGTAATTGTTGATTCAATTCTTGTAAAGAGTGGTTTTTGGATATACATTTTTCTCTAACATTTCGATTTATTGATTATGATTTGTAAACTGTAAATTACCTCTTTATTTCAGGCACCTGAAAGCCTCTCGTCTGCGAGTGGCTGTGAAACGCGAGGCAACTTTAAAGCGTGACCTGCTTCGGCCCCCTGCTGTGGTTGACTTATGATTCTTTTATTAAATTGGACATGCATGCTATCTTTTGGTTTTAGCGACAAAATTAAAAAAAAAAACTTTTTAATAGTATTGAAATTTTGTAATTTTACAGATAAACTGACATAAAAACAAACTTTTTAACTGATTATTCTTAACCAGATAATATAAATATATATTTGTAAATTCAATTTTGTTATTTAAAAGCAAGTATTGGTTTCAGTTGTAAATCACTGATATGCTGCTTAAATTATTTAAACAAATCTTATAAATACAACTGTCGCTAAAATACAAATGCGGGTTGCGCTTACCATTTTGTTAATGATGGCCATACTCTAATAGCCATAAATAAAATGGTGGTTTATAAGTATTCTACTTATTGGTATTAATGTCTTTTGATGTAAATTTTCAGCGATACATGTTAAAACCAGCACACATAACATATTATATGTACTTTAATATGGCCAATGAAAAATTATAAATGTTGTTAATCTCATTATACCACTAAGTAAGTACTTACTTGCATGTCCAATTTAAGATATTAAATATTTGGTAAATTAGTTCATAGATGTTAATAAACTTTAAATTAATATATAAAATGTATTATTTTTCATTAAAGCATTCTCAGTTGAATGATTCTGTGATCAAAAGTAGACTAACTTATATTTTATAAAGAAGTCGTTGGACCAATTGGGTCGAGCGTAACTTGGGCCCAAATACTTCACAATCTTCAGCAGTTAGTAAACAAATGATTAGAAGTGCATTTTATGAAATCTTGTGTGAATATTAAAATTACTATAGGTATAGCATTTCCTGACTGGTATAACGCTTTTATGATAATTTAATTTTGAGAAATAGTGCATTTTTATATATTACAAACAATATTCACATACAATACACTTAAATAGAATGAACGAGAAAAAAGTTTTAATATGCAATTAATTATTTTTTTTTATTACCACAATCCTAAACCAAAACATTCTAAAAATGTCATAATATACAAAATAACATGCAATAACTCGTTGCCACGGTAACGTTATACACAACCAAGGAATATACTTAACGAGAGAACACAACAGTACCTATATAATAATTATTGAAGATAATAAAATAAGGTGACACCAATTACGAAGGATTTATAACAATGTCATACAGAGACTTACGCAGTAAGTTTTATTTTGCTATTTATAATTAGACTAGTTCCTGTATGTTTGCTACCGTAGATACAAAAAGCGTTTTTGTTTAACGAATTTATTTAGTTACATATGTAATTTTTTTTTACGTCTGGGAATTATATTTCATTTAAACATCAAAATGAGAAGAAGGTTATTAGTATAACCAGTAATTTTGTTACCTACTGGAATAATAACCTACCTTTTACATTTACCTACCAAGGGTTTGAGACCTTGGTATCTATGCGTCGTGAGTCGTCTCGTGCCTAGATTAGCTCACGCAGTAAGACTTTTAAAACAAGTATTTTTTTTTGTTTTGTATTCTATTTAGTTTCGTTTCTTAATATTCATCCCACGAAATAAATATGAATAGACATTGATTGATGCAAATAAAGCAATCTGAGGAAGAACATTTTATTACTTAAAATGAATTTTCAATAGATATTAGTCGGGAACAAATTGTTCTAATTTTGTTAACACAAAAGTATTAACGTCTGTTTAACGTCTCAAAATTATAAAGGAACATATTCTATTATTTTTCAATACTTGTTAGGTAGAAACTATATAGGTTGTTCTTATTTTTTAACACAAAAAAGAAAGAATAGGGATATGTATTGTTATTGTTTTATGTATACGGGAGTTATTTAAACCAAACACATGGTTTCTTCTGAACGAATTAGGAATTTACAAAAAAAAAACATCACAAAAGATTCTATAATTGCTGTAAAATCTTACCATCATGTTATTGATGACATTTAGACTGCTTAAAATCTGTACTACACCCAATAAAATAAGTATAAGAGTTGATCAAATAAAGGATTTATACCTATAAATTCATGATGACGTTTAGTTCATTAAACTTCGAAGGTCAAAGATTTTGTAAAGCTTGGATCTCTAAACTTGAAAATATGTAGGTATATTTGTTTTCATTGTTTGCTTGGTATAAAACTTGGTATACACTTATCTTTCAAATAGGGTTCCGATTTCAGTCTCCTGTTAGGTATTTACTAGAAGGTTTTCTTGTTTTCTTCCTCTATCTTCCGGCTATTCCCTGGATTTGAATACGATTTGATTAGGATTTGAATGGCTTTAAGGGCTTTTTTCACACCATTTATTGAAGATCTACAAAATACTTTTCAAATAAAAACTTATTTAAACTAAATTATACGTTTATACATATTCGCAGTTAAAAAAATACTCATTATAATTAGCTAAGGTTTAAAAATTTATGTAAGTGTTATAGTAGCCGGGTGATTACTTTTGTTAAGCAGACTCTTTAATATGTATATCTCTCAGTAAATCATCTGTAAGAAACCAACTACCCCTCTAGGCGTAGAAACAGCTTGCATATCACTATAAGTAATTAATAATCTATAAATTATTTTATAATTTTCACTTAGGTACCACTGCACAAAAAAATACGTTACGATCATTATATGAAATGTATAGGCATATAGGTAGGTACCTATATGTAAATTATGAGTGTTGTACATTGTTTAAAAATTTTATACCAACAAAAAAATTAAAAAACATTATAGAACTTGTGTAATGTTCGGGGTCGTCGCGTCGATGAAGGGGTCTTCAATAAAAGGAAAAGTTCTCTTTTGTTTCTTATTGAAATATATTCAAGTAACATTTGTTATACACTATTCACGTATAGACTATTTTAGAGTGACAACAGTCTCAAGACAAGACTCGATGAAGATTAGAGGAAGATTCTATGAGGACTCATTTTCAAGGTTTGAAGGAGAGCTTATATATGATTCTAGAAAATGAGATAACTAATGTTTACACGACTAAACTTCAAAACAACTCGTTAGAAGAATAAACAATCCATTAGTTATCATGACAATATTAGGTGATTAAAATAAGTTAACTTTGAATCAACAAACAATACATTCTGAGAACAACAAATATGTCATTAAAATATTTAACATTACATTCCTCCCCCATTAAGATAGACAATACCATTGTCTAAATATTCGGTTACATAAAATATTCTTAGGTGTAAAATGTACTAAACATAGTTTTTCAAAATATAATTTCTTACTTAACTAATATTAATATATAACAATTTTTCACATATCCTTAAAAATACATTTGATTGACACAATTATATTATTAATAATAATTACTTAATACATTCAAACATAATTTTTTTAATTAATTTTTAATTGAGCAATCCTATTGCTTCTGCGCAAAGGAGTTGTTATTACTTCAGATTGAGAACTTGTTGATGGAATTTCTTCAAGTTCTATATCTTTATTTGAATTATTGACTTTTAAAGTAATACAATTAGTTATCCTAGAACAACAGTTTCTAGTATCTTCTAGAGCTAAAAGTCGTCCTGGACGGGTACAAAAGAATTTCCTATTATATATATATTTTCCTATTCTATATAATACATAACAAGCAAAGATTTTTAAAATAGACATAAAAATATAAACAAAATAAACATTGTTTGTGATTTTAGAATAAAACGTTTCGTTTTCTAACTCGTTTATTACTTCATTTATTTTATCAATTTTATGACTTGCTAAGTTTAAACTTTGTAAATCTAATTTATCGTAACTTTTCAAAGGAATGAAATCAATTTTAGTTACATTTATGTCTTTTAATTTCTTGCAACAATCATCATTGATTATGTCTATTGTTGGCAGATATGAATTACGTTCACTAGATAAACCCTTAATATCTGTTTGTAACATTATATCTACAGTATATAGTTTACAACTATCCGTGATGGATATTATTCCAGTATCAACTAAATCAAAATCAAATGGTTCTTTATTTCTACAACTTAATGTGGCTACTACTTTTCGTGGTATTACATATAACCATTTATTAACATCATACATTTTGTACCATTGTTCTTGTGTTATATGCGTTATCCTAGTATCGCACTGTTGTGGTACGATAACGTTACCAAACATAAGTTCTGTTTCACATGTTGGATTACCGTGGACAGAATATAGTGGTGTATTTAATTTACAGATAAAATTATGAGATAACTTTTTACAATGATCTAGGTTTTGCAAATATGCATAATGTAACTTACTACTAGACATAATAAAGTATTTTTCTTTAGGTAAAATGAATATAAACGTGTTATCGTTATTTCTAATTGGTACAGGTAATATATTGTATAATTCATAACTTGACTGAGTTATTAGAGGAGTTTTAATTATAAATACAAGTTTATTATTCATATAATATGAAACAAGACTAGTCAACGATAATAGTTCATTCGCTTCGCTGATTGAAGGACTTAACGAATATAAAAAGTATACCTCCTTTATCTATTCTACTTATTTTGTACGTATCTTTACTATTTGTTTCTATTCCTATGATGATACCGATTAGTATGGTGATGTGGTGGATCATTCTGAGACAAAAGCGTGTTTCAGTCTATTAGTATGGACTCTCATCTTTTTATTTTTATTAGTTTTAATAGTGACGTTAACAGGTGGATTAATTTCTAGTATTTTATAGGGTCCTATCCAATAAGGTGCTAATTTTTTTGATTTCCCGTTTTTTACTTGTTCATTAGATAGATAAACTAAATCTCCTATTTCGTATTTGGTATTTTTCGTTTTCTTATCATAGTGTAATTTATTTGTGAGCTTTGAATTTATTAATTTTTCTCTTGCAATTTGTCTAGATTTCCTAAGCTTCAAAGTAAGATCGTCTAAATAATTATTATAATAATATTTAAAATCAGGTTCTTTAACAATTCCTGTTGGTAGTTTTGCCTTATTTCCAAAAATTAGTTCAAATGGACTAAATTGTGTAGATGTGTGAGTACTGGTATTATAAGAAAACATTGCAAAATCTATCCATTTGTCCCAATTAGATTGATCTTCGTTAACATAATGTTTTAAATAATCCGCTAATGTTGAGTGGCTCCTTTCGAGTGCACCATTAGTTTGTGGATGATAAGCGGTAGTGTTAATTTTTTTCATTTTCAGCAACTTAGAAATTTCTTTAATTAGGTTTGATGTAAAATCTGCGCCTTTATCCGTTAATAGTATATCAGGTATACCAAATTTGCATATAAAGTTTCTAACAAAACAGTCTGCAATGGTTTCAGCATCATGCTGTTGTAATGGATAAGCTTGAGAAAACTTTGTTAAGTCATCTTGAAGAGTTAAGATGTATTTATTTCCGTTTTCCGTTATTGGTAAAGGTCCAACTATGTCTAAAGAGACCTTCTCAAATGCTTCTGTTGATGTTGAAGTTATTTCCATCGGTTGTTTTGAACATTTTCTATTAATTTTGTTTTCTTGACATGATTTACAAGTTTTTATAAAATCTTTTATATCTTTCTTTAAAGATTCCCAGTAGTATTTGGACTTTATTTTTTTATATGTTTTATGAAAACCTATATGACCAGAAATTGGATTAGAATGATTTTCTTCTAAAATTCGCGGTATATCCTCCTTCTTTGGAGTCATGACGGAGTCATGAAAAATATTAATTTTAATGTCCGTATCTTTAAATATGTATCTTAACATTGTTCTTATTTTATGCCATTTTAATTGAAAGTTGGCGAATCCACTAAAGTTTATTTCTACTATTTTATTTTTACACAGTTCATATTTTAAATTTTTTAAAGATATAAATAGATCTTCGTACGTAACTTTGTCCCAAGAATTAGTTTTAATAAGAACAAAAAATAAATTGTTTTCGTCAGAATCAGATAATTTAACTACGTCGTACTGATTTAGGTTACGCGATTTTAATTGCATAATTAGTGACTCATATTTAGAAAGATGTTTTTCGTTTAGAACATCTAAATCACAGGATAAAAATATTGATTTGTCCGAATTTTTAGGTATAGATTCACTGCTTTCGTTTAAGTTATTTGACAAAATTGGTTTTCTTTGTATTTCTTGTAAAAATGAAGTATAATTTTCTGAACTTCTTGTTATGGCATTAATATTAGTATTTGGTTCCTCAGGTTTAATTCTACTTAATGCGTCTGCGTTTTGGTTCAATTTACCTTGTTTATAAATTATTTCGTAATCGTATTCTTCTAATAAAAGTCTCCATTTCACTAATCTGGATCCTGGGTCTTTGACGTTCATTAACCAAGTTAACGGTTTGTGATCTGTAATGATGCGAAACTTACGCCCATAAAGATATGGTCTAAAATGTTTTACTGACCACACTATTGCTAATAGTTCTTTCTCAGTAGTTGAGTAGTTTATTTCCGCTTTATTTAATATTCTACTAGCGTAAGCGATTGGTAAGTCGTTTGGTGTTTGACCTTGTGATAAGACACTGCCAATTGCGTAATTACTTGCATCTGTAGTTAAGTTAAATGTTTGACTAAAATCAGGATATTGCAATATCGGTTGTTCACATAATTTAGACTTAAGAGTTTCAAAAGAAGTTTGTTGTAAGCTAGTCCAATTAAAAGGTACATCTTTTTTTAATAATCTAGTTAAAGGTTGTGATAGTTTACTAAAATCATCTATAAATCTTCTGTAATAACCAGCTAGTCCTAAGAACCCTTTGATATCTTTTGGATTTTTCGGTATTGGGTAAGTTTTGACTGCTTCTATCTTTTTTGGGTCTGGCTGAACTCCATCTTGTGTAATCAAATGACCTAAATACATCACTTCTGTTTTTAAAAATTCGCACTTATCTGGTTGTAATTTTAGTTTATTTTCTGATAGTTTATCAAATACTTCCTTTAGTTTATTATTGTGGTCTTGTAATGAATTCCCATAAACAACAATATCATCTAAATATACAAAACACTTAATACCTTGTAACCCGGTCAATACGTTATTCATCAGCCTTTGGAAAGTTGCAGGTGCGTTTTTTAAACCAAAAGGCATTCGATTGAATTCATAATGTCCCAGAGGAACGCTAAATGCTGTCTTCTGCTGATCTTTAGGGTCTACTTTTATTTGATGAAAGCCAGAGGCTAAATCTAGTGTTGTAAAATATTTACTGTGTCCTAATTGGTCTAAGATGTCGTTTATCTGTGGCAAGGGATACGTGTCTCCTATACTAATTTCATTTAACTTTCTATAATCGATAACCAATCTCCATTTCTTCTTACCGGATGCATCCATTTTTTTGGGTACAACCCATACTGGTGAATTCCAGGGGCTGTTAGATGGTTTTATGATCTCATCTTTTAAAAGTTTTTCTATTTGTTGGTTTACTTCTTCTTTTAAAGCTTCTGGGTATCGATAAGATTTTGTGTTTATTGGAATATTATTTTCCGTTGGAATTTCGTGCATTGCGGCGTTACTATATGTAAGCGTATCACCCTCTAAATGAAATATGTGATTATATTCCTTACATAAGTCTACTAAGGACGTCTTTTCTTCGTTATTCAAATGTTGTAATCTTAATTTTTGTTCTAGTTTCCCTAAACGACTTTTCTCGAATGATATATTATTTTCATTAATCCTATTTACTTTAATTATACTGTTTTTATTTCCAAATTCTAATGGATCTATTTTTATGTTTACATTCTCCAACTTTATTGTTTTGTCTGTAGTATTTATACAAGCTGTTAATATTTTATTTTCTCGAATTCTTACTAAACTTGGACATAAATACACACCTTTAGATAGATTGATACTCTCTGAGATGAAACCTTCTTTTAAATCTGTTTTATCAATATTCACTTCAATAATCTTTTCACATCTTGGTTCTACATATACTACATAATTATCACTTTCTTTTTCATTTTTCCTATGTTCCTTATTTTCCGACGTTTCATTTTTTGGATTATCGTTATTTACTCTATTATTGGATTTCACATTCTCTATGTTACATTCATCAGAATCATTAATTTCATCATGTTCTGTAATATACTTTTTCTCTATATAATCAATATTAAAATTATATCCCATTAACTCTATATTACTATTCTTATAGTCGATTACTGCTCTAACTTTACGTAGAAAATCGCTACCTATAACACCATCGTATTCGATAGGAAAGTTATCAGGGACCAATGAAACGGTATGAACAACTCTTTTATATCCTATCTGAATTGTAAGAAGCGTATAGCCTAACGTTTCGGTAGGAATAGCATCTTTATCTATTCCTTTTAATTTCAATTTTTTATCTTCGTAATATAAAGTATCACTTTTTATTCCTTTAGGTTTTATTAACGTTACTTCAGCACCCGTATCTATTAAAAAATTCCCTTTACCCGTTTTTAATTCTTCTATCTCTAAAGTAACATATGCAGATATTCCCGTATCTATTTGCATTACTCGGCCTGAATGTTTTGCACTGTCCTTGGACCGGCCATTGTCTTTGGACTGTTGGAGTTTAAATGCTCCTGATTATTACGCGATTGATTTTGACTTTTTTGATTTTGACGGAACGCATTATTTTGATTTCTATTAAACTGATTGGTATGCCTATAGTTATTATTCTGATTACCTGGACTTTGTTTGTGCCAGCAATCCCTAGCAAGGTGACCTTTTTTATTGCAATTGAAGCATGTCGGTACCCTTTCGGGTTGGACTGATCTAACTAAAGAGTTATTCCTGCATTGATAGGCTAAATGTCCCATTTTGTGACACTGTGAACATTTTTTTGTTCTATGGACAAAGTTATTAAAATGTCTTAAAATTTCTTGTCTAGATTTGATTTCTTGTTCTTCTGACACAGCTATGGATACTGCCTCCTCGAAGGTGGCTGGTTTTTGTGACTTTAACAAAATGTGTAATTGTGGATTAAGTCCACTAATAAAAATATTCAATGCTTGATTTTTTAATAAATCTATATTCGCATTACGTGCTTCTCTAGTGAGTTTTTGGTCTAACGATTTAATTAATTTAATATAACAATTTTCAATTCGACCTGAATATTCTAACACAGGTTCGTTATGTGTTTGTCTACATGAGTTTAATTCAAGTTGCCATTGGGCAAATGTGCGTTTTTCGGAATAGTTTTCTAAAAGGTGAAGCCTTAAATCTTCCCATGAACCAAATGACCTATTTAATAAAGTCGACCTAATATTTCCTTTTATTTTAGATAATATCACCGAAACAAATGCTCTTTTGTAGTTAGGGTTTAAAAGATCGTACGCGTTATTGCAATTATCGATAAAAACATGTAAATTTGCCTTATTACCATCATATTCGTTAAGCATTCTCTCAGCAAGCGTTATTTCTATATGCGCATTATCTACATTACTATTTAAATTACTATTTGAATTGAAAATAGGCGATTCGTTTATACTTGACGTGGCCATATTTAAAAATGTTACACAATAAAACTTACGTTATATATTGCGGAGTCTGGCTCCTGTTGATCTTGATTGCTGCTGCGCCTTGACGGTAGTAACTGGAAGTTACCTACGAACCGTAGCTGTTGTCTTGTTTAGCTCCTTGCAATCTTGACACGCTGCTCTCGATGCGACTGACGGTAGTAACTCGAAGTTATTGAAGAACCGTAGTAGCTGCTCTGCGGTTTAGACTGCTTGGTGCTTGTTCTCTCGGTCTTGTAGTGAAGGTACAATGGATGCTGCTTGACGAGCCTCTTCTTTTAGTTAGAGTAGCAGTACAGTGCTGCTTGTCGTATGGCAAGTTAAACACTTGAAAGCTTCTTACTCCAATTGTGACGATGTTCCCCGTATATCAGGATACTATCCAACTTCTGACACCAAAATGTAATGTTCGGGGTCGTCGCGTCGATGAAGGGGTCTTCAATAAAAGGAAAAGTTCTCTTTTGTTTCTTATTGAAATATATTCAAGTAACATTTGTTATACACTATTCACGTATAGACTATTTTAGAGTGACAACAGTCTCAAGACAAGACTCGATGAAGATTAGAGGAAGACTCTATGAGGACTCATTTTCAAGGTTTGAAGGAGAGCTTATATATGATTCTAGAAAATGAGATAACTAATGTTTACACGACTAAACTTCAAAACAACTCGTTAGAAGAATAAACAATCCATTAGTTATCATGACAATATTAGGTGATTAAAATAAGTTAACTTTGAATCAACAAACAATACATTCTGAGAACAACAAATATGTCATTAAAATATTTAACATTACACTTGGTTAACTTATTTGTTGTAATATTAGTACCTTACTGCAAAGTAACTCTTCATAAATATTAAATATGGAGAAATTAGACAAAAAAGTAGGAAAAAAAAATAAAATATATATACTCAATAGATTGAGGCACATATTAATAAAATATATATATATATAAAGATATGTATATCTTTTTTTTAATTTGTCCTTTCGGTCAGGCCAAGGTTCCCAACCGATTGAAATATTAATTTGTGACATCAAGAATTTTTTTATAAAGAAAATGAGAAAAATATTGTATAAGACAAATAATGAAATTTGTATTTTGCATGCCTAATACATTATAGAATGCTAGGATAAGGTCCTCTAGAAGGTAAGCTACTATAGAATAAGAGATGTTAATATTAAATTAAATCGACACCATTAAAAACAAAAAAAAAAACGTTCGGCACTCGGGGACTGCCGCGGTAAAGCTATTGCATAGCATTTTTTATCAACTTATGCAATTATAATTATTTATGCAGTATATTTTTTTATTAATGTTATTTTAAGTTTTTTCTTTTATATTAATTGAAGTTGAACGTGGTGACCGATAAGACAACATTTTTTTTTCTTTTATTGAACAAATGACTATGAGACGTTGAAGTTCTCAGAGAATCGAGCTTGAGAATCTAAATTGAGAAATTAAGCTCTGCATGTGTATATACATATATATGTATGTATGTATTTAAAGAGGACTTTTAATATCGCTCATTTTAATATAAAGAAATTTGGTTTTCTTTATAGCAGTATTATATATAAATTAACAAAACAAAAAAATAATACCTACTACATTTGTGATAATAATATGTATGTTTATAGAGTACTCATTCATTTTTATTTGCTATTTTTTCGTGACTTTCTTCATTAAAAATACACTGTCCATAAAGTAAATAGTAAATACAAAGAGGTGCCTAGGGACACGAAAAAAGTATCGATACTTTGTGGTATCGAGTACTTTACGTTTCGATACCGATACTACTGTACTCAATACTTTGTATTCGATACTTATACTCAATGAGTACTTTTTGGCAGGTATCGTATCGAATAAATCTTCGAAGGCCACGTGCGCTATCTAGCACAATATACTCAACTCAAAATTAGTAATAAAAAAAAATTTTCTTTTTTAATATTTTTTTATACTAATATTAAGAGTTTATAATAATAGAAATGATTTATTTGCTCTGAACGTAGGTATACAAAATAGGTATTATTCACGTTTAAGTATTCATATACATTCTACCGTTAGGCATGCAAATACAATTTTGAAATTTATAATAGTTTTTATCATATTCTGTTCTACTGTCCCATATCGAAGCTGACTATACTTACTGACTGAGATTGACGGCTTGACGTATGCCCATTAAGCCTTAAGATAAAAGTTTCTAAACTTCAAAGTACTCGATACTTTGAAGCATTTGTTAAGATACTTAGATATTTGTTTAGATACTTTTATAAACACGATACGTTTTTTTTCGAATTACTTTTGAGTAACAGTATAGATACTTATTGATCGATACCATGTCTCTATGTGCGCATTAGATATAGAATTATTATAATAACTCTAAGGCATTAGACCCTAAAAAATTACTCGATACCTTGAAATATTTGTTAAGATACTTTTATAAGTACGATACTTTTTTTCGAATTACTCTTGAGTAACAATATAGATACTTATGAATTGATACCATGTCTTTATGTGCTCAATAAACATATAATTATTATAACTCTATTGCATAAAATCCTAAAAAAGTACTCGATACCTTGAAGTATCGATACTTTTTTTTTCGATACTACTCATGAGTACAGTATCGATACTTTTTATTCGATACCACGTCCCTAGAGGTGAGGTCCCTAACACCGAAACTCTAAGCAGGCACGAGTCACCAGATTGCGGGGCGAAGAGGGGGATTACGCATGCGCAGTAACGCCAATACAACCAATGCCACCTAGAGGCGAGTTGCTGAACTAAAGAGACGCGTGATATTTCAATAAAAGTTAAAAATAAAAAGTCAATAAAAGTTCTGCTATTAATCGATAAATGGCAAAACTAAAAAGTATCATATATCGATAGAAGCTATGCAATAGCTTAAAAACGCCGATACAACCAATGCTACCTAGAGCCGAGTTGCTGAACTAAAGAGACAAGCGCGATATTTCAAGTTATTAAAAGTTCTGCTATTCATCGATAGATGACAAAACTAGACAATATCATCGCTGTGCTGGTCAGAGTGGGGGTATTAAGGTTATTTTCGTTACGGAATTTCTGAATTCGGTCTCTACGCTCAAGGTCCGTGACAGAAGCTATGCAATAGCTTAATAACACCGATACAACCAATGCCACCTAGAGGCGAGTTGCTGAACTAAAGAGACAAGTTTGATATTTCAAGTCATTAAAAGTTGCAGAACTTTCAGAAGTTGCAGAACTTTATTCATTGATAGATGGCAAAACTAGAAAATATCACCGCTGCACCGGTCGGAGTGGGGGGTGGTAAGGTTTTTTCGTTACGGAATTTCTACGCTCAACGCTCAAGACGCGGAGTACTTTTTGTATATATATATATATATAGAGACTTAACTCAAGCATTTGACGGCTGATGTGCAGAGCGCCATCTATTGATCTGGACCAGTAAACTATTTGCCATCTAGTGCGATAGTAGTACCAACTATGATTTTTTTATTTATTTTTTTTTAAATTTAGTAGTATAGTCAAAACACATTTTTTGTATAATATTATTTTTGCCCTTATCTATCAGCTTTTATTATTTTATCACAATCTTTACACCAATTAAAAACGAATAAATTGATCACAAAACAGCACCTCCAATAGGCTTTTTCCACAAGTTGAATCTTTTATTTGGTTTAGGAAATAAGTGTAGTGTAACTTTTTCTGATCCTGCAAAATATTATCTTAATTATTAAAATATTTCCCATCCAGATATAAGAACTATTTTTCTATATTTAGAAATATTCTTTCTTACACATATATTTATGCATAGTCAGTAAAAAAATACTGATGTAATATTATAATAATAATATAAAATGTATACAACTACTTTGATTCTATATTATCTGGAATAGTGACTAAAATAGTGTATTTTATTTGTGAATTTAAGTACTTAACTTACTTTATACATATTATTTTATCTCTGTTTTTAATATATGCCTATATATCATGATAAACAATGTGTTACTTAAGTTTTTTTTTACAAAATTTTACGAAATCGAAGTCCTTTAAATTGCCGAGTTACTCAAAAGTAGAAGCGGTATACAGAAACAATCCAGGTAGTTAATAAAAAAAATAGTAATACTAAAAACGTTTTCATCACCATAAATTTCACGAGACGAATAAAATATCAAATAACAAAAGATAATAATAACAATTTATCAAATAACAATAACTTCAAAGACTCGGTGGTCGGTGGCACCATTTATTTAAAAAAATACCATTGTACATTATTAAGTAACACTATTTAAAAGAGCTCCAGCTTTTGATCAGGGCCAAAAACTTCATTCCGATATTATCCGGCTAAATAAGATATTAATAAACACAAGGAATAATATAAATAATAGGATGTCTATTTAAATTATAAGTATAATATTTGAGCGATTTGTTCTAAGTTATAACACCATGGCTCAAGGCCCGCGATCAGTGTTGGCTACCGTACGATAATTATCGTACATGTACGATTTCGGCCTAACGTACGATGTACGATTGCTATTCATTATCGTACGCAAATTTACGATAATATTCGATTATATATTTTTTTTCTAAAAAAATTGCAGATCGAAGTTTGAGTAGCATAAACAATGGCACAGACTACTAGCGAGACCCTGTTAATCATGGCAGACCTTATTATTACCTCATTCCTTTTAATAAATGTAATACAATTACAACTTTAAAGTTGATCAATACCGATCAACTTTAAAGTCACTTATTTTTTGTACAATTTTTAAATCACCAAAATTTTTGCGCTATTTTAAAAAAATAGCGCAAAAAAATGTGAAGTACTCATGTGAAATCATAAAATAACGATGTGACGGGTGGTCGAGCATAATATAAGTTCGTGACAATGTCTGTTTTATTAATCACTAATACTTTGATACGTTATTTGAAAATATACGATAATTTTTTGACTGGTACGATAATTTTACGCCCCTTGGTACGATCGGCGTTAGGTGTATTGTTCAGGGTTGGCAACGCTGCCCGCGATACAAGCTGTGCAATAGCTTGAAAACATTTTACGATTTAGTATTTTTTTCACGACATTTTTTTTCAAATGAGACAAGCAATTTTATTATTAAAAAAAATACGTAAGAAAAACTGCAGAGTTAATTATATTATAGTTTTTTTTTTAATAAATAGTCAATCTTTACTATTAAGTATTACAGAATGCGAGCAAGATAACGTGATAGTATAATATCTACCATAAGTTGAATATTATTGTAAGATAACCGGAAATGGGTTTGTAAAACGGCTAAATTACTCACATATTTTCACCTATGATTCGTATATAAGTGAGTGAAAACTATATACATCATGATAAGTAGGTATACATCATAATATATATATCATGATAAGTATACATATTAATATATATACATCATAATAAGAATGAAAAGTCAAAATGTACCTTTAAGATTAGATTAATTCCAGTCCAGGCCATAAATATTTGAGAGTAATTTAGTTCATAGTATACTTTCCTTACATTCTGATTGTATAGCTCAATATAATTTCTAATGATGTGATTTTGATCGTGCCCCCGTCGTACTTTGTCTTGAAAACTAAAATTGTGTGCGGGCAAGGAAACACCCAGTAAAAGAATATTGTAAATAATATACACACATACATTTCAAAACAATATATCTACATAGATATAAATTAACAAATAAAGTAATTATTAAAATTTATTTAACTCCAACAATTTGTATATAACTAACGAAGAAATTCATTTCTTGTATAGAGCTTAGATCTGCGTTCCCTGCAGACATTGAAGTCACAATTTCTACTCAAATTTGCGCTCTCGGCACCCAAAACTTTAAAGCCCTATTAGATTTCAGCGAAACCATGCGCACCCTGGGCTTTCCCCAGCAAATATCATTAGAGAGTTTTCGAAACCCCAACTGGGCGTTAGTGGAAGTATGCACGCGCTGGCTGGCGGCACGCGTGGAGCCCGATGCGGTGCTGGCGGGTGGCGCTCACACCATGGAACAAAGGGTCGCACTGGTCACGCAAGCTACTGAGCTGTTTGTAAGTGTATGTGAGGAGGACAGAAACACTGAAATAGTATATTCAGTCTTACTTACTTTTATCTACATAATATTATTTTAAAACAAAAAAAATAGTTTTATAAGGTATACATATTTTAAGCATTCTCGAGCCAATCTTAAATTAAACGGTAAGAGAATATACGGTGCTGATGGCTGGGCTGTACGTGAACTACTCAAAGTGGCCAACCTTTTGCGTTTATCTTTGGAGACGCCTCAACAAGATGATCGGCTGGCTGACTCAAATTCTATGGTTTATGATATTAGCAATCGAGTATGTATATTTTACGTCTCTTAATACTAAAATGTTGTAATTCTAACTTGGCTGAACTGAATGTTACAACCGATAATATTTAAATGGACTTTTGGTATTTAGGTTGGAGAAATTAAACAAGCCCGAACATTGGCCACCGACATTACAGCTCAAGGTGCATTTTTATATGATTTGCTAGCCAAGGAGCCTGAAAACAAGGTAAAACTATCATGTCAAAACTGAGGCTTTACAAGGTAAGCTACTGTCACTCTACCGTTTTAAAGTTTATACCATCAAATCGAACAGGATCATCGCAACAGAGCCCTGTCGCGTCAGCTCGACCTTTCCTCTCTGGAGTCTGCACTGACCCGCGCGGTGGAATCGTTGACGTCGCGGGTGGCGGCCGTGAGAGAGCAAACCGAGAATGTGGCGGCTGGAGAGACGGCGCTGGACGCCAAACTGGAGAGACGGAGGGCTGAGCTACAGAGAGCGGAGAAAAGGCTGCTCACAGTGCAGAAAATTAAGTGTGTTAACATGGTTACCTACGACCGACTTTGTCAAATCGGCAATGCTCGGCTTTTAAATCTCCCATAATTCTTCTTTAAGAGGACGTGGAGCTAAACTCTCTACAAACTCTAAATAAATAAAATTCTTCAGAGACGAAGATATTTACGGTCGCTCTCATCTACGAAATTTTGCAAAGATCAAATATAATTTATTTAACACTGAGACTACTGTCGAAATCTGCACTGGTTCACCTGATCTATTCACAATCAATGGATTTTTATTTAATGAATTTTCCTTTAATCGACCACAGAAAAGAGTGAACCTATTTCAAATATATATATTTCTTTCAGGCCGGCTTACCAGAGCGAGCTGGTGGTTCTCGAGGAGGAAATCTCTATGCTGTGGGAACAGTACGTGCTGCGTTACCGTTGCGTGGAATCGCTAAAACACCGACTCAGCGTACTCGAGAGCGCTCAGGCGGAGGTGAGGTATTTGTATTGGGAACACAAAAAATATTTGCATGGAGTTCATTAAAAATCTTATATAACAGTTGTGTAACAATATTGTATAAAATATTTAAAGCTAATTCGTCGTTAAAAAGAGCCAATGCTAGATAGATGGGATAGTAATCTAGTAGCATACTTAAGCTACTAACATTAACATTCTATTTACATTTTATCCGATCTTCGAGATCAATTAAAAATGAAATATACCTATGAGTCAATTAAGTTTTTATTGACTTGTATTTGTTAACCATATTTCAGAAAAAAATTCATACAAATAATATTTGAAATTTTGCGTGAAGAGTATCAAAGAGAGGTTTTAATTGCAGGCAGCTGAAGAGCAACAAGCTGCAATAATGCAGCTTATACTTAAATACGAAGCCGAAGATGTGTTGGGCAAACTCAGTGATTCTGGTAACACACGCTAACCAAATTTTAATATGTATATACACAAGTGCTCTTTATTATTTTTCTTCACCATAAATCCAGATGATCTAGATTCAAGTGATGAAGGCAGGGATTCAAAGCCACCTCGACCGGCCACCAGACCAAAAACTAGACTTCGCATTAAGACTGCAGGTAGTGTAAATGATGTGTCATGTTTTCTTAATAAGGTATTTCAATAACTAAACGAACCATCCAATACTTCAAAAGTGTCGTAACAATAAATTACAATCTTTTTCAACTTAGAAGATATCAAGGGTTGTTCTAAAGATGAGCAAAGTACTAAAAACATTAATTTATGAATAAAAAGATATACGATTTCAAAATAAATCGTAACTACATTCTATCTCTTTTATTTAGGATTTTGTATTCTTCGAAAGACAAAACAACTCGCTGTAGGTATATATCCTAGCAGAAACTTTATCCTATTCTGAATAAAAAGAAATCCTGGCAGAAACTTTATCCTATTCTAAATAAAAAGAAATCCTTTGGCTTAAAATGCCTCCCCCTCACAACCTCTTCGGTCTCTGGTGTAAGTTATAAGTAGTGCATGTTGTGTGCAGGCGCCGGCTCGTCGCGTTCGTCGTGGGGCGCGCTGCCCGTCTCACATACACACGCGGACCACTCCAGCTCAGATACAGACCTTTCCGACACACAGCCGTACGGTGAGCAACGTAAATCACTTCATAACAGTAAAATTCTTCGTTATAACATTTAAACTAGGAGTAAATTAAAGTAATCATTAATTATATGAGAGATAAGACTTAAGGTCTTCTCGATTGTAAGATTCCGATGTAAAAGGTGTGAATATTTCAGGAGAAGGTGGTGGTTGGCGACCGCGTCCCGCGACACGCACGCTGGCGGCTGCGGGAGACTACGACGATCTTATACAAGGTGACGGAATAGGAACAAACGTTTATTTTAAAATTTTATTGATATCACTAATATCCTTAAAAAAAGATTTAATAATTCGAAAATATAATAAGTAATCAGTACTTCTTACTACGAATATTAGGTTAGTTATAAAATCTGGATTGCAAAATGTTTATCTTACGCCACGCCGGTCAAAAATGTCTCGACAAAACCAGCTCCCACCATGACGCAATGTTTCGGCTTTGTGTAATTAATTGTTCTTCGTATTCATAGACCAGCCACTTCCACAAGTACGTACATCGTGCCAGACTTAATGCATATCCTTAAAATGTATTGTTGAATGAAGTGACGATGTTGTAGGAGTGGAGGACGACGGGGAGGCTGCGTCAGTGGGCTCGGCGGGGTCGGCGCGGTCGTTGGACAGCGAGCTGCCGCTGAGCGAGCGACACGGAAGGAACTCCGCCCTTAGCGATAACGAGTTCTAGTTCTACATATTAAGGTACTAATAAATGTGCAAGTGGCTTTCTGTGGTTTTATTTAGCCAAATTTAAAAGTGTTCTAAATTGAGTTGGAGTGTTGCCATTAAGTAACGAGACGAAACGTAAGTAAAAAAGAGTAATTGCTCTGTTTGTCTCAATTAATCTTAATTGCGAGATTTGCACGTGATTAAATATAATTAATTATTTCTTATGTAGTCTAATCAATAAAATATATAATTTATAATTGTGCACAAAGTGTTAAATCAAAGGGAAGAAAACCATTTTTTATTAAATAATATTTATTTACATTACAGATCGCAATCTTATATTTAAATAATTGTGTTCTTTATATACAAGTAACAGCTTTAAAATCTATAATATTACTAAAAGCCAACGTGATTTATATAGAAATTACAATATCGAAGTGCGGTAACTACCTGTTATTATTACCCCAATGTGAAACAAACATGCTTACATTTTTAGGAATGATTACATATCATGGATCGTTAACACACTTCGGGCTAGAAGTATATATAATACACTGATGTAAAAAAATCTAAAGTATATAATATTTACATTTCCAGAGTTATAATCTCAATAATAATATAATAAAAAAAAGGAATACACAATTCTTAATCGTAGATAGATTATAAACTTGGTAACAAGAGCTATAAATAATCTTAAACCTATTATATTTTGAGCAACTTTAGATGTGTTGATTGACCAATATATTGCTCTTGACAATTTGGCGCCGGTTAGGTACATCGGACTGTGATAAAAAATTTACAAGTATAAACTAAGTCTTATAACTAAAAAATATACATAAATAAAAAGAAATAACACTATTTTGATAGATAATTTGAAAAGTTGATCGAGCTAATGATACACAACTATTTAGAAACGAAACATTATCAAGAATACCTTTTTATCAAGAATATCTTAACTATTTATAACCAATGATATGTTTTTTTAATTTATGGTGTATGATTTAAACTAAATTTTACTTAATGTATAGTTTAACACAGACAGTTGACGATAAGAACAAGTTCACAATGATGTTCATGTTAGTAGAGGAGGGTTAGTTTATCATTTTAGATCTAATATTATTATTTCAGAAGTTAAGACACTATATAATCCATTTTTTTTTACTTTTGAAACAAAAAAAAAATATTTCTAAATATTTTGTTTTTTTTTTTGTAACATAATGGTGTTTTTACAAGCACACTAGATAAGAGTTTAAAATGTTTTGTAGATTTTATTTAGTTTTGTGGTTATTAGTAAGTTTCTAGAGTTATTATTATGTACAAATGATATCTACCTACATATAAAGCAGTCCCATTAATTTTATGAATATTTTTATTTTTAGACTAGTTTACACTGGATTTAATTATTACCTGATCATTTTATTACATCTTAAAATTATAGATGGTTTGTAAAAATATACTACTGATTAATTCTTATTTTGTGGATCTTTGGCTGTACCTATCAGTGTATTTTTTTATGTCTTATCCGATATTTCATTAAAGTTGCAATCGTTATAAACACTAGGTTTATTCAAATAAAAAACAATACATATTTAATATGTAAATAAAAAGAGTAGCTGTAATTTAAACGACCAATTTTGTTTATAACATTATTTATACCAGTGTAAATAAGTTTCGTATAAAATTACCATTTGAAAATTTAATACAATCTATGATTTAGTAATAATTAATAAGCAAAGAATAAATAAACATAAAAGCAAATAATATATAGTGATTATATTATGTACATATATCATTCCATCGTTTATTATTTTATTTTCTATATTCCATAACATATTTTTCTTATTTTATATTTTTATTTAGTTATGATTGATGTTAAAGTAATAACATGGTAAATCTATTAATGTTAAAGTTATAACTTTGATGGTGGTTAATTTTTTTTTTTTGTTAATTTACAAAGTGGTTAACACAAGTTGTTAATTTACAAGTGGTTAAACACAAGTCTGGGAAGTGTGATATTTACTTGTAGCAAGCGTTTCACTGCGAGCGTTGCGAGTGGGAGGAATCGGTTTGAGTGGACGCGAGTGAGTCGTGATGCTCGGCCGCGTGTCTGCTGGAGTCACACACAGCTATGAACTGCTCCGCGTATGTCCTATAATATTAAAAATAATTTATATTTTTTTCTAAGCAGTGCCACCGTAAGGTGTTACGATACGAGATTAACTGCACAGCACCTTGTTGCGAATGTAAATAAATAAAAAATGTTCTAATTGTTTCAAAATTAACTTTCAATATAAGCACGTACCTGTCAAGGCCTGTGTAAGTACGCTTGAGGTCGTCGATGGAGGGGTGTGGCTCGGCGCGTCGCTTGCGATGGATGCGCTCGAGCGAGCGCGTGAGCTGTGAGTCACGGGCGCGCGTCCGGGGTCGACCGCGCCGGGCAGCCGGGGACCGCCGGCGACGACGCTGCAGGGTTGAATATGTATATAATATGTAACGCTAATGTTCTAAACATCTCGTATTCTTGACATGTTCATGTTCCTATAATACTTAGTTCAAATATAAATATTTAAGTTAAATTGTATTGTATTGTAAAAAGTCACATTGTTAATATATAGAAACAACTTAAAACAAACAAATATAAAGAATACTTACGCCGTCAGGCATCGGATAGTATATGGGTTGCGGGTGGTAGGGGGCGTGTGGGAGCGTGGCGTACCGCTGTGGAACTACCATGCTCACTGGCACTCGGCCTAGCTGAAATATACAAAGTAATTATTTTATTAGTTGGATAAAATATCAATATCACTATACCTACGGCCTCTTTTAAATAATCTGAGGCGTGACATCAGGTATGGACAATAGAGATGATGCCAGAACAAAGGAATGTGCCTCGATAACATACTTCCTGAAACTACTGTTAAATAGATATTTTATGTTAAGAATGTTGCAGTCAATAATTTAATAATAATTGTCTTTAATCCGTTACAATCATTTTTATCTCATTAATCAAGTCGGTAAGTTAGTTTAAATATTAATTAAAGCAGTAGTCGTTATTTATAAACAGAATATTATAAATTCCAGAACAATCGAGAAAAAAAAAATAGCAGAGAAACATTAATAAAATAATAATAATGTTATCAAAAAGCTCATAGAATAGTTTGATAAATTGGCGATCAATGTATCGTTAATATCACAACAAGTAGGTATTAGACGGGCTCGGAATGCGGCTCACCTCTCGTTTTGCTGTTTAGAAATAATATTTTAACATCATTTACATTAAATCCACTGTCTCGAAGTCTTTTATTGTGTTGCTATTCATAATTATACACATAGTTGCATATTTTATAACATTTTCGTGTTTTTAACAGTTATAAATTTAAATAAAGAAGTAGTAGGTATACTTGTGGAAGTAGTATATAACTAACTATATAGACTATTATTATTCAGTGAATTTGAATTAAGATGCTCTTGAAAAATAACCTTATCATTCATCTATCTAATTTAGGCATCCAGCCAAAGCATTTTTTATTTATTTAATACGTGTATTTATTTATCTTTCTGTCCAATTTTAAATAATATATGTTTATAACATACGGCCGCATGCGTTGAAGTCTCTTGTAAGTAGCGTGTTAGAAGAATTTTCATTAAAAGATACAATCTGAATAATCACCATATTCAAAGACAATCATAGCAGTTAATTAAAATTTATTGCTAAATATTATGTGTAGTTTTCTTATTACTAGCAATTGCTAGAAATAAATATTTCATTTTATTAATACAAAAAAATGAATGTAAAAATAAACAATACTTTTTCTTTTTAAATACATTAAACTTATTAAAATTTAAACTTCATCTCCACCGTTCCCAAAAGTAGGTCCATGGAGGTTCAAACTGGAATTCGAGTAAAGTGTATTGCCGAAACCGCGTTCCTACTAGTAGGTATGTACTAACTACTATGATGCTGTCACATTTACAAGAGATTAAGGGATTCTAACTTGATGCATACAAAATAAGAATAAATATATAATGCCGTATTATCGAACTGAGAATGTTAATATACAATTCCTTAGATTTTATTCAAAACTTTATTGTTGCCCTTTTGTCAATATTGAGACCTTAGTCTTATAATTAGCTTTGCGTATATGCGTATATGCTTATACAAGCGTTTATTGTTATTTTTTTTTATTAGAATGTTGGTGGTAAATTAAGAAACTATTATTTTATGATTATTTCTAGAGTTTATATCACGTAAGTAACATAATAAATATAAACATTAATTATATTACCTAAGATAAGTGATAGCATGAGATAAGTATTGTAGCATGTTTTTAGACAATTTCAAAGACTCAGACTCCCGAGGTCCCAAGGCTAACAAAAACAAAAGAAAAAAATAACGTAAATCAATTAAATAAATTACAAACAAAAAAACTCACAACCAACAATTTTAAATTCTAGTAAATATTAACTTATTTTGACAACTGAATGTTATTTCAAATAGTGGTAATATTAGACATACGTAAATATTATGAATGATTGATCAACAACTGAACTGCCTTGATACACTTGCCGCTTACCTGTTTGTGTACTACGGTATGAGCAGGCGCAGGTTTCTAGACGCATAGTGAATATTGTTTGCATTGTCAGTTTTATTTAATTTGATTTTTTTTATTTACATTTCGCAATTAACTATTTTTATTGTACATTGTAAATTTACCATGCTATGAAATCTTATAATATATTTAATGAGTATAATTCTGAAGATGTTTGATATACTTGTAACAAAACAGCACGAGACAGCTGGTTGGTGACAGCGGGCATAATAGATTAATGATTTAATATTACCATACTACAACTACTTCAGCGATTGCCGCCTATTTACCAAACAACTTTTTGATGTCATGACTATAGTTAGAATTCAGTCAGAACACTATACAATATAAAAAAATAGGAGAGTAATTGAACATTTTGATTACTTATTTTGAAGCAAACAATCTGTGAATTTGAGATTATGCTAAAAGTACAAATTAATCTCATACGAAAAAAAGATTTTTGTAGCTACATTCTATAACTTGTCTTTACACAGTAAACAATACGTAGACAGACTAAGGATTCATGTTTTATCTTAGTATTTCAATATTACCAAGTTTGGTAATTAAAAGGGCGGTTAAGCATTCTCTTATCATTAAGATCTATAGAAAGCTTTACACAATAGGTATGGGCTAAATAGACAGCCTTTCCCACGACATTTTTCATACACAAAATTTATTTACAACGACTTGACCTTATAATGATGCTAATGTTCCCACGATATAAGTACTTAAATTACAATAATTGAAGATAAACCAAAATTAATTCAATTTTAGAAGAAATCATAAGAAACGTGTATTGTTGGTTTAGCAGACCAAATGAATAAGTATTAAAAAACCAAATATATAAGTATTATGTAAAACATGTGATTGCTAATCCCGCAACTTCACGACAATCAATAGTGTATCATTGTTTGGCAAGTTGACATCAAAAGACCTGGCGAAAAGTATAATGTTTTATACGGTATACGGATATATGTACTTACATTTTACCTTATTTAACATCAGTCATTATACCTAATTAAGTTTCATTAATCTAATTTATATATTATCAGCACAGCTTAAGAAATTAATTTTGCTTACATTTCCTGTATATTGTTGCACAAAAAGCAATTTTTTCCTGCATCCGTTGTGAATAAGGTGCGTCGGAGAAATGCAATGATTTACGGCATTCATTCACCTTTCCGTCCTTACTTTCCAACGCACGTATGAATTCTGAGAAGCGAGTTGTACTAATTCATCTTGTAGAGAATGCAACTTAGGATCCTACTACCCAGTTTGTGTATACTAAATTCTTTAATTTATTACAGTAATTACAATTATTTACAGTGGTTGTTTCGCAACGAATTAAACATGTTTAGTACATCTTTTAAAATGCATTTACGATGTCACCAGCTGTGATGTCATGAATTACCTACCTATAAAATACCTACTTGTTTAAAACTATGTACATGAAGTTGTATACAACTACTTACTTTTTCTAAGAGGTAGTATTTTCAAACGCATGTAACTGTGAAGGAATTTGCGCGAAAATCGGAGTGATTGGAAGGAACAAAAAGCTTAAGATTAGACGAGGAGGGGGGATGAAAGTCATGAGTGTTAACTAATAATTTGAAATTACGCTGTAAATACCTACCGGTGAGAAAGTGGATGGTTGAGAATAGAGAATTATTGACATAAATAACTTGAAGTTTTTCGCTTCAGGATCGAAAGCCATTTCAACCGCGAACGGTAGTAGGAAATATGGTCATATTTACTGAAACCCAAGATAAACTGATGCAGCTATTGAGAAGACAATCTAATTTATTAAGTCAACATGACTATATCTTCCTATCTTTCAGAATAAGTAGCTACATATATCACATTTAATAACAAGCATTGGTGTTCCATTATTTATGACGATTGTGTATGCTGATAGAACAGTAGGGTATATCCGAATACTTCGATATTTATTTTAATAAAAATAATTGCTATGAGTATACGTGTTGTTTTTTCTGTTGATATTCTTAAAATAGTTTTTATCTAAGCGCTTCTTAAGAAAATCGCAATTTTAATATATAGGGTATTATTAATCAGTCTTCATATGGATATGAACCCGCGACACGTGTCGATTGTGCCAAGTGGCTCATTCATTACCATGCAGCGTAGGTATTATCATAAATCGACTCTTTCATGTAAACTAGATTTTAAACCACTTTCATCTTAAACACTGATACCACGCTTTCGCTTTTAATTTTACGAAATATTTAACAATCTTACTTTACCTTATTTCGCTTATATAATTTTTGGATGTTAACACATTAGTATGTATTTTTTGCGTTTTTGGAATAGAGTAATATAGAAATTGAGACAATATCAAAAACATAACAACTGTGAATGCGAAAACTGATTCCTGTTTACTCACTGTTTGAACGTTTCAACTTTAAGAGGTACTAAAGGTTACATTAAAATTACGCAATTTGATGATAAAAATCTATCGATAACAGTATTAGTTTCATAGATAACATGGCAAAGGAGGACAAACAACATGTATCACACAAATTCTATTTTAATCACATAACGGATATATAGTTTTGTTTGCATATTTGATTACGATGAAACTAATGTAATCTTCATTAACAAGTTGAATTAATAACTTAAATGCAAGTGACAATTTTATTGCATTAGGCGCCCTTCCAAAAAATATTTGGCTTAAGCTATCATATTCTTTATAACTAGAAGTTTACAGGTAGGTATACCTCTTTATAATCTGTACATCTTTCCTCAAGGAACGTTGTAAACAACACATTGCAACGTTGCAGCACGTTGCAAAATTTGCATTCGTTTAAATCTCTTGTTGAAAGTGGTCATCACTAGTTATATTATTGGTTATCTAACATCGGGTTAACCGTACGTCGCTTATATAATAACCAAGTGTTTAGATCCAACACGTCTCATCAAGACAACTCAATTAAGAATTACATAATATTTCCGGTTCCAATTAACTTTCTAAACAAGAACTCATCGTGACAGTTTTATTTATAATAGACTAAAATTTAAATTATCTGCTATTGGTTTTGTTTTTTTTTTTCTAAATTAATACTTGACTACATTCCACCTGATGGGAAGTGGAGATGCAGTCATGGGTGGTAACACGCATTAACTCAGTAACCTATTCAATCTTCTCTTGAAGACACTCACATTATAATCGGACGGAAATACCAACGCAGGCAAGTAGTTCCAATCATTCGCTACATGAACTATGAAAGACGAAGCAAAGCGCTTCGTTCGGACAGGTGGAATATCCACAACGTAAGGATGGATACCAGCCGTGCTTTGGAACGTTGGTCGTGTAATTCCTGCGCACACTCACTAAAATGTATCCTATAGAATACTGAGAGGCTATCAATTCTACGCCTGTGCTCGAAGCTGTGGAGGTTGGCTTCAACTTAAACTCGGGGTCGGTTATAATCCTATTTGCTCGCCTTTCAATTGAGCCCAGAACCCCAATACACTTTGCGGCGCCAGCAATGTGTGACCACAATACTCCACACACGACCGGATCTGTGCTTTGTACAATCAAGTGCGTATCTTAAAAGTAGTGTAAAGTACCGTCGGACCTTCGCAAGAACAAGCTTTCTCGCAGCTGCTCTGGCTTTGGACTCAATGTACCGACCAAAGGAAATCTCTAAGCCTAACAACTGAAGCCGGTAACTGTATTCCAAGGATATATTCTGGAAAGTAAGAGCAGAGTTTTCTTTTGGCCGTGAATAGACATCTGCGGTTTGATGGCGTTAAATTCGACAAGATTGGCATTGCCCCATGCAGAGACTGCCTGAAGTTTGTCATTCAGACGTTGCATCATGGCTTCTCTTTTAGACTGTATTTGATCTCTACTAGCCTGAGTACTCGGCACATATCTTTCTACAACTGTGCTGTCGTCTGCATACCCATAGATACCGGGTCGGTAAGTTTCCAGGATTTCGGCCCTATTCCAGTCTTGAAAGAGAGGCGATACAGATGTGTCAATACAGGAGGCAACTCAGCTGGCTGGACATGTCTTGAGCAGAATAGCTGGTATACCATCAGGACCACTGACTTTATTCGCATCTAAACGACACAATGCTCTCCTTACCTCTATGTTCGTGATTCGAATTTCAGGCATCGAAATACCGCAGTGAGGTAGATGTGCTGGATAAGCATTGCCAGTGTCTAAATGCAAATTATCAGCAAACAGAGAAGCCAATAAATTCGCTTTATCTATTGCTATATGAGCCAAGAATTCATCCGGCTTCAGCCGAGTGGCAGTGAAGAATGGCAGAAGTTCGACTCGATCGCTTTGGCAAGGGACCAGAAAGCTCGACTGCCAGTTGGTCTGACAGAGAGCTTTTCGCCATTCTTACGATTCGATTTCGATTGAGACGAGCCTTCCGCAGTGCCTTTTTGTAGTACTTGGCAGCTTGGTTAAATGCTTTCTTCTTTAAACTTACATCCGGAGGTTTGTGGCTTCAAGCATTAGCCCAAATGAGGTATGCCGAATGTTTTCGGTCTTCAGTATGACTATATTTACTAGCATTAAACCATGGACGAGCTTTTCCACCCATCGGTACGTCGGCAAACGGAATAAAATACTCCATTGCCTGAAGCACAACTCGACGGATCCAAAGAAGGGAAGCAGACCTGCCGCCAATGATAAGACGCAAAAAAGAGCCGCATCTCAGCCCAATCTACTTGCACTTCCATACTCGCCTAACACCGTGAGGTTCAAAAGCTGGTGGGGAATATGTAAACACAGATTATATCAGACAGTGATTGGAGGTTCCCAAGCGGGAAGTGACCTCTACACGATACTTGTCCGGATCAGTTGTCATCAGAAGGTCCAGGCAATTGGCTATATGGCCTACCACATCTGGTACCCTTGTCCGCTTGCCTCATCAGCTAAAAGAGGTCCAAGAACAACGCAAAGTTCCGCGCTTCTATTCCAGCATGGTCGGTTTTCTGGTGCGGGAACAGCCAGTCCTGATGACAAGCATTAAAGTCCCTCAAAAAGACGAGCAGAAGGGTACTGATGCAGAGCCATGTCAGCCACCCTGGAATTTAACACAGCTGGTGAGGCATCCTGTCGTGGTTGGCTGACCCACTAATTGGGCCCCCAACTATCTGCGTGCAGCCAGCGGAAAGCCGTCACTTCGGATCCCGCTACCTCCCCCGACAGAACAAACAGAAACTCGACGCCAAACCGGTTCGCTAACGTAATGCAGCTGTTCCATAGACCCATTTCCCATGTACGGTTTATCGAGCAAGATGCCGGAACACGACTAGGTGGGAACCTTGCCGGCGACCCTATGTTATGGTCTACCATATTTATATAGTTATATATTTTAAGGCTTATATATTTTGATGCATTCTAATTTCTAACATAAATATCATTAACATCAGTAATGAGGTTGAAAACGTTCTGTTTTTAACAGACAGAATCAATAGACTTGATGATGAATGAAATTCTGCAACTTTTGCAAGTTATTGAATAAGGAAACCGGTATTTCCATTCACTTATTAAACGGAATTTATTATATAACGTTTAAAAAATCTATATTATGATCATAAAATAAAATTGTCACTGATCGATCTGTACATGGAATATATTTAAAAAAAGCATAAATGGGGGGCCTTTATATAAGCAAGAGAACTCAAAACAATGGTTTTTCATTTTGTCTGTTTGTCTGTATGTCTGTATGTTTGTGCACGCTAATTTTAGAAACGGCTTAACCAGTTTGAATGCAGTTTTCAGTAATATATTTTAGTATTCTTTACTTAACATTTAGTGTTCGTTTTATTTAAATCGTTTAAGAAATAATAAGGTTATGTAAATTTATGTTAATCACGTAATAGGTACCATGCAAATTTTCTTTTATACATGTAATAAATCTAAAAAAAATAGAGGAGTAGTCTCTGTATATTTAAAGTAAAAGTAAAAACTATATAGCCCGGATATGAACGGGTATTTAACAGAATGCATTTCTAGCGTTTTTGAAATTCAACGTCACTCTGAATAACATTAACATTTTCACTTTCACAGCACACTTTTCACTCTATCAAAAGATATATGTATTTTAAGTGTTTAAGAAATGTATCTATATACATACAATAAAACTGTAAATGATCAATATCTTTACATGAAAATATTTTAATAATGGGGGATTAATGTAAACTAGTAATAATTCTACAGGCAAAAACTACTTGACGGAGTTTAATGAAACTTTTAAGGTTATACATTAATATGTTCAAAGGGTACGGTACAAAGGGTGTTTTATCGCAATCGAAATCTAAGTTGCAGGCACAGCTAGTATTGAAAAATTATGCATACAAGAAAAAAGATGTGTCTGTCGTTACTATCTGCCTGTGACTGTGACTTCATTTGTTATTTTTTTTTCCAATCTTACAGTTATATGGTATTTTTTGGCTATAAAATAGAAGCAATCATAAATAATAAAAAGAAGTCTTAAAAGTTATATCAAATCGATATACACTCGGGAAGGCATAGTTTATTATTAGAGAGGTCTGCGAGGTGCGGGGCGCGGGCGCACGCAGAGACCCAATGTGTTGCGAAATATACAATCACGGTGTCGCAACACAACGGTATTGCCTCACCTGTTCGATACGGTCTACCACTGCACTTGACTCTTATTTGTTTACTAATAATGACAAACAACAGTAATGCAAGTTTTTTTTTTCGAATAATAATGCAAGATATAGTCTTTGCTAGTGTAATAAACATTTGTGTTCCGATAAGGACATGTTTAATGTCGCACTCATTTCAAACCAATAAATCTTGCACACATATCATACATATACATGTTACATCATATTTGAAAATCCTTGAAAGCTATTGTATCTTACTGTCAGTAAACGAACATTTTTACACGTTTTGAGTTTGTTGCGTGGCGAATCATCTTGTAAATAGAAGTTATTGCCTGCGCCGGCGCAGCGCCGCTCGTTCGTATTACACAACAAGTAGTTGAAACACGTACAATATTAAAATTTTAAAACGTACCCTTAAACCGAAATTTACTGTAATTGTAAACAATAAATGATGCGTTCGTAATGTCGTGCTTAAATTGTTGTCGATTTGTTTCAACGTCCGTAAAATAAGTGCAATATTGTAGCTAATTAAACATTAATCATTTCTTATTTATCTAGCTTATATATAAGTAGAATAAATAAAAATCAGTAAAACGGTGTCGTAATATACTTCCTATAGTACATACGTGGCGTGAGAAAGGTGATAGATATCTAAACGTCCCAGTGAGACAGTTTCATTACTCTGATGTATATAGAAACTGCATAATATAAAACAAATTAGGTAAACTAATGTGATTTTTTAATCAAAATATGTATTATAAATTTATTGATAACTCTTTATTACTTTTATCAAAAACTCCAACGCAATGTGTATGGTTCTCCTAACAGTATTATTTGATTGAGTTATGTAGTAACGGGGAACCTCAGCCGAGACTCAGTAAATAATACCTATACTTGTGCAAAACAGGTAAAATTAGCTGCCATTTGACGGAAACGTAATTACAAATATGTGACCTCAATACCGTTTAGAGCTGGTGGAGATTACCTGTTTGTCTTAGTTTCTCTGTACAAATGCATAAAGATGAATAAAGTTTCTTTCAAGATTCCTTAACAAGAAAAAATGTAGTCCTAAACATTAACTTACAGACATATTTTTAAAATTAATATTTAATGGTTCCACATTTTTTTTACATTACTACAGGTAAATGAGCTCAATATAAAAATTTTACGGCCTTAGCATTACCTATTACAAAAATATACCAAAATTTGGTGAATTGATTTTGTATAGAATTTGCAAAGTTAATTAAAAATAATAAATATTTCTTATTTAATCATAATTTATAATGTTAATTTCAAAACTATGGTAGGGATGGTCGTTGCTACAAGTACCAAATAGTGGTCTAGTATGCGCTCTGCAGTGAAAGGAAGGGTCAGACCTAGATGGAATACTAACTTACTGAATTGCACATGTAAAATATATACCTATATAAATACATATCATACATATAATACATTTATAATACTGAAAATGTGATTCTTGGCATTCGTTAAATCACCAAATTATTGTGTAGGTTCTTGATAGTAGTATGAATCATTGTTTAGTATTAAAATATAATTGGCATTATCTTTCTAAATAATATCAATATATAATGTAATGTTTTATGATAAAGGTAGGCTTTAGATGATTTTACAAATTAGAAAAAAAAAATACAATTTAGAAATAATAAAAGTAAATTGAAAAGACTTTTATCATATGTTACAATAAAAATGTTATATTTGAAACAAGCTATGATTCGACTTCTAACCTTTATTGGTGAGAACATTCTGGTTTCATTAACTGCGCTTGCACAATATCTTTTCGTACTGCAGATATTTGCGTATAATAAAGGCGACTAAGATATTCCATAACAAATTTTTGGTAATGAATTACCAAAAACCCTGTTACCTGTATAATATCAGGGTTATTTGTAATTAATTGGCCACCTCTTGCAGGCAGCTTCTCTACGTCAATCCCAACAACATATGTTTTACGACTTTTTACAAATCTGGATAAAAACACAAAAAAAAATTGCTACCTCTGTTACTTATTACTCTATCTGTATTTTGGAAGAAGTACCTAAAAGGTCAATGCCCGTGCGCCATACCTACGCGCAGAGTTAATGCCACAACAAATAATTTTTGTATGGAGAAACTTAAATCTTTAGAACTTTTAATTTTAAAAAGTCGTAGAATAAATGTTGTTGGGATTGAAGGAGGAAAGCTGCTTGCAAGAGGTGGCCAATTAATTAATTACAAATTACCCTGATATTATACATATCTGTGCCTCCTATGGTGAGTGATGTGAGTCGACCTTTACCTTTTTTTAGATTTGAATGTAAAAATAATGAGAAAAAATAAGATGTTTTTGGTATAATTCATATACCAAAAAATATATTTCAGGCCTAGTCACCAGAAAGGGTTTTTGCCCGAAATTTCTGGATTCCTGGAACTTAAAGCGTTAATATAGGAAAGCCTTAAAGATGTTAGCACTAGCGAGAGAAAGATTACGGTTTGTTGGATAGGCTTAGAAAACGCCTTTGGGTATGTACGACATGAACTGTGATGTTATAGATTACCAATCCATCGTTGGATGTTATAGTCGATAGCTTTTTAAATAATCTCAAAAAGGTAGACAACCAACCAATAAGTAACGTCAAAAAAGTTTGGATATACGAAAATTTTTTAACATCTCGTCTAAATTGGCCTTTCCTCGTTTATGGTATAAATAAAACCCTTTTATCAAAGTTAGGTACAAGCGTCATAAAAACATTGAAGTTATGGCTCGGGTAAGCTCACTCAACAGACTCTTCAACCTTATTTAGACACCGAAACTAACGAATTTTGGGTTAATATTAAAGAAATCATCGGAGCAAGAGCAAAAGACATATCATCGGAAAATCTAAAGATGATACTGTAACTTCTCTCCCAAAAGATAAAGTTGCCTCAGAGCTCGAGTCACGATTTTAATTCCAAAAAAAATTATGATAGACGTTCAATCGAATGAAGTAGGGCTAGGATCAAGTAGAAAAGTTCAACACATAGATATAACAAAATCTTGTATTGGACAAGACGAAAACGATAACTACGGACTGTACGCAATGAGCCTAGAAAATCAAAACAAATGAGTGATCATAGGGGATTTTTGTATTCCACTAGCTTTGAAGTGGCGACCTTGCTTTAAGATTGGTTCTCAGAATTATAAAAAAATTATCTTAATGCATTCCAAATGACTCTCCCAGATCAAAATAATTTATTAAGATGGGGCAAAGCCGCCGATAAGTCTTGCAACATCAGTGGGAAGTTTTCAGGGTTTTACCATCTGCTTTAGTTCGAACAACATTGGACTTAGGACATTATATCGCTGAATTATAGGATTTTATTAATTCATGTATATCAATTTACACTTTACAGTCATAATATGGGTTTTCCAGGGCTACACTATGATATAACTAAACTTGTGTCATTTAAGACATATAGTTTACTTATATTGGACATCTTAAAAAGTACAACTCAATGGTTTTTCACATTTCAAATTTATAATATTTATCAAAAAACACTAAGAGTTTGTTTAAAGAGCACGTTTTTAAGTATAAAATGAAGAACTCCAATCAATTCTAGCGCCATTGGTTCACAAAATAGTTTTCTTTAAATCTTAATTTCGCTCTCCTATAAAATAAAGATTTTACACTTGTATTACCCATCACAGGAACAATATATATATATATATATATATATATATATATATATATATATATATATATATATATATATATATATATGTGTGTGTGTGCTAAGTTTGATGAGACTTTACCAACGTATTATGACCACCGACGTTGACGAGTGACACTAATGTATTTCTGTTTTATCCTGGGAGCCGGGATGTAACGGTGAACGGATGATATATAACGGTCCTCTATTCAACAATACTTATAGGAAACATACATTAAATTATAAACATATACATTAAACATATTTTACTTCTCTTTAACATTTTCTTGAAAGAACTCTGTTTCGTATACCTACCCTTCAACCTACCCATTCATTTTAGCAATGATTGACATTCGACCGCCGTATTTCTCAAGTTACTAATTTTCTTCCAAGAACAAACAGCAAAATGGTAGTATTTTTCACTACTCAGCCAAATATTACATAAAACAATTTATAACTTATTTTTAATGAACGAGTGATTTACTAAAGATAATATTTTTTTGCTATTACAGTCTTCGCTGGACAACGCGTCCGTATTGGAAATTATTAAGAATATGTTATCTTTAATAAATTTAAATCTTAGAAGAAATCCCGAAGAAGTCATTCAGTCGTGTCCAGACGTTGTGCTATGTGTTATTAATATAATATTAAAACATAAATTGATGCAGTGGTTAAGATTAAGTTATATCCTAGTTAATTTATTTATAAAATACTTTATTTAAAATTCCGCAGAAATAACTTTTTACTTATGAATTTATTTGGTTATTTGCTTGATTATTTTAAAGATTGTTTGAACAAATCAACTTGAATAAGGGTACATAAAATTCACATAGGTAGCTATTAGAACAATGCAACTGATTTTTAGGAAATCATTGTTGCGAATTATTGATCTTAAAATTAACAAAATCTAATTATTTTACACAAACGTAAGTAACATATAAATGTACCAACTTTTCTGTTATACTGTTACACTTTTAACCCTAGATGCATAACGCTTTCAACTTTAACTTTAAGGAATAAGGTCGTTTTTTGTTTAATTGACAGAAAGTAGTAAGTACGCAACGCTGCGGTTTTCGGTTACGATGCTTTGCGCAAACGCAGCACATTGCTGAAATATCGTATGTCGGGTTCAGTGCACTGCGTGAGACATAACGCTCAAGGTTATGAATTATTATTAGGTTAGTATTTAATTTTTTATAACACCTTTATGGACATGGTAGATTAGGCTTAGTATAAAATTAATTCGAAACTGCTTGTAACTTAATATTGAATTAAATATTTAATTTGTAAAAATCAAACGTGAATAAGATTCGGTATCTGATGTTAGTACTCCCGCTGCTGAAACAGAAAGTTAACACGTGGCTCTCGCGGTCACTAGCATTTTCAATAAACTATACATAATTCAACGTTTTAAAACCTTTCCTCCAATATTTGTTAAGTTTTGTTTTAAGGGTGGAGACAGACGAACAAACGATCTTTCTGTTCGTGATAGGTAACAGTAGTTAGTGGATCTAAAAATAATTGCAGAACCGGTGACCTACCATAAGGGAGAGACTTAAGATCCAAGAGAGTAGGACTAAGTGCGGGGTAAGGGGCCGAGGTTTAATTAATAAGAATATTCAGTATGTTTCTCCATTCCATACATAGTATTTCTATGAATAAAGATCTTATAGTACAGTTAACCGTTAAACACTCTATTCAACCATAATTATAGTATCAAATAGTTGAGAGGCATGACTTGCAGACAATCGTTTTGTACAAAACAATGACATTTGAAAGCTGAAGAAATGATCCATGTTTTGTTTATTTGTTATTTACTCTATGAATGGACCACAAAAACAGCTTAGATGAGAAGAGTGACCATGATTTCTGAAAGGCGTTTACAGTAAAATAATTTATAAACAACGAATAAGTATATAATTTTGGCCTCAATCACCCATCGGTTAGATTTCAACTAATTAAATTAAATGTAAATAAGTTTTGAAGTTCTTCATCGATTTACTGACTGTAAAGTGTTACAGTCAATTATAATTAGTGAATTGCAATCGATACCTGGTGTAAAAATGTGAGAAAATATTCTTAACTTAACTATTCTTAACCCTAGAGAACAGCGAAAAGATCGTATTTTTGTTATTATTGATATTTCTATTGCTGAGATCACATAAAATAAATAAAATAATCCTTTATCTGAAAACTAGATTGTCAATTTAGTTATCCATTGTATGACATTTAGCACATTTCGTTATCAACTTCTGGGCACCCTTGCCTCACGACTTTCCCAGCCTCCGGCGCGGGCCAATGACCCGCTATTGTTGATTAGTCGATTACTTGATTGCTACAGGTACTTACAATGTTACCTGCCACATGTATCTTATTGCCGTACTTAAGTTATATGCATTTTTGGCTTTAATAATTTTAGGTTTAAAATTTAAATTGTCTGCATAGAATCATATAATAGTCTAGTAAATATTTTGTAACAATCAATACCTATTAGTAAAAATAGATAGTCAGCTAATAAGACATTATAAGCTCAATAAGATTTAAAAAAGATAGGAGTTCTTCGCGTGTTAGAGATAAATATTGTATTATTTATCTTATCTATTTAATGAAAAAGCTGACAAAGATCGTTTTTATCGCACTAATTGCAGATTGTATGGAATTTTAATGATGAACATATATAACTAAATATTCTGTGAATATTTGAAACGTTTGCCTGTTGTCGTTGTAGCGGCAACAGAAATACATCATCTGTGAAAAGTTCAACTGTCTAGCTTCACCGTTCATGAGATATAGCCTGGTGGCAGACAGATTGACCGATAGACAGCGAAGTCTTAGTAAAACGTTTTTATCCTTTAGGTATGGAACCCTAAAAAGCTCATAAAAGTATTCATAAAAATTTATCTTTCTCTATAGTTACGTGGATAATGCTGACTTTAAGATATAAGTAGGTACTTATCAATCTTGAAGAGCTTCCACTTGGCATCTTTATAGAAAGTAATGAATGCGGTCTATCAGGCTAGAAAGCGTCTGAAAAAATGGGAAATAAATAAAATAGCGCGGTGATTTCTACAAGCACATAAGCACATGGGGAAAGTAGCCGGTGGTTATGCAAGAGGTCAACAGTCTGCGACTCCCAATCACTAAACTATTAATGTTATGTAAACATAATATTGTTAAGCACTTCATATTGCTAACAATCTTTTCCGATAGAGCCATTAAATTTTTTCGACTCAAAATAAAACTGAAATTAATTAATATACCTACCTCATTCTTTAATACTTTCGTCTATGTTTATTTAATTAATTAGATAAGGTGTTTGTTAACATTATGTGGAACGCTCTTTTACTCCCGGGTATTAACAGTCTGTGTATGCACAGTAGAAAGCTGATTTCTCATAACTCACTAGGGAGAGAGAAAAAGTATACCTACCTGTATAGTACAGCACCCTTTCTTACTTGCCTCATATAGTTATATAATGATCGGGTTTCTTTTCTAGTCTATACAAAGGGACAGACGGTAAGACAACACCAAGATCACTCCCGCGACGACCATGCAAAAGAACTCGTCCAATGAACTAGTTATATGAAACTATATCCTCTACTATTTTATTTATATTTTACACATTTAAATAAAATTATTGTATCGATCGTCTTCCATTGAACAGTTTAAAAATCTAAATTTAACCTATACGGTAAACCAGACAATGAATTGCTTCAGTTTTACCATATGATAATGTATTAAATCCTTTCTCTCTATATTTCTATAGTTCATGTACTTAAATATTAATTTCCCAGTTACTAACAAAAGCACTAAAAATCAAATAATTTTTCTTCATTGTGACATATTACCCTTTGATGAAGCAATTAAAAATATCTCAAAATCATCACCGGTTCTATGTAATGTTTGACTGGGCGTCAATGTTAAGAAATATATATATATATATATTTATGAACATTTCTATAAACATGTATAGCCATGTTAAGCTCATTTATATAAAAATAGAATGAAAAATAAACCGTTAGATTCAAAAAAATATAAGTTCTTTTTATTATGTGAGTATTACCTACCTACTATCGCCGACAGCCGTTAAAGGATGCACTTATATCTAAATTATTACAATACTTAATATTGTATTGAATAAGATCACGGAAGGGGGATTGACATTTACTAAAATTAGAGAAGTTTCATAAGTGCAATGTATGTATGTATTTGAAATTAAAAAATAATAGTTTGAATATCATTATAATGTTATAAAATAGAATAATACTGGCTGGTTGGTTTTACAACCACTCGTATGTCTTATTACTATCTAATCGTCGAATAAAATAAATGGTGTAAAATACCCCCAGGCGCGCACGGACAGATATATTGCGATTTTATATGCATCTCATAATCCTTTATGGCTTCACTAGAGCTCACGAGCAGGGTTGGTGACTTGGTGATCGGGCTTTAACCAAAAAGTAGGTAATCAATAAGCGTTTAAATACTACAAAATAACAATAATATTACTACAAGACTAAGGACTCCTTTGATTATATTTATATAATAATTTGAGAGTTCAAGATCTATAATAATGTTGAGATACAGTTCTACGTCAAGTTAATATTTATGTAAGATATATTTATTTTTCTGAATGTGTTAGATTGAAACAAGACATGTAAGATACTTTTTGCATTACTATATAAATCCTGAATAAGGTCTTTGTTTTTAAAATTAATGACCAGCCCTGTGATATTTAATAAACTATATATAGCAATGAGATAATAGAGTCGTTTCCGGCGGGAAATCACAATTACAGGCTCATCAAACGATTCGATAAGTGTAAACGAGATGATGCTATAGGGGAGAAAAAGACGACTGCATTATGTTACGTTTGTCTTAATAGCAATACCTTGTTTAGTTAGAGGTCTTAATTTTAATCATATTATGCAGTTAAGAAAGTTTAATTACCTTATTGGAACGGAAACTGAAGAGATTATTGTTATTTTCATTTAAAAAATTAGTCCTGTAAAAGTTTAAAAAACTACAAGTATAAAATAATGGTTGTTTAATTTATTAAAAATATTTTTTTGTTTTTTATTTTTAAAATGAATAAAAAAAACAAATAAAACTGAAAATATAGAGTATTAAATTAACAATTAAAGAAACATTAATACACTAATGTACCACAAAGTCAACTTTCCGCAGTTTTCCACAAAATAACAGTTTTATGACGTGAGATCTCCTCATCAATCTCTGCGCGCTCCAGTTACCGCGACAGCCTGCAGTTATGTTTTGTAACAACAGCTCTTATATGGAGACTGCTAAGGACTGCTCATAATTTATTTCATATATATTATTTATCAAATTCATCGCTACGTGCGTTTCTCTGCCAGCCTACTTAATCATTAGGTACATACCTATATATACATAATAATAATAACATAGGAGTTAGGACAAATTACACACATTGATTTAAGCCCTAAGTAAGCAAATTATTTGCTTAGTTAGGGCTTACTTACAACGATACAAATATGTATATAGAAACACACATTATAAATATTGCGAATATATTTAATAAACGACCAAACCCAGAAATACAGACATATATGCTCATCACATACACGTCTGCCCTTGTCGGGAATCGAACCCGAGCCCCATTGTTCCGCGATTCGTTAGGCGTCTGCACTAACCACTCGACCAACGGGGCGGTAAATAAAAATACATATTATACCAACCACGAATTTTTTTTAAGGGAAGTACAATAACAAATGTTTTAAATTGCTAAATTAGTCACTATGTTGTTGAAGAATTTCTTACATATTATATTTTTGCTTTTAAGTTATTGTTTGTATTTTTTTTTATTAAATGAAACTTTGTATCTACCTATAGTTATGTATATTTCAAAAAACTTAAAAGAATGGATTTTTGAGATTGTAAGTAATAAAATAAAATCTATGACCACTAAATAAAAATACCATAAGTTAGGCTTGAAATAAAAATACAATGTTTAACCGCCGCGCTGGTGAAATATAAAATATATTCACTTAAAAGTACAGATATAAAATTGTTTAAAAATCTATACCTATAGTTGAAACAAGTAACTTTAACGGACAAAAGAAAAAAAATATAAGGTTTAGTTTTTAGTGAAGCTATCTTTCTATTTGTTTATTTTGTGTACGGAGGAATGCGGCGAAAGTGTCATTGTGCGGCATCTGTGTTAATATTATGGAAGTAAATCTCGCGAGAGTTCGTCGTTCTTGACGCGGTATGTTTTACTGTCTTATTGTTTCGACAGTGTGGTTACTTACACCTCGTATCATCAAGATGTTGACCATTTAAAGAGAATTCGGCTTTCCAATTTCTACCAAACTAAATATTGTAAGATAATAAATTAAGTATATTTTATAGTACATAAATTTTGTAGTAAATGAACCGTTCAGATTTCAGTAAACTGTATTGACATTGATAAATAAATTTATGAATTTATGAACCCAATGTCTTACTCCAATATTATAATATCTTAACAGAGCATGATACAAAGTCTAATATTTCTTTAATGCGTCTTACAATCAGTAATTGTTAATCTACCGCGCACAATAATCCGCACCTATGAGAGCGGAACGAGCGCGGTCGCAGTAAAAACATAGCGTGTCCGGAACAGACGGACCGATGTGCCGTGACATGTTTATTTATATTTATAGATGGTTATTGTCCGGAAATGGTTTTTTTGTTGTCTGTCCCGCTTTTTTTTGAAAAGTTTTCCGTTGGATCCAATGTTCCTATGACAATTCCCCTAATATTAACTTTCTAAACTTATTTTTGTTTTACTTTCTTTAAACTTCATACAATTTATTTAAAAATCTATGGGTTTAACAAACTAGATAAAATTATAGAATTTATTCTGCCTTTTATTTTTAAACATGACAAAAACTCTCTCTGTCTGTTTAGTGAAAATCGGGCTATAAAAAGATATTTTAATAATAAGTAACCTAGAAGGCTGTAAAAGAATTAAAAAGAAATGTAATAATATATTTTGTACAGGCCAAAAAACTTTTACTAAATTTATCAGTAAAATTTTCCTTATAAACAAGTTGATATAATTTTATTAACATTAGATTTTTCACATTAGACATGTACAGAGAAAATAATGTTTTAATATTAGCGACCAGTCCAGAAACATTTTTATTGACATAATATATAAATACGCATTATTATATTTGTAATTAATTCAAGGTATATTGAAAAAAAATCTTAACAATATTTCGTAGTATTCGACACTAATGTACGGTTGAAACATGCACTTATTTTTATAATACTAAATAACTTAATAAGCATTAACACGCCAAGTTGTCAGTTCAGGAAGAGCGCGGTATGCGGAATAGATCGACCGGTATCTTGTGTCTTTGTATACTAACTAAATTGTATAATTAAAAGTTAATACCTCCTTAAAGTAACAAAGAAATAAAGTCCTTATTAAGAGACACAAATGTTACTTACTTTATATGTTTATAAATAGTTAGATGCAAGCTAAATAATTATAAACATTTTAGAATGAATTGAATACTCGGAATAGCAATTATTAGAACAAAATCGATTCAACCAAACCAAACGTGTATGGAATTTTTTCATACATAGGAGTTATTAAAATGTGAAAAAGTCGTCGAAATTCCTCATTGTTGTTATAGAAACTAACTTTCATATACTTTTAAGCATCTACAAATTGGAATTTTAAAAGAGAATTAAATGTTTACCATGATGTATAAAAGTGCTTTGAAGAGTTAGACATTACTAGATAATCATGTAAGTGAACCGTGTTAGGAGCGTGAGCTGGGTTGGCGTTGTGTTGGACACCCGAGCGACCCACTGACCCCAACCATTGTAGCACCAACCCACTAAATACTAAGAATACATGGTTGCTTTGAAATTTACGATAAGATTAGATCATGTTGTATACAATTTTGGGAAGTGTGTAGGCCCGCTGCAATCCTTGAGGGTTGAGAGGGAAAAGGTAGAGAGAGCGTTTGGGCGTCATTTAGAGTTAATTTTTAACGAAAATTTGATTTGAAAGCTGACAATTATTTTTTTTTATCATTTCTTTTATGTCTTTTATTAGAATTATCATATTCTAAAAAATGTTAACCATTTAAACATGTATGTAATTCTTACCGTGCTCGCTGGATGAGCGGGAACCAGCATCACATGAGGCGGTGGCTTGCGGTTCTTTCTGACTCCCTTAACTCGAAGCGGCCTCGTAACCGTCGTGGTAGCCGCTGGGACTTGATGGTGACCCAACCATCGTGTCACCAGCTTTTCTTTACTATTTGCACTTCCATATTCAGGTGGTTCCTCCTTTTGAGAATATTTGTTTAAATAATATTTTCACGTTATTTCAATTAATAATAACATAATAATAATAATATCACAGGACAAATTACACACATTGATCTAACCCCTAAGTAAGCAAATTATTTGCTTGTGTCAAGGGTGTTAGACAAATTTATAATTTTTTATCTAAGGAATTCGCAAGATAGTTATAAATGAATTTAATTAAGGCTGCTAGAATGATATAGCGCTGCGGTATGTCGGTCACGCAATCGAATCAAGGCAAACGGATTTTTTTGCCAACAGGTTTGAACTCAACATATTCTTTAATAGATTGGATATATTACCGTATCAATAGTTAATAATACAAAGACCTCGAGAAAACATCTAAAATTTTTGAATACCATCTGATTTACCTTTTTCTTCTTCATCGTTTCAGTGTGCAGCTTCGCCTCCAGCTCCCTACAAAGCTCGTGACCCCGGGCCTTTTCCGCTTCATAAATCTTTTTGATTTCATCCACATGGAAGACACATGGCTGAACAGGTTTAAAATTTGGGTCGAATTGGTTGTGATCAAAAGCCTGCTTGGGTCTGAAGCACGGGCAGACTCGCTTGGACAGAATATAGATGGACATGACACACACCAGGCAGTGGATGGAGGCGATGATGAGCAACGCGATGTTTGCCAGCACCGGTGTCCACGCCTCCATTTCATCCTAAAATTTACTACAATGAGCATTCACAGATAGTAGGGGTATGACTCCTCTTAGTTAAAATTAGTTCTAATAATCTCATTTATCAAAAATTATAATCCTCGTATAAAATTAACACCGAATTTATTTAAAAGTATATAAACAATAAATTAAGCCACTTCGAAGCCCATTATGAGTACATCACTAGAAGAAAATATCTCCAAATTTACATTTAGACTTTGTTAATTAAACAAATCCAATCTCTCAAATATTTAAGGTGTAACTAATCTATGTCTAATACTGAGATGAAATAATCCAACATTTGCACGGCAGGTTCCCGCGCTCAGTTCAAGGCTGTGTTTGCAACAACTACTATATTGTAATACATAAATAATGATCAATAATAATAGCACTATAATCACCATTCTCGTACGCTCCTTGATCTTTATAATGTAAACAAATAGTTTAATAGTACTCATCATTTCCCACACTAAATGATAGAAAAATAGGAATCTTATCATTATATAATGTGTACCTATAACATAATATTCACTTAACATCATCGACACTATCTTTTTTAAGCTATCGCGTTTCATATTATATAAATACATATTAAAAATACGGGCATTACCCAGGTTCCACTGGGCGTGTTCATGGCTGTGACTACGGTCAGGGCAAGCTGGTCAAAAAATCAGGCAAATTAAAAGTATTTAATATCTATTTTCTACACCCTAATTTCCGTTTTAAAAATATATATAATTTTATATTTATTTATTTTTTATGAGATTTGGTTATTAGATAATAACAGTAAAATATATATCATTATCTTTCTGCTGAACATACCTGAAAGGTATTAAGTGGTGTCTGTCTGTGAGAGTCTCGCTGTAGGCCAGTGGCCGCGAGTACGGCAGCGCTGTTCCCGCAAGCCAAGCACAGCAGCGACAGCGCCAGGAACGCTGTCAGCAGGCCATTGCTGCACACACAGGCATATTATTGTTAATAAGATATTACTTATGTTTAATGTGTTAAGACCTAGTAAGAAGATAACCAATTTTATAATATTATACCTTAGTTTAATTTATAAAAGTATAAATTTAGAATTTTTATTTAATCTGAACCATGTAATTATATGGTTTATAATTATTGATAAAAAGATCATTTATTATACATATGTGTGATCCTGGGAAATTTATTGAAGTAAATAGTTTTTTTAATATTATATAATTTTTAATAAACTATATGTTTAATAAAATAAATTAAATGGCAATAAAAATCAAATAATTATTTTTACACAGTTGTACAATCTCCAATAAATAAAGAATGAAAGAAAAATTGAAACCTCTCAAATCCGTCCTCGTCATTTTGCAAGTGTATTCTTACTTGCCTTGATGGCATTCTATATATGATTTATTAAAAAATATCCTTCGCATTATTTATGTTGCAGAAATTATAAAATAACATTGTTATCATAGGTTTGCTACGTTAAAATATATTTAACGTAGCAAACCTATGTAAAGAGAATTACAGAATATAAGTATTACACAATTTATCAAGCAAAGCAATCATAATTAATTAGCAGTTTATTTAAAAAGGAGAAAGCGATATATCTACAGGTTGCAGTTACAACGGACACGGCTAATCGGGCCGTGGGGTGCATTTTACTGTGATTCATAACTATCCTCTCATAGATAGTTGCTAATAGAATGATTGTAATACCTTAAATATCGAGCACCCCACGCTTTTTACTCAGAATTGAATTATTCTGTTAATAACTTAAATTTTATTATAAATTTATATTAAGGCGATTCACTATGATTAATTGTTCGATCTTCTACTACTGTAATTTTATACTCTTTGTCATTAAAAATTATTTTGTAGTTTTTAGTTCGGTTAGCAATAAAAGCGTGTTTTTTTAGTTTTTTAAACTATTGTTTTTTTTTTTTTTTTTTTTTTTGGGAAACTTTTATCAAATTATTGCATTGTCATCGGTCCTTGATACGTGTGCAAAGTTTTAATTTAATCGGATCGCTGGAAGCTGGTGAAAATTAAGCTCGAAGATTCCGTTACATTCATACATACATACCTACATACATACATACATACATACATACATACATACATACATACATACATACAACCCAAGCTAATAAAAGCGTATTAAAAACTGTAATAGTCCCTAATAATCATATGAGACCGGTTGTTAGAAGAGACAATTGAAACGTGATACCTATTTCGTACTCGTGAATTCCCGATTTTAAAATGATTATATACATATTATAAAACGCTATAGTTTAAAAGTTAGCAAACATTTCTACAATCGTGGAATCTTAAAAAGCTTCTTAGTGCAACGCTACCGTAGTTAGCTCACGAATCATTTTCTTCAAAATATTTATATCTCTACATTTTAAATATTTCTTACAATACATTCATTGAACTCAAAGTGTGTGTGGTAGTCAAACAGTTCTTCACTTAATGTCAATAAATATACCTATCTATACGTATAATATGTATTTGATTTCTCAAACTTTATTTCTACATACCTAAGTAGGTATTTCATTTAATAAGTAGGTACTAAAATCACAGTGTCTTGACCAAAAAGTAGTGATTTAATTTCCAGGGTATATGAATGTTATAGATAGAGGTTGTCTTAGTCAAGATGTACGATTGAAAAGAAGATAATTCTATATCTCATCAAGATATTATTAAACTCATTTCACTTGAATGCATTTGCAAAAACCGCAATCACAACGCAACACAACATTTTATATAATATTAATTGTAATATTCCGCATCTATGTACGTAATTATGTATCATCTAACAACAGACTAAAGTTAACTGAAATGTTATAAAAATAAGGTACATATTTGTACACAATAGCATGTGATAAATAGAGAAACGGGTGAAAGCACACTTTGAACATCTCCTGTGTTATGTATATCTATTAGTTTTTATTTTCAAGTATAATCAAACTAAAGGTAAAAATATATTTTTTTAATAATTCTAAACAATCGGACCGTCATTCAAAATATTATGTGGACTAAAGTTAGATATATTTAAAGCTATACAGAAGCTGTTATCAATAATAATTAAAGTAGAATACTTTACGTAACAAATTCAACAATGTTATCAGACAATTCAGCTTCTTAATAGTTGTTGAGATTTGCAATTATTATTAATTTTCAAAACAAACGTTTTAAAAAATATGTATTATAATAGATATTCTTAAATATTCAAAAGTATGTTTGTAATACGTTTTCCAAGTTATTATGACTACAGCTTCCTCTTATTTTTAGCGGCATATTGATAAGTAATCGCGTGCATCAATGCAACGATTCTCTTGAGAGATTTTCCGCCTCGTAAGCTGTTGATATGTTTTAATGATTAGCTAAAGAAGAACAGGAGAAGTTCTTTAGAAATTTAAAAAAGATAAAACATGTATTAAGTTTCTTACAGAGATCTGCGACTTGTGTTGTATATTCATTTTCGTAAAATAATATATAAAACAAAAAATATACCAACACATTTTTTACATAATAACATTATGTGTATAGACAATTTGTAATACTAGCATATTTTTGTTTTCCAATTTGTAGATGTAAAAATAAAACATTATCCTTATTGGGTTATTACAAAGTTAGATTCATAATTATTTGAAAAAGTAAAATGATAGTAGGACTATATAGGCTTAGTAGTACTATATAGTATATTAAATTATTCTATAATTCATTTTTATGCTAGTAAAAACCTTTACTCTACTTGTCTATTCTCATATATTACTATCAAAAAATATTATAAACTTTATAAAATCAACATTTAAATAAATAGGTCAAAAAGAAATTTCATAGTTTCTTGTTGTATGTTGGATCTACTTTCTGGAATCCTGCCACTACAGTCTAAAATTTCATAAGTGAAATGTATGCCTATTTTAATGTATTTTTTAATTCGACTTTCACTACACATAAACGTACCTATCTAAGTAAATAAAACACACAAGTGGCTCCACACGTTTATAACACCGAGACTAGAAGAACTGTTTTCTAAAAAGAGGAGTTAAAAACAAATAAGAATGTATTTATTTTTATTTTTCATATTAAATGAAAATCCTCTTATTACATTGATCCCCTTATAATAAGTATTTCTTAGCATTTAAAAGTTTGAAAGCTACTTCATTTAACTACAACAAAATGTATTTTTTAAATCAGAGAAGTTAAAAGTATTTAAACTTTTAGATGAATATTATATAATTAGGTTAAGATACTCTATCGAACCTCATCTGTACCCATTTTTCTTCAAATCTTATGTGTCAATTTAATTTACTGTTAATAACTTTTGATCTTAATATCGTATAAACTCATTTATGTATTAATGTAATTGTTAGCTTTTCCTGAAGAACAATTTTCTAGAGCCTATTTAAAACCCGATAACGTTCTCGTCTTTCCATACATGTAATTTATATAAAGTGTATTCCATGTTATATGAATTATATATCACATCATAATTACATCAATGGAAATGATTATCAAATACATCAAAATTATTTTGATCAAATTTCTCGAACTTACCCTGAAGCACTATTTAAGCCATAGCAATCGTTAATGCCGGCTAGCACACCGACCACCCCGGCTACCACAGCCACGCATCCTGACCATAGACCTGCTCCAACCCTCGATAGCGAGGCTCCCTTGACTACTGCCAGGGCCCCAGCACCCACCAGCAAAGCTCCCAGAATCACTTGGGACAACCCCAGCAACACTACACTTCGTCTTGGTCCACCATTATCACTACCAGCTTCAACACTCTTCGAACTAACACTTTTCTCACGTTTCTTCTTTGGCAGCTTCTGCGGAGTCTTACATATGAGTTGTTCAGTGGAATCCTCGGATTTTAGACTGGAGACCGTCGGAAAGTTCCCGGTCACGACCGTGACATTTTCCGTAGATGATTTTTCGAGCTCTTCTGTCATTTTCGCATCGGAATCATAACCGGTAGTGAGGAGAGCGCAACGGGCGCTCGTCGTGCACGCTGCGGCCGGACTGCGGCCGTTGGCTGCGCGGATGCACACACGCGGTGAAAGTGCTTTGTAATGTCGCCAATTTGTATTTGTTTTTCATAAATTATATCTTAAATACAAATTTGAAACAGTTTACATTATTTATTTAATAATTTAGTTGATATTCATCTCTGACTTTAATTATAAAATGAAACTCTAATCACTATAAAATATTTGTGACTAATTTATAATTATTATTATTATAAATCAGTTTTCAATCATAAACTTTTGTATTTAAGAAACGAAACCGAAAAAAAATGTTGTTTATTTTCCTTATATCTTAAAAAGTAATGCGCATTTTTTTTTCATTTCATCATTTTAATTTCGATAAGCTCGCCTATTTTTAATTTTATGTTCTATATATAAGTATATATAAAATGAAAAAAAAATACAATTCCTCAGGTGTATGTATATTGTTCCTGGAGCGAGCATGTCTGTTGTCGCAGGTGAAAGCGCTTGGAAGTCCGGTATCTCCGCAACCGCAGTCCGGTTCCCAGCGTCATCGGTGGCATCTTACATAACTTAACACCGACTATTATTGTTATTGTCATTAGTCAATACAAAAAAAATAGCATCTCTCACTTTACATCACATATCTTCAGCGAACTTCACATTTTTTAACAAATAATTCAATTATATTACCTTCTTGTATCCTTCAAAGTTGCTCTACTTATCGACGTAGGTACCTAATGATATTTCTATTCGTGGACCAAACTCAGTATTGTTTTTATGGTTCTATGATCAACTAAAGGTTACATTTCATTAAGATCAGCTATAATTCAGTGATTGAGTAAGTTTAAAACAATAAAACTGTTCATGTTTTTTGGCTATCAGCTGCAGGGCTATTCGCTAACTTTGACTGTTCGAATGACCATCAAGCGCAAGATGCGAACTAAACTTTGATGGCAAATGAGATTGTCATCGAATTGGTATTAAATATTGCAGTGAGTGTTTATCCACATACGGTTTCTTTCATTGTACCACTTGACATGACTCGTTTTTATGTACTTAATACTTCTAAATGAAAAATGACTTTAGAACAATATTAATAGTGAAGGCTTAAGAAAACCTTTTTATTTAGGAGGTTTTGTGTCTCCCGATTGCTCGATTATTTACATGTTTCGCATAATTTTTAAATTTTAAAATCGCTAAATTTATTGCGAAATAAAAGGAAGGTTTGTATTATTTAAATATATGAAGACAAAGAGTAGCCTAACAAGTAATTAAATATTTAGATTTTTTAAAACTTAACAGTTAACAGTTTTAAGATATTTGTACATAAAATTAAATACAAAGTTCAACAACAAAGTCGTTTTTAGGTCTAAAACCAATTGCCCTTGAACAGAATTATGGTTTTGTAAAAAACTCTTTTATATCCAATATTTATCAATATCTATTTTCTTTTTTTTTTATAACAAAGTATAACCTCATAAGAGTTTGAATTATAATTAAATGGTTTATTATTTAGTATTTAATTATTTTTAATTAAAGTGTTAAAAGTCTTCAGATACCAGCACAAGAAAATTCCTTCCCTAGCAAGTTGTATTAGCTTGTAAAAATTGCAGAGATTCATTGTAAGATTGCATTAAGAAGTTTCTAAGGATCATAAGAGAGTGAGGTTTACACTTACTAATAATCACTATACACCCTGTTATGCTTTGAAATTAAAACTTACTTTTTAATAAGTAAATATTTGGTACAGCTAGATATGTAGAAGATTACAAAGAACATTATATACTAGCTCTTAAACAAGTGCGTACGGATGTTTTTCTCTTGGAAATTGGAAGATGTGGATTAAGTACATTAAAAACTTGTTGGTATTATACTTGTACTAGTTTTACTTAAACTAAAATTAGCAACAAAATCTTTTTCCGGCAACTGCAATGGGTCACTTACGTTGCAAAAGCGGCGTCTCTATGCGTAATATATTTTCCCCCTTTCTTCTTCAGCAAACAAACACAAAAACGAATATATAAATGCAAAGTTATAGACTGCAGTCACTGCTTTGCTGCTTTAAGAATTTGTCTTTAATCGAGGTTTAGTGCCTTCTGAAGTTAACGTATGCGTAGCCTAAGCGGGCAACTTAGAAATATATAAGTATTCCTAGACATAACTCAACCCGATGTTACACGCGTTTCCTTACCGGGGGTGAAACTGACAATACACTAGCCATTGCATGCGGTGAAAGTGGTTACATAATGAAAATGATAGCTCTTACTTTTATGTACATAATTAAAAAAAATCGATTTATCAATCAATATCGACATTTGGTTAAAAAAAAAGATTCGTTCATCAAGATCGAAATAAACTATACCTGGTATTCTATATCATGGTAACACTATATTTCAACCATAAACTAAAAACCTTTTTAGAAGTGTAAGTAAAATATTTTATGTTAAATATCTATTACCTGAGTTTTTATATTTAGGATAAGTTTTTATATTTAGGATAAGTTTATCCGCCAAGTCAAGCAAACAGAAAAATACAAATCGCTGATCATTAACATTCTATGCTACTTCTAGGAGACCTAAAAACTTTATATTCCGAATTTATTTAGTGTTTAACCTAGAAAGAAAAAAAAACTCAAATATTCTGACTGATCTGAATTTCAATCAGGTTTGCATTTTCACCAGACTTCTCAGAAAAAAAGTAATATTTTTAGAGCTTATCAAATGTTTATACTTATTTTTAGTTTTTTAACATTATATTTATATGTTTTTACTTAATATATAGTTATTTAGTTACCATCTTAACAACATATGCGACTTTAACTACGAACTCCTGAACGATTTCTTTATAGCACAATCCTTGAATTTTTCAAAGTAATTTATGCCTGGATTATTTGTTGTTTGGCAATCGGAGGGAATAATAGTAATTATATTATAATTATACAAGAATAGTAAATTATTTATTAAGAACACTTCAATTGCATAAAAAAAAACGTGCGGCAGTCGGGGACTGCCGCGGTAAAGCTGTTGCATAGCATTTTTTATCAACTAATTATCAGTATATTTTTTTATTGATGTTAATTCTAGTTTTTTCCTTTATATTAATTGAAATTGAGCGTGGTGACCGATAAGAAAACATTTTTTTTTTCTTTCATTGAACAAATGACTATGAGTAGTTGTCATTGCTATGTAATGTCATAAAAAGGTTAATATTATCATTAGCTAAAGATATTTTCAACCTTAAATCTCACAAATAAAGTTCAATTACGTTTGTTAAGTACTTTATAGTTTTAAGGGTTTTAACACGATAACAGAATGAAAAGGCTTGTTGAAAAAAATACCTTTGTACAAGTAAATCATTTATTCTTAACTAAACCTTAACAAGTAAGCTATAAATAAGTATATAATACATATTATCAACATGACGGTTACGCTATTTTTAAATGATATGTACATAGTACTCGGCCGAGCTACATAGTAGGCGGAGGGGGAGGTGTTAGGTTTTTTTCGTTACGGAATTTCTTGATTCGGTCGCCGCGCTCCAAGCCCGCTATAAAAACTATGCAATAGCTTAATAATACAACATTTGTGATAAAAATAATAAAATGTATGTATATAGAGTACTCACTAATTTTATTTCACTATTATTTCGTGACTTTCTTTATTAATAAATGCACTTTGTTTATTCATATTTAAAACACTGTACACAAATTATACGAGCACAGATATTCACTGCTGTACGTGCGAGGTTCGTAGAGTCGTACCATAAAGTAAATACCAGGGGGGGACAGTTACCTAGTACAAGGATTTCTCCAAAATAAGCGGCATCTGTGCCCAAAATCCAGAAACATTACGATTTTAATTCTTGCTATTAATCGACAGATGGCGGCTGACTAAATATCACAACAGTTCTAGATCTTTCCATTTTTTCATTTCTATTTTCTGTTGTGATTTGTGACAGGTGGCTTTGAAACTTAGCAAGCAAGGGTTCGAGTCAAGTTTCTTTTGCTTCTCCTCTTTACTATATTCGAGCTGGTGTATTACAATATAATGAAAAGACATAATTTTTGTGTTGTTTATAAGTAAAAAAAGTGTCTACTGGAATACGTATAAGTTGTGCTTATTTGGATGTTCCGTGTTCGCCTAGTAGTAAGACGCAGAGTACAATAAGACGTAAGTGCATTATTTTTAACTCTACCTTATTTATACTTAGATCTAAATATTACTAGTATAATACTATTTTCACGACATTACGACGAATTAACAAAATACTATAATTTGAATGAATATAATATAAAAATGACATTTTCAATATTGTTTTCAGGTGTTCCTACGCATCTTTTTAACAATCCTAGTTTCTTAAGGGAACAATGGCTTGGGTCTGTCTTGTTGGTGGATAACTAGATTAGACATCTGTCTAAGAATATTAACTATATATGTAAATTGCAACACACGTATATTATAATAATTACGAAATAAAAGCTTGATAAAACATGATGTTTTTCATTTTAAATACTTATATAAATGTAGTTTGTTTAGTATTTTTATTTTTTGTTTTCTTATTGCAAAAAGTTTTTTTTTTAAATAAATGAAGAAAATAACAATATCTTCAAGTAAATTTATAGGCTTTAATGGATTAGTTCGGATTTAATTTACAGAGGTCCCTCCTTCAAAATTTACGCATAAAAATCGTCGGAGAGGGCTCTCTATATCCTTATACTTATAATACTCTATGGTAAATACCATACACAAAGAGGAGGTGCCCTAACGCCGAAACTCTAAGCAGGCACGAGTTACCAGATGGCGGGACGAAGAAGGGGATTACGTATGCGCAGTAACGCCGATAAAACCAATGCCACCTAGAGGCGAGTTGCTGAACTAAAGAGACAAACGTGATATTTCGAAAAGTCATTAAAAGTTCCGCTATTCATCGATAGATGGCAAAACTAGAAAATATCATCGGGTATTAGGTTTTTTCGAAACGGAATTTCTAGATTCGCCTTTCGGTCTCCACTCTCCACGCTCAAGGCCCGCGATAGAAGCAACAGTTTTATAATAAGTCAAGTGAGTAGTATGCTAGTAACTTCGACTTAAATAAATTGAAACCTTCGCAGATGCTCACTAAAATATTTCACTTTATTTTACATGATTAATTAAAATTATTTAAGTATGAAAGTCAGATTATTTGTGTTTACCCAGTCATTATCTGTAACAGATTCTTTTCCATATATGCTATTTAGAATAACTTGGAAACGTGATTTTACGTAAAATCTCATAACTTTTTAGTACGTAATGGATTGAATTGGGAGAATTAGATTTTTTACAATTTGTGTGTTCGAATGGGTTGTTTATTTCTATATATAGTGAGTGACATCCTTCTTAATAAAAATAGCAAAATGCAAAAATTCGGAATTAGCATTTAAAAACTTCAGGCGCTTGTCTATTATACTTTATAATATATCTTAATATTATACAAAATATGTTAAAAATTTAAAGTGTAAAAATGTTTTGATAATTGACATTGTCTAATTTACAAGACAACATTCTGTAAAAGAGCTCCTAAAAATATGTAGGTTTAAATTAAATTTAGATATGTAGGTTTAAATTAAATTTAGATATGTAGGTTTAAATTAAATTTAGATATGTAGGTTTAAATTAAATTTTGATCTGAAAGAGTAGATAGGTACCTAAAATGTAGGTCCCAAATCAAATAAAAATCAACTATTAAGTACAATTAAATAGGTGATCTGTAGTTAGGAAGAATCTAAGAAGAAGTGGGTTTGAAATAAGTGTTCTAATAATAAAAATAACAATAGACATAATAATAAAACATCTTATTAAAATTGTGCTTTATTGCTCCAAAATTTACAGAAGTAACTTTATTATAAAACTAGTCAATAAATAAGCGCCCTTAACAATAATTTAATAATACTGGAAGATTCGCGTTAATTTGGATTACAACAATAAACTATTTATCTTAAATATTAACAGCTAGATATATGGATGTCTACGTAACGGTTTTGTCATATGTGCCGTTAGCTAACAGCTGGGTCTCCGTTAAATTTCCCACGCCTTTTGGATTACTTCCGTAATTTCCTGTAATATAACCACCCAGTGATGGGACTTTTACTTTTATTATTGTATCCACCATTGAACCAACAGTCTCTATTGCTGTTGTAGCTACTGCGGCCCATCCTTTTAAGCCGTTAGGATTTGTCCCCGTACTAGGATACTTATTTGGATACACGTGTTGGTTCGGGTTATTATAATTGTTGGGATATAGGTTAGGATTTTGAACGTTTGGGTTGTTGTAATTATTTGTATATACATTTTGGTTGGGTTTATTATAATTATTGGGAAATAGGTTTGGCTTGGGGTTATTTAAGTTACTTTGATGTCCATTTTGATTATACGATATTTGTGTCGTGTCCTGGTTAGGATAACGGTTCTGGTTTGCATTATTAAAATTATTTGGGTTCATGGTGGGATTAATGTTCATGTTTCCGTTGGGATAGTAGTGAAGGTTGTTGTAAATGTTAGGACGTGTATTTTCAGAAGTTATGGGAAATCTATTTTGAAACGACATCGTCATTCCATTAGCATTTGGCGTTTGGTCTGGGAAAGAATCTTCTATACTTTGCTTAATATAATCTGCTGCTTTTTCTGCTATCATTACAATAGGCGCATTTGTGTTACCTCTTACTACTTTCGGCATCACGCTAGCATCAGCCACTCTTAAACCAGATATACCTTTTACTCTTAATTTAGAATCCAAAACGGTTCCCATCGAAGCCGTACCTACAGAATGCCAAGCCATCATTGCCATATTTTTTGCGATACATCTAAGACGTTCATTGTCGTTTGACAGAGATTTACAATCTGTTAAACTGAAATCTAAAATAAAAGCATTTTTAGATCGAAAATATGGAGTCTTGGTTATGGATAAAGCTTTTCTTATAACTTCTGGATAGTGTGCCAAATCGCTGGGATCACTGAAAGTGCCTGAATAGATGATGGGTGGATCTAAAGGATCAGCAGAATTGAGTTGCACTCTTCCTCTTGAATTTGGTTTAAGATTTACCACAGCTAAAGTAAAGACTTCATAATTTTTATTAACTTCTTGAATTTTCGAGCATATATCAGGACTTAAATTTAAAATGCTTCTACATGAGTCGTAAAAATTTGTATTTACGGGCATGCACACTGGATAAATAGCAAAATCTGGAAGATTCTTATTTAATTTGTTAAATGAAATATATGCCCCCATATCGGAAGTACTAGAGAGCATTCCGCTTCCGTCATAGAGATATTTAATTGTGTCCATGTAAAACTTTTTCTCGTCAACATTGCAGGTACCGCTTTCTGCTGCAAAATATGTCAGCACCATTGCGTGATCGTGAAGATTTTCACCAACTGGTAGCTCTTTTACTAATGGAATTTCAAGATCTCTCAACTGTTCTCGTGGACCGATCCCTGATAATAATAATACCTTGGGAGTATTAAATGTACCCGCAGTAACAACAATCTCTTTATTAGAAAAGAATTGGAGTTCAGTACTATCCATTAGCACGCGAACCCCGTACGCAGTATTATTTTGAATTAATATTTTAGTTACGAGAGCATTCTTCAAAACATATAAATTGCTTCTTGACCCAGCCTTATTTAATAAGGCAGTGAGACTGCTATCTCTCTTACCGTTTCTTATAGTATGAGAAAATCTTCCCACACCAATATTATACGGATTTGTCATATCACTGACCATTTTAAAACCAATGTCTTTAAATGCTTCAAGAAACTTTATAGAAGCTGGTGGTGCTTCATCGGATCCCGAAACTTCAATTTCCCCATGAAAACCATGAAGTTCCGCCAGCTCTGGGTGTCTTAAAATTCTTTTATCAGTTAATTGTTCCGTTTTCTTGAAGTATTCCAGAACGTTAGTCCATTTCCACTCGTCGCCGACGATAGAGGCCCAATCTTCGTAATCAGCGGGAAATCCGCGGGAATAAATCATGTCATTTATAGAACCGCAACCACCCAACATTTTTGCGCGCGGTTGAATTTGTATGCCATCTTGTAGTGCTTGGCTCGAATAAAAATCGTTACGAGTCGTAAAATTCCAATCAAGTAAGCCTCCCTTCAAACTGTCTTTAAAAATGGGAATCTGAAAAAAGGTTGTTTTTTTTTGTATTTAAATTTTCGTGAGCCATGATGATTATTACATATATATTCGGATTCGAGACTATTCGGACAATTTTTTATTAAATTATGTGATTATAGCCGGTAAATATATATTTAATAAACACTTGTTTTCTTTAGTGATATATGATAATATTATTTGTAATCTTTAGTTAAATAAATAAATACAGAGTAAAGTAAGAAGAAACTTAGATTACATAAGTCTAATGAAACTAAGAATATCTTACGTTGCTATCCTGTGGAGGGTCATCGCCAGCCTCAAGAAGGAGCACTTTGTAGGGTAACTCGGAGAGCCGTGCGGCCACAGTGGATCCAGCTGTGCCACCGCCCACCACGATATAATCGAACGTAGATCCATCTGACGAAATATTTCATAAATCATCCAATTTCAAAAAAGGGAGTAGTTTAGTTTTCTCACAATGAACACTACTTTAGTTAGATTTAGACGCAAAAATATTGTACACAATGTCACATTCCTGACAAACATTCTGATAATAGAACAAACATTCATTATATTGAAAAATAATTTTAAGTGAGCACTTTCGTCATAGAAATTAAGTCAAAATCAAAACTACAAGTATGATTTTCACCCGTGGTGAAGATATGATACGTTTAGGATATGCTTTGGTACATCAGTCATACAGGAAAGTATTTTTGTATATACATACCATGTGTATTTAAATTTAAAAAGGTCAACAAATGTACATTTAAATCCCCAAATAATAGGAGTTAATAGATGATAGGCAGTATTACCTAATGTTATTAAAACTCTTAACAAAAATATTTAAACATAACAAACAAGTAATAATTAATATGTTTGATATATAACGCGCCAGAGTAAATTTGTTTGTTTGTTACGCTTTCACGCTTTAACTACTCAACCGATGATCATGACATTTTTGCAGTCACGTAAGGAGTATAGAAAGGGATCTCGAAAAAAAAACTAGTAACAAGGCAGAGAACAAGACATCGAAATTAACAAGACTGTTGTTTTTGCCTTAATTATGCAGACCGAACAAACCGCTGACAAAATCTAATTTTTAATAATAATACAATACATAAAAAAAATCCATAAATACATTTTTTTGACAATCCGAATAAAATATTTTTTTCTCACAAAGAGTTACTTTTTAATTGGACTCTAATTGTTGGCTCTAATTTAAAACTAGAATGAATATGCAACAGACATGCAACAGTCACATTATTACATGTTGTAACGTACATTTTTATTCATAAAATATAAACATATAATTACAATAAACTAAAACAATATGGTATCTTTTTCCTTCTGTTTGTCAATCGGTATTCTTTTTCTCAGTTTGGCAGCTATTTACGAGGTCATTATGATATCAATAGAAATATATTTTATTTATAGGTACATTTAAGTACTCAATTGCATAGTACGCACGGTATCACCACCACACGAAAGAGACACGGATCGAAGATAAAGGATGAACGCTGTTATCTGGTTTTAGTTTATCTCGACATGACTTATAAGAAGATTGATATATATAGATTATATTATCAAAATATAATTTGCTAACTTCGGCACGCAGCTTCAATATCGAGTTAACCTGCATTATTATGTTAGTTAATATTATTATTATTATGTTATTCGTTATGTTATTACTATGTAAATTTATTTATAATGACTTCTGTAATTATTTTTAACCAAAAAAAATGTTATATTCATATTATTTAATTTAAAACTGCTCAAATTTAGACTTAAAGTCTTCCAAATTGAGGCTTTATTAAGGAGTAACTAATGAACTTCATCGTAAAGGGTCCAGACCTTTCATGTGTCATTCGGGATAGGTTCAGTGTTAATTTGTCAGGTTCGTTCAAAACTAACCGGGTACGTTAGCTTGTGGTGGCCAGGTTTCTGTGAGCAAACATTGGGAAGCCGCGAAGAACTTCAGTGCGGCGGCAATTGTTGCTCCAGTCGCCCCACCGATAGCGCAACCAGCATCCATCACGTCTGTAAAAGTTTCGTTGACGAAATTATTCACCGGACACGTATGTGCGCACTAATTGTGAATTAGCTAAATTCTCAAATGTACTTTCTATAATATATACCTTATAATATATTATATAACTAAAATATATTTTCATGTGCACAGTACACTTCATGTCTTTAGAAAATATTTTACCTCACAAACACGACCTTTAACAAATTTAAAACTAAATATTTATAACCACTCACATGAAACTTAATAAAAACATCAATAATATTATGTATACCAAAAAAATCTCGAATGTTTATAATGTTTTTGATTTTTAAGTGAACGTCAAAAAAAACTCAATCTTAGTTGAAATTCTATTACTAATAGTTTTCGGGAATGTATTGTTATAGGCTTCACTTTACATTTCATCTTATTTTTATTTAAAAGCGATTAACAAATAAAGAAGTTAACAATCTATTATTTTCGTACCAGTGCGGTTAGACATTTCAATATTGAAAAAGTAGTCTTTCCCTGAAGGAATAATAATACCCTTACCAATAAAATAAAATATGAAAAAATATCTGTGATTAAAACTAAAAAATAAAATTAAAATAAACTATAAAATACCTACTTCCTACACGCAAAAACTACTTGACGGAGTTTGATGAACTTTGAAGGTTTATAGTTTATACATTAGTATGTACAAAGGGTACGTTTTATTGGAATCGAAATCTATGCGTATGAGACTTCGTACGTTGTGCCTGCGACTGCAGGCACAATTAGTTCTGTATTATAAATGTGCTACTGAGAAGCTTTAACAGATGTATAGAAAGGTAAATAAAATAATAAGATTATATTACCGAATCAATTACTTCCTTTATACTCCACAATACACCACTGAAGTAAAGAAAGGAAGAACAAACGCAATCTCTTATCAGCTCTCACCGAAACGGACAGTAAAATACTACTGAGTTTATCTTCCACACATCAGCTGCACGACATCAATATATAGTATTGTGAGGGAAACTGAACGCTCTTCTGATAATCGTGTGTTAATATTAATGAGTTTTCCACCTCAAGTTTGTTGAACCGATGACGATTCTACTGAGAGAATACTCGTGTATAGTTGTGAAGTTTTCATAAATACTTCAGCGATTTGGTTTCTGAGAGGTGGGGAGGGGTGGTGAAGTTATGATGTGGCAATCATCTTGAAAGGACTATTTTTTGTGTGAACTTTAGTATTTTCTTTGAAACTAATCTGAATAATAAATAAATAAATATAATGTCATAATAATATTCATAATATTTTTTAAATAAAAGATTTTGCAAATCTGTAAGATTTTAAAGTGTAGATTATCCAATAACGTAAGCTCATTTTATCACGCACATGTATTTTGGAAAATACATTTTTTGTGAAGTGTTTTTGTTTATGTAAAAACTAACCCATAATGATAAGTTATTAACGATAAAAGCTTAGTTTTTATGAAAACTTGTACTTTTTATACAAAGTTTTAGTAGACAAAAGCATATGTAGGGGGTTTTAGTAGACAAAAACATCTGAATGTATTACAAATATAAACCTATTAATTGTCTAAACTTTTTATTTTTTTTCTTTTATGGGGTTTAAATATCCGGAAGATGTATAGGTATGCGCCATGACACGAGTTCTGCAAACTGCATATAGGTACTATTTACACACTTAATAACTGAGAGCAATGAATGGCTCAAGGCCCTTGAATAGGAAAATGTGCGCTAATCTTAGTTCATCGGTCTTCTAAGTGCGTCATTAAAATGTTTATAATAAAGGTCGATATTTATTCAACCAGACAATAAATTCTATAGATGAAATAAATTCTTTCCCTAATCTGTGATACGAGTTTTTTTTGTAATTAAGAGCATTCATTGATTAATTGATAGGATTAATTAATAAAGAAATTATCTGACAGAAAATATCAATTATAATTTCATTATTATTAATTTTTTTTTCTTAATTTATAACGGAGCCATAAATTGTTTATATTTAGTTATTTATTTACATTTATAATTTTTCATTAAACGTTTTATTAAACGCAATAAGTGTTTTTACGGTTTTCGTACTATTTAATGATTCAGAGAGGATCAGAGGGGAGAGGAGGAGGAGAGGAGAAAAGTCCGTCATATCATCGGAATACGTGAATGGACCAAATAATTGCAATTTTGTTCATATACTAGGGAAGGCTTAAGAAATAAATCCTACGCTTTGATTGTAATTTGTAACCCAACAAATGGAGAAACATTCGCACAAAAAATATAAAATAGGTTTTAGATTAAATGAATTAAGTATGTCAAAACTTGTTTGTGTACGATATTTAACTAGGCAGTGATTTCAAAGGGCACATTTCACTATCCAAAATACAAAGCACTTTTTGACCTCAGAAATAGCGAGTAAAAGAAATCAGGTAGAAGCACTGGGATCACTAACAGCCTTTTCATAATCCTAAATTAATACGCTAGTAGACCCAGCGCTTAGAACCTAAATGGCATAGTGAAATGACTGGTCCTCAAGCTTTAGAACGCTGAGGTTATTGGCACAATGATATAATACTGCTGAAGATAACATACCTACATTGTAGTTCATGTCAGTTATATGTATAGAGGATTATTTGTAATTAGTTATCCACCTCTTGCAGGCAGCCTCTCCGCATAAATATCAACGACATTTGCTCTACTTTTTAAAAATCCTAATAAACAATCCAAAATACATGAAACAAAAAATTTTCTTCCTCTTTTACTTATTACTCTGTATTTTGTAAGAAATGCTCAATAGATCAACGCCCGGGCAACATACCTACGTTTAGAGTTAATGTCAGTTCAGAGACAACAAATAAATTTTGTATGGGAAAACTCAAATTTTAAGAACTATTAATTTTAAGAAGTTGTAAAACAAATGTTGTTAGGATTGATGTAGAGAGGCTGCCTGCAAGAGCTGGTCAACTAATTAAAAATAACCCTGTATATTTATTATATGTTAGGTTTTTTAATATGTAAAACAAATAGGTACTCAACCAAACATTTGAGTATTATTAAGTATTTAACAATTTGATTTCAGTTACTAATATTTCAATATTTTTCATTATCAGTTACTATTATTTTGTATATGGAGTAATTAAATTACCTTTAAAAATAAAACACTTGTTTTTTTATGAATAGTCTTACTCAGTGTAATTAAAACATAATAATATTTACTCAAAAATTTGTGTAACCTGTTTACGAGTTTAATCGCTCAGTAAATACGTGCGGATCATAGGGAACAGGCTAATACATATAATAAAAATGAAAAGATATCATACAAGTACATTAACGATGTTTAACGAAATGTTACTGTTTATAACGGTTGACACTACCAATTTACTTGAGGGTTTCTCATGAAATTAGATACTAAATGTAAGAAAAAAGTGAAATAATTCATAAATTTGTGTAGGATAAAATTACAATAAAAATAAAAAGCATATTATTTGATTTAGGGAAGTAGGAATACGAAGTCACTGACGAAAGTTAGTAGTGTAATAATCTGTTAACAGAAGTCGCTTTCAAGTTAGTGAACTGCCAAGGCCGTATTTTATCATGTAGGGTATTGAACGTAACAAAAATATTATATAAATGGTTAATAACCTTTGGATAAAATGCTAAATATTTATTATTACGGCTCCGTCTAAACATAAAACAATCATGTACTTTGAAGATATGTTCTAATCATGTACTTTGAAGATATGTTAAAAAACCTTTTAAGAGGGGTCCAAAATTTAAATAACGGAACGTACTTTTAGATACGTATTTTTAGATTTAAAATTTGTATCCGTTATTTCATTATCTATTAACAGGTTCTATTAAAATTTAGTGTGATATATATAATATATAATGTATATAAACTAATGATGTATTTATATATATATTTAAGAGACGTTAGATAATTTACTATTTGATTGTTCAAGGAAGGATAACATAGGAAGACGCAGATGTGTTAATGCCATCGATGAAGAGGATAAATGATAGAGAAGAAATTCCGGAAGGGAGGACGTCTGGGACTTGGATACACCTTTTAAAACGATTTATGTCAGCAACCTACTTCTTGATTCAAGTCTTTTGTGTATTGGTTGTTGTTGTGGTTCAATTGTTTATTGTACACAATGTCATAATATAAATTACAATAAATAAGAAATCAAACTAAAATAAGACAATATTTAATAGTGTACAAAGGTGAACTTAGCTCAGATTGAGTAAGCCTGTAAAAATACTTGTTTATATTTGATTTTCATTGTTAGTCAGATGCGCCTATGAATGAAATTAATATTAGTCATATACTTTTTAAGTCTTCATCGGAAGGGAGGTGTTAAAACGGAGTAAGATGAACGCCTTGTTAAAACTACATTTGCAATAATGGCCAAACTTTTAATGTACCTATATTTTACATACACTTTTTTCTTTTATTTGCCCCGCCATTAACAAGAAGAAGAGAAAAGCTGGGTACTCCCATGGTCATGAAATTAAGTTTGATTTCCGCTATGTTACCAATCAAAGTATCTCGGATGCATACGGATGCGAATATTTTATCTCCAATACAAAAAAAAACACCCCATATTTTATCAGCATTATAGCATAGGTATATTTTTAAAAATACATAGGTAATAAATGCACTATAGCTTGTAAACACGAACTGGCATAGACTACCTAATATCTTTTCTACTAAGATTTCCTGAGTCATATAAAAAAAACAATATCTGAATGCATTAAGTATTAGAAATTATAACTCATTACTAAGGAATATCTTAAATGACGTGGCTGTTTACTATAATCAAAAGGCCTGTAAATGTTCACAATTAATTAATTGTCCACTTTTATGTACGGTTGTATCTGCTGCTGTTTGTCTGTGCTGTATGTCTGTTCCTAAAATGTGCATACGTATAGGAACTTTAAAAGCGGCCATACAGAACCATACGGTGGAATTACTGTTATACATACTATAAATATGACTATAACCCTTAGAAAATGCTATGTACATAATAGATAGAGCGAAAGTAAGTAAAAGTCTTGTTTTATATGACGTATTCTTCTTCAATTCTTATAATCTAAAAAACATCCTATGAACTCAGTTTCTTTCTTCAAGGAGTTACCTTTTTTTTTTTCATGTCTATGCTGTTAACCCTTTCGGCTATTACAGCGTCACCGGGGGAGCGGGCGGGTCAGGAGACCCACCCTTAAAAAAGGGGGGGTCAGATGGGCCCCCGTGGGGAATGACGTCCCGAAAGCGTCTCAGGTAAAACACGTACCTCGGCTTGGGGGTGTTTGTCTCAGGTAAGACACGTACCTCGACTCGGGGGCGTTATTTGTCAGTAGGGAAACTAAGGGAATTTGGACACTAGCGTCCTCCGACGGCAGAACGCCGGAGCAACGGAGCAATTACTCAGTTGGGACCTTGTCTATACCGGTATAGACGGTGTGTGTCTGTGTGTTGTGTAGTTGTGCCTACGCGTACTCCATTACCTACTGTGAATGCGTCGTCGGGATCAACGAGTACCGATTTGGGTCTTCTTTTTCTGACTTAAGTAGTCTTACGAGGTCTTTACTCAGCGGCGTCAGCCACCAGTGGGTTCAGATGTCGCTCAGCATGTTCAAAGTACTTTTGGAAAAGCCCCTTAAAATACTGTGCGATGGTTGGAGTTACCTTAAGTTAGTGTACTAGACCTTCATGTCACTCGCATCAAGTCTGACGGTGAGACTAACAAAACGAACCAACACTCGGCGCAAACAGCTCAATTCGTCTAGGAGATCGAGTAGCGGCTACCGAAATGTACCTTTACGAAACTCCATCAAGACCTAAGGTAATATATACTTATATATATATATATCTCATTATACTTATCACGACCTAAACACGGATGACCTATTGAACTGACTCCGAAAATACTGAAGTCTATGTCTGTGTTTATGTACCTATGTATGCTTAGGTCTTTAAAACTACACAACGGATTGTCATGTAGTTTTTTTTAATAGATAGAGTGATTCAAGAAGAAGGTTTATATATATTATAATATGCTAAATATATTAGAAAACCATTGATAATTCCAAGATTTCTAATGCGAAAAACAAACACATTTTTTGCGCTTACATTGCAAACATTGGCTGAACTCTACGAGATAAATCAAAATAATAAACTAAGTATTATATACCTTCAAAATGTCTACCAGAAAGTCCGCGATGGTATATCTTTTAGGGATAATACCAATTTTTATTCTTTTATATCCACAATAGCCAATTTTTATTCTTTACTTTTTAGGAGAAATCTTGACTTATTTATGAAGCGAAATTAAGCAATACAGCATTAATCTATATCTAATTAAGTATAGTTTTTTTTTTTTTTTTTTTTTTTTGTTTCCGCGGGGAAAATGCTTTACGCACCGTACCCCTCGCGGGGGAAGCGAGGGGCGTGTGTGGGACTCCCGAAAACGGTGTACCCACTAAAAACCCCGCGGCGCTCCTTCCTCGCCTTATTGGCGGAGTCGTGGGTACGGCTAGCCCTTCATCCACGACCTATCTAATTAAGTACCTTAAATACATTTAACATTTAATATGGAACAATATATCCCTTTACAGCACGTCATTTAAATATTTTCGAAAATATAACAGAACCGTGCAAACTGCAAACCGTCTTAAAAATGGTTTTTGTGAATGTTCAGTATTTAAAAATTTGTAAATGCACATAGCTAACTGAATGTCTAATACATATTATTTAGCATTTTACATAGAATATATATATAACATAACGTATATATATATATTAATAAAACCAGACCTAAAAATTGATGGTCAAAATAACGTCGATGTGTAGCTCAGAATTCCTCAAGTTTACATCGTTATATTTTGATTATTTTCAATGAAAATCCGTAAGTGTGATATTTGGTTATAATGGTTATTAAGTACTCTGATCAAAAAGTATAAAATTAAATTAAATGAACGCTTAAGTAAAAACAAGAGAGGTATAAAAAAAATACAGTACCTAATATTGTATCTTTATTAAAAACTTTAAAAATACTTTTGACAGTGAGCTATGTCTGCCGATGTCGTAATTTTTATTGTATCACTTAAAACAAGTCATATAGAAGCCAATACAAAAAAAGGGAAACCGGGGCATTGTTATACTACATATATACCTACTGCGTGTGAACGCGGGGGAAAAAGCTAATATTCATATAAGTAATAATTATAAAAAACTTAAGAATATTGAAATTGTATTACGATTCCGGAAAGGCGCTTCTTTACAAACTTACGTCAACACAGAAAAATATTGTCAATCTAAAAATTTGTTGTAAGATCGACGATACGATTGGGATTGTAATAGTAGAAAGTCATTTTTATTACAGGCAAACATTTCACTTCACCAATAGCATATTTAAATAAATAGTTATTATATATACTTGTGCTTGTTCGTCTGCCGATTAGTATAATGGTTATCAGAAGGATGATCAGGCCTCAATGCAGTCTGGAAGGTCGGTTTGTTAATGAAACCGGAGAATCTATTATAATACATGTATATTTTGTTATTAATAACATAACGTATATTATTGCTCTATTTGTATCTATTATGTATTTACGTATGATATTTTATTTGTGTAACCGCTAACTGTTATTGTGGACTTCTTGTTCCTGAAATAAATATAAGGGAACAGTTGAAAAACATAATTCTAGATATCTTCAGACGATGTTATAATAGTTCACCTTAACCGCAGGGGCGGCGGCGCAGAGTCCCACGCGGCCCAGAAGCACTGGCCCGCGCACCAGACCGCAGCGGCAGCTCAGTGACGTCACACGCGCTCCGGGCAGTGTCACCACATAGTACCTGAATAACGTTACTCATCTGATCCGTGAACTTTATTGTTCTTCCTCATAGTTCGATTCCGTTTAGGAACACCTATTTGAAATGAAAATATAATAACTTTAAGCAATATTATCTTACCTCACTTGCCAATTGTAAGCGTTGGCCACTGGTACGTAGAATTCTGGTTCGTTCAGCACCATGTAAGTTTGTAGCTCAACAAATTCAACGTCGTCGTTCACGGGATACAGGTTGACGACCTCCGCCCCCGACGGCTCCGGATTACTATGAGGAATGTTTCTTCCCACCAATATCACTTTCCTGCGCTCTCCGTTCTTTTCTGTCACATTCAATCGAATGTTTAAGAACTGGTTATCATGCCCTGTTAATGTTTTTGTAACCACGCAAACGATTAAACTGTTTTCGCAGAAAAAATCGCATAAGAATAGTCTAGACAGACGATGTTCTGAAAAAACTTCATCCGATGGATTGACTTTAAGACAGGAACCGCCGACAAAACTGTCTTCGTAGAATGGCTCAAAACATTCCAATTCTGTACGAATATACCCCAAACCGTATCTAGTCTTGTTCGTTTTTTTCCCCAAACGTAAATTGACTGACATTTGCACCATTGATTTACCGGAAGACTCATATTTTTCTGTCGTCTCATCGTTGTTCTGTTCTTCCTGCTTATTTTCGACTAGTTCATTTTTTGTCGTCTCATCGTTGTTCTGTACTTCCTGCTTATTTTCGACTAGTTCATTTTTTGTCGTCTTATCGTTGTTCTGTTCTTCCTGCTTATTTTCGACTAGTTCATTTTTTGTCGTCTCATCGTTGTGCTGTTCTTCCTGCTTATTTTCGACTAGTTCATTTTTTGTCGTCTCATCGTTGTTCTGTTCTTCCTGCTTATTTACGACTAGTTCATTTTTTGTCGTCTCATCGTTGTTCTGTTCTTTCTGCTTATTTTCGACTAGTTCATTTTTTGTCGTCTCATCGTTGTTCTGTTCTTCCTGCTTATTTTCGACTAGTTCATTTTTTGAAACTTTCATTCTAAAGAAATTACGCAATGCATTCTTCATTTTCCTCTTTACTGATAGTCGAACTTCACTAGGTTCCTTTAAGACTTCCACTGTCTCGTCTTGTTCTAATGCCGTCAAACTATCTCCTTTTATTGTCATCGATAGGTCTTTACTGTTCAGTTCCATCCTACTGGCTTCTAGAGATCGCCTATAACTGATGATGCCGTCTTTATTTTGCAAATAGCCCATTTTAAATAAATGATTGATGTTAGCTTTCGTTGATAACAAATAACCGTGAGGACCAAGAGAGGAATTAGGCTGGTATTGCATGTGCCGTAAATTGAACCATGGAACTGGACATATAGCCTACACAAAAAATATATGTTTAATGATATAAAAATCTATTAAATATCAAAATAAAATTTAATTGATAATAAAGTAAGATACTTCAAACCTCTCCATAAATTCTCCTTTTCTTTCCTTGTCCCCGACAAAATGAAGTTTGAAAAGGTAATTTGCAAGGTAGCTTAGTATTCAGAAACGGCCACAAGCTGGTCCAGAGAGCGCGATCTCTCAAAAGAAACCTCTCGTAAGAATCCAGGTCCTCAGCGTCCGTTATCCAGTTTAAATCATTGACGTCATCCGTCATAGCCTCGTGTGTCCACGCTGGGGCGAAAATCGCTAAAGAACATCCATGGCTAAAAGCCACTTCTATCGCCTAGGAAAAAATATCAAGTGTAAACATCTGCAGTTCACGTGGGTATCTCAGTTCTAGAGCTAACCTCCTGTGTGTTGAACTGCCCGCCGCCGTAGAAATTCCGCCCCCAAACGTCAATTCCCACATACAGGTCGTGTCGCCGCTCGCCCGCCTCGTCCGCGCTAGATGACACGTCGGACACGCACCACGAGTAGTTCGTAAATATACCATCTGTCGCATCAAAGAAGGCCCTGTCGAAAAATCGACGATTTATTATTACTACTAGAGAAGAGCGGTTTACATTTTTACCCTAAAAACGTTGTTTCAGTAATACCCAAAAAGCTATCTTAGCTTTATAACTATTTTGGTACCAGTACTGGTGTTCACCAGTACTGCTAAAATAACTTTTTAATGATATCATCAACCCGAAATGTCTAATTTATCTACAAAATAGCATAAATCGACGATATCGGCCGTCAATACGTAACTGACCGGTTCTTGTCGTTTAGCGCGTTCTGCCAGTTGAGGTGCCCGTGGATGGTGACGCTATCATACCACAGCAGCACGGCATCGTCCAGCTCACGATGCAGCGTGCGGTGCAGCTCACACACGAACTGCAGGAGGGCGGTCGGGTTCGAGATCTGCACTCAGAGAAGCGTATTTGCATATACCGTTATTGTTGGAAATTAGGATTTGTTAACGTTCTGTATTCATTTTTACAAAAATTAGAACCTTGTTTTCAACATTCAACAGCCAGCCATCAAATTTTAAAGTCTTGGCGATGGCCACGAGCATGCTCGCGAACTCCTGCCACTTGTCTTCCGAGGCCAGAAGTCTGTCCCACAGAACGACACCCTCCGCCCATTCCGTGATCACCGTACCTGGTGTTCCAGAATAAATAATAAAATTTGTTTTGTGCCAAACTTCGATTGGATGGGCTAGTTTTATTGCATTCATCTCTTTTTTAACTCCCGAATCAAAGAGAGGGGTGTTATAATTTTGACCTGTGTATTAGCGTGGACGGATTTGATTGCGGGTTTTTTTAAATCGAAAGCCTGATTCGTCGAGATGGTTTTTAGCTATTTCTGGTCTAAATAGAAGCAATCGTCGGTTAACCACCTGGATAGGGAAGCATCGGTTAGTTTGCAAAATAGGGATATTGTGAGTGTAATTTGAGACGGTACATGGCGGAAAAACAATATTAATAATAACGAAGATGTGCGGGTGGGTTCAGAAATTTCGTGGAAATGGATTCGAAGCCGGAGAACCTGTACCTCTAAAACAGTCAGCCTGTGACCACGGCCGGTGCAACCTGGTCAAAACGTCAGGAAATTAAAAGATATGTGATACCTATTCCGGACGCGTTAGTTCCCGATTTTTAAATAATTATACATTGACATTGATTGGTGATGATGAAAGATTCTTAAGCAATATTGATAAAAAATATGTAAGTGAAAATCAGTGTGTTTGGTTCACTTAGTACAATGTAGAAACCAGTAACATAACTTTAAAAAGGAAAAAAAAAGTATAAAAAACCGCCGATACAAAAAGACCAGTAAAAAGAATAAAAATAATATTATTATGTATTTATTGATGTCTTTGCGTCGGGAGACAGCTAAACAGAAGAAAAAATCAAAAGGCATATAAGTTACCATGGCCAATAACGAAATAACAATATCTAATCGTACAGTCTAAGTTCTCATTCAATACCTCGGAATACTTCGTAAAATAGACACCATCGTCAACGTACAACGGTCCCCAGACGCAGCAAGGACTTCAATAAGTACGTAATAATTTTGATTTTATTCTTTTTACAGGTCTCTTTGTACCGAAGGATTTTTATTTTTTTTAATTTTTAGTTAGTACTATTACCTTAAAATTACAGCTGTTAAAATTTAAGTTTGTGAGTTATTGTTCTAAGAGGTACCCTACTATTGTTTCTTTCAAAACAATGGATCGAAAACAATTTCGCGTATTCATTTTACACTGCTTCTTGATGAAACTTCAGAAACAACAATCAAAGGTTAGTTTGATAACTTCAAACGTGGTCATAGACATCAATGATGTAGAACGCAGTGGACGTCCAAATATGGCGGTAAAGCCAGAAAACATAAAAAAATATGAAATAGTTTGAATGATCAAAAAGTGAAGTAGGGTGAGGTATCAGGTAGCTGACATCGTAGAGATACTTAGAGAACGTGTTGGCCTTGAGAAAACTTGTTTAAAATGGATGCCGCGTTTGCTCACTAGTCACTGTTGACCAAAAACAAGAACGTGTTGAAGATTCTGCGTAAAGTTGGGCCATGTTTAGATGTAGCAAAAAATATTTTTTTAGAGATAAAGATATGTGAAATGGAATGAAACGTAGATCTATCACTTCACTTCGGAATCGAAACGATTGTCACCTGAGTGCAACAGGTGAACCTCGTTAAAAACGCCCGAAAAGACAACAATAGGGAATATGCATAAAATTTAAAATGGTCTCTAATATTTTTTTCTCGAATACTTATTATCAATTATAATAAAAAGATTTTTTTTTATTTACTAATTATTTAAGGCCAGAAAATAATTTGTGAAAATTGTAAATTAAGAGAGCGAAATTCAAAATTCCAAAATCGCCACCATTGGTCGATATGTGCCGTCATTTGACACGCCATTCAAACTATCGGCGTCGAAGCTCATACTGTGGTGGAGTGTTAATAAATAATTAAAGCTAATGTAGCTTTGTGCTTAAAAGGTTTATTAAATGATACAATGTTTAGGTAATCCTAAAAACATTTTCTCAATACTCCAACAACTCTAACAAAACTCTTTTTCAATAGCAAATAGCATGCTACTACACATTACATTTTTAAAATGTTTCTTCCTCTGAATTTCCTCTAATTTACCACATCACTTGACTCAGATAAATAACTTGGTTAATAATCAGCAGATATAGAAGATATAAGATGCTATATAGAAGTACTATCAGCTGTTTTTTCAGTAAACAATTTCCTTTTTAAAACAGATAGTTTTAATGGTAAAGTTCCAATATTGTGTGTTGAATGAGGAAATGGTGACAATACTACATTTTGTTTTCAGCAGGTATATTTATATACTTTACCTCTATACTTTGGTTTAACATTGACTTGCACAGCTTAGTCAATCTGTAATTTATCTTCAATATGCGAAAAGCAAGGCTCTGCCTTATGATCATCACATTTAATAAGAAAACACCAAGTCCTGCTTGATTAATATCAGAGACATTTGTATGGGCAGTTCTAGGACTTACTTAGTGATCACTTCTTTGTGAAGGTTCATAATTTTTTGAAACATTACTACTTTTGATAGTTAACTCTGAAAGGGCTTCATTAAACGATATCAATCTTTGCTTTTAACTATGGAAATTCTCATTCTCTCAGCTGGTGTTTTGGGCACAAAGAATATGAGGCACAACTCCTTTCTTCAAACTTAGGTTACTCCTTATTATTTTACTTGATTATTTTTTCCTTTCTGTTTCGTTATATTATATTCAATACAATTTGCTGTATTTTCCTTATAAATAGGGTTTTTATGGAAGTTTATACTGTACTTTTGTAAACTAGTTTAGGTTAATTTTAAACCAAATTTTCTAATGTTCAATAGCTAATGCAACACTTACTTCTTACTAATTTACACTAAGCTGTATAAACATAAAGTATACATACGTTATATTATCCCTTTGAATTACTAACACCATTGTTTTTGTATTTTGGCATCTCTTGGAACACAAAAAAAACACTTTTTCGGGTGTTTTCTAATCCTATTTTTGCCCGCCGAAAATATCTTATATTTGTAAGAAGGTTTTGTCTTCTTCCATGATTTGTATAGCAATTAAAACTTAAAATATGTATGAAGTAACTTAAAAGTTTAGAGTAAACATTCACTCGACATGTCATTTGACGTCACGCAATGGGCGCGCAAAATGACGGCGTTTGAACGGCTCAAATTTATTCAATGTTTTAATTTTTACTAGAATCTTTTCAAGCCTGTTTATATTTTTTACTACGATATAAAATGGTAAATGATTAATTTAAGTAAAAAAAATCATGAATATTCCTTTGGCTAGAAGAGATTCGGTATTTTTAGGATATAGGTTTTGAGAAGAGAAATTAACAAGGAATTTTATATAGAGTAAAGGAAATGAAACGTTTGCATATGACAAAAAAAAAGGTAAGAAGTTTCAAGATAGATTAAGGTCAGATATTTAGGCTGAAAGACGGAAAACACATATTAATTTTCTTGGTAATATAAAATGTAGTATGTTTTTAAAGCAATAAAAGTACAAATATATATCGTGATAAAAACACAATAATTAAAAATAATTAACTTAGTTAAACTAAACACAATCCCTAATCTAATAATATGTGACAAGTGAAAGCTTATCATTTACATAGAAAAAACAAGTAACGACGAGCACCACCGACGCGAGCGAAGTGAGTCGCTCTAGAAACGTTCATAATTACTAATTCATGCAAATTATAAAACATTAATACTCTATAAATAATAATTTGCTTATCAATTCTCTGAATACTTTATAATGTATTATTTTTTGGGTAATGGCAAAATAAGTCACAAACTAGAAACTAAGGCTATTAAACTACATATCGTTTTACCAAGGGCTGACGAATTTAGCATTCCCTTTCCAGTACTAATCTTCCTTGAAACGCAAATCATTATTACATAATCTCATATAATACAAGTTAACGGCAGCGAATCAACATACCAATAACTTTAACACCATGTGCGTGTGCCACATTGATCCAGCCTAGCGGTGGGATAGTGATGAAGTGGTGGCTAAAATAGCAGAATATATCTATTGCGGCCCAGTTGTAAAATGTGTATGCTTTGTAATTACCGGTGCCGTCTATGAAACTAAAAACATTAAAATAATTAATAATTAATAGAGAAAAAAAATAAATACTACAAAAATGCACAATGAACAACCAGTTATATTAGATTATATTAGATTTATTTCTGATTTAATATAGCAACATTAATATTTGTTGTGTTTTTAATTACATTATCCAAATGAAAAAAGTAATGATTCTTATATAATTATTATTTTGCTTATAATTTAATAGACATATGTACAAAATAGCTCACCTATCATCATGATAACCGTTTGCCATATCATGGCAAACCAGAGTCCTTTGTACATTCCGTTTTTCTTCACGTTCAACTTCTTCCGTTTCCGGATCGAAATGACAAAATGTTTGTGGTGTTTCAAGCAAGTGTTTACCAAAAAATGGGTTCACATCTACGTTTTTAACTACACTATCACTGTGAGGTATTAATTCGATACACAAGGTTCTCCAAGCTGGCGGATTTTGTAAGAACGATGCCATTTCTTCTACTGAATCAAGCGGTTTACAGGTTAACTCATCTTGGATCCAAAATTTCTTTTTGGACATCATTACTAAGATATCAATAAAAGTACTAATTCTGAAAATTCAAATTGTTTTCTGTTTAAAAAACGTACGATATTCTTACTAATATTTTGATTCACAACTATTGTTTGCTCTTAGTTTACTTACATTTATTATCTGACACTGACAGATTTGTGAATGATTAAATTGATATGATTGCAGTTTGCAGCGATTATGTAGCGTGATTTATCGAAAATCGCGTAAAATAAATCATTGCAATTTTTTATAAAAAGTAGGTTTTATTGCTATGTAATTTAATTACTCAATATACAACAGTTGCTCTAAATTGGCAAAGTATTTATTAGATTTATGACAACTATGTGTTCACTTTATTACAGACCAAACAATTGTGAGGCAATATTAAACCAGAAGAAAAAGAAATACCACAATGGAATATTACCCTGTTGGTTATTTACTTAAATTGTCCCACTAATGATAAAACAATGCAGGATGTGTTCTATTTATTGTGATAAAGATTATATGGATGCCCTACTGTTAGTGGTTTATTTTTCATTGTTCAAGTAGACTGATAATAACATTGTATATGGTTTTGTAAATCAAATGGGCAGGTCTACATTCTTAACAATATCAGTTAAAATTACAACTATCATCATCAAAATCACAAATATTCTGGATTATTAAATAATCATGATGAATCATATAAACATTTTATGACAGCATTTAAATTTATTGAAACATAAATTTCAGCATTGCTGATACTAAAATAAAATAAATAGTAAAAAGGGTGATAATTACAAAGAACATATTGGGTCTATACATAATAAGAACATATTTAATTGACCACATCTAAATGGAAATAGAGGACATGTATTTTATGATGTACAAACTAAGTTGCTATTCAGATCTATGTCTACATTTTTTTTTCTTAATCATAAGGACTGACACACAGGCATATGGACCTTTCTAACTCATAAATATTCTGTTGTGGTATTCAAGAGTTAGTAATTTTTTTTGTTTCAAATAAATATACTTACATTACACCTATATCTAACTAGTTGCACAATTCCATTGGGTATTCCCAGTAGTTTAAGTAAAGTGTGCTGACAAAAGAATACTAGAATACCTAGCGAAGCCACTACTACTACTACTTCTTTAATATTTTCACATTTACAAGGGCTTCTTACTTTTAACTAGCAATATAATAACAATTTTATGATTATTTCTTATTTTTGGACTAAGAATTAAAATTGTATTAACATATACAATACTTTGGAAGTAGTTGTAATTGTAGTTATGCAACATGGGCAAAATTGTAATTAATCTTTTGAACAAATTTGAACCATGATGATTTACAAATGCCATGCCTTGCTTCGAAGTTAGGAATAGGAATCCTGAATGGGTTCACTACTAATCAGGAAAAATTACAAATAAATTAAAAATGTGCAAAATTGTTTTGCAACTTGGCGAACTTTATGTTATTACTTAAATGTTATTTAATATAAAATGCTTTATGCTGCGATATGTGGGTGGCGATAAGCTGGCTCAATTTCTACCCAGAGGTCGCGGGATCGAATCCTGCTCGCACAAATAAGAAAAATCTTTTTTTTAAATGACAATGATTACTACTCGAGAATATGCCGTTGCGGTTTTTTTCTATAATAGTGAAAGAACAACCGAGATTTTTTAATCACAACTTAATTATTATTTGACAGTGTAAACCTAAATATTATTTTACAGTGTAGTGTTTTATAAGTTGTTTTTATCCCCGTTAGATGTCTTTTCATTCATTCGTTTCCTATTCTTCCTACGTAATTAATGTAATAAGTCAATAAGAGTGAATAAAAAATCGAGAAAAACTCGAGTGACATAGTAAATTGTATAATATCTCTATGAAATTTACTCGTGTGGTTCGAGTCGCAACACTACGCTGATATGAATGTCAGAATAGACCGATTGTGATAGGTGTAAATCTTAAAATAATAAAATGTACAATATATATAGTAAAAACTAACCGTAAATAAATGCATAAGTTCATAGATTGGAACAACAAAAAAATGGTTAATTTTTGCGTTAGTGCACTCCAATTTCAGTTGCCTATAAACACATATTCTCTATTCCATCCAACTACTTATCCAAGAACGTTCTCTCTGCTCCTTATTTAATAATTCCTAATATTATTCTATCCATTCCCTTAGTTATGATTATAATTATTTTGCTTACATGTCACTACATTTTGAGGAATTATTAAACAACAATAATTGTCGTTTGGCAAAATGCTCAAATCGTACAAACCAAAGAAGTAAAACAATATTTAAACACTTTTATCGGCCTCCATACAGTGGAAAAACTAAAAAGGATATACTTTAGATCCCGGTATACAAACCCATAGACCAATAATATATCATAATTATCTTAATGCATAAATAACAGAGTATTATAAGTATAAGGATATAGAGAGCCCTCTTCGACGATTTTTATGCGGAAATTTTGAAGGAGCGACCTCTGTAAATTAAATCCGAACTAATCCATTAAATCCTATAAATTTACTTGAAAATATTGTTATTTTCTTCATTTACTTAAAAAAAAACTTTTTGGAATAACAAAACAAAAAATAAAAATACTAAACAAACGACATTTTAATAAGTATTTAAAATGAAAAACATCATGTTTTATGAAGCTTTTATTTAGTAATTATTATAATACATATATGTGTGCTGCAATTTATATAGTTAATATTCTTAGTCAGATGTCTAATACAGTTATCCACCAACAAGACAGACCCAAGCCATTGTTCCCTTAAGAAACTAGGATTGTTAAAAAGATGCGTAGGAACACCTGAAAACAATATTGAAAATGTCATTTTTATATTAAATTCATTCAAATTATAATATTTTGTTAATTCGTCGTAATGTCGTGAAAATAGTATTATACTAGTAATATTTAGATCTAAGTATAAGTAAGGTAGAGTTAAAAATAATGCACTTACGTCTTATAGTACTCTGCGTCTTACTACTAAGCGAACACGGAACATCCAAATAAGCACAACTTATACGTATTCCAGTAGACACTTTTTTTACTTATAAACAACACAAAAACTATGTCTTTTCATTATATTGTAATACACCAGCTCGAATATAGTAAAGAGGAGAAGCAAAAGAAACTTGACTCGACAAATCACAATAGAAAATAGAAATGAAAAAATGGAAAGATCTAGAATTGTTGTGATGTTTAGTCAGCCGCCATCTGTCGATAAATAGCAAGAATTAAAATCGTAATGTTTCTGGATTTTGGGCACAGATGCTGCTTATTTTGGGAGAAATCCTTGTACTAGGTAACTGTTCCCCGCCTGATAAATAACTAGTAACTATTCAGAGTAGAGTAGGAGTTTTGACGTTTTTCAAACTGACAGTTTACGAGATCATAGAATGATCCTTAAACTAAAAATAAATATGCGCGCCGTACCATTGGGCGAAAGGAAATGTGACGTCATTTGACACGCCATTCAAATTATCGGCGTCGAAGTTCATAGTGTGGTATCAGTGTTACTGAGAAAAATAAATAATTTAAATCTATATTTTCGTGCTTAAGGTTTTATTAAAAGATACAATAGGGAACATTCACGTATTTTTTTTTTACGTAAATTAATCATTTACCTCTCTATATCGCAGAAAAAATTATAAATAAGCTTGAAAAGATTCTAGTTTTTTTTCAAAGTGAAAATTAAAACATTGAGTAAATTTGACCCGTTTAAACACCGCCATTTTGCGTGACGTCAAATGAGACGTCCAGTGAATGTTTACTATGAACTTTTTAATTATTTCATAGATATTTAAAGTTTTAATTGCTTTACAAGTCATGGAAGAAGATAAAAATCATCTTACGAGTATTGTATAGTACCGGAGTGCAAAAATAGTATTAGAAAAACACCCGACAAAGTGTTTTTTGTATTCCAAGAGATGCGAAAATACAAAAACAATGGTGTATGGTAATTAAAAGGGATAATATATGTCCTATATCGTGTTTATATGGTTGTGAAGATCAATTTAAAGTAAGTATACTTTATTTATAATAAGTTTAATCTAATAGTTTAAATATATAGTAAGTATTAAACATTAGAAAATTTGAGTTTAAAATTAACCTAACCTATCTTACAAATTTCAGTCTAACTTTCTATAAAAACCGTAATCTTTTTTTGTTTTACGCAATTTTTATGGTCTGTCGATTTATTTCAGGTTAAGGAAGATACTGCAAATTGTATTGAATATAATATGTGTAATGAAACAACAAGGAGAAAGATGTAATCTAAGTTTGAAGAAAGGAGTTGTTCCTTATATATTTTTGTGGCAAAAACACCAGCTGATAGAATGAGAATGTGCATAGTCAAAAGTCAAAGATTGACATCGGTTAATGAAGCCTTTTAAGAGTTAGCTATCAAAAGTAGTGTTTAAAAAAATTGGTGACCTTTACGAAGAAGTGATATAGGTAATAAGTCCTAGTACTGCCCATACAAATGTCTGTGATATTAATCAGCCAAGACTCAGTACTTCTCCTATTAAATGTGATGATCATAAGGCAGAGCCTTGCTTTTCGCATATAAAAGATAAATTACCAAGTGACTAAGCTGTGCAAGTTAATATTAAACCGAAGTATGGAAGTTAAGGTGTCAATGTAAATATACCTGTGAAAAACAAAATGTAGCATTGTCACCATTTCCTCATTTAACACACAACATTGTTACACAACAGTTTTAAAAGTAAAACTATCTGTTTTAAAAAGAAAATTGTTTACTGAAAACACAGCTGATAATACTTCTATCTAGCATCTTATATCTTCTATATCTGCTGATTATTAACCAAGTTATTTATCTGAGTCAAGTGAAGTGAAAAATGATTCAGAGGCAGAAACATTTTAAAAATGTATTGTGTAGTAGCATGCTAACTGCTATTCAAAAAGAGTTTGTAGGTATTTGTTTTGTTAGAGTTGTTTGAGTATTTAGACAATGTTTTTAAGATTACCTAAACAATTGTATCATTTAATAAAACCTTTAAGCACGAAAATATAGGTTTAAATTATTTATTTTTATCAGTCACACTGATACCACAGTATGAACTTAAACGCCGATATATTGAATGGCGTGTCAAATGACGTCACATTTCCTTTCGACCAATGGTGGCGCGTTTTGGAATTTTGAATTTCGCTCCCTAAATTTACACTTTTCATAAATTATTTTATGGCCTTAAATGATTAGTAAATTTAAAAAAAATGATTTTATTATAATAAGACGATAAAAAGTAATCGAAAAAAAATATTTGAGACTATTTAATTTTTTTTGCATGTTCCCTATTGTTTAGGTAATCCTAAAAACATTGTTTCAATACTCAAACAACTCTAACAAAACAAATACCTACAAACTCTTTTTCAATAGCATTTAGCATGCTACTACACATTTCATTTTTAATATGTTTCTTCCTCTGAATCATTTTCCACTTTACTTGACTGAGATAAATAACTTGGTTGATAATCAGCAGATATAGAAGATATAAGATGCTATAGAAGTATTATCAGCTGTGTTTTCAGTAAACAATTTCCTTTTTAAAACAGATAGTTTTATTGGTAAAACTGTTGTGTACCAATGTTGTGTGTTAAATGTGGAAATGGTGACAATGCTACATTTTGTTTTTCAGCAGGTATATTTACATTGACACCTTTACTTCCATACTACGGTTTAATATTAACTTGCACAGCCTAGTCACTTGGTAATTTATCTTCAATATGCAAAAAGCAAGGCTCTGCTTTATGATCATCACATACAAAAATATATGAGGCACAGCTCTTTTCTTCAAACTTAGTTTACATTTTTCTCCTTGTTGTTTCGTTATACATATTATATACAATACAATTGGCTGTATCTTTCTTATCCTGAAATAAATCGACAAACATAAAAATAAACTAAATTGTTTTTGCTGTTTCAAGTTGTTGTTCGTTCTAGGTATAGCAAAACAGACCTTGTAAAGATCATGACCCCAATGCTCCATTTCTCAGCCAAAACTCGTATTTGTTTTCATTCTTACTTCTTCTATTTCAGACATTCAATGTATTTTAAAAATATTATAAATTATATGTCATAATTTCTTCTTCATGTTATAATCTTGAATTTATTTATTAGTTTCAATAGCAAGTCCATAAAATCGTATTGTCCAGTATGTAATTACAATTCATTATTTAATTATAAAACTCTAATCCGATAATTTTATTTTTGGTTAATGTAAATTGTGTTTTGTAATCCACATACTTGTCATTTTGATTATTTAGGTAGTTTTCCAATTACAGCACTAGAGCGCATTATGCGGCATAATGCTTAATAGTCCGGGAGCCAGCGACCAATTTTCGTCATGAATTTCCTCCCGAGTGAAAATTTGTAAACTGCAATAGAAAGTTGTGTTATGAAGCTTCGCGATCGTCAGCTGCGACTCCGGTGGTGGAGAAGGCAGTGGCAGCCTCCCACGCACGAATAAAAAAAAAATTAATCATTTCCTCCCATTCTAAAATTTCTTGAATAATAGTTTATCTAATATCTTGAAGGGAAAATAAAGTCAGCTGACCATAACATGGTGGATTATACGTCAGCTGGCCACCCGAATATGAAAAAAAATAAAAAAAATCAATGATTTCCTCTCAACTAAAAATTTATCTGGTGATAGTATATATGTTACTGTGAATGAAAATTAACATCAGCTGGCTGTATCTCAGTGGAAAGTTCGTCAGCTGGTTACTTGAAATGTGTAATGTAGCTGCATTTATCACCTACTGAATCTTATCAGCTGACGACTTTTCCCTTTACTTAGAGCTAGCTGATTTGTTTTATTATTTACAAGAGTATATTAACTATTCTCTTATAAATTTTCATCCAGGAGGAAATCACTTTTCTCAGGTTGTTTGGCAGTATATTTGATTTGATAATAAATATGCAGTTTAATAATGAAGGAAATATAGTTATAACTAAAGTTTAATTAATCAATAATTTATTGAAGCATAATTTTATAAATTAATGAAATTTTATTTTAATATAATGAATAAAAATACTAACAACGGTTATTCATTTTCGCTCTCGCTTTGGCTTGAGTCGCGTCGACGCAGTTTTAGAATCATATAGAATGTAATTTAATTATAAAATACATTAATTTTAAGTATGTCTTATTTCCTTTTGCACCCTCTGCTGCGACCATATATAATTAATAATTAATAATCAATTAATTAATTAATTATTTGTAATTTATATTATTATTACTTTTGATAACAGCGCACATATACACTTAATGCTTAAGTAAAGTACATTACACATTTCAAGTAACCAGCTGACGAACTTTCCACTGAGATATAGCCAGCTGATGTTAATTTTCATTCACAGTAACATATAAACTATCACCAGATAAATTTTTAGTTGAGAGGAAATCATTGAATTTTTTTTCATAATCGGGCGGCCAGCTGACGTATAATTCACCATGTTATAGTCAGCTGACTTTATTTTCCCTTCAAGATATTAGATAAACTATTATTCAAGAAATTTTAGAATGGGAGGAAATGATTAAAAAAATTTTTTTTTCTTCGTGCGTGGGAGGCTGCCACTGTCTTCTCCACTACCGGAGTCGCAGCTGACGATCGCGAAGCTTCATAACACAACTTTCTATTGCATTTTACAAATTTTCACTTGGGAGGAAATTGGTCATGAAAATCTGTTACTGGCTCCCGGACTATAACGTTGAATGTTTCAACTACACCAACGCTTCGCACAATCGAGCACTCTTAAAAGTAATGTTTTCGCGATTGGCGTGCGTGCAATCAATGATGCCAACTCAGTGACAGAAAATTAACAAGTGTTTTCCCCTTTAAGTTGGCATTGATCGAAATGTTTTTTTTATATATTATCGTTAGTAATATTATTAATTGTTGGAAACATTTTTAAAGCTTTCGTTTTATTGTAGTTTTTTCAAAATAATCAAAGTTAATTTAAATTGTGTTAAAAAAATAAATATAAGTATGGATGGAGGTACAAACATTAACCTTTTTTTTATATTTCACATTTAAAATGTGAATACAATTTCATTATAGAATTCGAATCTACAATCAAATTTGTTTACAGGAATATACTTTTGTAAACATTGCAATGGCTTGATCGAATCATTTAATGAAGCAGGCAATCATCAATGTTTTCGTGGAAAAGAACATATTTATCAAGATGAAGAAGACAACTCAATCTTATTTGTTCATAATTACGATAATGAAAATAAAGAAAACCATGAATATTGCTAACTCTATGAATATTCTTTTTTTCAACACTGAACTTAGCGCAATCTGCTGGTGCATTTGAAAACTAATTCGCGTTCCAATTAAGCATCAGCATAATTCGGCATTGTGCGCCACTGAGTCGCATTGTGCTCTGTAATTGGAAAACTACCTTAGTATTTCCATAGCAACATGGTGTAAAAGAGATGAAGCTATACGAAATAAGCTGGCGCGTAACGGAAAAATGACACGCGTAACGAAAAAATGTTACACTAAATTTTATTCCAACCCCGATAAAGAAGTAATAATATAGTAGTACTAATAGTAATAGTACTTAAATCCATTGTAATTTATTAAAAAAAATATTGTTTCGTTTTAAAGATATGTTCAAAAAACTGAATCTCCCATAGACTTAAGCTTAACTGAACCTGCGCACGCTTGCCTATTAACTCTAACCTTTCCGGTGCAAGCAACTTCATTGGAAGTCCTTGGGCGCGGTATTAATCGACTTTAGTAGCATAAAAAAGTGGTAGGGCGCTCAACTCAAATTCCGCAGCACATTGTGGTGGATCCTAGTTACTAATAACTCAATGTTAAACTTTCGAAGGTTGAGTATATTGTGCTAGATAGCGTACGTAGCTTCGAAGATTTATTCGACACGATACCTGCCAAAAAGTTCTCATTGAGTATAGGTATCGAATACAAAGTATCGAGTACAAAAGTATCGGTATCGAAACGTAAAGTACTCAATACCACAAAGTATCGATACTTTTTTCGTGTCCCTACTCCCTAGTCACAACTCACAGCTCTAATGATTTGTAAACATTTCACGGTACTGTCATATTATAATAATTTAATAAATTAGAATTTAGGAAATACGTTTGCCAAAAAGAGGATACATTCAACACAGCAAGAAAATGCACTTTTCTCGATTTTAATGTTTGTTATTGAAGTGGTTTTTCTTTTATATCCCTCACTAGTCACTTAGCATTCAGTTTTGACAACGAAACAATGAGATAGTGTTAAGGTATTTCGACTTTGTTGATGTTATTATAAGTTAAGTATAACTAAATTTATTAAATTGTAATAATTTTGATAAATAATAATTCATTTTAGAGTAAAAATTATTATTTATAACCTAGTTATTACTGTAAATACCTTTGATAGAAATTGGTATGTTTAATATAAAATTGATAATACATGTATAAAAAAAGAACACTAGCTAATGGTAGTTAAATTTAATATTTTGTAAGGAAAGGAAGGAAGCATCTGTTTCTTCTTATTTATTTCTAAAGTTTAAGATAACAGAAGTAATTATAGTAGTCTTCAAAATTATAAGTGTTAACAATCTTCAATAGTTTGTTGATGTAATTATTAATTCTATTTTGTAACAAAAATCCAAATGCCAAGATGGTTGTCACGACAGAGGTTTCTGCAATGTCGGTTAATCACATGTTTCTCTGTCACTCTAAGTCTCATTGCAGTTATACAGTTTTTTGCTTGCTATACCACCTACAACTATGACCACCTTCAGCCGGATAACCTTATTGAACACTTCTATACTCTTACTAATTCAAAGTTACTTATTAACAAAACTAAACCAAATTGTAAATATGATGATATACTTCTGAGTTCAAAATCAATGGCTGTGTGGGATGTACCTAAGAAATACAATGAATTTTTAAATACTGGAATTATGAATGGCACCTACTCACCAGATGATTGCAACCCTCTCTATAGTGTTGCCATTCTTGTAACATATAGAAACAGACAGAGCCAATTAGACATATTCATACCATACATGCACAATTATTTACGGAAACAAAAAATACATTACAAGTAAGTTTTATTTAAAAATATGGCTCATGGCTTACCCAGTTGTGGGTTACTTCCCAAATTACACAATATAGGTATTTAATTAAGTAAAAACTTGTCATATGTATAGTTTATGTAAGTTTATCAAGTGTCTTGTACCCATAGTAAAAATCCTGCCTAGTTTGGGTTTAGATTGCTTTGTTTGTAAATGATGTAAATGTATTTATTTATATCAAACTAAAAAATGTTTTAGGATATATGTGATAGAACAGCAAGACAATAAGTCATGGAACAAGGGTATGCTGTACAACATAGGAGCAAAGCAGGCAATAGCCGACAATTTCCCATGTCTGATCTTACATGATGTGGACCTGCTGCCTTTGGATGAGGCCAACTTATATGCCTGTCTCAAACAACCGAGGCACATGAGTGCTAGCATTGACAAGTTCCGATATGTCCTCATATACAAAACTCTAGTGGGTGGTGTATTAGCAATAACTTCAGAGCAGTATAAGATGTTGAACGGTTTTTCTAATATGTTCCAAGGTTGGGGAGGTGAAGATGATGATTTAGCAAACAGAATTATATCACACAACTTAAAAATATTAAGGTAGTTATTGCTGCTATTTTTTTAAATATCACCCAAATTTGCTTATATTATTCTATGTTGTCATTTTATCCAAAATGTTTAATTAAAACATTTTTTAAATCTAAAAATGTTTTATTCAGACTATTTTTAAAATGTACCAATATAACTATTTCAAAAAACACATTTTATAAATGTACCACTCTGCCTAATCCAACTTTCATTAAAACATTTACAGACTCCCACCTCTCCAGTCAAGGTACACCATGTTATTGCACAAACAAGAGACCAAGAACAAGGACCGATACTTAATCATAGCAGATAATGAAGACAAAACTCACTCTGATGGATTCAATTCACTCCAACACTATACCATTAGCATTAACAAATATAGACTATTTACGATGCTGACAGTAAGATTATCAACTTAATGTACGAAATATTCATACCATATCTACAGGAGAATTTCAATGAACTTTGCTTCTTAAATCAAAATCTAATCTAAAATTAGTTGTATTAATTCTATATATGTATTTAATATTATAGTTTATAGTATTGTTATAATTTTGTTTTGTTTTAAATGAATTTCAATTATTGCTGCTTGTTCTTAGCGTAAATTGAGCATTTGAACAATAAACAAATGGAACACAGTATTTAAAACTTTAGTAAGTGTATATATAATTTCACAATATTCTACCTAAGTACGTTAGGTCTAAAATCGTCTACATTACATTAGCATTGAAGCAAAGGAACTGACATTAGCATTACTTGATAATTATTATTTTGTTTATTTGTAATGTGTCCTTCACCTAATTAAATTCGTAGGGCTGGATTAAAAATGGGTAATTCTTATTAAGTCCCTACAATAGAAAACATAGGCGTAGTGCCTTAGGACAGGCCTAAATAAAATTAGTTTAGTAGATTGAAAGGGCGGGTGTGGCTTGATACGGCGACAGCTAGAAAAATAGCATAGAAACTAAGTCTCTAACTCTAGTGATAGAGGGTTGTGTTGTGATATATATTATTATTATTTACTTATTTTATTTTAATAATAATTAAATCGAAAGTATAAATTAAGAGCTGATTTATGATTTAGAAATGTATACATTTGCATGTTTTTTATACTGTTTTGTTTTATCACCCAGTAAATGATAACATTTTACCCCAGAATAAGAAATTTTGCATTGTTATAGTTTTTATGAACTTTATACATATTAATTGAAGCTGTTGTTTTTTTTATTATGTATAAGTAATATTTAAAAGAATCAAATAAAGTAAATAGTTTATGTATAATCTTTTAATAAAATTCCATATCACTTATAAAAATGAAGCAACAAATGCTACGTTCCCTTTTCATGCACGTGCTTGTAATTTGCTGGTGGTATTAAACTCTTCTTAACCAGTGTCCTCGTCACACGGCGTGAATTCTTCCATCTCCCCCCAGTTGTCACCGCAGTACATGGCCACCGGAAGAGTTAATGCTAACCCGAATTCTCGTCCGCAACTCTCCATCGCGGATTTTATTATTGCTGATAAATAATTTAAATTATTATACTGTATTAGAGAATAAGAGAAAGACAATATTTATTATAAAAATATACTAAGTAATATGAGATATTTGGGGGGAAATCCTACAGCCAGTTTTTAATGTTTGCAGATCAGCCTCCACTTGGAAGAAGAGAAAGTCATTTAATTTCCGGTAGACAAGTCGCTCAGAGAGGCTATTTTAGGCCGTAAGGTCGTGTAGGATCAGTGTCAGACCTGCTGTAGCGTGTAGTCCGTGACGCCGCACCTCCCACACGAGCTCGTCGTGCAGTTGCAGCAGCAGGCGGCCGCGCGCTCCCAGCTGCTCGTGGACGAGCACCATGGCCCGCTTGCACAGGTCGGCCGCGGTGCCTGTGTTACATATATTAGTGGGACGAGTAGGGACGGACGAGGAGATGAAAGAAATATAGATGTAGGAGTAGTGGAATAGTAGACATGTAACGCAGCCACGTTAGGTGCGATATGTACCTACCTATTATAGAGAATTACATAGATTTATAGCGGTCTCCTGGATAGAGTTTCTTTATCTTCTGTTACCGTCGAGCTGATTGTGGTAGTCCGTAGTGTTCAGTGTTTGCAAAATTGTAAATGCGAGGGACATGTCCGGAGGTGAAACATGTAGGTGAGTATTTTGCTTTCTCTATGTTAAGGACTGATCATAAACCCTTTAAGAGAAAATTTGAATACCCTGAATGATAAAATTAACCGCTTGTCTCTCGGCTTGCGACTTGAGAGCAAAATCTGTGCTGAATATATTCTTGAAAGTTCTGGTACGACCGCTAGGAGTCGTCAGGCGACCTCCTCGGTTCTCGCATTCCGATACTATAGACTTGCCGAAACTCTTCAGCGATGGAAATGTCTCTGTTGGGTATCCTCATCTTTAACTTTGTGAACTAGTTCAGATTTAAATATCCCAAAAAAAAAACAGCCGGGAAAATACATTTTCATCAATACATTTTTCATTAAATTCATTGATTGAACCTCAAAACTGCTACTTATGTGAGACAAAGGAAGACTTCTGAAGAACTCGTAACTTCAGGGTTTCATGTTAATTATTTTGTATATTTATTTAACACATAAACAATAATAACATTTTTGTAGACAAATAATAAGTAGGACTCAACTGTTAAAACTGTCGATGACCTCCATCAGCTGTCCGTCCGTCCCCTGCAGCACGTGTCGCAGCGTGCGCGCGCCCGCACCGTACAGACTCGCGTACACCAGGCGCTTGGTGAGGGAGCGGTCCTCGCTAGATATGGAGCCTACCGACTTACAGAGCCTGTGTCGAAACGGTGTTATAGCTTAATATGATATCTTCTTTATGAGCTAATTAGTTATTTAGTGGGCAAAATAAAAAACCCTTTATTATCTATCAGTAACTATTGACCAAAACGAGCTAGAGTTAGTTCTTACTATAATATCAGTGTGATTTTGATTGTATAAAGTAGCCAAAAAACAATTCGGTTGAATCGTATACAGCTATCGATAAGTTTTAATCAAATTACCTACATACTATTTGTCTACTTACTACCTACGTATTCTAAACATAAAAGGTAGGAAAATGTATAAACTTATAAAAATATATACCTACCTACTAATCCGACTTAAAAAAATACTAAAAATAAACAAAAATCAGAGAAACTTAAAAAAAAACTAAATTTGTTACAGATTTAATAAAAAGGAGTACCTACCTAAATTTCTAATAAATATAGAATGAAAAATAAACTGATACGGGCAGGGATTCGAACCTGCGACTACTGAGAAACCGTTCCGTCGTTAAGTAAGTGCACCTACTACTTATTTATTCAGTACATACCTAACTACTTAAATAAGCCAACAAATTTACTTGACCATTGTCTATTGACCTATTTATACGAATATTCTACAAAGGCCTTTTATAATAATCGGTGTAATACCTTGTTTGTCAATGGGCGCATATTTACGAATAAAAATGATTAATTGAGGCATTTCAAATGTGTACCTACCTGTTTCGCTTTAGTCTGTTGACTAGTAATTATGATAAAATATTGTTAGGTACCTACTTCATATGTGCTAGACACCGACTGATCTGTTTTAAATTTGGGCAACACCTACATATACAAACGTAGCTATAGTAGATTTGATGATTGACGAACGTTTGTTATTAAAATATTATTAATTTATCCCTGATTAAAAAAGAGAATTAAAAAGGATTGAACAAGCACAATTTTAAAACCTATTTGATACTTTTCCATACTCTTAATTCTCCGGAGAATTAAGATCAAATTTGAAATGAATCCTTTTTGATTCTCCTTCATGTCCCAAAAACATTATTATCATTTTATGATTGAAAACGATAGAAAAGAATTCAATATTTGTAATCCTAACTTATCCTTTTTAATTCTGAAATAATGTAGCAATTTCTGTTCTCGCGGAAAATTCAAAAGAATAAAGATGAATTGAAAAAAAAATAATATTAACTAATTCTTTTTAATACTAAGTTTCAATTTCTGTTCTCTGGGTTGTCTGTTTCAATTAATAAAAAAAAAAACAAAAAAAAAATCTTAATTCTCGTTTGCTCGGAGAATTCGGAAAACTAAAGGAGGATTTAAAATATCGACATATGAAATCTTTTTAAATACTCTTTAATTTTTCACGGAGATATCGAAAGTATTAAAAATGTCTACATATGATTTTTTTGTAATACTCTTTAATTCTCCAGGGAGAATCCAAAAGGATGCATTAAATTTTTAATTCTTATTAATTCTTTTTTTTAACTACGGATAATAGTGGTACGTAAATCGTATGACAGAAAAAAACTGCGAAGATCCCGAGATCTATCAAACACTAGTTTTTTTGTTCTAGTACCTACTTATATTTTTTTATTACTTATCACGGGTTATAAACTATATTCTTCGTTCGCTAGGTGTCACAAGAGACGATATACCTACTAAAGTTTTTAAAATCATATGACAACTGGAGAATAAAGGTACCGAAGAGAAATTCTATTTTGCCACGAACCTTCGCAAGTTATTTAGTAAAAAATATTTTTCCCTGGTCTTCTATCATAAAATTTACCCATCTAGTCCCTTACCACTGGGCAGCCAGCTCAGAGAACAAGTCGCCAGTGAGCAGCGCGTCCTGCAGCGCGCGGTCGCGGGCGGCGCCGGCGAACACGCGGCACTCCAGCTGCTTGAAGTCGGCCGCCAGCAGGCAGTAGCCCGCGCGACTCGTGTACACGGACCGGAACTTCAGCTTCGGAGACTCTAGGAGAGTTGTAGTGTCGCGTCGGAATTTCGTTTCGAATGGAGATAAAAGAGATTCATTAAAATTATGGAGTTCGCTTACCCGTTTCGCCCTCCTTTGGAAACGACACTAAATCGAACGACGTTTTGGGTATGGCCTGCAGGTTCGGTCCGTTCGATGCGATCCGACCCGTCACTGCGGCCGCTTGATCCCTGTCGAGAGCTCGTTAGATCCGGGTGAAGAAAAACAACATTGACCGAGATGGAAAAATGTCTATGCATCACCAAGTCGGCTTGACGACTCCGTCTCTGACGTGTTGAGCGACGCCCGTCACGAAGGTGGCACGAGCCTTGTGCAGGTGTCGGTACTCTAGAATGAGGCGAGGGAGGGGGTGGACGGCCGATAGGGACCGCAGCTACAAATATATTTTTCGATAAACGGCTATATTAGGACCTAATTTCAATGTTACTGGAATAAATGAAAACAGCCCACCATAGTCTCGGAAGTAGACTTGGCTCCCTTAGAGACAGTCTCTTGTATTTTAACACTACATTTCGTATCCAGTTTCAGCTCGTCGTACAGTATGGTCCTGACTTGTAGAGTCGAGTTAATCTGGAAGTGTTTTCCTGCAGCCTCGTGACACTCCGCTTCTACCTCCTTCATACGACGCGTAAGAACTCCTTCCATATATTTAAGCTTTGTGACATTAACGCAAATGCCTTTCCGCTCCATATCTTGAAATTTTATATTCTTTAATACTTTCTAAACCTTGCAATAGTCATTACAAATAATGAACAAACATTAACTATACCAGACTCATATTGTTAATTTCAAGATGTGGATGTTGTCTATTAGGCTATTTAAATATCGTAACCAATGATTCTAACTTAGCGATAAAAGAATAACGTTTTAAGGATGTAATAAATTTAAGTTGTTAGTAAAAAAACTTAATATGACATGTGATAATTCAAAAATATTACCAATTTGTCATAATTAAGCAATATCCTACTCACCTGCAATAATAGGTAAAATCTTCATTTCAATATTCACAAATAAATTATAAACATCATTTTCTACCATCATTGCCTTCAACTTGCACGCAGACTCTTTTAACAGCTTCGTGTACCAGGCTGTCCTCTGCAACACACACTCTGTAGCGATGGTGTAGTCCGGAGTTAAGGAGAGAAGCTTCTGTAAGTCTGAGAAGGTCTCGGGCGGCTCGTCGGATCTTATTAGACTACCTCCTATCTTGATGTCCACGTGTCAAGTTAGTTGTTAATTTGAAATTAAGAAAAATAATGGTCTACAATAAATTTAATAAAACTTATATATACTTACTCCGGCTAGAAATATTGTTACAATTAAAAACAATATTATTACATTTAAATTTAAAATCTGTTATTCTTAAATAAATATTTAATTAATAAATAATTATTTATCATATTTGTTAATTTAAAAAATAATAATAATAATATCAGGATAAATTACACACTTTGATCTAACCCTAAGTAAGCAAATTATTTGCTTGTGTTAAGGGTGTTAGACAACGATACAGATGCATAGAAATACACATATAAATACTGAGAATATATTTAATAAACAACCAAACTCAGAAACACAGACATCTAGGCTCATCACATAAATGCCTGTCTCCGCCGGGAATCGAACCCGAGCCCCATTGCGCCGTGACACGTTAGGCGTCTGCGCTAACCACTCGACCAACAGGGCGGAAAAATTTGAAAAATATATATAATTTTTCAAATTTTTCCAGCAAAGGCATAATGAAAAGAATCGGATATCGTGATATGGAGTGGGTATGGAATTAAATGCAATTTTTTAAATTTTCCATCTGCCTGGTATTAGGCGAATGTTTGTGTACCGCTGTATTTATAGGTACAAGGGACTTAAGACGAGTTAAGACTGAAAAATTCTGGCCCTCCATATAGTATTCCTACAACCGTATTATTTGTATGAACATAGCATTCGTACAGCAATTAAAGCAGTAAAGGATATGATTTGCAGAAATCCTGCATAAAAGCAACATATTTCACCTCTTGCATTTCATCGTATATCTTTGAAATAGAACTATTTTTACGGATTTAACTCGCGTATTTTGAATTAAATATTAAATTTACATTTTAAATCTAACCCGACTTTTCGAAGGCCTTGCCGCAATCGTGTTCACGGTAAGACGAGATGGAGGTTTCCTGTATTCTTCTATATATATATAGCCATGTCATCTACTTTAAAAGATGACTTAGGATTTGCAGTCTATATGAGATGGGATGCGCTGGTATTAACGCTAGCTCAGGGTAAACTTAACATACATCACTTGATAACTTTTAGAGAATATGGAGTGACCCAAACATCACATATGCACATCTAAACTAACACAGAGTACAGTTACAAATGTTAATGCAATAGAAAAAAAATCCCTTGTAACACTGTTAGCGGCAAGACTAGGTATATATATATATAACTTATGGCCAAGGAAATATTAATATCCTTTACATCTTTCATTCTTACCTTAGCATCAAAAATAATAGACATATTTAATGCTTCCTCGAGATTATTATATAAATATAGGAATATCATTTTGGCATCGAAACAAATTAATGTGTTAGTCGATATCAACCGACAAAATGCAAACCTAGAACAATTCACATACTAACGTCATAATTATTAAAAGTAAATTAAAGTTAAATATAGTAAGACTAGTAGTGGTCACTTACATGATGGAAGAATCAACGCCTTTTAAATAATAAAAAGTATCATGTACATTAAACAAAATTGCTTCGGGGATGCAAGTATCATCCGTGTGTTGGCTATTGAGCTGACAGAATCCGTTGCTATAAAAAAAATTGTGTGTGATGCTCTATCTACCAACATAGAGAGAATGCTAATTGCTTTTTTTTTTATAAAAATTGGGTACCTAAAGACTAAAATAATAACTATTTCTTCATTTTCAACTGCCTTGAATATATTTTCAAACTCGACTAAATTACCATTTATTACGTTAATGGGATATTCGATGTCTTTGACAGGAATTTGCGATTTAATAGGAGCTATAAATTTAGACCTATTTTTTTTTTCTTTAGTTACTTTATTTATTACAGATTTTTTATTAACTGTAGAGTCTGGTTTGACGTCTTTCGATTCTTTTTGGTTCTTTTTAAATGCTTCATTTATCCCAAAATCGTTTGGTTTGGAATATTTCATTACACCATTTTTATTAGCAAGTTGCGCTTGAATTAAATTTTTATTTTTCGGTGTTTTACTTTGACGTGTTTTTATCACATTAGTGGGTAATTTATCATCGTTTTGGTCACCTTTCTGTTTATTTTTAGCGTGAGCGTCGTTTAACCATTTTTTTACCGATGTTGTGTATTTTTCTTTTTTAAATAAGTTTTTTTCATATATGGTATCCTTTATTTTACTCTTTTTCTCCTTGACACACTGAACATTTGAACTGTTTTTGCGTTTAACAGTTTCTTTTGAAATTATTAAATTGTCTGTATTACAGTTAACATCTTTGTCATGATCATTTATAATTGTTTTTTTAGGTGCATCCTTGTTTAATATAAACTCTTCGACATCTAATTGATTTTCAGTATTTTTATTGATATTGTTATCATCAACACAACCAAAAATATCATTAATATCAAATATTTGATTAAATCCCAAATTTACAAGGTCCTCTTTCTTTTGTATGTTGTTTGTATTCGAATCTAAACTGTGTAATTTTTGAAAATCGTTAGAAATATTATTCACGTAAAAATTTGTTTTTACATTTGTATCTTTCGAATTTGAATCGTCTATACATGTTGAGTTAAGTGGTAAATTATCTATTACGAGATCACTACTATATGCTTCATTAGTGTGTTTGCAAATTATAGTAGATTTTGAAGAGCGGTCATTAAATCTGTGTGAAAAAATATGCTACAGTGTACTATATACCACTAGACAACGTAGATTTACTTATTTAAATTAATTCCTTTAACTTTCGCTACACAAACAGACAACAAAATATATAACAAGTTTTTATAGTGTGCTGTAAATATACAGCAACTTATTTATAATTCAAGTCATAGATATACATATTAAAACTGCACTCACTGTAAAACTTTTTGGTTTTGATAACGGGGTTGCACTTGTGGATACAATGGTTTACAGCTCTTGTTATTTGATTCTGCAATATATTGAATGGTATGATAATTTTTAAATTGCTTATATATAATCTTGTTTCTAAATTTACTCATTATAGTATGTCCTATAGTATGTCATGTCATTATAGTATGTATTTAATCTCTTGTAAGCTATAAATAAATACTCATACAATTATTGAACTCAACATTTACTTGCCGTCTTTTAATTTAAATAAGGCTGCCATAACTTTTCGCCCAAAAGGTGATAAATGCTGTTCATATTTATGGGATAATGAATTTTGTGACCAATTTTTCGGATATCTGATATTTTCCATAATGCACTGAAAGTCCACTCAATAAGATACAACAGTTAAACCTATTTAATTAAAATCTTACATTGTAACCTATTTATTCAAATTTTAATACTAACATTGTAATCGTAAAAAAAATCAGAAGGACAAAAAAAAGCAGAACAAGAAAAAATATCAAATTTCGCGCTCATTTTATACTCCAACTTTAGAATGTTATGAATTTACATTTTTAATCTTATTCAGTCTATACAAAAACGAATGCAAAAATTAGCAACCGTTATTAAAAAAATACAAACTAAGTTATTAAATTAAACAAAAAGTTTAGATCTTAATGGTATTCACAAACAAATATCATTTTTTATAAAATAAAAATATGACGCTAATTAAAAGTAAAATCTTTATTTATCAATTTGTCGTAATTTTTTCAAATCTATACTGTCTACTGTTTTTAAGTCTACTGGCAACAATAATCATATTTTGTCAAAGTCATGATAATTATAATAACATCGAAATTATAGAGGAAAAATATTTTTTAATAATGTCGACTATTCTATAACATGTAATTGTTAATATGCCACATGTGTGTAAGTAATTATGGCTTTAAACCTTGAAAGCTGTGATAGTTTTCCCCCAGACGAAGAACCTAAATTGAAATATGATCGAATGGGCAATGATGTTGAAAATATTCTTCAGAAAGATGCTGTGAGCTGTATTTGTGTGCACACTAAATTTATTTGCTTAGGTACACAATGGGGGGTTATACACTTGTTAGACCATGACGGAAATACGGTGCCAATATCACCAGATAACAATCAGAAGGATCTACAAGCTCATGCTATAGCCATTAATAAAATATCAGTAGATCTTAATGGAGACTACATCGCTAGTTGCTCGGACGACGGGAAAGTGCTAGTGTATGGCCTGTACTCAAATGATAATACCCACAATTTAAGTATAGGAAGACATGTTAAATCCGTTTCTTTGGATCCATATTATTTCAAATCAGGTTCAGGACGACGGTTTCTCACAGGTATACATTTTTGTTTTAATCATACAGAAACTATTTTTTTATATATTTAAAAATAACATAAGATACCTTTTTAGATAAAGTAAAGTATTTAGTAAGGTTTGGGTTGGTAGGGTTGGTTAGGTAAAGTTGTTTTAGTGATAAAAATAAATAATTAATGAATTGTTGACAGTTCATTAAATATTACTTTTTAGAAAAAATATAATCTAATATTTAGTTTGTGTAGAACTACCAAATCAATTAATTACTTTAAAATACTTGTGATTAATATTATATTTGATAACTGTAATTAGTTTTAACTACTAGTTTGTAAGGGTTCTCTGATAAGATTAATTACAATAGCAATAATTAACCTGGCTAATATTTAGCTTTGTCATAACTAATGTATTATGCTAAATGACAGTATTAATTTAACATAATTTAAAATTTCAATACTATCTAATTTTTTGTCAAAATTACTTTGGGACCTGATCAAAGTTACATCATTTTTAAATAGATAAAAATCACTAAAAAGCTTATCTTTCGAATTCCAGGTGACAACAAACTCACTTTGTACGAGAAAACCTTTTTAAACCGTTCGCGGAGTACAGTTCTCTGTGAGTGTGAAGGCTATGTGCAAGCCATCGCGTGGCACGAACGCTTCGTGGCATGGGCCAGCGAATCGGGAGTGCGTGTGTACGATCTGGCTGCAAAGTGCTCATTAGGGCTAATACAGTGGGAGAGGAACCCCAGTAGATCGATAGAAGACTTCCGTTGTAATCTCCTCTGGTCCGCCCCTAAAACTTTAATGATTGGCTGGGTTGATACCGTCCGAATATGTCTAATAAGAAAGAGAAGTCACATCGAGTTGCAGACACGTGATGTTACGGAATATCTAGTTGATCCAGTGCACACATTTCAAGTTGATTATTTTATAAGTGGCCTCGGACCTCTTGATGAACAGCTTGTTTTATTGGGCGTTCCGAAAGAATGTGATTCTGAAACAGGCAAAACGCAAAGACCTCTTCTGGCTGTAGTTGACTACAAAGACTGTGAATTCTGTGAAGTATCAAATGACAGCCTTAACATTATTGGTTTTCAAGGATATTCCTGTAATGATTACTATTTAGATATGCTCATAGAGGAAAATAGATTTTTCATAGTCTCACCAAAGGAAATAGTTATAGCAAGCCCCTACGATATCGACGATAGAGTGAACTGGCTGACTGCACACGATAGATTTGAGAAAGCCATATCTGTACTCGAGGAAAATGGTGGAAAAACGTCCAAACATTCAGTGGTTACTGTGGGTGTGCAGTATTTAGATCATTTGCTTGAGGAACATCTCTTCAATGAAGCAGCTATTCTATGTGCACGAATATGCAAGAATGATAAAGTGTTATGGGAAAATCAGATATACAAATTTGCTAAAATAAAACAGTTACGAGCTATAAGTAGCTACGTGCCTAGGAATCCTGGACAAGCACTAAGTCCGCAGATTTACGAATTAATACTTTTAGAATACCTCCAAGAAGATTCTCAAGGTTTTCTTAATTTAGTTCAGGAATGGAACGCCGCCTTGTACAAGACTGGTGTCATTATAAAAGCAGTTCTCGATTACTTACTAACTACAAAAGTAGATAATAATATTTATTTAGAAGCCTTAGCTCTTCTATACTGCTACCAAAAGAAGTATGACAAGGCGCTCACCACATATTTGAGACTACAGCACAAAGATGTTTTCAAACTGATAACCAAACACGACATGTACTCTGTAATATACGACAAGATCCTTGACCTGATGACTCTCGACTGTGATAAAGCCATAACAATTCTTTTGCAAGATAAAAGCAAAGTTCCTGTGGAAGTAGTAGAAAAACAACTGTGCAATAATGATGAATATCTATTTAAATACTTGAATGCTTACAGTAAAGTGGAACCAAATGGGCGATACCACGGCAAGCTTGTTAGACTTTACGCTAAATATGCTCGGGAGAAATTATTGCCTTTTCTTAAATGTAGTGATAATTATCCTATCCAGGAAGCATTAGACATTTGTCAAAGCAATGAGTTTTATCCCGAGATGGTGTTTCTGCTTGGTCGGATCGGTAACACGCGGGAAGCTTTGCAAATTATAATAGAAAAATTAAACGATATAAATCAAGCTATAAATTTTTGCCAGGAACACAATGACAAGGAACTGTGGACAGATCTCATCCAGCATACAGTCGATAAACCAGAATGTGTTTCGTTGCTATTGAAGAGAATAGGTAACTACGTAGATCCTAGGATGCTCATAAAGAATATACAGTCTGGTTGCGAAATTAAAGACTTGAAGGACTCTTTAGCAAAGATGATGTGCGATTATCATTTACAGATGTCGGTACAAGAGGCTTGCAAAGTAATAACACTGAGAAACTACTTCGATTTACACGAGAAACTTATTATCAATCAACAAAAAGGGATCTCGGTGACAGACGAGTTTCTTTGTAGCGTGTGCCAAGGACGAATCATAATACGCGATCTCTCCAACGCATCCAACCTTATAGTGTACAATTGCAGACATTCTTTCCACATAGAGTGTCTGCCGGAAGGAGTCAAGAACACCAATTGTAGTGTTTGCAGTGCTGTTAAGATGTGACGCACCACCCGCTCAATGCTAGTAGATAGGACTGTGAATATTATATTATATAATGTATTCCAAAACAGAATACGAAAACATAATATGAATTTCAATGTTAATCTTATACAGTGTATTGTAAAACTATAATATACTTAAGGTGCTTTTCTTGTGACGTGGCATGGTTCATTTATTCAAATGTAATTTATTCTATTTACCCCTGATAACTCACTTTGCTACCCTTATTTTCCTAATAAATATATAAATCTAAAGGAAAATAAACTATTCCTTCTATTATTTCCATATCATTTATGCAGTTTTTAAGTTTTTAAATTTTGATTAATTTATATCCATTTTGAATGAGATAAATATATTACTACCAAATTTGTTACTATATATATATATATATATATATATATATATATATACTAGCAGACTCGGCCACGCGTTGCTGTGGTTGCTAAGGTTTTGGATATACCTATTACATTGTAGTAAACTATTTAAGAAGTCACGGTATTAGAAAAAATAAAATTAAATTTAAAAAAACCCCCGACCGCTAAGTAAAGGAAAAAATTTAAAATGCAAATAAATTTATTAAGGCCAATAACGAAATAACAATATTTTGATATAAAATAATATTGTGACTTAAAATTAGAATGTAAGTTATCCTATGTTTCAAGTTGGATCAAACTACACACGGTGTGCAAATTTGATTAAAATCGGTTAAGTAGTTTAGGAGTCCATCGCGGACAAACAACGTGACACGTAATTTATATATATTAAGATATATATATATACTAGCAGACTCGGCCACGCGTTGCTGTGGTTGCTAAGGTTTTGGATATACCTATTAAATATACCTATTACATATAGTAAACTATTTAAGAAGTCACGGTATTAGAAAAAATAAAATTAAAAATTAAAAAAAAAACCCCCGACCGCTAAGTAAAGGAAAAAATTTAAAATGCAAGTCAATTTATCAAGGCCAATAACGAAAGAACAATATTTTGATATAAAATAATATTGTGACTTAAAATTAAGATGTAAGTTATCCTATGTTTCAAGTTGGATCAAACTACACACGGTGTGCAAATTTGATTAAAATCGGTTAAGTAGTTTAGGAGTCCATCGCGGACAAACAACGTGACACGTAATTTATATATATTAAGATATATGTATCAATCTCAATTATATAATTGAGATTGATACATATTTTTAAAATAATAATTTTTATCAGCCTATTATGTAGCCTTAAAGCTTTATCTTTCTTCTTAACCCGCCGACCCAAAAAAGTTTTATAAGTTTGATCTGTGTATCTGTTTGATTGTGACATCGTAGCAGCCAAATACCTGGTCCATCGAGATGGTTCTTAGCTATGTTTGGTCGAAATAAAAGCAGTAGTTTCCAAGATATTAGGCTTGCGTGAAGTCCTTGTGTCGGGGGCCGCTAATGGAAGAACTCAAAATATAAGAAACTTAGTTACCAAGGCAAATAACGAAATAACAATGTTAATCGTATAGTCTGAGTCCTCATTAGTTAATTCCGAAAGCTTAGTGAAATAGACAGTATCATCTAGCGCTGTTGGTGTGAGTGTGATTTTTTATGATTTCGATAGGATTGTACTCTGTGTTCTGCTTCCTACTTTACAGTTTTCATTTCTGTGAAATCATATAATTCACTGCTTGTGACGAATAGAGGTGCATCAGATATTCGGAGTGCTTTATTTTGGCAGCGTTGTAGTATTTCCTGTTTGAAATTCTTTGTTGTTCCTCATTATTGTATGCCATAAGTCCAAATCTTCTTAATTATGGCTTTGTATATAAGTATTTTATCCTCTGCCTTTTAGTCAGGAAATGTTTATAAATCTTATGTTTAGCTCATCGTATTTTTTTGTAATTGTTTTTTATTCATGTTTCCTTGCTATCTAGATTCTAGATGCATGCCCTATCTTGTTGAGCAAGAATATCGTGTCCAAATGTAATTAGGAGGCAAATATCCTTTCCTAGAGTGAAGATGACATGTACTGATTTGTTGGAGCTTGCCTTGATGCTTCACTTTGCCATCCATCGGTTAATTTTGTTTAAAACCATAAATGCAGTAGTTTTGGGATTTTCATGGTTGCTTAGGGCAGAAGTATCGTCAGCAAATGTGGCAGAAAGTTGATCTGATGTTGGTAGATTTGCAGTTTATATAAGACACAGAGTTGGATCCAGAATTGAGGAACTCCAGTTCACCTTCCCGCCTTTGCCCACCCCCCCCCCCCCCCCGGCGCCTATGCCCGTTACCGTTATTAAAAAGGAGCAAAAATCATATTTGTTGTATGGAGCCCCTATTAGTAATTATTTATTATTATTATTTTTTTAAAGTGAATATATGATTAAAAATTCTGTGAATATTTCACCTGTTGCTAGGGTTGCCAACTTTTTTTTCCAAAAAAAAGCTATAAAATAGTTTGGATAGGAAAAAAAAAAAATTTTTTTTTTTTATATTTTGTATTTTTATTTTAGTGCCCGAAAAATGAATTTTTGTGGCTTTTAGTAGTACGTATATATATATATTTCGGAGATTAGAGGCATATAAGTGGCTTGCTCGTTCTTGATGGAGTCTTCTGGTACAGGATCCGAAGCGTAGGTCTCAGGCAATTAAACCACACAGACACAATATGACAATTCTTGTATTAAATGTAGGTAATCATATATTACAAATTACTTAGTAGGTATACAATTATCAGAGTTCCGTGAACCACCGGTCCCGTTTGGGGGGTCCGGACTGTAAGGCTCACAGTTCACACTAATCAAAAGCCATCTCGTCTCGTTGTTCTCGGTTATTTAAAATGTCTCCGGTGCCCCTCCAAACGATTCCGATCACGTGACTCAATACGTCACGGCGTTCACACACCACTGTTACAATGATATCAATTGAGTTACTAATTATCGTTAAATTATCGTGATCTGCGACATATATAAGTTGAGTTTATATGCGACATATATAAGTTGAGTTTATATGCGACATATATAAGTTGAGTTAATATGCGACATATATAAGTTGAGTTTATTTATTGTTTGAAAAGGTTTCAAAGTTTATTTGGCAATCATCATTTCAATTTAAATATATATATAACCTGTTGCCCTTATTAATATAGATAAACAGTTCGTTTCTAATTGAATTTACCATTTCAAAATGTTCATATTTACCCTCATTTTTTAAAAGACATGTTATTAATTTTATATAAATATAGAATGAAAAATAAACCGATACGGGCAGGGGTTTGAACCCGGGACTACTAGGAAACCGTCCCGTCGCTCTACCAACTGAGCTCTAAATATATATCTCTTTTGATAGAGTATGTAATAAAAGTAAAAACTAAATGTTGCGTCAGAGTGACGCTCATTTCCTATGTATAAAAGTTTACATTAGCTATATATATTTTTTGTGATGCGTACCCAACCAAAAGACAAACTGGTAAACAGATAAAAAATTTAAAAATGCTGAAAAGTAATTTTGTTAGTTATCACTGCACATCCTATATATATTTTTATTTTGTTTTTCAATCTACAAAGATTACTCTTGTGCAGATTTATTACATGTATAGAATAAGATTTGCATGGTACCTATTACGTGATAGACATAAATTGAGATAACTTTTTTATTTCATAACCGAATTGGATAAAATAATCACTAAATTTTAAGTGAAGCCTATGACAATATATTACCGAAAACTGAATTTAAACCGTTTTATCCGTTTCGGAGATTAATGTGCACAAACGTAAAAAACAAAAAACGATAGCTTATACATATATAGGTCCCCCATTATGATTTTTTGTAATATTTTCCATGTACATACAGAGCGATCAGTAAGAGCTTTATTTTATGTATATAGATACATTACTTGAACACTTTAAATACATTTATCTTTTGATAGAGTGAAGAGTGTGCAATGAAAGTGAAAAACTAAATGTTATTCAGAATGCGCTCAATTTTTATGTATAAAAGTTATTTACATTGGCCATATATTTTTTTCATGTTGTGTGCACTACTAATAGAAAAACAGATAAAGTGACAAAAATGTTAATTATATTTTCACATCCAGTCTATACCTTTTTTAATTTTTTTTTAAATATTATGAATATACAGAACCACTTCTATACAGATTTATTACATGTGTAGAAAATTTTCTTAGTACCTACTTATTACTTGATGGACATAAATTAATATAACTTTTTTATTTCTTAACTAATTCAAATAAAATAAACATTAAATGTTAAGTGAAGCCTGTGATAATATGTTCCTGAAAACCGCATCCAAATTGATTAAGCTGTTTTTTTAGATTAGCGTGCACAAACTTACAGACATACAGACAAATTGAAAAACCATTGTTTTTGGTTCTCTCGCTCTTATAAAGGCCCCCATGATGTTTTTTTTTTATATTTTCCATGTACAGAAATGGATCAGTGACAATTTTATTATATCCTACTACTATTATAAAGGCGAAAGTTTGTAAGTATGGATGTATGGATGTTTGTTACTCTTTCACGTAAAAACTACTGAATGGATTTGAATGAAACTTTACCACAATATAGTTTATACATCAGAATAACACATAGGCTATAGCTTATACATCAGAATAACACATAGGCTACAATTTTTGAGGTTTTTAATGTGAGGTCGTAAAAAAAACACTGACTGAATCCTACAAGATAGATCAAAACAATTTACTACAGTATTGTACAACTTAAAAAGGTCTACAAAAAAGTCCGTGATGGTATATGTTTATCTCTTAGGAATAACCCACAATAACCATTTTTTATCCTTTACTTTGTACGAGAAATAATGGCTTATTTACGAAGCGATTTTAAGCAATACAGTATTAATCCATATCCAATTAAGTATCTTAAATACATTGTGCATTTAATAAAGATCACGTGTTTCCAAAGCGAAGAATCTGCATGTTTATGCTGAAGGAAAAAGATCGTTAAATGTAGTTTATAGGAGCATACTGCAGTAGCTACCTATAGGCCTATGATTAGGGCTCTGCAGTGCTTAGTTACCGTATTTCTTACTTATTACTAGACTAGACGGGATGAACCTGAAGTCCACGCGAACGAAGTTGCGGGCAAAATCTAGTGTATAGATATAGATTTCGGGTATTTAAATATGTGTTTCGGGGATGACACTTTCAAATTAACATCTGACTGACTAAATAAAATGTTAGGTACATTTCGTTCAGTAATTATAAATCGTTTCCATAATCTGTGCTTACTTATAATACTTTATTATAAAATATGGTTGGCAGCCCTACCTGTTGCCCTTATTAACCCTTAATCAAATATTGGGAAATTATTTCCCACATGCCACTACTGTAATTTTTTTGTTTTATTTCGTTTTTGGCAACTCTAATCAGTACCAACCTTAGGGAAAAATAATCGTACAGAATTTTTTAATTTTATTTATTTGCAACATTTTGTCTTAAGGCGCGAACTGTCATTGTATGTCAATGTCAAAAACACAATTTGAAATATTTTGTGAAAAAACCGGTTCAAACGGAAGATTTAAAAGTTTTTGAAGAAAAAAATCTGGTAAGTGCATAAACACAATAATCTTGTAAACTAGACTTATTTTCTGAATGTTTCTTACGGTTTTGGGGCTCGCAGCATTGATATTTGTTGTATTTTCTTAGGTTTAATTATGTGGGAAATTATTTCCCATTGTTTGTTCCTGCATTTGAAAAATACCAATTTCTATATATACAATAAATAATTTGTCTGTTGCACTATATAAGTACCTAAACAGGTATAGTTACTTATAATTTTATCTAACTTACACAAAATTGTCAGCGAGTAACTCATATATGGAGCTTTCTCGAGAGTTATGACTGCGTTTGTGTGATTTCTCACTTGATTTTTATAACTATTATATTTTAGAACTATCTGTACTGATCAGACTACCAAGTTAGTTTAGACTTCCTTTTATTTGTTTTAGCTATTTAAATATGGACGCTAAAAAGTTACAAAAAGTTCTACCAAAGAAAAAATTGGAGGAGGTGGTGCAAAATTTAGACAACTTGTCTGATTTATCAGCCTCAGATTCTGAAGATGACTCATGCTATGTCAATAGCATTCATTCTCCATCCGATACTTACCTCAATCAGCTTGACGATAACCTAATTGAACAACGTCTTGAATATATCTTTGGCTTCGAATCGAATGAAGATAAACAAGAAACGCCTACTATACAAGGGGGTAGGTTTGGCGTGCCAGACGAAATTCGTTTATTGAATGTGGGCATACACTTGCCAGAAGAGACTAATACTTACAAAAGGTGTCGCTTTTGCAGTACCAAACAGAAAGAACAGAGAACAAAAATACAATGTTCCGCCTGTGGAGTAGCTTTGTGTGCTAAAAATTGCTTCAAAACCTTTCACACTGTTCCACCTCAATAATATTATTTTTCTTAGTAATTAAGTTTCAGTTTATATTAAAACTATATATTATTCCTAACGTTGTTGTTTCATTTTATAACTTTATTCACTCATATTACAGTTATTTTTTTCAATTTTATTATATAAGACAAAAAAGAAACAAGTAAAGTAGGAGCAACTTACATGTATAGAACTTGTAGTAAAAATATATCAAAAGTTGAGAGCTATTCCGGATAATGGGAAATAATTTCCCACTTAATTATATTTTGCTTTGAAATACCGGATACTGGGAAATAATTTCCCACTGCAAAACCCCCATTTCCCCCCTTTTTATAAAAAAAAGGAGTTGTTTTTCGAAATCTACGGCACCCACTTACCTAAAAGCCGTGACCAGATTTCAAATTACTCGAAAAATAAAGTTTGTTTGATTAAGGGTTAACATAGAATAAAAAAATGGAGTTTTTTGTATTGGAGAAACTTTCAAGTATTTATTTTATTTTTAGTACATATTTGATATAACAAGGGTCACTCTGAAAGTTCTAAGACAATAAAAAACTGAGCAAATTATGAAGTTATTAGGTTATTATATCTTTTCAAAATAGTGTCCATTCGCTTCAATATATCGTTGAATCTGATAAAACCATTGAGAATAATACTTTGTCTACCGGCCTTAGGTCTTTTCGACGACATTATAAAACGCAGCCACTGCTTTGGCGTCCAAATCGATTTCTTCCAAGTTTTTCTTTTATTTTTAGAAATAAATAAAAATCGCAATTTGCAAGGTCAGGGCTTTACGGCGGGTACCCATTAATTCAGCGTCTGACTTTTTCAAATACTCGATTATTCGCCAGGCGTTCTCGTGTTGAAGAATGATTCTATTGCTAGGTCATTTTTTCCGAATCTTTTCCAAGACCAGTGGCAAAAAATAGTTAGTGTACCATTCAGCAGTAACTGTTTTTGACCCTGTAAAACAATTGTCGCATAATCCTTCCGAAAAATTGAAGCCACCATCTTTTTCCCACACTTCGATATCATTTCAATTTGGATGGCAACTCCTCGGAAGGAAACACTCACTGAGCTGACCGTCTTTTGGTTCCTGGATTATCACAGTAAATCCAGCTTTCGTCACCCGTAAGTATGTCGAACACAGCATTTGTGTCACCCCCGTTAAATCTTTGAATCATTTCATGGCACTCATCAAGACGACGAGAGTTTTGAGCTTTGGTCAAATTATAAGCTATCCACCGGGTACGAAGTTTCCTAACCGCTTAATGTTCATGGAGAATATTGTGCACTGGATTCATGCTTAGCTCTTGTCTTAGCCTGATCAAATCTGCTGATAGTTCACTCTCTTGTCAGTGTCTGTCATACGCCGCACAACAGTGATGTTAACTTCAGTCGTCGCCGTAGAAGGCCGTTTCTCGCACAGATCATCGGTGAGATTAGTACTACCACATTTAAAGTACCACACCAGTAGTACAAAATCACTGGCACAAAATGGGGCTTCATCGTGAAAGGCCAATCGAAATCTATCATAACTTTTTTGTTCACTTAAATGACATCAAAAGTAAATCTTACAACAAACAAAGTATTGGCAAAGAGTTAAGTTTTCCAAATTTAAACCCTTTTTTTATCATATCGTTTAGATATAAGTGGCTAGTTCTAAATACTTTCTACTTGAGTTAAACTATGCATTCAAACAAAATACTTTAAACACATAATTCATCTTCGTGAAATGGTCTTGATGATAAAGATACTATATTTCATAAGGATAGATACCTGCCTTGCTAATCTTTATTCTTTCATTTATGTTATTTTATTTTCTATAAAACGTCTTATTTTGGCTGACCTACACCATACATCTATTTATACTATACTATATAGTATATACATCATACATCTATGTTAGTATGGATTTTTATAGGGATTAGTTTTAATTTGTTAATAGTTAGAGATAATAATAAAAATAATTTTAGTTATTACAAAAAAAAGTAAGAGGACATGAAATTGATATTATATAATTTATAATTAAACAAATTACAATTGATATATCAACACCAGTAACTGTTACGTTTTTAAGAACAACCCTTCAGCGAATCGTAAATGCTAACAAATGAAATGTCATTCCAGGAATGAAGTGATTGTTTATTCCCATTCCCATGTGGTGTTGAAAAATGGACGCGCACATGATCTGAAATAAAGAAAATGTTTTCTATTATATTTTGCATGCGTTAAGTGTAAAAAACACGAAATTGTGAAAATGACAGATATGCCCCCTTATCTTTCGATAAATGATGAGGAGGATATTAGTGGAGACGCTGACAGTGATTCTTCGGACTTCGAAGAAGATTTGTCTTTAAGTTTTAATAAACCCAGGCACCTGGAACCTATAATAGGCGCCGAAAAGGAAGACCATTCTTGGAGAGTTAAAGAAAAAGTGAGTGAAGACTTTGTTTGGAACACTGCAACGTAACTGCGTAAAAAACGCGATTATGAATTTAAAATTAAACCTACAGAACTATAACTTAGCCAAATCTTTAAGTTAAGTTTTAATAGCATTGTTAACTTTCAACAACATATGTAAAATTTTAGTAAACAACTTTTATTTCGTGTCAATATATATATGTTAAAAGTATCTTTGAAAACATTAATTAAATTCGCAATTGTTTGTAGTACAAAACACACTGTGTGGCATTGGTACTATGCCTCAATGTAGGAGTGGATCCTCCTGATGTTGTGAAGACACAGCCCTGTGCTCGACTGGAATGCTGGATTGGTATGTACATATCTACATTTACACAAACACCATTGAAATTTATAACTACTTTTTTCTAAAGAGCATTTAGCCTTTATTTTAATATTAATTATTTTATAGAATCAAGTAAAATTTAATTGTGTAATATAAATAAAATCACATGATAAAAAGTATCCCTCTATAAGATTTAAGAAAATAACTAATTATAAACATATACAAGTAATGTGACCATATTAAAACAAACAACAAATATTTTAACATTTTTAATCCAATTGGATGACATTGTGGTTTAAAGTAATAAAATTTATTAAAACGTATATATGTTTTTAAATAGATTTATTTTATATTCAAGATTAATAAATGCTGCTTTTGTTGTATTGTAGAATTTCTTGTATTTATAAAAATATTAATTCAAAATAATGACCAACACTAGATCCAAATTCCCTGTCCCCGGCCAAGGCTTTGGAGAGCATTGGTCATGCACTCCAGTCTCAGTACGAGCGATGGCAGCCGCGTGCTCGCTACAAACAATCTTTAGACCCCACCAGTGATGAGGTAAGATTTATTCCTTATTTACAACAACGAGCAGCCAGGTGCTACAATTTTTCTCTGGTGAAATATTGTGTTATTTTTTATAAAATTTATATCTTAAACTAAATTTATGTTTTAAACTGAGAACTATAGGATGTGTATGTTTACATTTTGAATAAAAAATGAATGAAAAATGACCACCTGTCCACCTGTACTGCCCCCAAGGAACTGCAATGTCTCAATAACTGCCCACTCGGTCTGCTATTTGAGCTATCGTGTTGTACCATTCTTTGTGAATCTAACAACCTAATATATATCATTGTTTTTATTGGGTGATGGTGATGACATCTATTATGCTTAGGCTTAAAGCTGCTGGGCTCTAAAATATTAACCTATATTTCTTATTTAGCCAATCCAAATTTAATGTTAATTCTAGTAGTGTTACGGTAGCTCAATTGGCTAAGAGATGAGATGGATTCCTAGAGATTGTTAGTTAAATTCCGCCTGTGTTGATGTACATAGTTATTGTTTTGTTTTTTTTTAATTTAGATAGTTCATGTTTAACATATTTATAGACAATTTCAAGTTTCAGAGTATGTACGTAATTTCGTATCATATGATAACGATGTCTTAAGGTTAATATTTCATTATTGCATAACAATCTTTGAACCCAGTATTGACTATATATACATATACGTACTATATAAAAAATAGTTCAATGTTATAAAAATTTTAAATGTAGGTAGTGTTGAAAAATAACGTGGTTATAGGCGTCTTTAGCTCGAAATAGCTAATTTAACAAGGTGCGGGCAAAGACCTTGATCCAATTATGTACTCTTAACTTTTGCATCGTTTTAAATAATTATGGTCAAAATAAGACTTTCAGTTCTACTATTATTTTTTTTAGTTATATAAACAAATACTATCTAGATTTTCGTTCATAAAACGAATATATAAATAACTAGCTGTGCCTGCCACTTCGTACGCGTAGATTTCGATTTCAATAAAACATAAAAACCTTAAAAGTTTCATCGAACTTAATTAAGTAGTTTTTGCATATCTATACGAGTTTTTCTAGTTTATTTATGTATATTTTTTATGTTTAATCTCTGGTAAGCAGCAATGGTACGAAAAGAAGACATTAACTTATTTATTTGTTACCAGACTGTTAAAAAAAAAACAAAATGTCAATTGAAGCAAATTATAAGGATTTTCCGAAAACTGCATCACAATCGTTTTAAACGTTTCTGAGATTAGAATGCACAAACATACAGACATATAGACGAACAGACAAAATGAAAAACCATTGTTTTGTGTTCTCTTGTTTATATAAAGTTCTCCCCCCGCCATTATGATTTTTAATAATAATTTACGTACAGACAGTTACAGTTTTTTTTAATTGCATATAAATGGTTTTTTAATTAATTTATTAAAAAACCATTAATTAATATATATATATATATATATATATATATATATATATATATATATATATATATATATATATATATATCTTTAAATAGAGTGAAAAGATTGCAATGAAAGTGAAAAACTAAATGTTATTCAGAGTGACGATAATTTTATGTATAAAAGTTATTTAAAATGGCTATATATTCTTTACGTGTTGCGTGCACAACTAAAATTTTTAAACAGATGAACCGATTTTTTTAAATGTTAAAAATGAATTTTGTCAGTTATTCCTTCACTCCACTTTATTCACTTCATTTGTCCAGTTCTATAACGTGACTATTTTAAAATGTAGATTAAGAAACTCTGCTGCTCCCTCCGACGCAACGCCAAGGAAGAGCGCGTGCTGTTCCACTACAACGGACACGGGGTGCCGCGCCCCACAGCGCAAGGAGAAATATGGGTCTTCAATCGGGTGAGTGCGGTGTGCTGGAATAATATTATAAGGACGCGCGGGGCGCCGCTCCCCACAACGCAAGGAGAGCTGAGGATTCAACAGATATCGTCTCTATGACCATAATTTCCTGTAGTAACATTTAGGTAGATCAAAAGGGGATCAACTGCCCCATTATATCATGTTATGTTATCTCATATTATGTTTTCTCATTAAACACCCGTCCAACATATTTAAAAGACTTGCTCTTAATAGATTTACCAAAGTAGTAAAATAGGGAATAAAATAGGGAATATTCATGTTTTTTTTTACTTAAATAAATCATTTACCTTACCTATTTATATCGTAGAACAATAGTTTAAAAAACTAAAAAAACACGCTTTTATTGCTAACCGAACTAAAAACTAGAAAATAATTTTTAATGACAAAGAGTATAAAACTACAGTAGTAGAAGATCGAACAATTAATCATAGTGAATCGCCTTAATATAAAATTATAATAAAATTTAAGTTATTAACAGAATAATTCAATTCTGAGTAAAAATCGTAGGGTGCATTTTACTGTGATTCATAACTATCCTCTCATAGATAGTTGCTAATAGAATGATTGTAATACCTTAAATATCGAGCACCCCACGCTTGTATTAGTTCACCCACATTGTATTCGGTCGGAAATACCGACGCAGGCAATCTGTTCCAATCCTTTACTGTTCGAAGTAAAAAACGAAGCGAAGCGCTTTGTTCGGACAGGTAGAATGTCCACAACAAAAGGATGGATACCTGCCGTGCGTCAAAACATCCGGTGATGGAAGGGGCCGAGTAATTTAGGTCGGGACCAATTCGGGACCAATTCGGGATCGCCTATAAGCCTCTTCGCTCGCCTCTCAATTGAATGCAGAACCGTAAGAAAAGACTTTGCGGCACCAGCAAATATGTGACTACTCAGTACAGTACATAGACGTGTATAGAGTACTGACAGTACTCTATACACGGCCAGATCTGTGCTTTATATAAAACAAAAAGCTGTCGCGGTGTAATGTACTGCCGGACCTTCGCAAGAACGGCAAGCTTTACTGCTGCTGCTCTGCTCTGGACTCAATGAACCGACCAAAGTTGAGGTTCACGGAAATCTCTTAGCCTTTAGCTTAATTTGACAAGATTGCCATTGCTCCATGCGGAGACTGCCTGAAGTTTGTCACTCAAACGTTGAACCATGGCTTCTTTTTCAGACTGTACTTGATCGCTACTAGCCCGAGTATTCGGCACATATCTCTCTGCAACTGTGCTGTCGTCTGCATACCCATAGATACCGGGCTTTAACAAATCGTTAATGTGCAGCAGAAAAAGAGTTGCAGAAAGAACGGATCCCTGAGGCACTCCGGCATTTCTTCTCAAGGGTTCCGAGGAACACCCGTCGACAACTAGTCGAAGAGATCTCTGGCTCAGTAAGTCCGTTACCCAGCCGATCAGACTAGGAGATATACCGTACGCTGAAAGCTTGTTTATAAGGCTTGCATATCAGACTCGGTCAAAAGCCCTCGAGACGTCCAGAGAGACGGCGACCGCTTCTCCGTTCTTCTCGAAGGCCTCGCCTAAAATGTGTGTAGCATACACTAGGAAGTCCCCAGTAGACCTATTACGGCGAAACCCGTACTGTCTGTCACTGAGAAGATCGTTACCTTCTAGGTATGCTAAACGGCGCGAGTTGAATACACGCTCCATAATCTTGCACAGTATGGAGGTGATTGAAATCGGTCTGTAATTGACAGGATCGGCACGGCTGACTTTTTATGGCACGGGTTGCACATTGGTAAGTTTCCATAATTTCGGCACTATTCCAGTATTGAAAAAGAGGCGATAGAGGAGTTTTGCGGCTTCGAGCAACAGCCCAAATGAGATATGCCGAATTTTTCAGTGTTGAGCATGACCACATTCGGCATTAAACCATGGGCGAGCATTGCCACCGATGGGTACGTCAGCAAAAGGAATAAAATATTCCATTGCCCAATTCACCACATCGGTTATAGCATCCGCGCAACTCGACGGATCCAAAGAAGAGAAGCAGACCTGCCGCCAAGGATAAGACGCAAAAAAGGGTCGCATCTCATCCCAATCTGCTGTCTTGTATTTCCATACTCGCCTAGCACCATGAGGTTCGAAAGCTGGTGGGGAATATGTAAACACAGATTTTATCAGGCACTGATCGCAGGTTCTCAAGGGAGAAGTGACCTCTACACGATACCTGTACGAATCAGTTGTCATCAGAAGGTCTGGCTGTATGGCCTACCACATTTGGTACCCTTGTCTGCTTGCCTCACCAGCTGATAGAGGTCCAAGGACAACGCAAAGTTCCGCGCTTTTCTTCCAGCATGGTCAGTTTTCTGGTGCGGGAACAGCCAGTCCTGATGACAAGCATTGAAGTCCCCCAGAAAGACGAGCTGCGCTGAACAGTACTGATGCAGAGCCATGTCAGCAGCCTCACCGAGATACTCCAATAATCCTGTTGTTTCTTGGTCACCGCTGTGCGAACGGTAGACATAGGAATACAGAATTTTTTCGTTTCCTGTGTCCACTAAAACCCATAGGGATGAAAATGTGGGGGCTTCAAGGTGACGGAGACGCTGGATACAGAGGTCGTTTCCGCGTACATGCAGTACAGTACATGCAGCATCCGGGATAATCAAGGTGCGCAGCGCTTAAAGGACATTGTATCTACGTCTCCGTCAAAAAGAACAGGTGCGGTTGCTCTGTCTCCATTTGGTGATGGACAGTTAAGATATTAAAGTGCAAGCCAATAATATTACTGAGGTGCATTTAAATGAGGAGGAGCGCAACCGCTGTAAAAAGATTTTCTTTCTTTTGTGTGTCTTCATAATAAAAATAATAAAAGTGACTAGGGATGGGAAAATGCAGTTGAACGAGGCGGTACGTATCGAACCGGACGTTGAAGTTGATTAACTTATGCCACTGCGAGGCTAGCCTGGAGACTGCGGAGACGTCCGAACCCACCCAGGGATCCCCATCGGGCCTCTTGGTCTAGTCGCCAACCAGCACAGTGGTGCCACCCTGGGTTTTTTCGTAGCTGGTGGCGTTTCGTGGGTGGCTAACCCACTAATTGGGCCCCCAAATATCTACCGGCGGCAAGAAGCCGTCGCTTCGGATCCCGCTACCCTCCTCGACTAAACACCCGACAAAACAAACACCAACTCGGCGTCAAACCGTTTCGCCAACGCACCGCAGCTGCTCAGACCCATTTCGGCCTATTTCACCCATAAACGGCTTCATCGAACAACGTGCCGAAACACTAATAGGTCGCTTTACGGCAGGACTGTCCCCGTTGGGTGGTAACTTTGCCGGCGACCCGATGTTATGGTCTACCTACCTAGAAAACTTAAATGGTTTAATTTTTATTATTTTATTGTTTTTCTTCAAAATTGGTGGATCGGTATGATAATCTACAGTGTGTAATGTTTTTGTTTGATTAGATCCCCATAAGGTCTTTGGTTTTTTTGGCACTTCGCCTGTGTTTTATGCTGTGTTTTATGCTCGTTGGTCAAGAGAAACTTACCTCTTTCATCTTTGCCATTTTCAAAATATTGGAGTATTTCAAAGGATATTTATCAAAGTCTACTTCATGTTTTGCCCGGGCAAAGCTATCATGATTTTTTGTTGTTATTTATTTATTATTATTTGAAACTGAAATACAACATACAAATACAACATTGTTCCGCAAAACTGATAGATCAGTTTGACTGCGAAATCGGGAGTCTCCAAAAGTTACTAAAAATAATAATTACAGAACAGATAGATATGCACGTAATTTATTCTTAAATATATTTTTATTGGTGTTCTGTTGGATGTCCTTGGGTACCTACCCAAAGACATTGTCTCGTTCAGAGTGAGTTATACGTTTTTTTAAAGTTCTGTCACCAAAGTGGTTTTTGACTTTAGGCACCTCATATTTACCCTCGGATACCGACCGAGTACCGCAATTATCTTGAATCAATCGCAAGTCATGCTCGTGATAGCCATGGTCATTCAAATTCAAAAATATTTATACTTTAAGCCAACTGGAAGTATTTTTCTAATATTAAATAATTTTGAATAGTCACCTTTACAATTACCTTTTTATTTGTTTACAAGTAAATAGTTTCAAAAATCTAATCTGTAGTGCTTCTAGTTTACCAATGTTACTTTTAGATGTTGAACCATACCTGTCAACCATACATAACTAAGATCCGATTTAGCCAACGCAAAATACAAAATGTTTAATGTAGAAATTTGTACTTTAAAACTTAAGTGATAAAATTTACTCAGGAGCAGTCTTAATTTGTTACAGATGTAGTCTATATGATAGGTCCAAGAGAATTTGGAATCTATTTTAACACCTAGATATGTTACATAATCCACGTTTTCTATCAGCTTACAATTACAGTTTATTATGTTGGTATGGAGGCAGGAATAACAATGTGTAACCATAAATGGGGGAATAATTAATTGGTTATATTAATATGGTTATAATAAAGAATTGTTTTTTTTTTGAGGATTTAGGAGACGATACATTATCATGTGAATCGACAAGTTTCTGCAATATATTTTATAAACCAGGACTTCTTAAATTAGGGGTCGCGACCCCAAATGGAGTCGCTTAGCTAAATTCTACGGTAGCGAGAGATTTTAATTTTATTACATCACTAGAGTTGGCGGAATACAGTGGACTTGCAGCGTCTAGACACGCGCATTTATTGAAGGTTTTGAGCTATCTCTTTCGAAAGCAGTAAACGATCGATGATCGCTATTTTTATATACATTGTTAGTGCGTTTTTCGGTATTATACATTGTGAATAAAGCGCGCCCTGCTGACTTAAAGTACAAAATAAGGACAAAAGTATAAGAATTAAGACGGTCATTATACAGTTTTATTTTTGAAACTATAATAAATACAATTTTGTAATATTTTGTGCAATTTTTAATTTTAGATGTTTGTATGTTTAAAAACGAATTATAAAATTCTATATATTTTCATACGTATATGTATATTGTTAACTAATAAATAAATCATCAAAAAATATTAATTTATTTTTCTTTTATATTTGTTTGGGGTCGTCAAGAAACTCGCAATCATAAATGGGACCGCGAATGACAAAAGTTTAAGAAGCCCTGTTATAAACTATATTAATAGCAATAACCGGCGAGTAAAATGCACAGATCGTCCGTAAACATGTACGCAGAACAGTTGCTGAGTACATCACAGAAGCTGTTCACTTTTAGTAGGTAACAGAGTGGCCCAGTCCCAGATTCCTGAGGGACGCCGCATTTGACCCCAGTTTCTTGGTATATCAATATCGTCTACTTTCACACTGAAAGTGCGTTCTGTAAGGTATTCACGATACCATTGATTCCATGGCTGCTTTACTCCACATTCATATGGATGAATGAACACTCTTGAATGGTATGGACCATTCAAGAGTATTTCCGTTTATAAAGTATCAAACTCTCTTTTGAAATCGTAAAATATTAATACTACAATTTATTTTATTTTCTGAATGTGAATTAACTTCTTTAGTTAATTTTGATAAGTGTGTTTGTACATTTACCTTTCTGGAAACCATGTTGGTTTTCGTTCAATATTTAATCTTTATGTAAGTAATTTCTTAGCTGGTTAACTATGCATTTTTCAATAATTCTATCTATACTTGTAATGATAGAGAACATTACGGTCACCCTTTTGGGGACCAGACGAATAATGGTGTCTATTAGTTTTGTTGGCCATTTATGCTGGTTTACAAATTAATTAATTGATTTAGCTAATATGAGACTACTTTTGTTTACGACTACTTTTAGATCTGAAATACCCACGAAATCGCTTCCAAGTGCTTTATTTTTACTTAATTGATTAATTAACTACACTTTTAGTGTCATTTTCACTAACTGGCTGCCATCTCGAGAACATATCCAATTTCTTAACATAGTTATCCCTTATCATCCATTTAACAGTACACACATGTTTTAGTTTATTAACTGAAACAAGTACAGTCTGAAAGAGAAGCCATGGTGCAACGTTTGAATGACAAACTTCAGGCAGTCTCCGCATGGCGCAATGCCAATCTTGAACAAGTTCAACGCCATCAAAACGCAGACGTGTCTGTTCACCGCCAAAAAGAGCCCTTTCACCTTGGCTCCTACTTTCCGGTATGTATCCTTGGAATACAGTGACCGGCTTCAGTTGTTAGACTTAGAGATTTCATCGAACCTCAACTTTGGTCGGTTCATTGAGTCCAGAGCAAGAGCAGCAGCAGCAAAGCTTGCCGTTCTTGCGAAGGTTCGGCAGTACTTTAAACCGGGACAGCTTCTTGTTTTATACAAAGCAGAGATCCGGTCGTGTGTAGAGTACTGTGGTCACATATTTGCTGGTGCCGCAAAATCTCATCTTGCGGTTCTGGACTCAATTGAGAGGCGAGCAAAGAGGCTTATAGGCGATCCCGAATTGGTCGAAGCCGACCTCCAAAGCCTTAAACACAGGCGTAGAATTGCTAGCCTCTCAGTATTTTATAGGATACATTTTGGTGAGTGTGCGCCGGAATTACATGATTCAATTCCCCCGTCCCCCTTCCATCACCGTACGTCCCGACGCATGGCAGGTTTTCATCCTTCTGTTGTGGACATTCCACCTGTCCGAACGAAGCGCTTTGCTTCCTAATTTTTAGTGCGTACAGCGAAGGACTGGAACAATTTGCCTGCGGCGGTATTTCCGGCCAAATATAATGTGGGTGTCTTCAAGAGAAGAGTGAATAGGTTGCTAGGGCAATGCGCCTTACCACCTAAGACTACATTCCACTTACAATCAGGTGGAATGTAGTCAAACATTGCCCTAGATCACATAAAAAAAAAAAAACTTCACTTGAAAAATTATTTGCAAATTTACCGCAAATCTCCTTTATACTCCGTTGCCATTACATATTTGAAATTATTCAACTATCTAAGGACTGTCTTGTTCCCCGATAAGTTATTTAATTTGTTCCAAACTTTCTTAATATTATTTTTACAATCTAATATATTCTGTTTATCATGCTCAACTTTACATTTAAATATAGCTTTTGCTACATTTATTTCTATACCTCGTATAATTCAGTCTCTTTATCATATTCTTCGGTTCATTGCACCATATATTAAACAACCTGTCTCTCTCTCTTTTTTTTATTACTGTTTATCCAATTTTGGTTATTTGTTACTTTTATTTTGAATAATAGGTATAAAATTGTAACATTCATTGTAAATGTAAGTAAATGTATTTGTGAAAGATTTGTATAATTCTAATGAGCAATTTATGTCTAATAACTTGTCAAAGTTCATTGCTTGTAACTTTTGTTTCACTAACCGATTATCTAACTTGCGTCCAGTGGCAGGGGTCGATTGTGATCGTTTCACAGCTGGTGCTCGGTTCCATTGTAACGCGGCCGCGATAAATACAGCCGAATCAATCGAAGCGTACGAAACCCTAAAATATATATGGTCCAGACATGATTCTATCAATTTATTCTTAAGTATTTGCCTACGAGTTACATCACATATTTTATTTATTTAAATCTTTATTGAGCCAAATAAAGGTACAAAAGGCGGACTTAATGCTAAGAGCATTCTCTACCAGTCAACCTGATAATACAGTAAAAGATAATACAAAGAGGCGATAAACCAGTTTAAATCACTTAAATAATTATAACAAAATAATAAAAAAAAAACATTGGAAAAAAATACGTGAAACTAAGAACGTGCACAACAAATGCAATGTACTATTTATTTTACAATGTTGTTTAAAAAGAAAATAAACTCAAACATATATATATACCAATAATATACATAAATAAATAAAGATATAGAAATAATAAATATAATACACAATATATACACATACATATAAACACACACACACACATATATATATAATATAGAAAAGTACATATATGTAAATACACAAATATGTTTTATAATAATAAGTACAATATTATACACAATATATATAAGTGTCTATCTAATAAAACATAATATATGATTCCTATTAACAATTCTGCAAATTTTCAGAGAGAAATTTAAATACTGATTTTTTAAAAGCTACCCTGTTGGGTGCGCGCCTTATGGATTCGGGTAGGCCGTTCCAGAGTTTAGTAGAGTGAACAGTGAAAGAACTGGAGATAAAACCGGTACGGTGTGAAGGAATTAAAAGTTTTAGATTAGAAGAAGAGCGCAGGTGGAAGTCGTGAGAATTACCCAGTAATTGAAATTTACATTTCAAGTACTGGGGTGAAAGTGGATCATTTAGAATAGAGAACAATTGACATAGATATCTGGAAGATCTTCGCTCTCTTATAGAAAGCCAGTTTAACTTTGGGCGGTAAGGAGATATGTGATCATATTTACGAAGAGAGAAAATAAAGCGAATGCAGCTGTTGAGAAGACGATCCAGTTTATTTAGGTTGCTTACGGAAATGTTAGAGCAGCATACATCAGCATAGTCGATGAGAGGTAGGATTAAGGATTGCACTAACAGAGTTTTTGTCCGAATAGGTAGAAAGTTTTTGTGACGATATAGTGCACGCAAGGAACCGGTTACTTTGCGGCATATTTCGCTGACATGGAAATCCCAACTTAAGGTTGTGTCAATGTGGAGGCCGAGATTTTTGACCGTAGAGGAAAAAGGAATATCAATGTTGTCATAAGACAGTGACATTAAATGGATTGATTCCAATTTATGTAGCTGTCGCTGACTACCTACTATTATTGCCTGACATTTCTTAGGGTTTACGTTAATACCGTACTTTGTGCTCCAGTCGTGTATTCGTTTCAAGTCCTGGTTTAAAGACGCGATTGCAGTATTTAGGTTGTCCGGCATAACATGAGTGTAAATTTGTAAGTCGTCTGCATACAGATGGTAAGGGGAGATTAAATCTTTAGTAATGATTTCGTAAACCCATACTCCGATAATAAATCCTCCTATAAGATAACACACTTATTACAGCTACTTAAAAGGTTAATATTCATATCTCCACAAAAAAATATTTTTTGATCGCCGAGTTAAATTATCTAATTGTTTATGCGTAGTTCTAATAAGAATACTTGAATTTTGTTGTGTTTAAAGTCCGGGTGATCTATACATGGATATAAAGTAAATTAGTTTTCCACCAATATCGAATGTTATGGAAACTCATTCCGCCGATCGCATTGCTTGACTCGTCGCAAGCGCAAGTGTCTCGATCAAACGCGCGCCGAACTCAGCTCGCGAGTAGACCAATCTACACCCACCACTGCGGCCCTCGCGGATGTAAATTAACAACAAATCCTAGAATTTTATAAAACGACAATACAGAGAAATGTATTTTTGGTTCTGTAATCACTATAATATTACTTATATCACTGCCTAGCGATAAAAAGAACTCACTGAAATGCTTTTTATTGATTTTATATTAAGATGTAATATACTTAATTAAATCTTTACTATTATTTACCGATTGTAACCACGTATTTAAATTATTGGCACACATAATATAGTTGACATGTTCTTTAATTACTGCATAGCTATTGCACTTATTTATTATTAAAAAGATCGGTAATGTCACTCTCAGAACGTATACAAATAGTTTTTTCTCCTTTCTTGACTAGTATTTCTCCATTTGAAACCCATATAAATCTATAAATTCCTTTTAGTTCCTTCTTTGTATTCCATAATAACGTGCGGGCATTTTTTTTAGTTGAACCTCATTTATGTATACTTTCATAGTAGCTGATCCATTTTTGATCATTTTTCTACTTATTTTTGCATATAATGATCCTATTATTGTAATAATTTGATTATGTCATAAACTGATTTAAAAAAACTGTAATAAAGGAACAACAAAAAATATTACTATAGGACTAAATAGGAGTTACTTTTTCTACAAGGCTGTTTAAAAAAGACTTATCCAACAATATTTGGAAGTTAAAAAAGTTGCTTAAATAACATAAGATACTATTTTATAAACAAAAGTAATAGTGCATTAAATCCGATTTACACTACGTAACGTAATTTTCGATTAGTTGCGTAATATACAATCAATGAATGAATGAAGCTAAATTTCATTTACCCTGCAGACATACACGCAGTACATCCCTCTGTCGATGTACGACCTCCAGACATGGATGGGCGCGCCCTCGCTGTACGTTTACGACTGCTCCAACGCGGGCGTCATCGTCGACAACTTTAAGCTGTTCGCAGATCAACACGAAAGAGATTATGAGGTACTATTAACAGTCATGATATACGGTATATGCCGATATATTTGGGTATCGGTACTATTAACAGATGTTACATTTTGGCACTCCGATAATTACTAACTAGCTATCTTCAGTTAAAAAAAATAAAAAAAAAAACGGTTCCGTTTCGAGCCTAGCTCGCGTTCATTATTTCTTATTTAATAATTCCTCGGCTGCCACGCGATTGAATATTATCGAAATCGTTCCAGTACACTAAATAATCTCTCGACTTCAGATGCAGGCGGGCTCCAAGGCCGACCCCGCGCTGCCGGTGTCGTACAAGAACTGTATCCAGCTGGGCGCGTGCGCGGCGGGCCAGGCGCTGCCTATGTCGCCCGAGCTGCCCGCCGACCTGTTCACGGCGTGTCTCACCACGCCTGTCAAGATGGCTATTAAGTGGTTCGTGCTGCGAACGCGCCTTCGGGTCGCGCGCGCCGACCTCGTCGACCTCATCGATAAGTGCGTCTCTTACCACCGTGCGTTCTTCGAAAATCGGTTGGGTTTTTAAAAGAGCCATTGAGATATGCATTACTGCTCGAGGCCACACGATTCTAAATACAATTCTAAATACAATAAGGATTTACTCGAGACACAGATCTCACAAGTGTATTGCAAATAAATATATCTATAATCTATTCGCAGGATTCCGGGGCAGGTAACGGACCGTCGCACCATGCTGGGTGAGCTAAATTGGATCTTCACGGCCATCACGGACACCATCGCCTGGAGCTCGTTGCCTCCCGAGTTGTTCCAGCAGCTCTTCCGTGCCGATCTCCTCACCGCCAGCCTCTGTAGGAATTTCCTACTTGCCGACAGGATTATGAGGTCTCTACGTCTTACGATCACGAGTTGTACTAAGAGGAATTAGAAAGTTAAAGATTTGTTCTTCTCAGAAGGTAACCCCTCCGATACGGAAGCGCTTCTAATGAAACTTCCCATAGGTCGTACAACTGCACTCCGGTGTCGTCGCCGGCCCTGCCGTCGCTGGCGCGTCATCCATTGTGGGCGGCCTGGGAGCATACGCTGGACCTGGCGCTGGCACAGCTGCCCGCGCTACTGGAGCCCTCTGCGCTGGGATACAGACATTCGCCCTTTTTCCGCGACCAGCTCACCGCCTTCCAGCTGTGGCTCGACCTGGGAAACTGTGAGTGACGGAGTCGTCCAATGCAAACTACGAAAGGAACTCATAAATGACGCGATTTTACTTTGCACCTCAGGGTCGGTGTCCCGGCCGCCCCCGGACCAGCTGCCCATGGTGCTGCAGGTGCTGCTGAGCACGCTTCACCGGGTACGCGCGCTGCACACGCTGTGCCGCTTTCTAGCATTAGGCGCGTGGGCTGTGCGCGCGGTGCTGGCCGTGGGCATCTTCCCCTACATGCTCAAGTTGCTTCAGGCCTCGGCGCCCGACCTGCGCGCCTCCATGGTCTATATATGGGCCAAAATTGTGGCGGTGGACCCCGTAAGTGTGCTTCCGATTGTAGCGTCCTGTCTAAATATAGAAAAAGTACACTGATAATACATGTATAATTTAAAAACTATTTTTTAGAGTTGTCAAGTGGATTTGGTGAATGCGAAGGGTCACAAATATTTCCTGTCTATACTTCAAGATCCGACTGTTGATGTAAGTCTTTTATAATTCTTAAATGAATGTCAACACATTAGACCATATACTAGACCATGACCATAGAATGTGAGCCATAGGCGTTCCTATGAGCTATCCTAAGGAAACAGGATGACACACTATTTCTCGACGGATTTGAAAGCGGTTTTTTTAAATCGAAAGCTATGTTTGTCAAGGTGGTTCTTAGCTATGATTGGTCGAAATAGAAACAATCGTCTCCAAAGATATTGACGTTTTATTGGTGGAGGTGTGCCACACCACACCACACAACCTACAGACACACACCGTCTATACCGGTATAGACGAGGTCCCAACTGAGTAAGTGCTCCGTTGCTCCGGCGTTATGCCGTCGGAGTACGCTAGTGTCCAAATTTCCTTAGCTTCCCTCCTGACTAACGACGCCCCGAGCCGAGGTCCGTGTCTCAATCTGAGATGCCCCCGGGACGTGGTTCTCCATGGGGGTCCATCTGGCCCCCCCCCCCCTTTTAAGGGCGGGTTTCCTGACCCACCCGCTCCCCCGGTGACGCTGTAATAGCCAACCGGGCTAACAGCATAGACAAGACAAAAGAAAAAAAAAATGGTGGAGGTGAAAGGTTCTTATGCAAAACTAGCTGTTCCCACCGGCTTCGTCCGCGCTATATTGGAAAAAGAGGTGTGTTATTTAGGCCAAAAGGTTTTTACACTTACTTGCCCGTGACTGCGACCACGTAGACTGTAAAAATTATATTTATAAGGCTTATAATCGTAGTCATAAAGAGTCACGGGCAACAGTTAGTGATAATATAAATCCCTTTATCATAGTGGTATTAGTGATTGTAATCATTTTAACTCTAAATGTTTATTGAGCTGAGTGTAAGCGAAGCTCTTAACCGTTTGGGAATCAATTTTTTGATGCAATATCACAGGAAAACCACTTGACCAATTTTAACCAAAATTGGCACGCATGCCAAGGACGTAACTGGTCTTCTACTCCAAAAAAAAAATAAAAAAATATTCGTTCGTTTTAAAGATATTGTCAAAAAACTGAATCACCTTCTTCTTCTTAGTATTTATTAATATTCGTATATACCTATATGTGAAAAAGTCTTGAATCATGTTACTTAATATATTTATAATTTATTACATTGTCGAAATTTTCACGCGGATCCTTATTTTTTCTCGTATTAAATATAGCATATGTTCATCAAAGGGATTTAAAAAAGAGGTTTTAAATCGGTCCAGTAGTTTCGAAGCCTATTCAAAAACCAACAAACAATCAAGTCTTTCCTTTTTATAATATTAGTGATGATGATGATGATAAAATATAGCCTATGTTCATCACGGATAGTGTAGGATTCTAATGGTAAAAGATTTTTTTAATCAGTCCAGTAGTTTCGGAGCCTATTCAATTCAAACAAATCTTTCCTCTTTATAATATTAGAATAGATTGATAGAAATACTTAAACAACTGAAAATTTGTGTGTCCGTAGGTTCATTGAATACAAAAAAGAAACCAGTAACATAACTTTAAAAAGCAGAAAAAAAAAATTAAAAAACTCCCTATACAAAAAGACCTCTAAAAATCTTATCTTATTATCTGCTTATTGAAGTCTTTGCGTGGGGGGACCGCTTAGTAAATAAATAAATTAAAATGCAAGTAAGTTACCAAGGCAAACAAAGAAATTACGATATCGAATCGTATAGTCTAAGTCCTCAATGATTAACTTCGTAAAATAGACACCATCGTCAACGTACGTACAACGGTCCCCCGACGTGACGCAACGACTTCAATAAGAACATAATCATTTTATTTTTATTCTTTTTAAAGGTATTTTTGTATCGTGAGTTTGTTATTTTTTTTTTTATTTTATTTGGAATCAGATTGGTTATTTATTATTTTTAAGACTATTTGAGTCAATACGACAACTCAAATATCAGTTATTCTAGCTTAAAATCAAATGTATTAATAAACTAGCTTCTGCCCGCGGCTTCGCACGCCTTAAATTCGTAGTAAAGCAATTTCCACTTCTTCTATATGGCTTCTATATGACTTATTTTAAGTGAAACAATCAAAATTACGACATCGGCAGACATCGCTCACTGTCGAAAGTATATTTAAAGTTTTTTTTAAGGATACAATATTAGGTACTGTAATTATTTTTATACCTCTCTTGTTTTAACTTAAACGTCTATGTAAATACTTCTTAAACAGAGTACTTAATTACCATTCTAACCATATATCACACTTACAGATTTTCATTGAACATAATCAAAATATTACCATGTAAACTTGAAAAATTCTGAGCTACACAATCGAAGCTATTTTCACAATCAACTTGCAGGTTTAGTTTATATTAAAAAAAATCTATTTTAAATGATAAACGTTTAATTAGCTATATGCATTAACAAAATTTTCAATACTGAACATTCACAAAAGCCATTTTTAAGACGGTCTGCACGGTTCCATACCAGAGTGCGCCGGTAGACCGTACGGCCGCAAACGCGAAGACCCTATATTTTAAATCTGTAATATCTTCGAAAATATTCATTAAAATTATATACTGTAAGGGGCTATATTGTTCCATATTAAATGTAAAATGTATTTAAGTTACTTAATTAGATAGGGATTTAATCTGTATTTCTTAAAATCGCTTCGTAAATTACCTATTAAGCCTAGCCTAAATTACCTATTACCTAAAAAGTAAAGGATAAAAATTTGTATATTGTGGGTTATCCCTAAGAGATAAACATATACCATCGCAGATTTTCTTGTAGAACTTTTGAAGGTATACAATACTTAGTACATTATTTTGATCTATCTCGTGGAGTTCAACCAGCGTTTGCATTGTAAGCGCAAACAAAAAGACGAACAGATAAACTGACAAAGATTTTAAAAATGCTGAAATGGATTCTGTTAGTTATTACTTTACATCCTGGTATAATTTTTAAATATTTTTAAAGTACAAAGACTTCTCCTCTACAGATTTATTACATGTATAGAATAAAATTTTCATGATACCTATTACGTCATTGACATAAATAGTCATAACTATTTTATTTCTTAACCGATTTAGATGAAATAAGCACTAAATGTTAAGTGAAGACTGTAATAATATATTCCCGAAAACTGCATTCAAATTGGTTAAGCCGTTTCTGAGATTAGCGTGCACAAACATACAGACGTACAGACATACAGACAAACAGACAAACTGAAAAACCATTGTTTTGGGTTCTCTTGCTGTTATAAAGCCCCGCTATGATGTTTTTTTTTTATTATTTCATGTACAGGAATGGCTCAGTGACGATTTTATTATATGTATAGATAAATATTGTATTTTAAAAAACAATATTTTTTTTTATTTTATATATTATTATGTTATTCTATTCTGGTTAAGATAATAAAAACAATTTATAATAATAATCAGGTAAAATCAGAATTATACATAACACTTAAGGATGCGTTTACAAAACTGATAGGTAGAAAATCGCATCACTACATTTACAAATCTCAACTATGGGCACTTATGCATGTATAGTGCGTGAATATTGTGTGAATCAAAAAACAATTTTGATCAATTGATTGATTGATTTTGAAACAATTTTGAACAATTAATGTTTAATTATGTTTATATTATTGATGATTAAGTATGTACATATTATATTCATATATCAGATTATTATTAAATATATAATATACGTATTAATTATTCTGTGACCTAAATAATAGCTGAATACTTCGGTGTCTGTTACTTGATCTTTTAGACTAAAAAAAGGCTTGTCGAGTTTAGGCCCGTTGTGTTAATCATAAAGAGATTCCAAGCTTAGTGGAGTGGACCTGAAGATATACTGATGGATGGATGCTAGTGGATCTCCTAGATGAATAGAGCTTGGTGCGCCGAGTTGGCTGTTTTGTTGGCTGGGCTTGTTTTGTTGATTTTGATGAAATCTTAACATCTATTCGTCTAGGAGATCCAGTAGCATCCATCCATCAGGAAATCTTCAGATCACTCCATCAAGTCTGACGGGAAGATTTCATCAAAAGCTAAAAAACAAGCCCATGGTCGATGCACTAAGGTCCTTTCGTCTATGGGATTCCCAAGCATCCATCCATCAGGGTAACCTTTGGTCACTCCATCAAGACAAATCGGTAATAATCCGCACGTACTAGAAGCAAAATTAAATACAAAAAAAACACTATGACAAATTGACAAAAAAAATATTATATAAACTGTAAAGTATCAAGATAGATTTGATTACATATTTTGTTTTCGTACATTGATATTTACGAATAGACATTTTTGCTAACCAGCGATTCAGTGACCACTCGACCTCACGCTGACTGAGGTGATAATTGATTTTTAGAAATATTGGTTAAAAGGATCAACTAAAATAGCACACAAAAAGAACTTTGTTGAAATACATTAACAGTCATGTGTAATTACAAGTACGTGATAAAAATTTAAAATATTTTTATTTATTTTCTGATATATTACGTAACTTATTTAGGGTTATTTCTCACACTTTTTTAATTGTGTATGGCTTCTTAGCTAAGGTATTTTTTATGCTTAAATATATTATAATATTTACAACCAAACTGTACCTAAAATCGCTTTCGTAAAATACGTGACGGAAAATCGTTTTTTTGTTATATTAAAAACTACAATATATTACAGTATTTTTTCTAAGGACACTAAAGATTCTATTCTATTTGGCGTCATATCATTTATCACTTTCGTGTTTCAGTCTTTTCTATTCTAGTCTATTGTCGAGAAGTATCAGTTTCTGTCGTTGATCATACAGAGCTTCCTGCTCTAAAATATGATCATTATTATTAAAAACATAACAAAACAACAAAACACTTTCTGTACTAATATTCAAATACAGTTAAATATTCAGAGACTGGCTAGCCTCGGTAAATTTATTGATAACATCTTGATCTTGTGATAGTTATTTGCTTAATATTATGCGAGATACAGAATTTTATAGTAATGTTCTTAAGGTTTTATATCCATCAGTATTATGATATGATCCAGTATCAAATTGATCACTACAAATCAATGAAGTTTTTTTTAGAGAAATTGACAATTTAGCATTCATTCAGTTTGTCTTTAAATCATTAATTATCCTTAGGAAATTTAAGAGACTTATTTCTCTTTGGATTTCCTATTAGAATTAAATATCTTGTTATGAAATTATTCTTTAAAAAAAATATTTTTTAACACATAATATACTACTAATATATCTTTTAATATGTGTATCACAAATATAAAAACTGTCAATTTCTTACCTGTAAAAACGGCGACTATAGTCAAATGGAAGTTTCTTTTCTACACACAAAGCAAGTTAATTTGCATTGTATGGGCTCAATAAATACACTATAAATTATAATTATAGTATATAATTTTCATAATTTTTACTCAAATTTGATCTCGAAGGTTTGAAATATTAGTTTAGCTTTCAGCATTTCAGTAAAAATGACAATTAGTCACTCAATTCCTACCAATTGCGTACGCGCAAAAAAAAAGAGTCGAGACTGGTAATTACGATTTATCTATCTCTCTATATTTCAATCAATTATTTTAGGCTAGCTTTCCTACTCAGTACTCTATGTATGCGACATATAACGAAAACTACGATTGTGCCACAGATTCAAAACAAATAGTCGGTAGAAATGAATGCTATGAAAATCTGATAAGCATAATAAAATGGACAAAGTATAAATAATAAAAACAAGGCTACATATCCAGATATAGATAAGATCTAAAGATGTTTGGAGAGCATCTTCTTTCGACACCTGTGTAAATCAATATTACTTAATTTAAACGGTATTTATCTTTAAAATTTTACGATTTCTACACGTTGCAGACCGAACACCGAACCCTGGCGGCATTCGTGCTGGCCGGCATCGTCGACAACTACCCTGCGGGACAGGAGGCTGCCCTGCAGGTTCACCTCCAATCAGTTCAGACCGATCAGACTACCGTTCCTCGGTCGTAACGAGCCGGCACCTTCCAGGGCTCCATGATATCGGCATGTTTGGAGCAGCTGGGTGACTGCGAGGGCTCGGGCTGCCCCGCCCTGCAGCAGTGGGCGTGTATCGGGCTGGGCCGACTGTGGGCGCACCGCGAGGCAGCACGCTGGGCCGGCGTGCGCGACCTGGCGCACGAGAAGCTAGCCGCACTGCTGCCGCACCCCGCCCCAGAGGTGCGCGCCGCCTGCGCCTTCGCACTTGCAACGTTCGTGGCGGCCGGCGCCGCCGCGCCCGCGCGCACCGACCACGCCAACGCTCTGGACCAGCAGGTGGCCGTGTTGCTAGCGGCGCGTCTGCAGCGGGACGCCTCACCGCTCGTTCGCGCCGAGATACTGGCCGGTGGGTGCACCGCGTGCGAGGAAGGGGATGGCGTCCTCTAATTCACTGATTTGACACATCCTTGTTACAGCGCTGCAGTGGATGGTCCTCATATTCGAACAACACTTCATCGCCGTCTACATACAGGAGAGAATGCGCAGATGCGATGGGTGAGCGGCCGTCTACGATAAATTTAGTATATTATATGCTATATACATATATTTAATTGAAAAATTTACTTTACTTCGTTCCGTTCCAGGACCGGTCGCTCGGGTCGCGGACGCGTGGACCCCGGCCTGGACGCGCTGGACCCGCGCTCGCCACACGCTGCCATTCAGCGGGTGGCGCTCCCGGCCATCGGTACGAGGGAGGGAGCAAGCCGCGTCTGTCGGCACGGTGTTGCCACATGCGACAAAGATGAACACTAACACAACCTTGACGTGTGTGATACAGGTTTCGGGTCGGTGTACATGAAGGTTTGGAGCACGCTGTGCGCAATGGCGCGCGAGCCGCACCCGCAGCTGGCTCAGATGGCCGCCGACATCATAGCATACGTGTCCAGTCAGGTGGATAGCGTGGCGCGGGAGCCCGAGCGCCCCGCCGGCGGCTCCAGCTCGTTGCCGCCCTCGCCCAACACGAGACCCGCTCTGCCGCATCTGGGTGCGCACATCTTAGTTTAGCCAATTTAAAAAGTGCATAATGTAATGTTCCATACATTATGCACTTTCCAATAGTGATTATCATTAAGCTGTCAAGAAACATAATACAACAGCCCTCCGGATCTATATGCTTTAACATTTGCAAAGAGTTTTGAATCTAACTAAAAAAATTTGAGAGTTTCATTGTTATAACTGAGCTCCAAATTTTAACAGACAACACTTTGGCAAAGTAAATGGTTATAGGAAAACTTAATATGCAGAATTGTATTAAATTACACCAATTTATTTCGCAGGTCACCGACGCGGCAAGTCAGGTCTCCCTCACACTATATCGGAAGACTCCGTCGCACATCGAGATCGCGAACGTGATTCCACATCATCCAATTCTAGTTAGTATTTTTTATATTTAAGCACATTCTTCTATATTCTATTTCGTCCCCAGTTGAATTCTCGTTAATTTATCATTTATATAATCCTTAATCGTATAGGCCTTATTTTGCAGTTTCTGCTTTACATACTACTGATAGTGAAAGTTTTGAATTTCTGCAGGGACTTTATTATAAAAATGAACACATGTACAATGAATGTCGTATAAATCTTTGCCAGCTTGGTGAGAATTGAAACAAGTTTGTCTTTATTTCTTGTATTTACAGAGTGCACATCAGTATTTTTTTAAGTCTCTGTGAATCTTCATTATTTTAAAATTGTTACTTTTAGTAAGACTAGTAAGACAGGTTGTAGTTTGTCCGAATAGCCCTTTTCTACAATATGAAAATTGTTTGAATATCAATTAGTCAAGTTTCGGCGTCTACGAAGTTCCAAGTTTCGACATTTCGAAGTTTCCCTACATAACACCTAACTTATTCATATGAATCTAGGGTAAATACACCCGGGCCATCTAGGATTCTTTTGTCCCAAATGAGTTAGATACTAGTTGCGGTAATTCGGATTTAATTAACTTGAGTACAAACGGGAAAGTACTTTAAATACAGTATTCCAGTACCCCTAGTACGAGTTTTTACGTTTCAAAAACTATGACAGTTTACCAAATAATAAAATCAAAACATAAAATTAATAATCTATCACTCTAGGAATAAAAATTTATTGACATGTTTAAAATAATCTGTGAAAAAAATTCTTTAGTTCGTCGTATTTAGAATCATTCTGTAATACATCATCCTAAATAATACAATTTTTATCAGATTATTTTAAATATGTCAATATAACTTTATTCATAGAGTGTATAATAATTCTATGTTTGATTTTACGATAAATAAACTGTCATAGTTTTCGTAACGTCAAAACTCGTACGGGGTTTTTAATTTTACTCGAAGTGGGAACAAATTATTAAATCCCAATACCGGGAGTATAAATAAAAGACAAAACGTACATTATAATCCGCAACGAATAACATTTTATAGGTCAAACAAAAAGGGTGATAGTAAACACACAGTTCGTCGAATGGGCGACGACACAGTTCTCCCGCGGGGACGCGGCCGGCGGCGCGTGCGGCGCCTTCGCCAGTGCGGCCGCCAGCGGAGCCGGGGCCGACGGCGAGGCGGCCGCGGTGGCGCCCGGTCTGGACGGCGAGAGCCGCGCCCATCACGAGCGTGTGTGGCGCCGCGCGCGCAACCGCAGCATTCGAAGAGAGGCGCGCAGTGAGTGCGGACGGGGGACGGGAGACACCGTCTCGGCCCGAGTGCCATGTATTAAAGTGTGCATGCGTCTAGGGCTACGGGAGGCGCGTGGGCCGCGGCTGGAGACCCAGGCGTTCCATTCGCGATGTCCGCTGCCGCCCGCCGTCGTGCTGTTCCACCCCTACGAGCAGCACGCTGCCATCGCGTCCAAGGACAACTTCGGGTGCGCACGTCGAAGTTTAATATCGCAGGAGACTCCTCGCAAGCTATTTTCTAATGATGGATTATTAATAATGACGTCCGGGTTTCGCAGAATCTGGGACTGGGGTACGGCAGCCAAGCTGTGCGTGGGAGCGTGGCGTCGCACGTGGGGCCGCATTACGGCGCTAGCCTACATTAACGCCCACCACCGCGCGCTGCTGGCTGTCGCCTCGCATCAGGGACACCTCGCCGTTTACAGGTGCGGTCCGCTTCCCTTTCCTTTCCGCACCCTTTACGCATACGCATCCCGATGACGAGTCTCCCCGCAGGCCGTCAGGCAGCAGTATGGAGCCGGCGCTGGTGTCCGCGTGGAGAGCGCTGGATGTGCGACCGTCGGCCGACTACCGACCACCGCCCGCTCAGCCGCTGTACAGTCAGTACACTCATAATATTTGCTTATAGATGTGTTCGATTGCTAAACAAATCATCCGTTTATATGTGACGTCAACTAATCGTTGCATGCATATATCACTAATACATCGTCGGTAACGAGCAATACTAACTGTATAAAACATTAGCTGACGCAAAAAGAGAAATAGTAGAGCTTAATTTGTGAAGCTCCGAGTCCCGGGTACGGTAGTATTGTGTGGCGCAGGTCTGGCGCAGCTGGTGTCGGAGCAATTTGCGTCGGCTGACGACGCGCGGCGCACACGACACGAACAGAACCGTGAGTCAAACGATACAGCACTCGACTTCCTCGGTCTACGATATTATTTTACAATTATCATTAAACAATGTAGGGGAGATGCGCTTTTAAAAATGTTTGAAAATAAATTTCGTACTCTAGCATGATTTCTCTATTTTAACAAAAAAAAAACTATGGTGCAATTATTGCATGTTAACATGCATGTCGTGCATATTAAATGACTTGTCACGGGTGGCTTATTATGTGCCGTAAATAAATCGTATACATCGCTCATTTTTACTACTAATTACTATGTAAGAAGGAATTTTTCATAATAAAATGTCTCGAACTGTCCTTGCGTAGTGTCGGGTGGCTCGCTAGGCGGCGAGTACAGTGCGCCCCCCGCCGGTACTCTACTGCATTGGAGCGCGCGCTGCCGATCCCTGGCGCTGGCAGGGCAGGCGGCCGCCGTGCGTCTCTGGGACGCGCACGCCGAGATGCTGCAAGCTGATATTCCCACAGGTCGGTATAAGGATTTTTTTTATTAAAACTGTTTTTTTTTATGCTAAGCATAAAACTGATGGAAGTCTACGTGTGTACCAAAGAGTGCGAGGCGGCAGCGACGTCTCTATGGCGCGGCGGCAGGAGCGCGCGCGTCGTCTGCGGTTTTGGGGACGGATCGGTACGCGCGTGGGACGAGCGAACCGCGCGCCCGCTATTCGCTTTGCGCAATCACGCGGCGCCCGTGCTGTGCGCAACGCCACGAGACGACATGCACACGCTCGTCACGGGCTGCAGGGATGGGGACATACGTATCTACGACACGCGCAAGCTGAGCGAGGTGGAGACAGTGCGCGCGCCCGGTCCGCTCGCCGCACTTGACGTTCACCCTCGAGCCAACCTATTGGCCTGGTAACTACAAGCACAATGCTCTTTCAAATGTATTATCCATATATTTAAATAGCATTTTAATGAACTATTATAATCATCAGCGGGTCAGTGAACCAGTGCATTAGTCTGTTTGACCTGAAGGGCGCAGCGCTGAACACCATCAAGTTCCACGAGGGTTTCATGGGAGCACGTATTGGACCCGTCTCCTGCCTCGCCTTCCATCCGCTCAGGTGCTACTTACTGGCTGCGTTAAGACTCTTCTACATAAATTTAGTATGAACAGTATATCATGAACGTTATGTACAGATGCGCAATGGGCGTGGGCTCTAAGGACTCAACGGTGTCGGTGTACGTGTCGGAGGCGCGCCGGTGACCCTCACTGTATGGCCTCGCGCTACCCTTCCACCAGTGATTCAGCACCATCGGCGATCCAACACCCACCTTCAGTAACCCAGTACCATGAGTGACCCAGAAATCAATAGCTGGACCAATAATCCTGGAAAACCTTTTCTTTTATAATAGTACTATAATGCAGTGTCTCATCTCAGGTTGTTAGTTATCTAGTTAGTTAAACGAAACCAAGGCAACTTTTATTATAGGCACAGACTATGATCGTGAAACACTAAGATTTACAACTTTCAAAATGAAAATATTAAAAAGTACAAAAATATCTCCAAATATTTATCATAATCCGATGCAACACAGACTTAAGTATAAATGACCATATATGATTCAGCTATTTCAATTAGAAGAATTTTACAATGACATTAAAAAGTGTAAAGAAGTAGAAGACATAACCGCTGGCCACAGACCTCAAACAGACTCTAAGCAACATTTTATTATTAGGAATTTTCGTCTTAAACATTTGTTTCAAATATTCTTGACATTATAAATATCTCAACGGTAGTAAAAAAATTTATTTATATAAATGTAGAGGTAAATGTATATCCATACATACAGAGGCAAGAAAGAAAATATACATTTTAGATAGATTTAGATCATTTCCTTCACTGCCTATTGATAATAGTGCCACAAGCAGCTTGAACGAAGTTCGTATTTTGATTTACCATACTAATACTTCCTACTTAAAGGTGCATGAGCTCTTTGACGATTAGTGCGTTCTTTTTATGGATGTCATGATTACTTTTTGGGACCCTTAAAATTATTTTGCTAGAAAATTTAATACAAACGTTTAAAAGAATAAAAAAATATTTTAAGCGATTATCGTGTTAGTAGTATTTTGGAAGTGAAATTGTTTGAATATAAAATATTACAATTAGATTATTTACAACACAATCTTACTTGCTGTTATTAGATTTTGTTTTTAAACACTTGAATTGAATATTGGTATAACTTAGGGGTTGAAATAAAACAACCAACCAAACCAATATATAGTGCCGAATTTCATTTATTGAGATAGTTTTTATTTTAAAACTTAAACATTCTTATAATCTGTTGTTGGCTTCTATGCCAAAGTAATTTTTTACTCTTGTTGTTTATAACTTAATAAAAATTGTTTAAGTTTATTTCCAGTAAAGTGATCTATTTAGCCAAATGTAATAATCATGTTATATATATGTTAAGTAGGACTCCACCTTGTAAATATACCTGCCTATAGTTTAGACTATGTAATATACTACACAATGCAATACTATCAGTTATATTAGTGTTAATTTAGATGAGTTTGTATGAGCTTAGGGTTTGAGCTACTTTAAAACTAATCAATCAATAATGTGAAAAGGCTTGCTTAATTGTACATCAACATAGAATTTTAAATGATTGACTTATGAACCTGTGACAAACTATATACATGAATTAATGCACTAAACACTTATTCTCAATAATTTTAATGTGGCTCTTTAATTCTTAGTATGTATTTTAAGCAGTACTTAGCAAAATATTTAGCAATTTATGTAGCAAGTATCATCGAAAAAGTGTTCAATGAGGTGCTACCTGAAGATATATTTACAATACTTTGTAGATTATACTCAAACAGCTGCTTGTGTTCTTTGTCATATATTTTTAACATAGTTCATATGTACATAAATTGTATGCCGCTGCAAGTAGTGGAGGAACCGCAAAGGGCCAGACTTATAAAATAACCTCTTTATTCTTTTACAGACAAAATTTTTGTGATTTTAATCAAAAAGTTCCTAAAAGTCAATAGTTATTAGATGCCATTTTTATTTAAGATTTATATTTCAATCAGCTAAATTTTATTTGTGTTTTTGTACAAGTTATGTTTAGTTGTTCAAGTTATTAGTAGGTCATTAGTACATACAAATCAAAACATGTGAATGCATATAGATAGTGTTAGGATATATATTATTAAGCATTTACAGATTAAATTCATCATAAACATAAAATAAGGAACAAATTAAGAATTTTAAATAAAATCTAATCAAATCTTTGTAAGCACATCACAAGCAAGAGATCATTAAACAAATGAGATTGGTTGATAGGTGTATAGAATTGTATTGTGTCTATAAATTGATTTATATTATTGCTTATACATAATCTGTAATTGAAATTGTACATTTTACATAATAATATTGTTGTTGTTAAAATAAAACGAGGTACATAATTGATTTGTTTTAATTCAGTACCTAAATAATAATTTGACTTTCATAGAAATAAACAACTAAAAAGATTAATGACTTATGAAGTTTTTTGTCATCATTCTGCTTACTATAATATCAAGATAATCAGGTTCGGATTTTAGATTATTTAACTTGTATGCATTCTTCACTTCCTTCATATTAGTTAGATTGCTCAGATAACTGATGGCACAAGCTTCTCCTTCTATATCTTTAACAATGATTTCACTTTCATCAATGTTATTGACCAGAAAGCACACTAGCATATTGCTATCCTTTTCAATTCCAAACTTATTTAAACTCTGTGTTATATTTTTGGTAAGGGACAAGTTATATAAAATCTCGGAATACACAGTCTTTGTAACCATAGAATTTGATTTCTCCGACAATACTGATCGATTAGCTGCAACTAGGACCTGAAAAATGTCGACTATGAGACTCGGATTTATCACAGCACATTTCCACACACCTTTTACAATATTGTTCCTTATACTTTCCACATTCTTCACATTTTTAAAAAGATATACTTTGAGACTTGTGTTAGTTTGTGGGTCGAGAGAACAAGTGAATGAATTTAAAGACATTAGAACTTCTTTTTAAATTTTATTGACCAAAATTGTTCGATTTTTGTGTGTGGAAATTATATGGAGGTAATTTTTCGTATATCAGCAACACTATACTCCATAGGATTGTTAAAACTTAATCTTTATTTTTAATTATTTTCGAGACAAATATGATTGATTGATATAATGGCTTTCAGTTGTGCCAGTAAAGCACGGTCGGTTCCGCCAATGTCACTAAACTGGTGGAGTCACACGAAAAAGATTGATCGTTGAGGATGAGATAACGTCAATTCAATTTGGAAAACAGACGCTGACGAAATACTAAATACTGTCAGACTTTCATAGACATATATATCATAAGTGATTAGTGATTACTGATTGTGCAGTGTGCACTGTCAACTGTGCACTAGATAGATCATAGAGGTGTGCACCGGAGCAGTGAGTTAGGGATGCTCGATGAACATCGGTGTTCGATGATCATCGATGTCGAAAGCAAAAACATCGATGTTTTAATATCGATGTTACTTTACGAACGATATCGTAACATCGATGTTAACGAAATCATCATCGATTTTATCATACAGCCTCACACTCAACCAATAATAATAATATCACCGGACAAATTATACGTTGATTTAACCTATAAGTAAGCCAATTATTTTATTACGTTAAGGGTGATAGACAACGATACAAAAACATAGAAATACACATTAAATACGGCAAATATATATATATACAGGGTTATTTGTAATTAGTTGAGCACCTTTTGCAGGCAGCCCCTCTACATCAATCCTAACAACATTTGTTCTACGACTTTTTAAAATTAATAGTTTTAAAAATTAGTTTTTCCCATACAAAATTTATTTACTGCCTCTGAACGAGCATTTAACAACCTTGCAACCTTGAGCAAAGAGAGGCCACCCACCTTGCGTAGGCAAAATACGTGCCAAGGACACGAGCAGCGGGGCGCGGGGTGATGCAGCGGCGGCGATGCACGTTTGAACTTGATCCAATCGTTTGTCATGGTTAATTAGATAAGCGTGTGCCGCGCGACCCGCTAGCTCCCGTTACTCGGTAACCGAATTTCGATTAGTGAAAACAGTACTGTGATGCCGTAACACAAATATGGTGCAAGTGTGGTAAGAGAAGTCGGTGAACAGTTGATTTTTAGGTGTGGTCTTTGTGTTGGATATGAAGGGGACTATTTTGCACCGGTATCGACGAGATATAAATTTAAGAGGTAATTTGTAAATATTGAATCCTTTTGTAAATAACACATTGTATTATTGTAAATAATCTGATTTTACCTTGATTAATTGTTAACAATTTTAATACACAATACGACGATTGGGTAATTATTACATACTGTTTGAAATAAAACAAAAAATAATAATAAGTTATAATAGTATTACGTGCTTACAAATTTCGTACAGCGCTAGACTGCCGCAACCTATACTTTCGACTGCTTACAAAATACAGAGTAATAAATAATTGAGGAAGCAAAAATTTTTTTGTTTCGTTTATTCTGAGTTATTTATCAAGAATTTTTAAAAGTCGTAGAACAAATGTTGTTGGGATTGATGTAGAGAGGCTGCCTGCAAAAGGTGCTCAACTAATTAAAAATAACCCTGTATATACATACGAAATGAATCGATTCAGAAATATATCATTTCTGTAACGAATAATTTCGTAGCGTCACTATTTAATAGTTGTCATTACGTGGTAACACTGAAATTGTCAAATTTGGAATCTAATCAAAAGTCCGACTACAGGGATGCTCGATGAACATCGATGTTAACGGAATCGTCATCAATATTAGCTCATGGCCTCACACTCAACCAATAATAATAATATCACAGGTCAAATTAGACACTATAATCTAACCCCTAAGAAAGCAAATTACTTGCTTGCGTTAAGGGTGTTAGGCAACGATACAAATACATAGAAATACACATTAAATACTGCAAATATACGTACATAATAAATGACCAAACCCAGAAATACGGGCATCTATGCTCATCACATACATCCGGTGCGGATGATCTGAGAGACTGTTTTCTAAAGCTGGTTCTATTCTCAATAGATTAAAAGGTCCTTTTTAATATTTTTCCTTTAGTTAATAACACATATTGGATTATAAATACTTAGTTTCGTTACTAATAAAGTTTTAACGATTTCACTGTATATTATTTCTTTGTCAATTATTAATTAAAAAATAATATAAAAATATCGAACATCGATGTTGGGCTTTTGATTATGACATCGATGTTTTTCTAATATCGATCATCCCTAGTGAGTACCGGAGAATCACCAGTGATATACGGTGAAAATACTCGATTGAATCAATCGGTTAATAAGCGGTTAAGAGAGCTAGATTTGCACCGGAGCGAAATTTACATCACCGATTGAATATCTATAAAAATGTATAGCCATGTTAAGCTTATTTTTTTTTTGAAAATATAGAATGAAAAATAAACCGCTACAGGCAGGGATTCGAACCCGCGACTTCTAGGAAACCGTTCCGTCACTCTACCAATTGAGCTACCGTATTGCTGTTTCTTTCGGTGAATAAGCATTCTATATGTGAACGTCTTTATCAGGACGGTGGACTTATGTTTGTTTTCATTAATTTCCTTTTCTTTAATTGTGCTAAAATGGTCACATATTTGTTGCCGTCATAATGAAAACATTTTGCTTCATCAAAGATGATAACCATAGTACAAATGTTGTGGGGATAAACGTAGAGAGGCTGCCTGCAAGAGGTGGCTAATTAATTACAAATCACCCTGAATATCGTAGCTGTATCGAAAATCCGATATCGGTTTGTAATGAAGCCTTATATTTTCTCAAAAACTATAATTCTATATTTGTCAAATATCAGTATCGATTCGAAAGTCAGTATCACCGAAGTGATTAGTATTAAATCGGATATAATATCGTTTTCTGCCGTTGTGTTATTTAAATGTATGTATAAGAATTATTTTTACTTTGTGTTCTTTTTTGTTGTTTTTTTAGAATAATTAATTTAATTAAGACAATAATAAAGATTTATATATAAAAATCATGACCATATAATAACTTAATAAAATATATATATGTATATATTTAATAATCATCTTGGTTCCCGAAAGTTGAATTACTAAGATAATAAAAAAATATATTAACATTTCAAATTAAAGAAGACAAAGGTAAAACCAGTTAATCTTATTTTATCTTTTACAGGTAATAAATTATTTAAGGGGAAGATTACTTCATTGACCTCATTTGTTTCCCTTACATCGGATTTAACAACTAACTTAAGAAAGATTTGGCAACTAACTTCAGACTGTTGTTTTTTCTGTTGATATGCGCGCACATTGTAAGAATTCACTCTAAACATTTTTTGCATATTACGCCAAAAGTATTATTTCAAATTCTGAAAATTGCTGCTACAAAATTTTATATACAAAAAATTTTTGAATATAAAAACTTGTTTCATTGAATTTTCTTAACAGTATTTAATTTATAAGAATTCAGGTACATGCAGATTCTCCCTTAGTGGATTACAATTAGTAATTGTTACTATGTTAGAGAACTTGTAAATCACGTCAGTGTAAATAAGAAAAACAAATTAGCTCTAACTCGTCTTTTCGTTTACGTTACTTAAATTCTTTACCAAGAAAAAACCTTTTGTTTTTCAGGCTTTTATACAACAACTATCTTTATAGTAGGTCCATAAATTAATGTTGTAAATAAATTGTAACTAAATATTGTTGTAGAATTTATTGAAGGCGGATAATTAGTAAATATGAGTACATAAATGCTTTATAGATTAGGAACATTAGTTCAGATTAGGGCTGCCACACGTAGTAGGTATATAATATGGTATTTTTTTTATATTTTAAATGTCATTATAAGTTTAATAGAAAAAAATATGTGCACGAAAAATACAATATTACGAATTTAATTGGTGCCCTTTTTGAATAACTGTGCATTTTTAAATTACAGCATCAATTAATTTCATAAAAATGTTATTGTTATTTATTTTAAATACTAAGATAAATTAAAACGGTTGCCACCGTTCAGAACCACAAAGTACTGTAAATTTAAAATTCTGAACTATTGACAAATACCTATTTTACAATTTACTGTAACTTATGTATTTATTACAAACTTACTGAATAAGGGTAAGTCTCGTAGCATGACGTTATAATATTGCCTATAAACTTCCTCAATAAATGGAATACCAATTATTGCATAAATATTTTTTCAATATCGACTGCTAGCTCCATAGTATAGCGAGTTTTAACTAATATGCATACAAGTTACAAGATAACATAACTCTATTTTTTTCATTGGTACAGAGAAAAGATAGATATAATTTAAATTATACTTCATGTCATCAACAAATGTTATGATGGATTGTGTTCGAAACGAGACCGAAATTTGAGTTTTTTGTAAAATTTAATTTATTATTAGAAATAGGCTTGTGCAATAGTGTTCTAGCTTTTTCAACTTCTGATGTTACGAGAACATTGAATAAGATAGTTATTAAAGGTATTAAGAGAAGACAGGCGTCACACTTACTATTATAATTAATTATAAAGATAGAAAATATATATATACCGCCCCGTTGGTCGAGTCGTTAGCGCAGACGCCTAACGTGTCTCGGCGCAATGGGGCTCGGGTTCGATTCCCAGCGGAGACAGGCATTTATGTGATGAACATATATGTTTGTTTCTGGGTTTGGTCGTTTATTAAATATATTTTCAGTATTTATATGTGTATTTCTATGTATTTGTATCGTTGTCTAACACCCTTAACACAAGCAAATAATTTGCTTACATAGGGGCTAGATCAATGTGTGTAATTTGTCCTGAAATATTATTATTATTATATATATATTTGTGAATATACAAGTGTAGCACTAGGTATACAGAATAAATCCTCCTTGAAATAAACAGGAAAAAAAAAACCAACAAACACCGTATATGCTTTTGTTATCTACTCTTGTAAATAATTATAGGTATTAAGTTTTTATACGATTCGTCATTACAATCAAAATTATAAAATAAATAATTGTAATCACTACTCGCTATCCTTCAATCTGTATTATGATTTCGTTTAGAACGTAGAAGTCTTATAAATTTCAAAGTTTAACGCTTGTTGAAACTGAAAAGGTCTGTCTTGTTAAATAATATTAAAAATTATCTCATAATATATCTTCTTATTTAGATATATGTCACAAAATGTTAATACCAAGAGTGAATTTGTTTAATCAATTGTGGAAAGTTCTAAATTCGAAACGTTTTTCCACAAAGACAAAAGAAGTCGATAATATCGGTCCATTAGTTTTCCAAAAATTGGGCGGAGAGGACAAAGGCATCGCAATATATGGTTTAAATAATTCAAAGAATCGAAATGCTCTCAGCTTTGAAGTTATCAAAAACATGAAAGAAATCAATCAAATTGTTCGAGAAGATATGAAAATCTCCGTGGTAATACTACATAGTTTAGTTCCCGGAATATTTTGTGCAGGTAAATATTACCAAAAACTTTTTTTCCCAATCAGTACCCGAACATCATCATCATCATCATCATCCTAATAATCATTTTTATATTTTTTAAGGTGCAAATTTAAAGGAAAGATATCAAATGAGTGACGAAGAGGTAGCCGTTTTTGTCAGAGGTTTGAGAAATACATTTATTGAAATTGAAGATTTGCCAATGCCAACTATAGCTGCTATAGATGGAGTAGCAGTTGGAGGAGGCCTAGAACTGGCTTTAGCTTGTGACATCAGGATTGCAGCAGAAAGTGCAAAACTGGGTCTTGTAGAAACTGGACGAGGTCTTATCCCTGGTGCTGGAGGTACCCAGAGACTGCCCAGGGCTGTACATCCAAATATTGCCAAAGAATTGATATTCACCTCAAGAATTGTAAAGGGTTCCGAAGCCAAACAGCTTGGTTAGTAAAGCATTAATTGATCAATATGTAATACATAACATTACAATAATCATATTCATTGCAATCAACAGTATTTAATGTTATCAGTTGCTTTACTTATAAATATAGTAAAGGTCTTCTTATCAGTGTGATAACAATTATTATGTATACTGAGCCTAACTATATAGAAATATAAACCATTACACAGTAATTCTATAAGTAATTAAATTAATTATTGTAAAAATATTCTGTAATTATACTTGAGCGTCTTCAAAACCTTTGTATATGGTTCATATTTAGCTTTCGCAAATATGACCATATTTCTCACTTTTGTTAAAAACTTGTTACATAGAAATTTCATTTCTGTAGATAATTAAATATTTATAATTTTAATATTATCGATTTCTTATTATCTGTCAAATTCGTAGACAAGGTAAATTATTTATCTGTTGACAGTTAATTACAATATCTTAATTAGTCTGTGACATTTCTTTTTGTTTAAAATATTGAATGTTGCCAGCTTAAGCTAACTTTATAGTCCCTGAAATGTTATTGAAAATATAAACATTTAATTAATAATTACTATTCTAAATTTCATTTATTAATCATTATTAAAGTTAGCATATCGCTAGATATTTATTTAAATGTAGCTGTCATATTGTTTCAGAAGTTTAGTTGCAGCCAACGTTGTTTTATTGTTATATTTATTAGTATAACAATTTGTTATAAATTTATTACATTCGTTTCTTTCATTTAGATAATTAGTGCATTGTTCTTAAATTATTTAAATATTGGTCTTCTTCCGATTAATATCAATTTTACCCACATTTCGTGTAACGCGGCTGCGCATAGCCACATTGTTTGCTTATTATGCATATTTGGACTATAAAATTCAATGTCGTGACCTTTAGAGTCTTTTCTTTCGGAAGCACTTCCGAATTGAATATCTTATTAGCCTTCGGTGAGTGTTTTAGTTATTTGTGATCTTATTAACGCATTTGAAGCGTTGTTTCTTAAATTCATTAGCGTGTTTAATTGCAGGGCTAATAATTTAATATGGAATAATTATAATTCCTATTGCCGGCACTTCCCGGGCAGTTTCAAAGTTTGTTGGAACATTATTTCGTAAGTACTTTGAATCATTACTCTGAATTAGGAGATGTTTCATAGGTTTTGAGACTTTATTTAATCTTATTACGTGGTAATATTTCAGTATTTGTCCTGATTCGACCCTGTGAGTCGACATAGGCTAATAATATTACTTGCGAAGCCTTTTTCCTCCATAAGGTATTATAAATTATTGTTATTTGAATAGATCAATGTGAGATTAGTGTTATTAGGTAGTTTAACCTGTAATTTATTTATTACAGGAGGTTTTTTTTGTATACCCTAGAAGATACGGGTAAATTTATATTTGGTTCGCGGGGGTAGACGTGAATCTTCGGAGCGTCGTCCTGTTGGTCCTGTATCCTGCTTCCTGACTAGCTGAGTTTAAGAAGCTCGTCTTTATTGTAATCCCGATATTATGGTGATGTACAAAATTTAATTATATCAATAATCAACACTTCCATTTTTGAAAGTTTTAATAAAGAACAAGTGTTTGACTGTGGTTCTCCAGTACTGACAAGCAGGAGGATCATATATATGTCTTCGCTTGTTATTTGTCAGTGGCGCCTAGGATATTACTATTTTAGTAATTAATATATATATAATTTAAAATAAAGTATTATCTCAAGTAACCCACCGCTGAGTCTAGCTGGCATTATTTTAAAATTATTTTAGCATTTCCCTATTTTGTAGAACTTAATTAATTATAAGGGATAATGTTTGTTTTTTTTGTATATTAAATAAATAAATATTTTAAACCTAAACCCACTTTTTATTTTTGTAACAGTGGCGCACAACAGTCGGGGCATTACTTGAGATAGTTGATATATCTTATTGCTATATCAATAATTACACTTTTTATGTTATATTTTTTTTATAAATAAGGTAGTGTTGATATATTATGAACTGTTTTATATGGTGTTAATATTTGTTTTTTTCACTAGGTTATTTAGTGTACTTTATATAACTTATATTGTTATATTATGGTGAGCAATATGTTTGCTTATGTGTAATATTTTTGTTTATGTTATATTTAAGTTAATTTTATTCTTACCTTACTGTGAAGCCAGCTCGACTTATTAGTTTTTATAAAGTTTAAATATTTAACTTTTGGTAGCAGAACTGAATATTTAAATATTATTTTTTTAGAGATCTTGAATATTTATTTTTCATACATATTGTATACTACTATACATTTAGTTTATTGTTTGTTTAATAGTTTGTTTTTCAAGTTTCTTTAATTTTCAATTAACTTTAACTTTGATCTTTTTAATAGTAATTTCAAATTTTATTTTTGTTTGAAGTTTTTGAATCTTTTGTTTTGCCGAGAGATATTTTTGAATTCAAGTTAGAACTTTATTCTAATTTATTTTATTTTATTTTCTTTTATTAGGCAACATGGAGCGTCCAATTGCATATGGTTTTCTTTGTGAGGATGAATTCATATATGATGTTGTTGTTAGGGATGCTAGGCCGAGGGGTACTTTTGAGGAGTTGGGAGTCCGGATTGTGGACTCTGCTTCATCTGTTCCTTTAAATGAAATTTTGGAGGTAAGTTTTGTGTCGGCTTCTGAAATCAGGATTGTTGATTCCAGAGCTGCAGTTTTAAATACTTTATTGACTCCTCCACCTTTTAAAGGTTTTGACTGCTTTAGGGCAGTGGCTCATCTCTTTTAATCTCTTGAGTTTATAATTCGTCCGGACAGCTGAGTTGTATGGTATGTAACATCGGTCCTGACAGTTGGTTAATATATGGTTTGTATTGTCCGTAGGTTTTGCTTGTATTTTTAATATCTTAATTTTCAGTATCACTTTAAATGTAAGGGATATCTGTAGTTGAGTATTAATATATTTTTAGTATATATTTTTTTTATTTTCTTTTTTTATTGCTGATTTTTAGTTACCTTATATTCCAGTATCAATACATGTTTAATTTGATATCTGTTATTAAGTGTTAACTTTGGTTAGTTAATGTTTAGTTTATAATTCGTCCGGACAGCTGAGTGGTCTTGAATGTAACATCGGTCCTGACAGTTGGTTAAAACATGGTTTGTATTGTCATTAGGTCATTCTGAAACTAAAATTGAATACCTTAAATTCCAGTATCACTTTAATTATATTTGATATCTGTTATTAAGTGTTATTTATTGTTAGTTTTCTTCTATATTTGTTTAGTTTTAGTTTAGATTTTTGTGTTAGAAACCTTAATTTCCAGCTATCTATTTAAGAATAATAGGTATCTGTTGTTAAGTGTTGTTGTATTTTTTTTAGGATATTTTATTAAGTTAAATATTATGTTCCCAGCTATCTATTAGATAATTATAGATATCTGACATAGTATTTTGTTGGGTCTTACCTTAAATATTAAACTTAAGGATTTATTTGTTGTATCTTATGTATGCAGCAATGTGTTTTCAGTAGGGAGTTACTGCTGAACATTTATTATATGTACTTGGACTTATTTGTTCTTGTATAATGTTGTTGCTTTGATAGCTATGATCCTTTTATGGAATCAATTTGTACCTGAGACAAGGTAGTACCTTGTTTCGGTTTATCAATTTCATATTATGTTATTGATGATTAGGTGGTGTTATGGGTGTGATCTGTGATTGATAGCAGCACACATATGTTGAGTTGTGGGTTCCGTGTTACTCTAATTGAGAGTTTTTTGGTTTTGCAGCACTTATTATTATTCATGATAAGTTTTTGTATTTTTATTATCTCTGCAAAACTGTTTATGTTGTTATCAAGTGTCTACTATTTAGTAGTGGATACCTACTTAATTAATTTTATTAATTAAGTTTATACCTTTCTTTTGTTTAGGTTTTATTTAATATGTTTTTCACAATTAGGTATGAGAGCTTATGAGCTGGAGGGCCAGCTCGAATTTTCCTCTTATATCGCGTAAAATTCTTCCGGGAAGGGAGGTACTGTTACATAGAAATTTCATTTCTGTAGATAATTAAATATTTATAATTTTAATATTATCGATTTCTTATTATCTGTCAAATTCGTAGACAAGGTAAATTATTTATCTGTTGACAGTTAATTACAATATCTTAATTAGTCTGTGACATTTCTTTTTGTTTAAAATATTGAATGTTGCCAGCTTAAGCTAACTTTATAGTCCCTGAAATGTTATTGAAAATATAAACATTTAATTAATAATTACTATTCTAAATTTCATTTATTAATCATTATTAAAGTTAGCATATCGCTAGATATTTATTTAAATGTAGCTGTCATATTGTTTCAGAAGTTTAGTTGCAGCCAACGTTGTTTTATTGTTATATTTATTAGTATAACAATTTGTTATAAATTTATTACATTCGTTTCTTTCATTTAGATAATTAGTGCATTGTTCTTAAATTATTTAAATATTGGTCTTCTTCCGATTAATATCAATTTTACCCACATTTCGTGTAACGCGGCTGCGCATAGCCACATTGTTTGCTTATTATGCATATTTGGACTATAAAATTCAATGTCGTGACCTTTAGAGTCTTTTCTTTCGGAAGCACTTCCGAATTGAATATCTTATTAGCCTTCGGTGAGTGTTTTAGTTATTTGTGATCTTATTAACGCATTTGAAGCGTTGTTTCTTAAATTCATTAGCGTGTTTAATTGCAGGGCTAATAATTTAATATGGAATAATTATAATTCCTATTGCCGGCACTTCCCGGGCAGTTTCAAAGTTTGTTGGAACATTATTTCGTAAGTACTTTGAATCATTACTCTGAATTAGGAGATGTTTCATAGGTTTTGAGACTTTATTTAATCTTATTACGTGGTAATATTTCAGTATTTGTCCTGATTCGACCCTGTGAGTCGACATAGGCTAATAATATTACTTGCGAAGCCTTTTTCCTCCATAAGGTATTATAAATTATTGTTATTTGAATAGATCAATGTGAGATTAGTGTTATTAGGTAGTTTAACCTGTAATTTATTTATTACAGGAGGTTTTTTTTGTATACCCTAGAAGATACGGGTAAATTTATATTTGGTTCGCGGGGGTAGACGTGAATCTTCGGAGCGTCGTCCTGTTGGTCCTGTATCCTGCTTCCTGACTAGCTGAGTTTAAGAAGCTCGTCTTTATTGTAATCCCGATATTATGGTGATGTACAAAATTTAATTATATCAATAATCAACACTTCCATTTTTGAAAGTTTTAATAAAGAACAAGTGTTTGACTGTGGTTCTCCAGTACTGACAAGCAGGAGGATCATATATATGTCTTCGCTTGTTATTTGTCAGTGGCGCCTAGGATATTACTATTTTAGTAATTAATATATATATAATTTAAAATAAAGTATTATCTCAAGTAACCCACCGCTGAGTCTAGCTGGCATTATTTTAAAATTATTTTAGCATTTCCCTATTTTGTAGAACTTAATTAATTATAAGGGATAATGTTTGTTTTTTTTGTATATTAAATAAATAAATATTTTAAACCTAAACCCACTTTTTATTTTAGTAACAAACTGAAGTTGCTCCCCGTCTGCTTTTGCAGGAATATTCATATGCTTAGCCTACTGTACTGTCTACTATTTAACCCTTCCACTCTTTCCTACTTGAAAGAACAATTTGAGTTATTAAGTAACTCTCATAACCGCTCTCTTTGTTCCAACCAAAACCTTATTCTTAAAGTCCCTCCCCATTCATCCTCTTTTTACTCCTATTCCTTTGTGCGTACCATTAAACTGTGGAATGATCTCCTTCTTACTGTTAAACGCACAGTCATTTAAACGCTGCCTTAAAATTCACTTTTTAAACTTATAGTGTGTTTGTCATCCGAGTTGTTATTTGTTTATGTCAATAAATGTTTATTTATAAGCTATGTATGTTTGTATTATATGTATTGCTATCTTTTTGTCTTTTCTCTTGTTATTGTCTAAACAACACCCACATTAATTCTCCTGTATGTTTTTTCCTCCAACTAAATGGTTGCCTGGAAGAAATTGCTCATTAGCGATAAGGCAGCCAAATTACCTACCTTTTTTTGTGTGTCTTTTGTAATTTTTTTCTGGTTGATCTGGGTGTACAATAAAGAATATTATTATTATTATTAATTATGTATGTATAGGTCCATGACCATTGGTTTTTAAGTTTTTGTACCACTAAACATTAGTGGTAGAGTAATAGAAGTGTCTATCTACAATTTTTTTGAGTCCTTGGACAGTTCAGTCTTAAATTTATCATAAAAATAAGATTTAATTCGAATAGAATTTAAGTTTTCTTTGGCAGTTACAGTTTTATTAGGAGAGTAGATATGACTTTGAAATTTAATTCAATTTACATATTTCAGGTATTGTCAACCATGTGGTCCCTCAGAACAGTACCAACAATGCTGCTTATGAAAGGGCAATTTCTTTAGCTAGAGAAATTGTACTCAATGCTCCAATTGCTTTGCGATGTGCCAAGCAGGCTATCAATGAAGGAATTCAGTTAAGCATCAAGGATGGATATGAAGTTGAACAAAAATACTATGAGAAGAATATTCCCACCCAAGATAGACAAGAAGGCATGTTGTCCTTCATTGAGAAGCGGAAACCTCAATACCATGGGCACTAAAAATACTATGAGAAGAATATTCCCACTCAAGATATACAAGAAGGCATGTTGTCCTTCATTGAGAAGCAGAAACCTCAATACCATGAGCACTGATACATTTATAAAATACAATTTACAATGTACAATAAAACAAAGCCAGGTTTTTAAAATTTTTAAATATACATTTGTTAGAAAATATAATTCATTGTTATTTGTTGCTTAGGTTAAGATTCCATTTATGATCCGATTTCCAGTCAAGTTTCTGAGGTAGTTGTAGGTGTGATAAAGCAAATGTAATCCACAATAATATAAACCAAGAAAAAAAAAATATATAACTGATATTTTATTAAATCTACCATATAAATATACCTCATAAATTTTATGTCATTTATATCTGTCTTTAAAACCTACAACTTTAAAAAAATAGATATGTCTATTAACTTCTTTCAATAAATGGTACATTTATTTAGTAGTATAATTAGTATGCAGGAGGCAATTTATTAAAAGAATTTATGATGAATATAAAAAAAGGAAATTTTAATTACATATGTACAAAGTAAATTTAAATGATCTTAATCATGCTTTTGTTTTATAGGAAACAAAATTTACAAAAATTATTTGTAGAACAAATAAAATTACTTATTGAATATTCAGACACTTTTGTAATTGTTCTTTGGTATCATCTGGAGATGTTACTTTATGACCAATGGTCCGGGAGTCATTGTAGATCTCATAGTCATTGCCGCCAGCCATAGTCTTGTCTCCAAAGAAATGAATCTCACTAAAATGTTCAACATGTTGCAAGCAATATGTTTTGTCCCATCCTTCTGGGAACACATCTACACTGATTTGTCCGCCAAGAGCGAATTTCAACTTAGAATATTTAAATTCCTTTTGCAAAGCTTCTACAAACTTTGCTCTCACTTTATGCTCTATATCAAAATAAGAGAACTGATCCCGCTCAGCCTGGCTACAGGAGCGACCCACAGGGCATATGTTAATCATACTTGAACGAAACTCTACAAAGTTTCCTCTTTTAGCAGGGAGCTCCAATTTACCCATGTAACCCAAAGCAAAATTAATTACTTTTTGAAGAGTTTCCTCACCAACGTAATTAAGAATACTCTGTGTACTTTTGAGCACTCCCTGTTGATATTGCATTACACCATTTTCACAGAACACGTAGTCAAACTGGTTGGTTATTTCTTCTCCGTTCATTTGCTCCAAGATTTTAGCATAGTCCGATCCGCTAACTAGTCCAATCGAAACTTTCGGCTTTACTTTTTCCATAAGAAAATTCTTCAAATCTTCTAATATTACTTGACGCGGTTTGGTCAGTGTCCCGTCGACATCAAATAAATACAAAATATTCTTACTAGACATTGCGGCAAATAGACCTACTAGTCCCCAAATTAGTTTGAATTTTGGTGCCAATCTACGTGTTCAATAACAGGACCAACGATTCTATACCGGTACTCAGAAACTCTACTTTCACGGTTCATGAGCAAAGTGCCAACACTAAACATTTATAAGTTATAGTACGTCAATTGTCATTTGTCAGGTCAGACACCCTTGAACGTAGAGTTCTACGCCCTTGACAGTATCAGAGAAATATTGAAATGGCGCGGTGCCCGGCTGCTGTTGTTGTAGTCTTATTGTGTCTCATTACCACGAAGACTGTGCTATCAAACAAAAATCGTAATGTTCTCATACTAGTTGGTATGTCTATTAACACCTCAAGGTTTTTATGAGACTGCACAAACATACATTAAGCAATCCATTACTTCTGTTATGATTAAGAAAAATATTTTTATTTATATTTATATATATTTTTTTATAATATAAGTCAGATGTAACGAACTGTTATTAAACATATTTAATACATATAGTGTTGTTTTAGCTGATGATGGCGGTTTTGAACTCGGTGCATATAGAAACAAAATTTGCCAAACTCCAAACATCGACGAACTTGCTAGGCGCAGCCTTATCTTCAATAATGCTTTCACTTCCGTCAGTAGCTGTTCTCCCAGGTATTCAATTTTATTTTTGGTCCAGTAAAGAAATCATTTAAAAGATATACTTACATATACTGTTTTGCAGCCGTGCAGCTCTATTAACTGGAACTCCAAGCCATCAAAATGGAATGTACGGCCTACATCATGGAGTTCATCATTTCAACTCTTTCGATAACGTCATCAGCTTACCGAATATTTTGCGAGAACATGGAGTTTACACCGGTATATATTATAATTATTATTTTAATACCGTTCTAGGCAGCTGTGCAATCAATATAACTTAATTATTGTACCATAGGAATAATTGGCAAGAAACACGTGGGTCCGGGTGGCGTTTACAAGTTCGACTTCGAGCGCACGGAGGAGGGACATAGCATTAACCAGGTTGGCCGCAACATCACGTACATGAAGCTGCTCGCAAGGGAGTTTTTCGCTCAGGCCAACAAAGACGAAAAGTACATATAATAATCAAATACCAGTTAATAAATAAGATAAGAAAACTTTATTTAAAAACGATATTTGAGATACTTAAGACCTAAGTGTTAAAGCACAAATATAATCATCACAGGCCATTCCTCCTGTATGTTGGCTTCCATGATCCTCATCGCTGCGGAAGGGAGGCTTCACAGTTGGGCGCCTTTTGCGAACGTTTTGGCTCAGGTTCTTCCGGCGCCGGCCTCATCCCGGACTGGCAGCCCTGGTACTACCAGTGGGATGAGGTGGAACTGCCGTACCATGTGCAAGTATTACCCGTGTATATACTACTAGCTTAATCCTTATCCACCTTTATGTCTCATTGAACCTAATTAGTAATAAACTTTAAATTGGTCTATAGATAAATGGTTAGCCTTATTAAGCTATTTAAATGTTATATTAATATTGAGTCTATCATTAATCTTTCATTCTAAATTTATTAAAAACTGAACTACAAATACATAGCTAGCGTTTGACCACTCATCTGATGATTGATGACGATACGGTCTAAAGTGTTATACTCTTCATGTTTTTAAAAATGCACATATAACATATCATATGTTTCAAGGACACCGAGGTGGCTCGCAGGGATATTGCAGCACAGTATACTACAATATCCAGGTTGGATCAAGGTTAGGAAATACCAAAGCAATCAATCAATCATGTTATATTATTAATTATAATCAATCATATTATTAAATATGTTATTATAAAATAAACAAAAATGAATGTTTAACAAATCCTCCACATCCCCAGGAATAGGTCTGATGCTCAAGGAGCTTGAAGCAGCCGGTCACAGAAATGACACCCTAGTCATATACACATCTGATAACGGCATACCGTTTCCGTCGGGTCGCACCAACTTTTACGACCCTGGTCTCCGGGAGCCGCTCATTATTTCATCTCCCGAACAAAACGCTAGGCGTAATGAGGCTTCAGGTGCGATGGTTAGCTTGTTAGATATAATGCCTACTATATTGGACTGGCTAGGAGTTAAGACGGAGCAAGAACTGAGCAATGAGATATGGAACATCGACCGGCCTAAAAGTATTTTGCACATTTTGGAGAAAGGTAACTAACTATTATTAACAATCTTTATAGATTCCTTCGTATTAAAAATAGAGAACTTTTGCTTCTCTATCGATTAGTACGTCATTTGTTTTAAGACACTAAATTTTTTGAATGTCTGTCTAAGTAATACATTAATTACTCTCTACCTCTCTAACGAAAAATGGAGCTGTTCTTGTGATAGTCCAGGAGCCAGTGACAGATTTTCATAACCAATTTCCTCCCAGGTGAAAATTCGTAAAATGCAATAGGATGTTGTGTTATAAAGCTCCGCGATCGTCAGCTGCTACTCCGGTAGTGGAGTAGGCAGTAGCAGTCTCCCACCACGAAGATAAAAAAAAGTTTTTTTAATCTTTGCCTCCCATTCTAAAATTTCTTGAATAATAGTTTTTCTAATATCTTAAAGGAAAAATAAAGTCAGCTGACCATAACATGGCGGATTATACGTCAGCTGGCCGCCTCGAATATGAAAAATATATTTATATATTTTCAATGATTTCCTCTCAACAAAAAAATAATCTGGTGATAGTTTATATGGTACTGTGAATAAAAATTAACATCAGTTTGCTGTATCTCAGTGGAAAGTTCGTTACTATATATATGATATATACCCATGTATATATATATACATATATGTTTAATGATATATATATATGAACTTTGGTCGGTTCATTGAGTCCAGAGCAAGAGCAGGCAGCAAAGCTTGCCGTTCTTGCGAAGGTTCTGCAGTACTTTACACCGGGACAGCTTCTTATTTTATACAAGCACAGATCTGGTCGTGTGTAGAGTACTGTGGTCACATATTTGCTGGTGCCGCAAAGACTCATCTTGCGGTTCTGCGGTTCATCTGGACTCAATTGAGAGGCGAGCATACGGCTTATAGGCGATCCCGAATTGGTCGAAGCCGACCTCCAAAGCCTTGAACATAGGCGTAGAATTGCTAGCCTCTCAGTATTCTATAGGATACATTTTGGTGAGTGTGCGCAGGAATTACACAATTTCATTCCCCCGTCCTCCTTCCGTCACCGTACGTTCCGACGCACGGCAGGTTTTCATCCTTCTGTTGTGGACATTCCACCTGTCCGAACGAAGCGCTTTGCTTCCTCATTTTTAGTGCGTACAGCGAAGGACTGGAACAATTTTCTTCTCTTCGTGCATGGGAGGCTGCCACTGCCTACTCCACTACCAGAGCCGCAGTTGACGGTCGCTAAACTTTATAACAAAACATCCTATTGCATTTCTCAAATTTTTACTCGGGAGTAAATTCGTGATGAAAATTGGTCACTGGCTCCCGAAATATTATATAGTCTTTCCTTTTGCCACGGTAAGACGAGATGTAGGTGTCTGTCAGTAAGACAGTTAATTAGTCATCTACCAATCCAACGGTTTCTAAGTTTCCGGACGTACAGTTCAGGATTCGTACAAAACGCACTAACAGTATCTTGAGGTCTTACAGTGCGGTCACAGACATGGGATTTAATATTTCTCAGAGCCGCCGTTCTCGGATGAGGACGCGGTGTTCTCGTCGCAGACGCACCACGAGGTGACCATGTACTACCCCATGCGCTCCGTGCGCTCGCGGCGGTACAAGTTGCTGCACAACCTCAACTTCGGCATGCCCTTCCCCATCGACCTGGACCTCTACGTCTCGCCCACCTTCCAGGTCGGCGATGTTTCTGTAGTCTCATGTTAAGGCCTTAGGAACTTATGAAGAGGGTTGTGTAAATTTCCTGTTTTAAAAGCGACTTAATAGAGCGTAGAGACCAACCCGACTACCAGTAGAGGATTTAGGTTTGAGGACGCCCTAGGCCCGAGACGATATGGCGCCCTTTATCTTTTTTAACAGATAATGTATTATTATCTGTTAAAATTATTTTATACACACACACATATATCTACATATATGTATATACGTCACGACAATAAACAGACACAAATTGAATAGTGTTCGACGTTATAAGTTATTACAATTTTGTATTTTGAGTAATTTTCCATATCATTTGGTAGCTGTAAAGAATGATGTGGGCTATGAATTATATTACAATTGAAAATATAGTTAAATAATATTACCAAATGAAATAAATCAGAAAAGAGTTTTCTCATTAGTTTTAGTGGCAGTGTTTAAGTGCTTTTTACCTATTTTTATTTTCTTATATTGTGTAGTGTATAGTTATTAAACCGAAATAAAAAAATTCAAAATGCTAACCTTGTCATTGAAAACAATGAAAATTATAATACTTTTTAGTTCTACTACTTTTTAGTCATCGGGAACAATATTTTTTTGTAATAAAGTAATAACTTTTTGATAGAAAACGAATTATGATAGTAGATAACAAGATATTTCGCATGTTTTAAAATATATTTCATACATTTTTTAAGAAGCTAATTAAACTTTATCACTAAATGTACCTAGGACATACTGAACCGTACTCGTAGCAAGCAGCCGCTACCGTGGTACAAGACACTGAAACAGTACTACTACCGGCCGGAATGGGAGTTCTATGACTTACGCGCCGACCCAATGGAGACTAACAATCTACACGGTGAGATTTAGTTTTATTTTCATGTTACTATGGTAGTAACATGAAAATAAAACTGTAATATACTTCTGACGCTTTTTCTGGTGGTGTTTACACATAGCATATATATTTAAATCCTGGTCGTCTTTACACCCAACTGTACCGGTATCTAGTCTCTTTGATCTGCACAGGCAAGCAGTCTCTTTCGCACGTTGAGGGGTCACTGCGCGCTCGGCTGCACTCGTGGCAGGTCGCGACCGCCGACCCCTGGCTGTGCGCTCCCGGCGCCGTGTTGCAGCGCGCCGACAGCGAACACAGCGCGGGCTGTCAAGCGCTGGATAACGGCCTGTCGCACTACCTGCCACGGTAGAACACTGGCTACAAACGAAGTACCAACAATAACAACTGTATCGTTGGATTGATAGCTCTGTAGGGGGCAGGCAGCATTCAGTCACCGCATCAGAGCTCTAAGATCGAAGAAGATTTTTGTCGATTCCATTGGACGTGGCCTTAGAATCTTTTTTGATATCGATATTCCCGTCTTAAATATCGATATATTATGCAGACTATCAATCGTCAAATTCCAGTCCACTGTAAATGTAAGTACATAGATCCAAGATTGTATCTAGAGTTTAATGTTTTAGTGATGTAAGTGAATAAATCTGCACATTATTTTAATTGTTATTTATTGAACATACATTTTAATTGATTATAAGGTAATGCACTTTAAAATTATATATATATATATATATATATATATATATATATATATATATATATATGAAATTATTCTATTATAATTGAATAAAATAAATTTTATTTAACTTTATTTACCTACTTTTAATATCTCTTGACTCTATGAACAAAATGATATATTGCAAGTTAAAATAAACTTAAAACATGTATAGGATGATGTTTACGATGTTTCTCGGTTTGAGAATATTGATAATACATATATAAGATCTTTGTATTTTAAGTATTACACAACTACACACAATATTAGAATTAAGTGTTAATATTTTAAAATGTAATAAAGTTACGAGTAGGTATTTACACTTCTTCTTAATTAATCTTTTTAAGACTAAAATAGTAATTTTTCAAAACATACACTGATAATCACTTTGATTTTTAATTACTTCATTTTGATTTATAATTCTACATAATTGTGCTATTATAATGAATGATCACATATATTATAGCTTGAAGAAAGTTAACTTAGACAGAAACCATGCCTGGAATGTTATCTAAAGGAACCTGTTTTTAAGTACTTATTTATTTTTGCTTGCATTATATTCTCAGAATATAATAATCATCATAATAATCTCAATTTTCATACACTATGTTGTTCAGTTGCTCCAAGTCACGAGACACATTCAACTCTAGCAGGTACAAGTGATCCATCATCTCTTCTGCTTTTATTGCCTAAAGACCAACAGAGTTAGATGTTAGTAGACAATTATTATAACAATCTATTTATAAAATCAAATAATTGATATTGTTCTTAGCAGCTACTGACCATAGCACCGATGTGGGCCAGTTTATTAGTTCTTAGATATATAATTTTTGCGTACACAGAAAGACATGCACATGTTGTTAGCGATATAAACATTAAGGCGTAAAACTTTAGCGTACTTATCCAACTGTTTAGTTTTTTATCCTGAAATAAAGTTATTTTATATTTGATTATATTTTATTGACTTCGACAGCATATAGCTAGCCAAAATCTACATATTGTTGGTATACTATAGATCGCAACTCACAGATTGTATGACGATTAAAGGAACTTCTTCCGCCGTGTGCGCCATTTGATACGAGTTTGGTAAACTGTTTACAAATGTATTTTAGCTATTGTCACAACCAAGCAAGCCCAGACTCCTAATGTACAATGTTTTGATTTAAACTGCAGAGCGTTTAGCATTTTAGCGAAATCACTCGCGAAAGTATTGATTTCATAAAAGAGCGGGTCTGATTCTCATTATAGTACTCTGTGATCTGAAAAAAAAATATTAAATATTTTTAAGCTACAAAATAACAACAGTTTGCACGTAAAATACATTAAAATTTTGTCTTCCTTACTTGTAATATTTGATTAATCGTGAAAACTTTATTGAATTAAAATGTTAAATAAAAATTCAGTTAAAATTATAAAAATTAAGAATACTCGTGCCCTTGGCAGGGACCAGAACGTCATATTTTAAGATATGAAGTATCAAATTATAATTTATAATTCATATATACTATTACATAATTATATTAAATATCCGAGGATCGAGCCCATAGAATTATTATTTATTATACATAGAATAGGTGAGCTATAGACATTCCTATGAGTGTCAGTTTCAGACAAATAAAAAAAGATGCAAGATGAGACACTTCTTTCGTCTTTGTCTTATCATACATGCGCAAAGAAATATTCATGACGCGTTTTAAATTTAAATAGTTTTAAATTTTTTAAGACTTCTAAATGTTTAAGTTTTTTTTTCTAAAATATTTAAAATGAGTTAAAACATTTGTTGAAGACTACTGAGTCAACACGAAAATTCAAATATTAATTATTCTAGATTGAAACAAAAGTTATTAACAAAAAAAAACAGTATTATTAATTATTATATATTTTTTTATTTTTATTTATGTATTGATTAAATTTTTTTAGTTAAGATAAAAAAAAACTATAATATTTATTACGTAAGGTCAGATTTATAACACTTAATGAGTCGAGAGTAAGGTACACCAATTATTATTACCCTTAAAATACGACTAGCTTATTGTAATACATTTTTATTCTATATTTGGTGTCATTTAATTTATCACTTTCGTGATTCATATTGACTTCTTTATATAGACATAATTTTTGAACGATAAGAAGTATTATTATCATTTATTCCATATCTATCATATTATTTACATTTATATATATAACATAAAATAATAACATTATAAATATAAAACTTGAATTCCGCCGACATGGGCCTTACGGCCAGTCCGTCGGTGGTTAGGGCGACAGCAAAAGAAACTTCCTCACAATGCGTGTTGTCCTTCTCAGCTTTCACAAGATTAGCGTCACACTGGACACTGATATCAACAAGAAATGCCCGGCGCTCTAACCAATCTACCAGCACGATATCAGGCTTATTGGCTACAATAGTCCTGTCCGTGATGATAGATCGGTCCCAATAGAGCTTAGCATGACCATTTTCTAAAATTGGCTTCAGTGTGTACTTATAATATGGCACTTCAAAAGATGCAAGACCGTGTCGAGGACTAAGTTGTTGGTGGATAATATTGGTTACTTGGTTGTGCCCGTGCAAATACTCTCCATTGACAAGATGAAAACAACCGAAAATAACATGTCTGATGGATTGGTGGCCCGCACGACATATATCAACAGTGCCATCCTTTATTATGTTATTTTTTTCAAACATTATATAGTACTAATATATCTTTTAATATGTGTATGACAAATATAAAAACTATCAATTTTCCTACTTGTCAAAAATGCGGCTACGAGTCGAAATGAATATTTTATTTTTTACACATAATGCATTTATCATTATATAGGCTCAATAATTAAACTATAAATTAAATTATAGTATATAGTTTTGTATAACTTTTACTCAAATTTGATCTCATAAGTTGAAATATTAAGTTACCATTCAGCATGTTCGTAAAAATGACAAGTGGTCACTCAATAGCTACGAATTAAGCACGAGACGACGACGACGAAGCACGAGATTTCGAGATAGAAAATAGAGACAGATAGGGAATTTCGATCTACCTATTTCTTTCAATTGCTATCAAATATTTTAGGCTGGGTTCCCTACTCTTATGTATAATATCTTTATGATCGAGAGATCGAGATATGTATTAAAATTGATTTTATTGTGAAATAAAATATTATTTTTCTATAAAAATAAATCGATGTTCTTAGAAACATAGATAATTAATGTTTTAGTGCAAAAAAAACTTCGTAGAATATTAAGACATGACACTGACACTGACTTTTGATACTGACAAGTGTAGGAAGCTACATCAAAATATTGTGAATTTAATAATTAATTCTGAGGTTAGGATTATTAAATTGAAATTAAAACTTAATGAAGTCCTGTATAAAGTTTAAAATATATAAAAAAAATATATTATTAAACTAAAAGTTTCATTATTAAAACTTGCTAGTCAGTCACAAAAACTAAATAATATAATCTAAATAAAGCTCTGCAAGGTAAAATTACTAATAAACTATTATTTGCAGAAATAACGAGAGCAATGGCAACCAAATTTGTTAAATATTCACAACTTATCAACAAGCCAACCCAATATGCAGAAAGAATGAAGCGGCTGTCCAATAGGATTTTCGGCGAAGTTGCGATACCAACGAATTCAAAATCTTTAAAAGTTGTTAAAATATTTTCGGATCGACCTTTGCATTCTAACGAAGAAATTTTACACTACTACCCCCGTCACATAGAGACTCATGCACTGATGCTTAAGTTGAGAGAATATGGTCTGTTCCGAGACGAGCACCAGGATTTCAAGGAGGAAATGAAACGTCTCCGGGAACTTAGAGGCAAAGTTAAAGTATGGAAAAGGTTGCTTAACAAAGAACAGAATGAATCATAAGTTTAGTTAACATAAATAAAAGCTGTAGTGTATTATTAAATCTTTAAATAATAGTATGTAATAGTATTGTAAATAAAACAAACATGTTTTCTTTATTGTTTATATTAATTAAAAACCAATTCTAATCTATGATGATCTTTATTTAAGTACTAAGCCTATATAATGTGACTATGTTTGATACACGAGGTTTCAAAGAGTGAATAGGTTAACCTAAACTATACATGACTTGACTCCTTATCATTGCTTAGAGTCTTATAAGGAATCCTTCTAGTATCTGTAGTGCCAGTACAGAATACTATAAACAAAAAGAATAAAGCAAAAGAGACAGAAGGCAGTATCACAGTTGCAAAGAACATTTTGACTGGGGAAAAGTACATCCGGTATGCTGTCGGTTGGTAACTTCCAGTGTGGACCCTGTGAGTTTTCTCAGTAGTGGGGTAGAGGATACTCTTCATCCATCTATCTAAGCTGTTGAATGTAATACAAATGGTTAGAAAATATTAAACTTTCTCAGTAAAAGCTAGTTTTCAAATAAAATTAATTATTAAAAATGATTGCTTAAAAATAAACTAGGTAGGTTTATTAATTTCTCTGTTGTACCACATCGACAATACACTATAATAGGTTCTATATTTTAAATTATACTTATTATTTATTTAAGTATTTCTATTTTACAATATTAAATCGAAACAAACAATAAATCAAAGCGAGTACATGTTTAACGTCCTGAAAGAGGTCGTGTCGTTTCCGAGCTCGTCCGCGAACGGCCTGTCCAACCTCAGAAGAGCGAGATCGACTCCAGGAGCCAGGGGGTGCGATAACCGCAACTCTACACTGCGCACTGAGGAATCATTCGTAGGGCCCAGGGCGAGAGTTGTCTTTTCTAATCGAGTAACCAAAATTTAAATTACTATAAATTGTGTTTTTTTTTTTCTTAACATTATTACGTTTACATAATATTAAACTCTAAGTTATATACGAATTTATATTTATATAAATTTAATACTAAAATATTTGTACGTAGTTAATTCTTTGATACAAAAAACTTATAAAGACATAAATCAGACGATATTTATAGACAATAAAACACAAAACTAGTTCAAGATATCCCTAGATTACCTATGTGATAATGGACAAACCTTGTGTACAATTGATGAAACCCTTTTGCACATATATGTGTTCAGTATTTTGAGCGCGAATGCAGGAGTCGAGCACTACGACCCAGTCTTCGAGCAACACCACGCCCTCGCAGTGCCCTCCACCCACAAAGCACGCCATCACTGGGATTCCACCATTGAATCCATAAATATTATTTATAATTGGTTCTGCGTGAGTGTAGCTTATTATAATAAGGAAGAATAGCTTTAAAAACATCTTCATGTCGCTTTTATTTAAAATTAAAACAACTGAAGAAATATAACTTGTACAATATTAGTGTCAATGCTTTAATTTTTAAATTTGATATTATTATGGCGCCTATTGGGCAACCATAAGAGGTTTTATGGTTTAAATATTTCGATTTTTATTGCTTTTTGTCGCTCTAGGATATGTAATTCCAGTTCTATATGAACAGTTAATAGTTTTGGAGATTCCACTGGGATGGGAAAATAATGATTTCTAGATAAATAAATGTAATGCAAGGTGTATGCGGCAGGAATTCAGGGTAAAGGATTACAAGATCCCAAAATTAAACATATATTAAAATAGCCATCATTTATTCAATTACAAAACCTTTCGTCAAGAAATAAATTGCTACATTAATTATTTTAACAAAAAATGCCTTGCGGAGATGAGAACACGAACGCGGTCAGGCGGACGTGCAATAACGCTAACATCGCTCATTGACACAGAAACACGTATTTTTAAACCTAGGCAGTAAATACTACTAACAAAGAATCGTAAGCCACAGATGACGATTCCTTGTAATACAACAATAAATTTTGTTGCCGGTGCATATAAGCTCCGAGCTTATTATGGCTCGTGTCTGCAGACAGGACCGCGTGAAGATAATTTACAACACTCAAACAGAGATCGAAGCTGCTACACTCAGTATCAAACCAGTGATGCGATTTTCTGGGTTCTTTGGTAGAAACGCTTAAGGATGTAATATAAAGTTAAGCTCTTTATAATTCTCTCACAAAATTTTAACAAAATAGTCGCAAGCCCACAAACAGCCAGTAACCAAAAGAACATGCGAATACTACCAGTCGTCCTCGAAGCGAAGCGTAGTAGAAAATAGCGTCGTATATTTATTATTAAGATAACGTAAATCGCTACTCTATTATCACATCTCACAAAATGTTAAAAAATGCCAAACCGATACGTTACATACATTTAGGTTTGTTAACATTACATTGTTCGTACGGAGGATCTGATTGTAAAACCGGAAAAATCTATTGAAGACGACAAAATCATCAAGCAATAAGATAGGATCCAACATACGACAATTAGGAAATGTTTTATCTTATCTATGGCCATAATGGTGTCATAGGGTATATTTTATTTTATGAGAGATCGGTACAAATGAACTACAAAAAAACATATACGCTTAGCTCCCGTAAACAAACACTTGTCTTAATCAGTATCTCGTAAAATGTACATGGTCTGTGACCCTTACAGATAACTTACTACTAACGTTTAAGTTACATCGTTGGTTATTTCACTCACTAATGTTATCACATGGTATGAGGTTTGAAGATGTTAGTGGTAACAGCTACGGACTGTCGCCGAGATTTGGGTTATTGGTTTATCTGAAGTCGAAAACTCGGACGACTTATGTGAAAAATATATATTGTAATATAGTCACATGCTTTGTACTGTGTATTATCGTGTGTCTAACGCAAACATAATTTCACTGCCTTCCTCCCGGGGTCGAGTTCCGACAAACAGTCAGTGAATAGGTGCTTATATTTTTACATATCGTATGTTAATTTCATTCCTTTTTCTATCTAATATCTTTTATGATAACAATATTAGTGATTTCATTTTAAAATTGTAACAAAAATAAAAATGTGTATCTGACTACATTGACACTCAATTTTTATTTTGATAGGACTAAAGTATCGACACATTAACAACATTGCTTAAGAAGCATTTCAAACTACAGGCTTTACAAACAAATTGAAAACCTTCGTATCACAAAAAGCAGAAAAATATCAATAACGCAAAACGTTTCTAACTCACAAGATATACAATTTTTATAGTTATCCAAAAAACAGATAGCTCGTCAGAACTTACTTAACGAGGTTCGATGACGAAAAATTTCTTGTACATCGACTCTGTTATGTATTTATTTTTCCCATTTGGTAGCTTTCTGAGAGATTATTATCTAGCAGGATCACACGTACGTGGGTCGAAACGTCAAAAAGGTGATTCGTTTCCGAATTGGTACGCGAGAGAAGTATTCTTCGGCGGCGGCATGCGGCTCATGTGTAGTGGTTGAAGTCGTCGATGGCGAGCGGCGCCGGACCAGGTGCGTAGGGCGGAGCGGGGCGCGCCAGGCGGGCCGCCAGCGCCCGCGCTCGCAGGCGCTTGATGAGGCGCAGCCTCTCCAGAGAATTCGACGCGTAAGGTTCCCGTCCCGGTTTCAGCGACTGAGAGATCTGCGACGCCAGCTGTGAAGGAGGGAAGCAGAGTTAGTGTAATGCGTGCGTGTGCGTGTACATGGTGTGCGTGCGTTACATACTGCGGTGTGCAGGGCATGTTGTCTCGCCAGCAGCGCCACGTTGTGGTCGGAAACGCAGGCGGGCTCGGCGTGCGCTAGGAACTCAGTGCGGAGGCGCTCGTCCTTAGTCTTGAGGGTAACACGATGCATGCCGTGCGCGAGAGGTTCCACTACCACGATGCACAAGTTGAACTGGCCCTGCGGATGGACATTTCCTGTAGCGTGCAAAGGGGCGTGCCGCGGGATGGGACGGGGTGGCGACGCACCTTGATGGTATGTATGTTAAAGTTGTGCTGCGAGTCGTTGTAGACGATGGACACGAAGTCGTTTCCGATATATTTGCGCTTTTCGTTGCAGGTAGGATCCCGATCGGAGGTGGGCATGGCCGTGGCCACGTGGAACAGGACTTGCATGATGTCATCGCTCCACACGTAGGTGTAGCGGCCGTCCTTGCCACCACGCTCCAGGTTGAGGAAGAGGTTGGGGTCGGCTCCTTCCAGTGGCACCAGTGTGCCCAACTGCCGCAGGAACTCCATGTACCTGCAACACAAACACATATGCGTGCTGTACTCGCTTCGACCCATTCACACTAGCTATACACCGACGATCCCGTACCTGACGCTCCCGTATTCGTTTTTCAGTATGGCCACTTCGTCGTCCTGTTGGCCGGGGCCTACATACAGCACACCCACCTGATAATTATAAAAAATCCAAATTGGTGAGGTTTGGGAGCCGAAACAACGAAACGATAAACGAAACAGAAACAATATTTCATGACTATATTTTCCAGTAAAAGTGTTAATTTTTATATAATACTTCGAAACCAATGCGAGGACTTAGTCACCTTGTAGGTCTCCAGGGGCGGCACCAGATCCAGGTTTTTGATGGTGCGTTGATGTTGCGCCTCTGATACCTTGAGAGGACGCGCAGCTGCACCCGCACCCGCGCCCGCCGCCGCACCCGCCGACGACGGATCACCTGCGGGTGCCACATGGCTTTGTGTTAGTAGATTTTACTAGTGAAAGAGAACAAACTGTGGTCGGAAAAGACAATCAGCCAAACTCCTAGCAGCGGCGTACCGCAAGGATCTTCTTTATCGAACTTGGTCTTTACAATCTTACTCAATGACTTTCCTTATAGTATTCGTATAGGTGCAGATAGGGGGTATGCATGCTGATGAAATTGCTACGGTCACCTCCGCTTCAACAATAGATGACTATGAAAAAGAGATCCTTGAAACGACTAAGTTGACTTTTGAATGGTTCCAGATAAATGACCTTTCTCTTAGTATACAAAAGATAATTTTTATGCAAATAAATGTCAACCGTTGTTTGTTAACATACAGGGTCAAAAAATTCAAAAGCTTAAGGTAACAACGCTTTTAGGCTTGCAGGTATATGACGATCTGAAGTGAGAAGCACATATTAATAATTTGTGTGGGAACTCTCTAGGGCGTGCTTCTTTGCTTCTGTTCAAAGTAATTTACAATAGAGGATTTATATTTGGGGGCCAAGGTGCAAACTGGGAACGCGTCTTTAAAATTGAAAAGCGTGCAGTTCGATTAGTAGCTGAGACATCACGAGATACTTCAGACCAGTGCAGCCGTACTTTAAGAAACTAGGTATACTTACCTTATCAAGTTTACTTATCTCGAGTGTAGCGTTTTAAGTCATGCAATACAGACACGAGTTGGAGAGGAGAAGTAACGGGCAGAAACATAATCTACGGTACCCTAACCTACTTATGTCGAAACCCTACTGGCTTGTTAAAGCTTCGAAAACTACCTTAAGTATCCGAAGTTTTTAACAGAATCCCCTAATCCTTTCAAAACGCAGTAAGTCTTAACTCATTTAAACATAAATTTAAAACATGGCTCGTCAACGATTGTTTTTACATATGTATGAGGTAATTTTAAATACGTAAATTGACTAAATATATAATATAATTTAGACTGACATTCAAAGTTATAAAATATTTTATTTAAAATAATTTAAATAATATTTTGACATAATAATAATAATCTTTATTGGGCACACCATAAGTCATACAGAAAACAGATTACCCCGACTCCTGCACTAGCAGTGCTGTGTTGCAGAAGCCAGTATCCTCCCCTTGATTACAAGTTACAACACCTTATGCCCTTAGGAATAAGTTATTAGTAATTGTAAATACAAACAAAAATAAATAAAGCAAAAAACAAAAACTATAATAATAACAACAACAATGTGAGATTAAAAAAAAACATTAAAATATAAACAAAAAATAATAAGATTCGGACAGAAATAAATATTTTATAAGTGTGTTCAATTCTTCACTGTTTTATTTTCTTTGTGTGTGTGTGTGTTTGTATGGATGTGAGTATGCGTAAGTATGTTTGTTTGTGTGTTTAAATATCAAACATAATATAATAAATAATATTTGCCTTGTACAATACAATTTTATACAATGAATAAACGTTGCATGCGAACCGGGAACGCAGGGCGAGATAGGGAAAGTGCTCATGTTGTGATACAGCTGCAGGAACACAAACGACGGCGACACGCCACCGCCCACCGCTCCGCCCCCAAGGCCAGCCGCGCTGGTCGCACCCGCCGCGGTGCGGTTTAGTTCTCTACAATTATTTATTGCTATTTTAAAAGTTACATCGATAAATATTTTATTGATTAAAATAAAATTACGCTATACTATTACACATAATATTATAACAATACTAACCGATTCCGTCGCGTAGGACTCATAACGGAGATGGTATTTGATCGCTTCGAGCGAGACAGCGGCTGTAGCTCGTCACGCAACGCCCCCGACCTCGCTTCCGCCCCCGCTGCCGCTCGAGGCTCGAGCGTGACGCCCAGGCCGGGTGTGACGCGACTGTCGCTGCTCGTCTGACATGATACACATACAAACACACACGTAAATAACTATTATAGAATATGACTTTTAAGTACATAGTCGGTGGTGTCGTACCTTCTGCAGCGGCAGCGCCGGCGCGCGCTCGTCGGCCGCCACCCCGGCCGCCGCGCCTGTTACCATTACTGTCATGGGTTCTATTTAATAGTTATTGTTAGTGACTGTGCGTCGCAGATATTCGGATTTATATAACGCAAATTAATAAAAAATGTCAAGGCGGTTAGTTTCGTTTCGGTATATAGTAGTGTAACAGACAAACCGATGTTAAAAATTCTGAATTGTAATATATAATGTATATTAAGTAGTGCAGTACATATATTTTATTATATTTAAAAATGTACTAAATATGAAAAATAAGTTATTGAATATATTTTTTTAGTCGAAGTCACTCACCGGGGTCCGAGTTGTAGGTCATGAGGTGCGGGTGTGTGTGCGTGTCTACAGGCACGTTGGACTGCGTGTGTGGCTGCGGCGATGTGCCGCTCATCTCTTCGGGTATGGCCTCGCACGACACGCGGGTGTCGTTCTTCTTGTTTGCCTTCTTACTGGCGTGCAGTGACATGGGCCCCGAGCTGGGGGGATGAACGAGCTCTGTTTAGTCGAAGCTGAAATATGTAAGTGTATTTGGTCAAATACGCTCGGTTGCGTGACACGTACGTGGGCTCACAGATCGGCAGCAAAATATGCGAGTTGTGATCGTGGTCCCGGTCTTGTTGGTAGTCGGGAGGCAGCTCGAAGTCGGGTTCGCGCGCGGATATGCCCTTTAGAGATGACATCTCCGGGGACGAGTTGGAGCGACGCACGTGGTGGCGAGATTTGCCCTTGGACGAGGAGGAGGTTAGTTCCAATGATAAATAAATTACCATAAAAATATTTAAACTTTAGTTAGGATATCCGGTGCGGGTTTCTTCAGGTTTACGTACCTACACCCGACCCGTAGCGCCACTCGATGTTTACGATAAAATACACCTTGCACCCACTATCGTTATGGTTGTGGATGTTTTTTGTGTCTCCGCTTCGTCGCCAGGGTTTGAGTCTTTTTTCATCTTATTTTTAATTTTTAATTAATAAGTCAAGGAAGTGGGGTGTAGGCCTGCGCTTTAATGAGTTTTTAGTAAGGTTGGAATGTTATATTAAAATAGAGTTTTATTTAATCTCAATGCATTAGTGTATAGCCACGTTCGGTCGTCGGTGTAATATGGTATTTAAAGTACTTGTGTCGGTATGAAATATGTATAATATAGGTATGTTTTCTGTTATTAACACAAGAGATGTACATGACAATGTTGCCCCAGCAAATATAATGAAACGCTAAACATATATATTACATTAACATGTGAGTATTAAGAGGCTATACCGAACTGTCCGAGGTAAAAATTGGTCCATAAGGTTTTTCCTGTAACGGTTCTTGCATGCATCTAGATTCGAGATGTTTAAAATAATGTCGATAACCTAAAGGCTATATAATACCAATACAACAAAAATAAAGAAATGAGTCACGCGGTATGTTATTGAGGTTTAAAATAGGTACCTAATATTTAGATTGGAATTAGGTGGAAATAATTACATTTTTAAAATAATTAAATTAAGTTATCTCTTGAGAAAATCTTAAGTTTCACAATAAAACCAACCTATTTCTAAGATGAACCAATCGGGATGCGAGGTGTATCAAAAGACGCGCCTCGCTTAGAACTAGATTCGGTATCAAGGGTGAAAAGTCGTGGTGTAAAATTGAGAAGTCTTCTCAATAAAAAAAAACTGTTATTTTTAAGATTAAATAAAAAAACCTTATATTTATTTATTTATATCTTTTCCACTTTGAGTCATTATCAGTGATCACTTGTGTACGTCAAAATGGAGATAAAGTCTAATGATTTCAGGCAAAGTAAAAAATCTCTCTGCCTGCAATATAGACCTATACCTTTAGGTTGTTACGAGTAGTAACTATCCTAACGGTTCTAATACCGTTAGATATCTATCAAGTGATAGAACGGATTCCACTCGGCAGTGGATTCCGTTCCGGGTCTACACGCGGCGATTAGATTTTGTACCGTAAAACGGTAGAAACGATGCATGCAGTTTCGACCCAGCAAGCTGGACGGTCAAATTTGTAAACTGGAATAAAACAGCTATAAACAGTTAACTACCTATTCATCGTTTTTTTTTTATCAAAAAAGAGTTACCTCGGGTCGCGTCAGTAGCATGTCCTCGTCGTCGGTGGTGCTGGAGGAGCTCTGCCTCTGCGGGGAGCCCGGGATGTTGATGGGCTGCGTCCCGAGCCGCGCGCCGGACGAGCGGCCGCGCCGGTCGTCCACCACAGAGTCCGAGCTGCGAGGAGAAGGCCGTCAGACGGAGAGACAAGCGTGCGGGAAGACACGGGAGCGCAAGCCTACCTGGACTTGTGCAGGTCCTGCGCGGGTCCGCGCTGCGCTGCCGTGTGCGTCACGCGGCTGGAGCTGTCGGGGGGATCGGGGCGCGCGGGGGCGGCGGCCGCGCCCAGCCCGGGAGGCGCCAGTAGTGCCAGCACGTCCTGTAGCGGCCACTCCTGCAGCTGCGACGAGCTGATCTGCGCACGCGGTGAGGTGTGAGTGCGGCGAGTCCGTGCGTTCGTGTATGTAGGTGTGTGAGCGCTCACGTGGTTTTGCATTCGCAGCAGCCAAGACACATCGCCGGTGGGCGAGCGCACGTGCAGCTCGGCCCAGCGCGCGCACCAGCACGGGCACGCGCCCGCCGCAGCCAGCTCGCCCACGCGCGACCAGCCACCCTCCTCGCACTCCTGACGCCGCAGACAACTTTTACAAATAGTTTGCATGATGTCGCCGCATTTTAATGTCATTTTAAGGTAGCATAGGCCGGCGGCCTTTCAGTTGTTTTAGTAAGGAAATGGTTTCTAACTGTTACTCTTAATCTGTACAATCTTTTATGGGATCGGGTGACGACGAGGAGGAAGGTTCGCCCTTCCTTACCTTAGGCTACCTTCGGCTGGGCTCCACGAGTAATTAAAGAGTTAAGGAGTTAACTCTAAGTTTTTACTTACCACTTCTTTGGACACTTTCTCAAACCGTTGTGTGAATTGATTTAAAGCATCTAGCAGTGGATCGGTTGTCTTGTTCTCAGCTGAGTTTTGCCTGCGAAATTGAAAGATACTGGTACTGTAATTATAGTTTTGATAACAATTGAATAAAGCACTCAATAACTTCTAAATGCAATACATAAGAAAAGTATTGGTCGCCAGAAGAGGTATCATTTAGAAAATTGTGACAACCGCCGATGCATCAACGAGACGAAAATCAACAACCAAATAAGTGAATACATACTAACGTTCAAAGTGAATTTTGAAAGTAAAATTGCAAGAAGTCATTAATGTAGTGCAGATTAGTATCGAAAGCTGTTAAAGCAGAAAAATAAATAGCAATCAAGCCGCTTGAATTAATTGAATATTTATATACAGAGGAGCGAGGAAGAGGAGTGGGGAGGAGGGAGGCACCTGGAGCTGTGTCCGCTGGAGGGCGGCGGCTCGGAGGCGGACAGGGAGGAGCAGGAGGTCTCCGTCGAGCGGCTGTGCTGCAGCGAGCACTTGCTGTAGCTGCACACACACATACACTCGTGTACAACACACACGTACATAAGTACTATACATACGCACACATATTGACAATGTGTACTTCCGACATTTATGTTTGTTTAAGAAGCAACATGCATTTGTTAGTAGACATTTAGAAGATTATAGGAGTTACAACTCAACTAAAATTCTAACGTGGTCGACAATTAGTACGCCAAAGACAATTATGTAAAAAAATCTATTATGTTCTGTATAATCAAGTGACAAATATGTTTGGTTTACTAAAAATAGACCAGTACCTCTAGTACGAGCTTTGACGGCACGAAAATTGTCATAATTTACTATGATACGTTTTCGTAACGTTAAAGGTTTCACTAGGTACTGAGCAAAAGCCAATCGTATTTTTACTATATATTTCGCGTGGTAACTGTAGTGAGCTGGTAATTTTATCAAGCGGAAGCGATGTTTAGGGTCTTCTCCCATTAGTTCTATGATCGTACATATTTCGTTCAACTAATTTCATACGACAAATTAAAAATATATTTTGCTCCAAAAGTACACACATTAAGAGCCAGAAGTCCCATACCTATCTAATTCCTGTCAAGAGTAAAAAAGTGGTAGGTTTGCAAGTAACTTCTGGGACCAAAAAATGGGATTCATAATAGGATGAGATATACATGTCAAGAGACTGCCTGCAGACTGTCTCTCTACATCAATCTTAACAAAAAAAAATAAGTTTTCCTACACAAAAAGTATTTGTTGCTTGTGAAGTGGCATTAACTATATATATATATATATATATATATATATATATATATATATCGTAATGTATACAGATATATTTAAAGTAGTATGTATATAAAAATTTGTGGGATTTGAAAAAGGTAGGTACCGTTTTACTTCTGCGGGAGGTGGTTGCAGTGAGCCGGACTGTTCTGAACTATCTGGCATCTGAAATTTGTAAACTCATCACGTAAAATTATTTCTCAGACACACTTCAATAGAGACTTTTAAATTATATTTTAATTAAATTTTTAAAACTGAAAAGTTTTCTGGTTTCTAATATCTTTCGAATATTTCGTTCGTGTTCGTTTCGGACGAAGTGAAATACTATTAACACGAGTCCGGTGTGGAGTCCGTCCAGGTAGTCGGGTGGTACCTGCGCGTGTGTGGGTGGTACCTGCGCGTGTGTGGGTGGTACCTGCGCGTGTGTGGGTGGTACCTGCGCGTGTGTGGGTGGTACCTGCGCGTGTGTGGGTGGTACCTGCGCGTGTGTGGGTGGTACCTGCGCGTGTGTGGGTGGTACCTGCGCGTGTGTGGGTGGTACCTGCGCGTGTGTGGGTGGTACCTGCGCGTGTGTGGGTGGTACCTGCGCGTGTGTGGGTGGTACCTGCGCGTGTGTGGGTGGTACCTGCGCGTGTGTGGGTGGTACCTGCGCGTGTGTGGGTGGTACCTGCGCGTGTGTGGGTGGTACCTGCGCGTGTGTGGGTGGTACCTGCGCGTGTGTGGGTGGTACATGCGCGTGTGTGGGTGGTACCTGCGCGTGTGTGGGTGGTACCTGCGCGTCTGTGTGTGGTACCTGCGCGTCTGTGGGTGGTACCTGCGCGTGTATGGGTGGTACATGCGCGTGTGTGGGTGGTACCTGCGCGCGTGTGTGTGGTGCCTGCGCATGTGTGTGTGGTACCGGCGCGTGTGTGTGTGGTACCTGCGCGTGTGTGTGTGGTACCTGCGCGTGTGTGCGTGGTACCTGCGAGTCGCCGGGAAGTGAGCTGCTGGCGCTCTCCGCGTGTTGTCGGCACAGCGCCGCGCACCTGCGGCAGCATGTTACTATTAACTGCGTTAGATCAACGTGATTTTAAAAGGTATGTATTCTTGTAATTTCTTTCTAATGTCTTAAGAATGGTAGAAAGGTGGGGTCACCTTTCGCAGAGTCCCTGCTTGATAGAGTTCTGCAGGCAGCCCGAAGTTGTGATGGTTACCAACTTGTGGCCCACGAGCCAGGTGGTGGACTGGCCGCCGTTGAACAGGAATTCCGCCGTGTCACTTCTGCGGGCGGACGAGGATAGAGACACCTGGACGTGCGCATGAATACTTGTAAAAGTTTGCGTGTGTACCTCTGCGGCTTGACGCTGCACGGCGTGAACGTGTATCTGGCGAGCAGATCGATGCAGGTCTCTGTGAGCTCCACGTGAAATGTGGCGAGAGAGCCGGAGTCTCGGCCCGCGCCCCCGCCCCGGGAGCCTGACAGCGGCGCGTGCGACACTGCCCGGGAGCCCTAGGTTGCACGATTTGTTATGAAAACAAAGTTGTGTGGTATGCATTTGTTGCATTCACACACTCGTTCATTTATTGGAGTCCGTTTCGGCTTGGATAAAAATGATTTCATGTCTGCCCGATGGATATCTAGCCGTTTTCTTCTACGGGTCGCATATCTCAACGATACTTGTAAAATGTTATAAGCAAGTTCCATAACTATATGTTTTTTCGTTTGAGTATGTCTTAGGAAAATTTTCAATTTATCAGAGATTTTGAGGTTTAAAAAGAAAAAAAAATGTTGCCATTTCGTAAAAGTAACAAAACCTTTTTCTTATTATTATTAAGTGGAAATTTGTTTGTCTGAAAATCTTTATTTTATAATTCCAGATGTTAATTAAAAAAATACTATGTCCATTAAAAAAATACCACAAATTTCCTGTGTCGCAATAAATGGCAAGATCCATAATTTATTAGTCAGTTTATACGTTCTTAGAAGCGTAGAGCCTGCGGGGTGTACGTACCAGGCTGGAACTTCTCTGTCTGTTGGAGGAGTCTTCATTGTTGCGTTGGTGAGAGACGCGATGTGCGTACTGCTCCTCGAACGGAACTATTATGTAGTTGTGGAGACCCTGGACACCCGTTATAATATATTAATTTACAGGTGTGAGTAGCGATGTTAATGTCAAATGAAATTACCAAACAAACTGTAAATTAGAATATATCCGATATGTAAAAATAATGCGGGCGACTCGGGTCGCTCACAGTAAAAACTAACGTTAATAATAAAGCTGACAAAATTTCGTCGGTAGGCGAGGCGGCACTTGAGGAACCACGCAGCGATGACGTGGTGCGCCAGAGACACCACGTAGTGGTTGTAGCGGGAGGGGTTGGTGTAGGGCAGCAGGATGGCGAACACCGTCATGCACTGGTCCTCCACGAACGACGCGTACACGCGGGGCAGGCGGGTCAGCGCTGGAGGAGGTTTTAACTCACTTCAGATTGGAGTAGATTATGGACAACACACAGGGAAACTTCATACTTTTTAAGATATTTTATTTAACACACAATTTAGATATTGAGTGATTGAAAAGTTTCCCTTTAAAAAAATTCACAAAATGTTGCTATTGCAAAAGCTCTTATGATAACTAAGTTCTAAGTCGGTGAGAATTGATCCTCGGAAATGTTTTTCAATTATGACACACTAGATTTCAAGGTATTGTCTTACTGGAGAGGAACTCTAGCATAGGACTGGCGATGGCCTTGGTATCCGAGATCTTTGAGAGGTCCAGCAGCACCTCTGGAAGAAGCTTCACCATCGTGTCGCGGGTCTCCAGAGTGAACATCGTGAGTGCGTTGATGTACGGCTGCGGTGAACGGAGCACTGTGGAAAAGTGTTATTAATGGCGGTACCAGAAGCTCGTAGTAAATGTGGGAGCCACATTAAAAATGCTCCATTTTTAAGTAAGGCTGTCATTTCAGATAACGGTAAGCTGATTAAGATTCGGCAATGATTCGATCTCATTTCTTTACTGTAAATTATATAATAATTGCAAAGAAATGTTTTGGATAGATTGTTTTCAAAGTGCTTTACTTTGACGAAGGGCATTAAACATAAGAATATTTCGTCACGGCCTGAAATCTAACTCGGAACGAGTCAATATCGTCACCCCTACATCGGACACGGCCGTACCCATTCCGTATTTAAGCAGGCACTTGACGATCCTCTGTTGAGTCTGCGGCTCGAGGTAGGCGTGGTAAGAAGCTAGCGCGGCCAGCGAAGGCAACGCCGCCGCGTGGAAGTCTGACACTAGCAGCTTGCCGGCGCTCGGCCCACCCGCCAGGCACAGGCTGCGGTCGGACACCTGCGGGCAGAGACGAAGCGTTCACGCGAGAACATCGCAGTGGAAGGGAAAGGGAAGGATTGAGATCGTACCATTGAACAAAGCGTAGCGGCGAGCAAGTCCAGGTCTTGCGCGCGACGTCCTAGGGCCAGAGCGCGTGCGTGCAGTAACGGCGGTAACGCGCGCAGTACGTGCGCTAACACCGCCCAGTCTGGTTCGCGGGCCAGCGCAGCGGGAAGCGCGCGCGCAAGGCGGCCGGCCGGCAACAGCACGGCACCGGGAGGCAACTCGCGCGGCGGAGGTGGCGGCGCAGCGCGGGGCGCGGGCGGCTCCACCAGCAGCAACGACGAACACCGCGCCCGCAGACGTAGCGCGCCCGCACCGGATACTGCGCACCCTTTGTCGTCGTAGCAAAACCCCACACAGTTGAACTCGTTGGCGCGAAGCGCGAACAGCATGTCGAATATCTACGACGTCGGTTGCCTTAGTGATTTCGTGCTTTCATTATATATCGACGAAATATTCGAAGTCATCGTACGAAGTGTCGTACCTTGAGTCGTATCTCGGGGTGGTGGTGTAGAAGCGCGGGGCGTCGGTAGTGGTGATCGAGGTGGTCGAGCAACACAAGGAAGGCACGGGCGGCTGGCGCGGCCGGAGCCCGCAGTAGTTTATCGTGCAGAACCTCCAGCAGCGCGCCGGCAGCCGCCTGCAGTTCTGATGTGTCCGCCTCGCGAGGAATATACACTTCCGAAACGTACATTTCAAAGGGACGGTTGAGGATCTGGGAATGTATGTTTCGGTTTTCGTAAGTGACGAAGACGTAAAATGGATAGATCCAGTGATAATATCGACAATAGTCGAACACCCACATGTACATATCTCGTCACCCACCTTTTCGAGCTGGTCAATGAGATCGATGCAGGCGTCGGATGAGCACATCCGCGCCAGGTCGGGGAGAGCCCGCGCAGCTGCCGCTCGCAGTGACACGTCCGCGTCCAGCGCGCACGCAGCCGCCAAGGAGCCGCCTACGCGCTCCGACAGCTCCTCGCCATGGCTGCAGCTGCACATATATACAAACGAAGGCGGACACGTCGGAATACTTTCTATTACTGCATCATGTACGACGAATCCGAAATGCTCACCGGTGTCGCTTAATGTATGCGACAAGGCAGGCGAGGGCATGCAGGCGCACGACAGGCCGGAGCTCCAGCCGCACGTAGCGCTCCGCCAGCGCCAGAGCTGCGCCCGCTGCCGAGCCACTCAGCGTACCGCACCGATTCGAAATGAGACGCATCACAGACGACTCCTGCAAACGGATGTGGGTGCACGTCAGTAGAGATGGGAGGTTGGGGATTTTAAGTTTCGCTTTCCCAACAGTCTTCGGTACTTCGATAGATCAACGAGAATAGTAGATCGTGCTCTCGCAACGCGATACCGGCCGCGACCTACCGGTCGGTCGTGTCCGCAAAAGTCGATCAAGTCCAGTAGCGCCTCTGCGTCTCCGTGAAACTGGCCCGCCTCGTGCAGCGCCTCCATGGATGTGATCAAAGCGTGCACGCGGTTGTGGATCATCTCGTTAGGAGGATCGAAGGTTTCTGCGATAGATAGACATATCGTTATATAGGGTAGTCGACTGACGACGCCAGGACGCGATACCTACTGTCTTGCTCCAGTACGCCACGGACTATGTCCAAAACGAGGTCCCAGGCCACGGCATGCAACTGTTCGTGCACACGGGCCACCAGACTCTGCAGCGCCATCACCACCTCATATGTTACCACGGCGTGGCGTCCGTCCAGCGCCTTAAGGAAGGCAGGCAACACGGCCAGGAAGGACGCGTGCAGGGTGTGCACCCTGCGTGGGCCCCACAGCGCCATGTTAATGTAGAACACGGCCCCGCGCGCCAGACCTGCCGCGTCCTGACCGCGCGCCGCACCCCGTACCAGTTCCACCATCTCCTGTAGCGCCGCGTGTCCCATGTCCGCGCCCACCACGTTGCGCATCAACTGTGTGACAAAACCATGAGGCCTGAGTCCGAAGGACGAGACGACGTAGTCATTCGAACCTACCTTCCAGCTGTTCTGGCAGTAGTGCTCGATGTTGACGGTCCTGCAGAGCGCGGCGACGAACGTTGGAAGCGCGGTACGCGGCAGCAGCGAGTACGACACTACGGCCTGCAGCAGCGTGAGGCAGCCCTGCACCACGCCTCCCTCCGAAGAGTATACGCACAGGTGGCACGCGTTGCTGGAAATAATCACGGATTCTATCACACGAGAGGTCATAAGGGAAACAGTCTCCGGTACAATAATGGGATAGGACGACGAAGTCACGGCAGCAAATAAAATCTGATTAGTAAAGGTGAAAACAATAATAAAACGCAAAATTGATAAAATGTTATTAAAGCTTTTAGGTGGGATCAAAAGGGCATCCCATTATAAATAAAGATAATGCTATTTTATAGAGGTGTCGACTCCTATCCTTAGATCCTAAAAATAATATATAAAAACTATTATTGCAAACAATTTTGTTTGAAAATATCTTTGAAAATGTATAGCCATGTTAGGCTTTATTTAAATTTTGAATAATTATAGAATGAACAATAAACTGACACGAAACCGCGACCTGGAAACAGTCTCATCGCTCTACCAATAGAGCTATCGTATTCCGTTACTCGTTTTCAAAATTAAAAAAGAATTTTTTTTTACTGTTATTATTATTTCATTTTCGTTGCCGAAAATCATTAGGCTTCATTTCTGATTAATTGCGACGGTTCTAATTGTTCCAAGATTGACGTTTGTGAAACAGTGATCACAATAAAAAAAATATCCGGCTGAGTTTGTTGTGTGGTCCTGGTCTGAGAAGAACTCAGACCAGGGCGCGTTTGCCTGCCAGAACCCTCATAGCTTTAACATTTAGATGAAAATTGCTTTTACAAAAGGGCTTATTACGATAAATGTGGTATCGAAATCTGACACTTCCCCGTTGACGTACACAAGTGATCAAGGATTATGATTCAAAGTGGAGATGATATAAATAAAAATTAAAAAACCCCAAGCACTTCTAAAAAGAAGAAAAATAATATTATTATGTACTTATTGAAATCGTTGCGTCGGGTTGTACGTATGTTGAGGATGGTTTCTATTTTAAGAAGTTTTCGGAGCTAATGAAAGAGGACTTAGACTAAATGATCAATTGTTATTTCTTTATTTGCCTTGATAACTTACTTGCATTTTAATTTCTTCTTTTGTTAAACGGTTCTCCGACTCAACGACTTCAATTAGTAAATATTAATTTTATCCTTTTTACAAGTGTCTTCGTGTTGGAAGATTTTTGTTAATTTTAACTTACCTTTGTTTACTTCTTATTAAAGTTATGTTACTCGTTTATAAATTAAATGAACTAACGAACACCGTAATTTTCACTTGTTTAAGTATTTACCATCAATGTTACATAAGAACCTTTCACCAGCACAAATAAAGAATGCTAATTCAGATATAGAATGCTTAATTAACCGAGAAAGTTAACGATACGGTAGCTAATTTGAAGAGCGGACGGTACGGTTTTCCAGAGGTCGCGGTTTATTTATTATTCTCTATTTATTCAAAACCCTTTATGTACTTCACTGACCTGTCACAATAGCGACGATTAAATATTTCCCACACCGTCAAATATTATTTTAGGTACAGCAAATTTAATATTAAAATGTTTTTGTGTTTCATTGTAGTATTAGTTAAATATATTATATATTGACAATATGAGTCAATTGATTTCATGTAGAATAATACTACAATCATAGAATGATTATACATACTTACAATAGGAAAGACATAGTCAGGCCTGTGGTTGTTAGTGTCTGACAAATAACAAAAGAGGGAAGTTGAGAGAATAATATTTATCTTTGTCTAATCACAAATCCAAGAAAGAGTGACAGTTAGGTAGCTTCATTTGCTTTCGCCTTTTTTTCCAGATACATTCTAGGCTGGTATTGTTACTTTATGTATAATAACTCTATGACAAAATAGAATAAACTATTGTGACAGGTTATTCAACTAACACTTCATTTTTTTATATATTTACTGTAAGGTTTATACTAACTGCTAAATAATTTTACTTGTTTACTTAAGCCTTTTAACAATATTTTTCTTTTGCCTAGCTAGAATTCAAAACCTGTTTTAGTGATCACCTACATCCTAAACAACATTTTCTTTAACAGAGTGGTAGTTAATGAACTTTTAATTAATTAGTGGGAGGTATTTTGATTTTATGTCTAATAATACACTTGTAACCAAGTAGGTTACAAAAGTTATTTGGTATGTTTAAAGTCGCCGCCCCGTTGGTCGAGTGGTTATAAATGTCTGTATTTCTGGGTTTGGTCGTTAATTACATATATTCCCAGTATTTATATGTATATTTCTATGTATTTGTATCGTTGACTAACACCCTTAACATAAGCAAATAATTTGCTTACTTAGGGGTTAGATCAATTTGTGTAATTTGTCCTGTTATATTAATATATTATTAAAGTTGATTAAATTTAGACTAAGCGTATTTTCTTGTTATGAAATATTGTTACATACTTGACTATCCCATGTACAATTGCCTCATCCAAATATACAGCATTGAACTTAACTACATTAATCAAAAGATTAAAGAATTCAATGATATGTGCGGGTGCTTGTATCTGAGGCAGCCATTCCAACAAGAATGGACCAATCTGAAATAATGCATAATTATAACCAATATTTTATTATGAAATTTATTACATGTATTTTTAAAATCATGATGAGATATTACCCTAATAAACTAGAAACATTCATAATAAATAACATTCATGAACAAACCTGTTCTTCAAAGCATTTAATGTCCTTGCCAGAATTGGTTAAGGCATAAAGCAGTTTGAACCGTAGCACATAATCATCTTGAGGGTGACCCATGTGTGTCTCCCTTAAAAAACGGAACAATACTGTCCGCATCACAAGCAGTTCCGTTTGACCCTCAGCAATGTTCCTGAATAAACTCAACACAGCATGACGAGTCTCCACATTAGGATCTTCAAGGAGATCACGGGTACAACTCCAAATGTTTTCCACTCCACCCTGAAATATTACTACTTATACTTTGTATACTTTTATATTTTTATTGCCAATCATAAATTTACTGCTACTACTTTTCAAATCTTTTTTTATTATTAAAGAAACCAATATTAAGAATGAAGTCTTATTAAAATTTAAATTTGAAATCAACTCGACCGGTTATTAGGGATTTAGAAACATAATTAATCAGTACATACCTAAAGGAAAATAATTAAATATTCCAATTTAAAATAATACATTACATTATTTTTTTTCTTTTACTGTATTGAAATGTTATAACACAAAAAAAAAGGTTTTAAATATCTTAAAGTTAATTTAGTGATTTGACTTTGACTATAAATTGTAAACAAGAAATAAAAATTTAATACCTACTTTTTCTTCTATTTACTTATGATCAAAGATATTGAATGATGTGTTCTATTTAGCACTCCCGACACAACATTATTTATATATTCATATGATTAATAGGGAAATTCTTTGCATCATATTTACATATTTCTTTAAATCGGCAATTAAAAATTGATTTTTGTCAGTGAAATAGTGATAATGGTTGCATAAGACTGATATTAAATCGAGTTGAGGGTATGAACACAATTTTAAGTAAACTCACTTCATGTACTCTGATGTGCAAAACTCTGTCACTGATCTCCTTGATGGCTCGGAGCCGGCGGCTTAGCGGCGTCTCCAGACTCAGTTCCCGTCGCAGTTCCGCTGTCACCACCAGTTCGTTCTGTGCCGCGACAGGAGCTGACGGGAGATAAAAACGTGCAATTTGTACCTAGAACAACTAACAACCGTTAGTGGTAGGGCCGAACATACTGAGTACCGACTTACCCGATGCACCCTTTTTGAAGAACACTTTCAACTTGTCATGAAAGGACTTTGTGTCTCTATCTCTGGAGCCCATAGCGCTGTAACAATGACTCGGGCTCTTCTAAAATTATCCTAAAGCTAGATAGGTTCGGCGATTACCTATACGTATGAATATGGAAATAAAAACACATATATGTTAAAATTATTCTCATTTCTCACTACCGCTCTTCTTTACTAGTCACAATCTGACAGCTTGATAGCCCTCCCCAGTCCCTACGTCCAGCTGACAAAGATTAGTTCGATATTATATAGATAATATCTGACAGCGCTCTGAACGATTTCCACGACCGTATAACTTATAAGTTTCATTGAAAAATACTATTATATGAGCTTACATTTGAAAATGCTAAAAATAATAAAATCATTTTTGGTTAAACATTTATATTTTTGAAAATATCTTTAAACATGTACAGCCATGTTAAGCTTATTTAAATTTATATAAATATAGAATGTAAAAAACCGATACGGGCAGGGATTCGAACCCGCGACTACTGGGAAACCGTCCCGTCGCTCTACCAACTGAGCTACCGTATCGCTGTCCGTCTCGGTGAATTAAGCATTCTATATGTGATCGTCTTTATCGGGACGGTGGTGACATCTATTAGGTTTCTTTCGAAAATCCTAACCAATGTTTCTAACTTTGCAGTATAGATAAACATTGAAAAGATGCCACCACCGAAATCAATTTTTGAAAATATCTTTAAACATGTATAGCCATGTTAAGCTTATTTAAATTTATACGACGGGACGGTTTCCCAGTAGTCGCGGGTTCGAATCCCTGCCCGTATCGGTTTTTTACATTCTATATTTATATAAATTTAAACATTTATATATATGTATATATCTTGTTTTCCGAACTAATATAAAGCCACTCTGTGTATAAAGTGTTCATATTTAAAGTACAATGTAGCCAGCAGGAATAAATTACTGTGAACTTGAATTGTGCAGCTTTGAGAATATAAAGAGGTTGCGTAATTATTTTTTATACAAAAATAAAATAAAATTAAACATCTACAAATTTCATTGTAATTATTTTACATGATTTGATTTCTTTACGTGTTGAAAAGTTTAATGAAATTTATTGATTGGTGCTGTATCTATGTTGCCCTTGTCCAGCGCTACATCACCTAAGTGCTCTTTATTAACAATTTCTAAACGCAGCTAAACTTCAAATGCCAAGAAAGTCAGTGTCATAACCATAGAATAATATCTCTATGGTCATATTATGGCTGTATGGTTCAGAAAGCCTTTGCCTTTCCCACTTAGGGATAAATGAAACCAAAAAAAAAAAAATCTCTATGGTCATAACTTTTAACGCAATGCAACTTAGGGATACGCAAAATTTGAAAAGTATCGATACCTATCCGATACCAAGTATCGCATCAAAAGTATCGAATGCCGAAAAAGTATCGGAACAAAAGTATCGATACTAGCAGGTATCGAGTACTTTTTAGAGTATATTTAAGACTTCAATTCGCTGTGATTACTAATAACGAAGTGCGAGTCGAGGCAGTTTTGCGAGTTTTGTAGTTTGGGATATGCAAAATTTCAAAAGTAACTATACCTACACGATACCAAGCATCGCATCAAGAAAGCCGAAAAAGTGTCGGAGCAAAAGTATCAGTACTGGCAAGTATAGAGTTCTGTTTAGAGTGTTTTCAGATCTATTTAATAGAATCAATCAATTTTACTATAAAAATGAAATAAAATGGTAATTCTAAAATTATGTTTTTAATTAGCTTCAAGATAGAACATAAAAATCATATTAGGTAATAAGTCACAAATTAATCAAAATCGCCAATCCATCTCAGACATAAATAGTACTTTGTCCAGGCGGGATCCAGTGAGTCTGTTTCTATTCTCTGTCATAATGGCCCCAGCCCTAGAGAAAAGCCATTCAGATGACACCGACGTACCTGGCACAATCAAATATTTCTTAGCTAAGCCGTATAGCCTGGGGAGGGCGGCTTTCATGACCTCCCACTCTTGTAGAGGATCTGATTTCAAGGAAGAAACTAGATTGGAAAGATATAATCCCACTTCGTTCTTTTCCCCTTCATCATATCTCTTTCTCTTATCATTTACGAGTTTTTTTATGGATGTTCCAAAAATCGTAGGGATCGCTTTCCGACCCTGATGACAACGCTGTTGGACTTGGGCTGTCATTTGCTTTGATAGTACGTCGGATATACGAAATCGATCGAGCACAGGTATTGGGGTCAGAAAAATGAATACTTTTGAATCTAGGATCCAGTAAAGTGCTGACTGCTAAAATATGGTTCTGTTCGATTTTACCAAATATTTCTTGAATTTGAATTCACTACTGTATAATGTATTCAGTATTGACTTCAGTATTCTTGACCGTTGAAACTTGAATGTTGAGTTAAGAAGCGTCTGTTGTTCATGATTTGTGTAGCCACTTCTTACTTTGAAAAAAATAATATAGTAATATTAACATAAATTTCAATAATATAAAAATATTGTTAACATTTAGTTTTATTATAGTGTTTAATAATACAAGTAAACGTTTAGTTTTTTAGTGAAATATTTACCATATTGAAAAATATTGATACTTTTAAAACGTATCGATACTTTTAAAGAGTATCGATACTTCAAAAGTATCGGAGTATCGATACCAAAAGTACTTGGTATCGCATGAAAAGTATCGAGTACCGCTAGGTATCGATACTTTTTGCGTATCCCTAACTCTGTCTGGGAAACCGTCCCGTCGCTCTACCAACTGAGCTGCCGCGTCGCTGTCCGTCTCGGTGAATTAAACATTCTACATGTAATCGTCTTTATTGGGACGGTGGTGACATCTATTAGGTTTCTGTAGAATGTTTAATTCACCGAGACGGACAGCGATACGGTAGCTCAGTTGGTAGAGCGACGGGACGGTTTCCCAGTAGTCGCGGGTTCGAATCCCTGCCCGTATTGATTTATTATTCATTCTTTATTTATATAAATTTAAAATAAAATAAATTAGAAAAAGAAAGGACATGATAAATATTCTCTATCTATATACACTTACACACTGATACATACATATATATATACTGATACATATATTGAAAAAACGTATACACATATCTAAATGCATACATATTATACATATTACTATTATTATAACATCATGGATGTTGAAGTTTTATATTATGAGATACACATTTCAAATTAACACACGGATTATGGGGACTTTAAAAAGTGCTCTTTAACAAGTTTCTCAAAGGTGCTTTTAGATGGTGCTCTTCTTATCTTTTCAGGAAGTTGGTTCCAAAGAAGTGAGGCTTGGATAGTAAAAGATAATATCCAACATGGGAAAGCAATCTAGGCGAAAACGAAAAAAAGATGATGATTCGTTGGAAACGGTCAGCCCAGTGAAGACGATTCTACTGACAATTGGTATTACAATTTTCTTTTTATTCTGAATAAAACTGTAAATGATATAATTGAAATCTATTTATATTTTTGTAAGCGCTTTTTAAATTTATTTGATAACGCTATTAAATGCCTAGAAGACAACAGCCTAACAATTTTCGATATTTCTGGTATCGTAGTTAAACTTCGAAACGGACTAACGCTAAGAAAAGAAAATCTCTATATTGGCTATATAACAGGCAAAAAAAAAATAGCTTTTATCCCCAAGGTCACCGAAACTGACTAGAAAATTTCACAAGAAATTTTTATTATTTGTTGACAAAGCTTTAGAGTATTTAATTAAATGGTTTGACTCGAATAACAAACTGGCTATTTTAAACAATAATATTAAATGTAATAATATTTTAAATAATAATAATAATAATAATTGTTAATAACCGCTTGACAAAAGTCCTAAAAAGTCTTTTGTCAGGAGGTAACAAAGTGCGTGCATTCAACAGTTGGGTAATGCCCCTGCTGATGTATACTTTCGGCATATTAAGGATGACTCAGACCGAATTAGATGCCCTGGACCGAAAGGCCCGAAAACTATTGACAATGTATCGCATGCATCATCCGCGCTCATCAGTGATGAGATTGTATATTCCACGGAAGTGTGGGGGTCGCGGCTTCCTTAATGCCAAAAACTTACACAACCGTGAGGTATGCAATCTTGGGGAATATTTCCTTCATGCTGAGTGTGGAATGCATCGGGACATTGTTGCAGTAGATAATGGTCTTACACCGCTCTCCTTAGCCAAAGATAACTGGCATAAACCGGTAGTACTTAGAACTGACGACCGTATAAGTATATGGAAGAGTAAGGAGCTTCATGGACGGTTCATCCAGGCACTCTATGGGCCTGATGTAGACCTTCTGGCGTCCGTGGCTTGGCTACGCTTTGGTGATCTCTTTGGTGAAACCGAAGGTTTTGCTTGTGCAATTGCTGACGAAGTTGTCAAGACGAACAACTATCGGAAGTACATAATAAAGGATGGCACTGTTGACATATGTCGTGCGTGCCACCAACCAGGAGAATCCATCAGACATGTTATTGCCGGTTGTTGTCGTCTTGCCAATGGAGAGTATTTGCACAGGCACAACCAAGTAGCCAAGATTATCCACCAAGAACTTGCTCTTCGATACGGTCTTGTACCTTTTGAAGTGCCATTTTATAAGTACTCACCGGAGCCAGTTTTGGAAAATGGTCATGCTAAGCTCTATTGGGACCGATCTATCATAACGGACAGGACTATTGTAGCCAATAAGCCTGATATCGTGCTGGTAGATCGGTTAGAGCGCCGGGCATTTCTTGTTGATATCAGTGTCCCGTGTGACGCTAATCTTGTGAAAGCTGAGAAGGACAAACTGTCAAAATACTTGGACTTAGCTCACGAGATTACCGACATGTGGGATGTTGACTCAACAATAATTGTCCCGATGGTAGTTTCCGTCAATGGTCTTATAGCGAAGAGTCTCGATCATCATCTTAAGAGGCTCTCACTAAAAAACTGGATCAAGGGTCGGATGCAAAGAGCAGCAGTTTTGGGTACGGCACGCATTGTGAGGAGGTTTCTTTCGCTGTCGCCCTAACCACCGACGGACTGGTCGTAAGGCCCACGTCGGCGGGATACTGTTTTTTATATTTATATTTATAATGTTGTTTTTTTTTTTAATGTTATATGTATAAATGTAAATAATAAGATTAAAATGAAATAAATGATTGTTAATAATAATAATAATGATACCGCCCCGTTGCTCGAGTGGTTTGCGCAGACGCCAAACTTATAGCGACGCAATGGGGCTCGGGTTCGATTCCCGACGGGGACAGGTCATGTATGTGATGAGCGTGGATGTCTGTATTTCTGGGTTTGGTCGTTTATTAAATATAGTCTCAATATTTATAACGTGTATTTCTATGTTTTTGTATCGTTGTCTAACACTTAACACAAGCAAATGATTTGCTTACTTAGGCGTTAGATCAATATATGTGTTATTTTGTTCCGTATTATTATTATTAATACTATTGATCATTTAAATTTGCAAAGCCTAAGGGTCTATAATCTATATGGATGGTCTTTATGGATAAATTGCTGTATTAAGAAATTTATATTCATATTGGAAATATTGAGATACAATTGAATATGCAGAGACTAGCGAGTCTCGGTAAATTTATTGCTAACATCTTGTGATAGTTATTTGCTTGATATTAGGTACACCGTACAGGTACTGTATTTTATAGTAATCTTCTTAAAGTTGTATATTCATCAGTATTATGATATCAAAGTGATCATAACAAATCTTTGAAGTTTTTTTTATGCATAAATATTCAGTAGCATTCATTCATTTTGTATTTAAATCATTATCCTTAGAAAATCTGAAGAAATATAGGTTGATTTTAACATCTTCTTATAAAATTAATCTTTTTTAACACATGATTTACTACTAATATATCTTTTAATGTGTGTATGACAAATATAGAAACTATCAATTTCTTACTTGTGAAAACTGCGACTACAGTCGAAAGGAATACACATAATGCATTTGTCATTTTATAGACTCAATTAAAAAACTATAAAATTATAATTATAGTAAATAATTTTGTATAACTTTTACTCAAATTTGATCTCACATGTTATAAATGAAAACTTAGCTTTCAGAATATTAGTAAAAGTTACAATTGCTACGAATTACGCCCGAGATTTCATAAAAAATAGGGATAGATAGGGATTTTCCTCAGAAGAATAACTAAAGCATAGAAGTAGCCTAAATTTGAAGACTTAATTGTTCGTAACAGTTGTCCTCTTTTTTCAAAAAAGAAACAAATACAAAGTTGTCAGAACAGTAAAAAGTACACTTACCTATAAATGACATAATGGTGATCATTTGGACATGGACAACGTTTACACATTTTGGTTATGTTTGATGTCGTCTGTCAGTGGTGTGTTCTCGTTTAGTTTTATTTATAAATTCATATAGTTATTTACAATTTTTTTCGTTAAGAGAAAATATAACCTAATTATCTAATAGCATGAGCAATGTCCTACATTCCATTTTTCTTCGTTACAATACAACTATTTGTGTATTTTTAACTGGTTTACAAATTATAAAGAGAAAATGGTCCAATGGTACAATTATCAGACTGCTATATGGAATATTTGTTACGATATTTGATAATTTTAAATTTTTCTAAATAATTTTGCAATAATGTTGTAAAAAGCACAGTGACCGATGATTTCAATAATCCAGTGTTATTCTATTAGATTTTGTAACATCTATGTGATATATTCACGGATTATTATTCTAGATTGCCACCGAACGTTAACTAACAACAGATATGGATCGACACGATTTCACAGAAAAAACATTTTATAAGTAGTTTAGAAAAATATGGCTGTACTTTTATTGTAATTTATTTGTCATTTCTTTTATAAGGTTCTCAAAGTGGTGAATAAAAAAAAATTATGTTAACCTTACCATATTTTTTTAAATAAATGTTTTTGATCTCTAAATATTAATCTACATGGACTAATAATGTTCAATTACTCGGTTTTTAAAAGATGGATACAGATTTAGATGTTCTATACGGTATTGTGTTCCACAACTTCACTGCTTGAACCTTTAAGAATGGGAGTATATAGAGAGTATATAGAGATTTGTACGAAGGTGTGGCCTACAAGGAGATTTCAAATCGTGGACAAAGAAGAAGCGATTGCGCAAATAATCTAGGAAAGTTGAATTGTAGAGAATATTGTAAAGACTCTATTCTTACACTTTGTCAACTGACTTTTCAATTGTAGCTGCACTGTTGCTGATACTCTCTTAGGTCACTGAAAATCAGCGTTGGATCTCGGTGGACGCTAAGCGTCCTTCGGTTTCAACATAGGCTGAGCGATCTACCTTTTTGTGTCGGTACACTGCTGTGAAAAATGTTATTTTTATAAATTGTGTATTGTATTTTATATATATATTTTTTTATATTGTCTTAGTATTATTGTTATTTTGTTTTTTTTTATTGTGTTTCTTTTTTTTTACCATGTACATAAGCAGTGTCTGGCATAAATAAAGTTTTTTTGAATTTGAATTTGAATTTGAATTAAAGAAGACATACAATACAAGTATTTCTGCGGAAGCGAATTGATAGCCATTTGAATTTTGAACTTGCTACGTAGGTTAGAAACATAAGTCTTTCTATTTTTTAGGAAGGTTTAGGTCGATTTCTCCTTCGGTGACCAGCCGTATTGGGAGAAGGTGGAAGGTCCTATAGTTATTGCTATGCTAAATTATGCTATACTGTGGTGTCGTTGTTGGATTTTGAGGAGTATCTGACGGAGTGTAAATAATTTTTAGGTTCTGAATCATAAAATCTTTATATTGATAGCTTTATTTTTCTTTGATGCTTTTCTGACATGTGGAGTTTTTGGTTATACACATGTGAGATCTCCGGATATTCAGACAGATTTCTCTTATTTAGTTGATGACTATGACCGCGATTATTGCACCTTAATACTACGACTTTATCGTAATTTATAAGGGCTGTATTGCCACCAGGCACGAGTTAAGGGAATTAATCAGTCTCTTATTTAAGAGAATCTCTTGCTTAGAAAATCTACACGAAAATTAGCTCCTATCACTATTTAAGAGAAAGACTCCATAGACACATCATAAATTAAAGTCACTCTAAGATAAATGTATAGTTTGGTGAACCATATATCCACGTCAAGCGGATATTACGCGGCGTTACACACGGTCTGTCCGTGTCGCAGGTGAGCACAAATTGTCGACCCTCGTCACTCTTGGGCTAGATTAAACGTTCTTGTATTACCTTTATGTGGTGCTACACTATGTTCTCTCGCTTCATACTACGACAATCGTGTTAAATCACAAAATTTTATAAAATTAATACTTACTGTCTACGTTTTTATGATTCTTAACAATTTGAATAATAATTAAAAATATCACCCTGTTATTAGTAACCCACTTTATGATTATCTTATTATTGTTCCATTTATTAAATATATTTTTATAAATTAATAAATATGTATATATACAGGGTTATTTGGGATTATAGACTTTTAGGATAAGTTATATAATATAATAATTATTTTAAGATAAGAGATATTAAATTTAAAGTATACCGACACAATTAAAAACAAATTGCTATAAAATGCACGGTGTTTACAGGGTTATTCGACGGGGTCACTATGGTTAGTGCTACTAACGGCAATCAATTTTCCCTTTCCCTTCACCTAGCTGGCATAGTATTCTCCTTCATTACCTCTTCTATATGAGTCGTTTTCCTCCTAATTAATGCGAACTATCTGCTTCTTTGCCATCCATTCTAGAAAAAAAGACTAAATGCATTTAAAAACTTTTATATGCGATTTATATACGATACATATTAATGTGTTTAACACTATAAAATTCCAGGATCCAAAAAAAGAAAGATGTTGTCCTGACACGTATTATAATTAATGACAAATTTTACAGAATTAGTGGCCGCTATACAGTGGTAGTACTCATGAGTGGGTCTAAGCATAACATCTGATCACGCAAATCACTCCAGCCTCCGTTACTTATTAGAGAACTCCTAGGTCTGGTTTCAATAACTCCATCTGGTCCATATAGAGAAACAGCTTTAACTTTTTTAGGATATGTATCAATAATAGTATACATGTTGGTGTATGTTCTGTAATATTTTTTTATATTTACCAACTGTCTGGTACTTAATACTCTGGGAGTCACACAAGCTACCATGCTGACATAAGCTCTAGGAAACATTCGGAACAAATTCAATAAAGAATAACTCCAACTACTGTCATCGTACATGCAGTAATGATTTGAAAAAGCAAGCATCTTTTTCCATATTGTTCTGTTAAAAGCTAAGCCCACGTCGAATGGTGGTCGCCAAGGCTCCACACTCAATAGGTCCATTTTATTATTTTTGGTAAAAGGTCGTCCAAATGACAACACTTCAGCGTGAGGAAAAAAAGGAAATGACTTTAATGCATACTTGAACATTAGTAGTAAACTCGGGGCGACATAGTTATCTTCTTCGAGAAATATTACGTGTCCCATATGTTGTCGAGATATACGTAAACGATCGAATACGAAGTTGGCCTTCCACCACCAATGCTGTTTATGCTCTGTGAGGGTAGCATTTCTTTTGGCGCAAAACGTTTTAGAATTTGAAGTGTTTTGTTTATTATTGCAGTCTTCGGGATCCACTCCTGGGAATGTATATGGATTTAATTGAAGAGAGAATGGATAAAATATTTGTAGTACCTGACAGAAGTCAATACTTTGAACGAGATTGTTTATCGTATTGCTGTAGAAGCTGTGTGAGAAGACAAGAAGACAGGTATCAATACCTTTAACTTGTGCTAGAGATATTATCAGATATTGTAATTTTTCTAAACCTTTATGCACTTGAATTATTAGAATAGGAAATTCATTTTCAATATAACGGTATCTATTAATATTCGTAATCTTTTGCATAGAATTTAACTTATGCAGCGTATTTTTAAGTTTACCAACATCGATATTACTGGTTTCTAAATTATGTCTTATTACGTATTTTTGTAGGTGAGGAGGCAACTTGTCTTTAAGTTCCTCGTTCATCGATATCAGTCCGACGTATGTACAAAGCATAGTTAAAACAATTAAAAAAACGAATATGACACAAAAACGTTTTTTTATAAAAATAAATGTAAGGCACATATTATTTAAAATTTTTAGTTTCATATGAAGTGTCTTAACATGTGCATAAACTGTCATTATTGTTGACATCTTCTATGAGAAATAGTAAACAAGAGGACTTCAAAATTGTTATTAAGGCAGAAAATAGTTTTTATATAAAAATGTCATATTTCTAAAATGTAATAATAAGTGTGAAAAGCTTAAGATCTGGGAATACTTATTTGATTTTCACATGCGATAATAACATTGATAGATATTTAATGCTTTTAAAAATTACAATCTAAATATTTACAAAAAATCGGTTCCACCTTCAATATTCAATATTAGCGTACCATGCTTACGTTTTTATTAATGAAAAATGCTTTGATAAAAACCTGCTTCGTAAACGACTATGTTGTATACAACCAAACACCAATACAAATATATATTAGAATTAAATATTTATCAATACAAAGTATATCATATAATCACCAATATTTTAAAAGTGTAATTAAATAATTATTGTGTTGTTACTTCTACAATACTTTCAGATGTAATAAATTCAGCATCGTAGTAACGTGGTTCCGCAGTGGTCGTGATAGAGAGGGGATCCAAGCACAAGAGTTGATCGCGTAAGTCACTCCAGCCTCCATTACCAGCCAGTGGATGTTTTGGTGCTTTTTCAACTACCCCGTGAGGTCCATATAGAAAAACAGCCTTAACTTTCTTAGGATATACATCTAAAGTAGAGAACATTTCGGTGTAAGTTTTAAAATTGTCTTGAACATTTAGAAACTCACTGATACTTAAAACTCTGGGAGTCACACAAGCCACCATGCTAACGTAACCTCTAGGGAACATTCGAAAGAGATTCAATAAAGAATAACTCCAACTGCTGTCATCGTACATGCAGTAATGTGCTGACAACGAAAGCATTTTATTCCATGTCGTTCTGTTAAAAGCAAAACCGATACCGAATTGTGGCCTCCAGGGCTCTATACTCAACACATCCAATTCAATATTTTTGGTTAACGATCTTCCAAAAGACAGTACCTCAGTTTGCGGAAAATAGGTAAATGACTTTAGTGCATATTTGAGCATCAATAGCAAGTTCGGCGAGACATAGTTGTTTTCTTCAAGGAAAATTATGGGTGCTTTATATGTGCGAAACCAAACCATACGTTCAAAGACAAAGCTGACTTTCCACCACCAATGCTGCTTATGTTCGGTCAATGCTGCCTTGCGGTGAGCACAGTTGGAATCAGTAGTTTTTGTTTTTTTAGTCTTCCGGGGACAGTCATAGACATCCACACCAGGGAATTTGTGCGGATTAAGTTGAAGGGAATAAGGATAAAATAATTGTATCACTTTGCAGAAATCAATACTTTGAACCAGTCGGTTGATAGGCTCGCTGTAAAAGCTGTGAGAAAATATGAGCACGCTGGTGTGTATTTCCTTTACTTGTGCTAAGGACATTATAAGGTATCGTAGACTTTTAATATCTTTGTGAACTTGTATTAGAATTACATTTGAGTTTTCAACAGAACTTTTGAATTTATTCATATTTGTAATGTTTGGTTCAGAATTAGATTCTTCTAATTTAATCTTAAGACTTGCGATGTCAATAGTGACTGGACTTTTCTTAAATTTCTTATCGGACATGTATTTGATAAGATGTGGAGGCAGTTCATTCTTAAGGTTCTCATACTTCGATCTCAATACTACGTATGTACATAGACATCCAAACAATATAAAAATGACAGCGAATGCGCGAACATGTTTTACTATAAATAAATACATCGCAACAATTTTATAAAGTAAATAAATATGTTCATAGGAAAAACAGACAGCAGCCTCAATATTGTCAACTGTCATAGACTATAAGTTACAACTCATAGCGCTCACGTCTATATTACCATTTTGTTTGGTAGTGGTGCTTTATTATCCTAAAATAATCATTATCAATATGACGGCATATAAAATAAACATATCTTTAAGTATGTCAAAATAATTTAGCCATATTTATCTGACTATAACATTTAGTAGAGATTTTGGAAATCCTAGATGGACTCCTTATATCAAAAAATAATTAAAAAATGTAAAAAACCCTCGATACAAAAAACCTCTAAAAAGAATAAAAATAATATGAATTTGTAATTATTGAAGTCGTTGCGTCGTGGGACCGTTGTACGTACGTTGACGATGGTCTCTATTTTACGAAGTTAATCATTGAGGACTTAGACTATACGATTCGATATCGTAATTTCTTTATTTGCCTTGTTAACTTACTTGAATTTTAATTTCTTTCTTTATTAAACGGTCCCCCGACGCAAAGAATTCAATATTTACATAATAATATTATTTTAATTCTTTTTTGAGGTATTTTTGTAATGGGGGTTTTATTATTTATTAATTTCGAAATATATACACTATCAATGTACGTACAACGGTCCCCCGACGCGACGACTTCAATAAGACTACATAATACGAATACGAATACGACTACATAATAATATTATTTTTATTCCTTTTAGAGGTCTTTTTGTATCGGGGATTTTTAAATTTTTAATTTATATTTTTTGTCTACCTACACTTGGTGTAATCACGGGAAAACTTACAATTATTAATTAATCATATATTATTATTGCCGATCAAGGCCCGTAAATGCTGTAAAATAAAGCGGTTAGTTAATTTAGCAAAAGTAAGAACTTATTATTTACGTTTTGTAAATGTTTTCCGCAACAGAGACTAGCAATATTCGATCGGGGCAAGAGGCCATAGACAAAGTTCCCCCGAGACAAATTGTACAATAACCAGGGTTGCAAATGTTTCATTTTTACAGCTTTTGATAGAGAAAGTTAAAAAAACATTTGTTTTTGATATATAGCGATGCCAGAGGGTTAAGTACCACTTGAAGTAGAGCTTGTAGTAAAAGCAATTGAGTAAAAGTGATACTGGTGAATTTTAGTTCAATAGGGAACATTCACGTATTTTTTTTTTGACGTAAATTAATCATTTACCTCTCTATATCGTAGAAAAAAATATTAATAGGCTTGAAAAGATTCTAGTTTTTTTTCAAAGTGAAAATTAAAACATTGAGTAAATTTGACCCGTTTAAACACCGCCATTTTGCGCGCGCTTTGCGTGACGTCAAATGATACATCCAGTGAATGTTTACTATGAACTTTTTAGCAATTTCATAGATATTTTAAGTTTTAATTGCTTTACAAGTCATGTAAGAAGATAAAAATCATCTTACGAGTATTGTATAGCACCGGAGTGCAAAAATAGTATTAGAAAAACACCCGACAAAGTGTTTTTTGTATTCCAAGAGATGCGAAAATACAAAAACAATGGTGTACGGTAATTAAAAGGGATAATATATGTCCTAAATCGTGTTTATATGGTTGTGAAGATCAATTTAACGTAAGTATACTTTATTTATAATAAGTTTAATCTAATAGTTTAAATTTATAGTAATAGTCCGGGAGCCAGCGACCAATTTTCGTCATGAATTTCCTCCCGAATGAAAATTTGTAAACTGCAATAGAAAGTCGTGTTATGAAGCTTCGCGGTCGTCAGCTGCGGCTCTGGTGGTGGAGAAGGTAGTGGCAGCCTCCCACGCACGAAGAAAAAAAAATTTTTTTTAGTCATTTCCTCCCATTCTAAAATTTCTTGAATAATAGTTTATCTAATATCTTGAAGGGAAAATAAAGTCAGCTGACCATAACATGGTGGATTATACGTCAGCTGGCCACCTGAATATGAAAAAAAATAAAAAAAATTCAATGATTTCCTCTCAACTAAAAAATTATCTGGTGATAGTTTATATGTTACTGTGAATGAAAATTAACATCAGCTGGCTGTATCTCAGTGGAAAGTTCGTCAGCTGGTTACTTGAAATGTGTAATGTAGCTGCATTTATCACCTACTGAATCTTATCAGCTGACGACTTTTCCCTTTACTTAGAGCTAGCTGATTTGTTTTATTATTTACAAGAGTATATTAACTATTTTCTTATAAAATTTCATCCAGGAAGAAATCACTTTTCTCAGGTTGTTTAGCAGTATATTTGATTTGATAATAAATATGCAGTTTAATAATGAAGGAAATATAGTTATAACTAAAGTTTAATTAATCAATAATTTATTGAAGCATAATTTTATAAATTAATGAAATTTTATTTTTATATAATGAATAAAAATACTAACAACGGTTATTCATTTTCGCTCTCGCTTTGGCTTGAGTCGCATCGACGCAGTTTTAGAATCATATAGAATGTAATTTAATTATAAAATACATTAATTTTAAGTATGTCTTATTCCCTTTTGCACCCTCTGCTGCGACCATATATAATTAATAATTAATTAATTAATTAATTAATAATTAATTATTTGTAATTTATATTATTATTACTTTCGATAACAGCGCACATATACACTTAATGCTTAAGTAAAAATTATATATGGGTGTTTCTCTACTAACGGGAAAGTTTTGCATGAAATTTGTCCGGCTCACTTTTTGTTTTAAAATAGGGTTTTAAATATATAGAATGAAAGCTAATAACAAGCGATTTTCAAGTCTATAAAAGGCTGGAAGATTACTCTGCTGTTTTCAATTTTAGAAGTTTTCAATTTTAGAAGACTTTACATTGTCAGCGATTCATTCAACACAAAATTGAGTCGTTATCATGGACTATATAATTTTGTTTTATTTTTTCAAATTAACCAGAGGATTGTGTTCAAATATTTAGGACAACATTCAGGCGGTAATTTCGAAAAATTATTTTTACGTAGTGTTTGTTCAACATATATGATTTGCAGTATATTTAGTTTTAAAATGTACTTTAAATTTATTACACGCACTTAAATATTATTTTCAAATTGGATTTAAAGTGAAGATTCTGGGATGGTTGGGATTAAAAGAAAAAAGATATAAAACATTTACATGATCAACAGGTAGCCTCAAAGATACTGAAATGTACTATAGTTTTAGATATTTTCTTAAATAAAAAATATCCAAAACAATGTGCAAATTGCTTGGGACATCAATTTTCCCGTTAGTAGAGAAACACCCATATATATAATGTATATGCTTACTGTAGAAGTTCTCAATAGTGTAATTCCCTAGTTGGAATACATTACACTAAATTATACTTTTTCTTACAATGAATTGTTAAAAAATTATAATCGAAGTAGTAGAAAGAAATAACATTCTACCCATATATTTACGTTAATGTTGAAGGTGTCTCTTCTGATGTCTTTCTTATTTTCCGATATTTTTGCGGCAAAGCAGTATAACGTCGATAACACTTACTATGATACAACTGAAAATGGTTAAGTTGTGTAGGAAGCACATTATTTTGACCGGTTAGATTATTAACTTTTCGTATTGTTAATATAGATCTACACTTATTTTAATTTTCTTCACTAAATAATTTTGGAAGAACATTAGTTTTTTTTTACAAAAGGTACCACGTTAGACATTTTTATTTTTAATTATCCGTTACTATAATAACACTATGTTCGACTGACCAACTTAAACATGGAATCTTTCACTTTCCATTCGAGTCACATTATAATTTCAACTTACCCTCTCGTTAGTGTGTTTTACTGTTTTATTAGTGTGTTTATAAAATCTGGAGAGGGTAATATGAATCTACAATCTAGCTACAATGTAAAAAGGGCTCATATATTACTTTAATTTATATAAGAAAAAGAGATAAATAGAGAAAAGTGATTTCCTCCTGGATGAAAATTTTTAAGAAAATAGTTAATATACTCTTGTAAATAATAAAACAAATCAGCTAGCTCTAAGTAAAGGGAAAAGTCGTCAGCTGATAAGATTCAGTAGGTGATAAATGCAGCTACATTACACATTTCAAGTAACCAGCTGACGAACTTTCCACTGAGATACAGCCAGCTGATGTTAATTTTCATTCACAGTAACATATAAACTATCACCAGATAATTTTTTAGTTGAGAGGAAATCATTGAATTTTTTTTATTTTTTTTCATATTCAGGTGGCCAGCTGACGTATAATCCACCATGTTATGGTCAGCTGACTTTATTTTCCCTTCAAGATATTAGATAAACTATTATTCAAGAAATTTTAGAATGGGAGGAAATGACTAAAAAAAATTTTTTTTTCTTCTTGCGTGGGAGGCTGCCACTGCCTTCTCCACCACCGGAGTCGCAGCTGACGATCGCGAAGCTTCATAACACGACTTCCTATTGCATTTTACAAATTTTCACTCGGGAGGAAATTGGTCATGAAAATCTGTTACTGGCTCCCGGACTATAAGTATTAAACATTAGAAAATTTGAGTTTAAAATTAACCTAACCTATCTTACAAATTTCAGTATAACTTTCTATAAAAACCGTAATATATTTTTGTTTTACGCAATTTTTATGGTCTGTCGATTTATTTCAGGTTAAGGAAGATACAGCAAATTGTATTGAATATACCTAATATGTGTAACGAAACAACAAGGAGAAAGATGTAATCTAAGTTTGAAGAAAGGAGTTGTTCCTTATATATTTTTGTGGCAAAAACAACAGCTGATAGAATGAGAATGTGCATAGTCAAAAGGCAAAGATTGACATCGGTTAATGAAGCCTTTTAAGAGTTAGCTATCAAAAGAAGTGTTTAAAAAAATTGGTGACCTTTACGAAGAAGTGATATAAGTAGTAAGTCCTAGTCCATACAAATGTCTGTGATATTAACCAGCCAAGACTCGTACTTTCTCATATTGAATGTGATGATCATAAGGCAGAGCCTTGCTTTTCGCATATTAAAGATAAATTACCAAGTGACTAAGCTGTGCAAGTTAATATTAAACCGAAGTATGGAAGTAAAGGTGTCAATGTAAATATACCTGCTGAAAAACAAAATGTAGCATTGTCACCATTTCCTCATTTAACACACAACATTGTTACACAACAGTTTTAAAAGTAAAACTATCTGTTTTAAAAAGAAAATTGTTTACTGAAAACACAGCTGATAATACTTCTATAGCATCTTATATCTTCTATATCTGCTGATTATCAACCAAGTTATTTATCTGAGTCAAGTGAAGTGAAAAATGATTCAGAGGCAGAAACATTTTAAAAATGTATTGTGTAGTAGCATGCTAACTGCTATTCAAAAAGAGTTTGTAGGTATTTGTTTTGTTAGAGTTGTTTGAGTATTTAGAAAATGTTTTTAATATTACCTAAACAATTGTATCATTTAATAAAACCTTTAAGCACGAAAATATAGGTTTAAATTATTTATTTTTCTCAGTCACACTGATACCACAGTATGAACTTAAACGCCGATATATTGAATGGTGTGTCAAATGACGTCACATTTCCTTTCGACCAATGGTGGCGCGTTTTGGAATTTTGAATTTCGCTCCCTAAAGTTACACTTTTCATAAATTATTTTATGGCCTTAAATGATTAGTAAATTAAAAAAAAATGATTTTATTATAATAAGATGATAAAAAGTAATCGAAAAAAAAATATTTGAGACCATTTAAATTTTTTTGCATGTTCCCTATTGGGAGTCCGTGGGACTCGGAATTAAAAGCAATGCCATGAAACAAACAGGAGGTTTGTTGGTAGGGCTTAGTGAAAAACCATATGTGACGAAAAAAATTCATGCTTTTGTTGAAGTGAAACTTCTTTATTTTTATTATGTTTTTAGAATACATTTTTGGTTCAAAATGTAATGAAAAGTGGTGCTTAGTTGCTTTAGGCTTTAGATGAGTGGTCATTTATTTTGATACAGAATTCTGATTATGATGTTCAACTTTATTATAATGAGTTTTTCCTTTTTTAATAAGTCGTAAAGATTTAAGTGAGGCTGTTAAGAATATGGATAGGCGCGTTTTAACTCTATTTTCACTATTTATTATTACAAACGTAACCGTATTTGACAAATATAAATACACTAAGTTAGATCCAAAACATAAAGGGGTTTTTCAAGGAAAATCGTTATACTTTAAGATCATTAAATTCTAACCGTACCGCAGGTTAAATTAAGTAGGATCCATGGGATCTAGGAAGGACATGGCGTTCACATCGGAAATTCCAAAACGGAAGCAAGCTGAAACATGAACTTGAGGGTTTCGTATATGAAGAGAAAGCTCCCGATTGCCAACTCGAGTGAGGCAGAATGAAGACGTCGAATATTACATCTGCTTCGTCATGTTCTACGGGACGAAAGCTCCGTGAAGAAATCTTCTGCTTCCGGTGCAGTACTACTGAACAAAGGCACAAGTGCAACAGGGGTTCGAGTAGTTTCGATACAGTGTCAGCCGCAGGCGGTCACAGAGAAAGAAGGGTTGAAATGGTCACGTAAGCCACCTCACCGGTACCGCACCTCACGTGTGGTATAACACGTGTAGGCGATGGGTCTGTTTTGTGTTTTACATGAGCGAAGTACTGGTTCATGGTAGTCGTATATGATCGAAGGATTGTATCATATTGCAAAAGTATTGAGTTGAGTTGAGTACGCAAGTCTGGTAAAACCATGATTGATTTTGTTAAGTAAAGTGATGGATCTAATGGTCAGAAAAGTTTTTAATTGTTGTAAATAAGGTGTAGTGCGCACCTTGTATTAAGAGTTATAATTTCCTAAATACTTAAGATCTGTACCTACGTGTATATAGAGTAAAAACCTGAGACTTGACATTCACTGGTTTTATTGTCAGAATAGCCGAGCAAGTTATCCTTGGAGTTATTTGTTTTGTTTTAGACCCTACATCCGAGGACGACCACGAATCTAGTAGCTACTCGATGGAGTTGGCATGGTTATTGTCACTCGATGGAGGTGGCGTGGTTATCGTCATTCGATGGAGGTGGCATGGATTTCGTCACTCGATGGAGGTGGCGTAGTTATCGTCACTCAATAGAGAAACATGCACACAATGACGTGTGACTTGTCAGTATGGCCGTGTCGCAGATCACGAAAATTAGTAACTCAATTCATTTCATTGTAACAGTGGGGTGTAAGCACAGTGACGTAACAAGTCACGTGATCGGAATCGTTTGGAGGGAAACCGGAGACATCTTAAATATTCGAGAGCATTGAGTCGAAGAGGATTTGATTAGTGAGAGCCTTACAGTTCGGACCCCTCCAACGGGACCGGTGGTTCACGCAACTCTGATAATTGTATACCTGCTAATTAATTTGTGATAATTGATTACCTACATTTAATACAAGAATTGTCATATTGTGTCTGTGTGGTTTAATTGTCTGAGACCTACGCCTCGGATCCTGTACCAGAAGACTCCATCAAGAACGAGCAAGCCACTAATATGCCTCTATCTCCGAAATATATTATATTTAATAAAATTAGTATCTGCGTGAAAGTTTCGACAATGTAATAAATTAAAAAATGTATTAAGTAACATGATTCAAGACTTTTTCATATGGGTAGATAGGTAGGATTCATATATAGTATATACGAATATTAATAAATATAAACATTTAGAATTAAAATGATTTACAATCACTTATAACACTATGATGAAGGGATTTATATTATCACTAGCTGTTGCCCGTGATTCTTTATGACTACGATCACAAGCCACATAAATATATTTTTTAACTTATAAGACCCGTGTTTTTAGTCGGGGGTTTAAAAACATTGTAATTATGCGTTACGCAAACGAAATGTAAAAATGTACACACATATATTGTATAATTTGTCACTTGAATCCATCTAATTCTAAATAGTATATTTAATCACAAAAATATTTATGGGGTAAAATATATTTTTTTATTATACAGTGTAGCAAACTAGCAGAAGGTCCGACATGATGTGAGGTGGTGCGTCACCCATTTATATTGGCAAAGACTGCATTATAATAGCTGTTCAGTACTGAAAAACCACATTTTAGTACTACTACTAAAATGTGGAAATTGTCAAGAGAAAGCTGGAGGATAACAACATGCCTGTAGAATATGCAGAATTACTGAAGCATTGCTTAACATCTGGCTATTTGATGTGGAAGGATGAATTCTATGTACAAGTTGATGGAGTGGCGATGGGTTCCCCGGTCTCCCCCGTTGTTGCCGATATCTACATGGAGCACTTCGAGGCGAGGGCCCTGTCCTCTGCACCTGCTATACCGAACATCTTTAAACGGTACGTAGATGACACCTTCACAATACTACCTATAAATCAAACATCTGCTTTTCTAGAACACCTTAATTCCATTAACAACAAAATACAATTTACAATGGAATTGCAATCAAATAATACTTTAGCTTTCCTTGATATTCTTATTATCAAGAATCCTGACAATACATTGGGACACACTGTTTATAGGAAACCCACACATACAGATAGGTACCTCAATGGTAAATCACACCACCACCCTAGCCAGTTAGCTACCGTTGGCAAATCTTTGTTTCAGAGAGCACAACACATCTGTGACGCTGAACACCTATAGGACGAGCTGCAGCATGTCAAGCATGCTTTGTTCAACAACCACCTGCCCGTACCTCGCCAGCGTCGCAGAAACCACATCAAGCCACCCACAGTTGAGCGTCAACCGGCCCTACTACCATATGTGAAAGGAGTTACTGACAGAATCGGCAACATCTTAAAAAAGGTTTCTATTAAAACTATCTACAAACCTCAAAGGAAAGTGAGCCAATTCTTGAGACCTATCAAAAGTAATATTCCTTTACAATGTGCTGGAGTATATAAACTTGACTGCGATTGTGGCTTGTCATACATAGGTCAAACAAAGAGGAGCATCGGTAAAAGAGTTAAGGAACATATATCGGATATCAAGCATAGGCGTACATCGAAGTCTGCAGTGTGTGAACATACCATAGACAAGCCCAATCATTATATAAGATTTGATAAACCTAAAATCCTCGCTAAAGAACAACGTTATATTCCAAAAATGGTTCGTGAGGCTATTGAAATTAAAAAACATCCTAATTTTAATAGAGAAGATGGTTGGGGATTATCTAACACCTGGGACCCACTTTTGAAAAATATAAAATCCCATGTCTGTGACCGCACTGTAAGACCTCAAGATACTGTTAGTGCGTTTTGTGTGAATCCTGAACTGTATGCCCGGAAGCTTAGAAACCGTTGGAGGTAGATGACTAATTAACTGACTTACTGACAGACACCTCCATCTCGTCTTTCCGTGAACACGATTGCTGCAAAGCATTCGAAACGTCGGGCTAGATTTAAAATGTAAATTTAAAATTTAATTCAATATACGCGAGTTAAACCCGTAAAAATAGTTTTATTTCAATGTGTAGTACTCGTGAAAACCTTAGAAAACACTACTACTACTACATTTCGAGATTCTGATAATTTTTAGTGCTGCTGTGCAAAATTGATATTAGTTATTTCGTTTCCATTACCCGCTTACTGCCGTAGTTTTTACTACATCTACCAGTTTTTGATTTGAGTTTCAGACAAAAAAACATTGGTATAAATATTTTTGGCACAGGTCTTGTTCATATTCCAAACAAACAGGGACACGGAGCTGTTTTTTTCTTCGAAACTGTTCGTGGGGAGCTGCACAATTCATTTAAGCTCTTATTATGGAAAGGATATGGCATTAACGTCACCGGAGAGTACATCACTGACCATAGATTCGAGGATGATATCGTAATACTGACTCTCAGCAGGTAGGTCTTAAAATTAGCATGAAAAAAATATGAAGAACGTCCATGTAGCTCTAATGCCGGTAAATTTTAAGAACCTCGAAGTTGTTGACTATTATGCTGGTCTACCTAGGACATACAATTCAGTTAGGTTAGTCCAACTTCGACAAAGAGATCAACCGAAGGACTCAACTCGGCCGGCCAGCGTTTGTGAAAATTGAATAATGTATTCCATTCATACATCTCTCAGTGCCTTAACACCAAAATCTTCAATGCGTGTGTGCTGTCAGAGGTGACTTATGGATCTCAGACGTAGTTCTTCAATTTAGGCCTAATGCAGAAACTGGTACTCCCACAGTAAGCTATGGAGAGAGCTATGCTCCAAGTTTCTCTACGCGACAGAATCCGAATTGAGGATATTCGTAGATGAATTAAAATAACCGACATAAGTCATAGGGTTAGCAAGTTGAAGTCGCAATCAGTAGGCCATATCCTTAGCACTTAACTCTGTATTAAATTACAAAATAATGATGATCTTGATATTTTTACTCCGGAAAACTAGTCCCTATTTTATTCGATTGTCGATAAAAGAGATAAATTATCAATCAACACCAAATGATCATATATGAGAATCACTACTGAGTTTCATTAATATTAATTACTTGTATGTATTATCTTTCTGTATTGTAAAATAAATTTTTCTTTGTATATTAAATCACACAACCGGCATCCCTACCCAATTCCCTCATTTTCTCCATTAATTTCAACCTGTGGATAATTTACCTAACCCCGATTCTGTCATTCCCGTATAAATCAATAAAGCCTCCCAGATACCAGGATATACCAGATACCAGATACCAGATACCAGATACCAGATACCAGATACCCTCTCCCAATATTAGAAGACCTACATAATGTTTTAATGTTTTCCTGAACTTCTAAGTTCAACCTCAAAGAACAGTCTACGCCGGGGAGGTATTATAACTGTCATTTGCATCATTTAACACCTAATCTAATCTAAAATTCTAATCGCGAAAAATTACGACAGTAATTTTATGCCAAAATAAACGATCTTCGTGAAGCTCAAAAACTTGAATAAGCAATTCAGAAGACCTAATTGTAAAAAAAAACACAATTTTGTGACAATCATACCGTAACAATTAGCGCACAGACCCGTTCAATAATGAAACAAGCTACGTCAGTATCGCTCATTGCAGATTCGGCTCATTTGTTCCCAACTTGTTTTGTCGCGCGGATTTATTGAAACAGCGTGGTTAATGGCCTCCCTCGAAGCAAAGATACTACCATTTGTTCATGACGGAAGCTAAAATGTAGAATTGAATTAACAAACTACTTTAAGATCTATTTTGTAACTTATGTATAGATTTGTGATTTTTTTACCTATAATATATCTACGTATCTAGGCTCTGATATCGGGTATATTAAAAAAAAATGGAAGGGTTTTTATAGCTAATTTTTAAAGTGTTTTTTTTTTTAATAAATAACATGGTAATATGTCAGTTTTACCCTCTTATGCTTTTTCAATGAAATACATTAACGTAATATAATAATATTATTTATATAAAATATATTATAGATATATATATTCTTACCTCCGTATAACTTTGAATTTTAATCATATCAACTTTAGAATATTTTGTTACTGCTTCTAGCGACACTAGTTGCTAGTTGAACGATTATTTCTTTGATCTATAAATGCTTTGAGCAATTTAGCCAAAGCCGAGGTGATTGGAAAAACACTACATGACTGCTGTATAACTGTTTAGGTTTTTGTTTACAGTTAATTTGTTGCAAGGTTTTTGCTATTTGAGTGTTTGTTATTTTTGACGTTGATTTATAATCTATTTTTTTTTATATATTCAGTATTTGTTTTTTTAGTTTAATCATATACCTAATGTTAACTTAATCCGTTGTGGCTAGGAAAAGAGATGACATACAAAAAACAATTAAAACTTTTTGACATAGTCGTTTTCATATTGTACGAAAGATTTCTCAGTGTACCTATTCATTATTTTATTATTGCATTGCTATTGGGATTAAAGATTGACTATTCTACATCTTTTCTTTTACAATAACGTAAGTCTACAAGTATTTCTTTTTATTCATAGATTTATTTATCTAAAAATAAAAATACACTGGGGTAAATTTTGTCAAATTTTGATATAAAAAATAAAAATAAAACGAAAACATTTAAAAAATATTGCTTTTCCTAATTCCTAATCCAATGTAAATCAATATCATTGTTTCACAAAATGTTGGCGACTTGTACGGATAGCATTAATCCAGTTTAAGGGTCTGAAACCTTTTTGTTTTTTTCCTTTTTGGGTTTTTTTTACCTTTTATTACTTTATAACCTTAAAAAGAACATGCAACCTTTTCAGAGTCAGAAAATAAATTTTGTTGCGGTAGGTACATATATTTGTTGATTAAGTATTACCCAAGGAATAGTTTAGCCAACAATTACTTAGCAACATATTTTTGCTCTTTCTAATGTCTTTATAGTATTTAATATTGTTTAAACATTCAATGTATCTTTCACTGCAGACAGGCCATCAGTCGTGAGAGAGCGCAGGTGAGGCACGCGAATAACGTATTAGTGTTTGTGTCTTCACTATTTCTCGCTTTTCACGCAGAAGTTACAATAAAGTAACATCTTTCAGAAATAAGGTAACAAACACAAACCATTTTTTAAATGTTACTAAAACAAGTATTTACCTTAGAGTAGTATAATTTACCTATTGATATAATATTGTTATACATTAAATACTACCCAGTAAATAATAATAGTAAATTTTTCACGATGAAAATACAAATCTTTAGTTGTGCATTTAACGTTACTCCAGAATTACCTTGGTTAGACCAAGCAAGGTAAGACTGGATTCTAGACAATCCGACACCTTACAAACCATTATTTGGTAGATAAATATTTTTGAATTGTTATAGTCTCAATTATTGGATCAGGATATACAGGCATACACAAGGTTATTTGTAATTTATTGGCCATCTCTTGCAGGCAGCCTCTCTACATCAATCTAACAACATTTGTTTTAAGGTTTTTTACAAATCTTGATAAACAACACAAAAAAAAATGGAACAAAAAAATGTTTGCTCCCTCTTTCACTTATTACTTTGCATTTTGTAAGAACTTAAATGTACTTCTTACAAAATGCCAGTTTAGAGGCAACAAATCAATTTTGTATGGGAAAACTTAAATTTTTAAAACTATTAATTTTAAAAAGTCGTAGGAAAAACGTTGTTGAGATTGATGTAGAAAGCCTGTCCGCAACAAGTGGATAATTAATTACAATTAACCCTGTATATACAAATGTATAGGTTTCGAAATGATAAATATGTCAAATCTTTAGGTTCAACAAGTGTAAGTTTCGAAATGATAAATCTATGAAAATTGTAAAAAGTACCTTTTTAATAATAATCAGAATAACTCTATAAGCTATGGTTTCTTCATGTGTTACAAATGTTAAAATTATCTAATCCATAAACCTTTAGACTAAATTTGATTATCTGTGAAATCTCATTAACGTGCCACAAAGTGGATTTCGGGAAACATTAGTTCTGACATTTACGAACAGTACTTACTATGCAAGTCAGTGGTTTCAATCAACAAGTATAAGTTAGTTTCCCTTCTTCCACTGCCTCCTAACGAGGCTTTGTCTATCGTCTAACCGGACATTGCTTTAGCGACCGCACACAACTACCTGAGTCCGCAAACTGTAAACAGGCATTGTTAGCAGTCTCTATTAGACTTGAATGAATTACTTTTGTGCCGAACTGATTTATTTTAATTATTTAAGGTAATGTTTTTGCCGCAACGCTTTGGGTAGTTGGTTGATTAAACCTTACTTAGTATTTATGTTACAACCAGCACCTCAATGTTATGTATCTATTTATACTCTCTTTATTAAAGTTAGCCTAGTCTGTAGTATTATGATGATACAATTGAACTCAGCTGTCAGTTTATATAAGTTAATTACGTTAGCTACAGACAGAGAGTTGAAAAAAAAACAAAACTGATTTAAACTAATTTTAATTAAAAGAATTACAATTATGTACTTATTAACTAATACAAGATTCTGACCTACTCGATGTAAGTACAAATAATAATGACAAAATTATATTAATAATTAAGATTTATGTTATAATTAAACTGCAACTATGCATTCCGTCGCGATGACACAATACACATTTTATTCACACGGAGGGAATGTGAATATCAGCAATTCTCCTGGAGTATGTATACGTAACTCCTCCATCCTCTGATCAGCAACTATTTTAGAACATTGAGATAAAATGTTGCTGGCATCTTCTTACGGGGTGCTGATGTCCCTTCTTCTTCCAGTTTTCCATCTATGTTATCATTTGAAGTAGATAAAGTGATCGGTGAAGCAGTAATTTTGTTAACTTTTCTTTTGTTCAGTAATTTATAACGCAAGCATAATAATAAGTGCACATGCACTTAACATAAAGCCGTAGAAAGGTGTCGTAGTATGGTAAAGTGTATCTAGATTAATCTTCTCTAGGTGGAAAGGTTTTTCTTTAATTATCTTGTCTTGAATACCGTAGAGTTCTTGTAAATTTATTGAGTTTAAATTGAGATGAGTAGGAATCTCCATATGGTTTGCTGCTCCGAATGGTATTTGCATCAATTTCAGCGGCTGCCCCTTTGTATCATCACTATCGTTAACAATAGTGAATTCGGCGGTTTTTATGTAGCATTTTACAGGGATGATAATTAAAAAGCTACCCTGAAGTGACGTGAATTCTTCCCTCTCACAAGCTAGTTGTATTTTAGTGATATGAGGAAAGGAAAAGACATAATGTTGATCATCCAGCAGTTTTTCTATTGCTTCTTTTGCTAAGGTAACTGTTGTGTATTTGCAGGATTCTTCTAAGACTTGATGGGTAATAAGTTGCTGCACGCAGTCAGGTTCTGTTCGAGTACGTTAATTCACTTCCATTTCACAAAGGTACCAGTATTTGTCTTTGTCTTTTAGTATCGGGCGTTTTTAAATAAAATAATAATAGCTCAGAAAAGACAATGCTCCTTAAACAAAGTAAGAACTGAACTATATTTAGGTAAGTTTTACTATTTTTAATATGTCATTTTTAAGCTAGGGATGATATGTATGTATGTATATTTACCCGGTTATAATCGTGTAGTATTCGTGTAGTAATCGGAATTTGCCCGACTAGATTTGAACCTATTCGGGGTTCCTATTCATGAGCTCGAAGCATGGCGGACTCGCGGTGTGAATTACGTGCAGCAGCTCGCTGAGGGCGTTGCGACGGTGGTGGTGAGGGTGGGGGGCAAGATGTAGTCTCGTCTTCAGAGGTTTCGTGAAGGTTTAGTCGGGCAAATTCCGATTAACACTACATGATTATAGCCGGGTAAATATATATATTTAATAATCATCATGGTTTACGAAAGTTTAAATACAAAAAAAGATAGGTATTTATTTTATATTCATAATAATGAAGATAAATCAAGCTTCTTTTGCACTTAATAGCTTCATTTTTCATTTCATCGGTACTCACCTCTTTAAAAGTGGAGGGTGAACTACATTAACGAAGTTTATAATGCCAGTACGTAATCTAAGGCGTAACTCAAATCAAATTAATTCAAATACTATTCTAAAATATATTTAATGTATAAATAATGGTTTCCATCATATAGCCCCATTATGCGTTATAAATAGGCTTTCTTGTGATAAAAGGAGTGTTATTATTTCTTTATGTATTTGTGTAAATAATAATAGATAACCTTAAGTTTTCGCAAACCATATTGACTTTTTTATTTATTTTTTTATAGACTTAATTGTCTGGAACTATGAGTATAATTAACAGAAAAAGTGTCTCACAAAACCTTTAATCTCAATTATTATTTTAGGTGGTCCTGTTAGAATGTTAAGTCATATTAAATGTTAAATCATATTAAATTAAATTAAGTTAGAATGTTAAATATTGTGATTATTCTGCAGAGATGATGAGGAGGATGAAACGTCGAAGACTACTAGGAATGGCGCATTAGTGACCTGAAACTCAACTAAGAATAATTGTTGTTTGACTGTTTGAGAAAGTAAGCATAATTTAGAGAAAGTATATGAAATCTGAGGTAAGAATTCGGAAAGCAATAAGGCTAACATAATATATTGATCATTATTTATAGGAGTAGAATTAATAAAGCTTATGTAAGCTTTATTAATTTATTTGTGAAGTAAAAAATGCAAATTATATAGTATACGGTTCTACTCCTATAAATAATGATCAATAGGTATATTATGTTAGCCTTAATGCTTTTAAGTCAATGTTGACACAAATTGACATTGAGAGCTGTCAAGATCCTATTCACTGATTCGAGAAATTAGAAAACTTTATTATATCGCTATTTTTTGTACTAATAGCTCAGAATAATAACTAAAGCATAGAAGGAGCTTCAAATTTTTAAAGCGTACACTGCCGTAGACAACCGTTTTTTTTCTAGTGATGTGAGATTTTGTAAACTTATCCGCGATATCGATAGTGATCTTTAGCTCTATGGTCGTACCTACCGTTTTTAAAAGGCTGATTAGGTGCTTTCCATCACTTGCTACAACGAGATACATCTAAAAGTGCTATCACTTCGAGGATTTTGCCGCGTGCGATAACGTTACGTTGTATTTCGTTCTAGAAAATGACTTAGGTAGTATTAAAATAACAAATACCTACGACAAATAAACTAAAAATACAAAATAAAAAACATTTATTGAAAGTAAATTAAAGAAATGTTTAGGTAAAAAAATGTTTAAAAAAATTAAGTGTTAACCTAACCATATTTTTTTTTATACCACGACATATATATATATATATCTGCGACATATATATATATATATATATATATATATATATATATATATATATATATATATATATATATGTCGCAGATCACGATAATATAACGATAATTAGTAACTCAATTGATATCATTGTAACAGTGGGGTGTGAACATCGTGACGTAACGAGTCATGTGATCATTTGGAGGAGCACCGGAGACATTTTTATATAAATATTCGAGAGCATTGGTACAAGAATTGTCATATTGTGTCTGTGTAGTTTAATTGCCTGAGACTTACGCCTCGGGTCCTTTACCAGAAGACACCATCAAGAACGAGCAAGTCACTAATATGCCTCTATTCCCGAAAAAAAATATATATATATAAGTATTTATTGAAATAAATATTTAGACATTTCGTAAGTATAAGGTTCTTGCAGCGGACATTTTAATATCAGAGAAGAAAAGATAACATGGAATTAAAATTAATATATTATTGTCACATTATCCTGTACATATATTTAATGGGGGGCCTTTATGGCATGGGGGCAAGAGAACCCAAAACAATGGTTTTCAATTTGGTTTGTTTGTCTGTGCGGCTACTAATAATGTTAATAAGCAGTACGGAACCAATTGAGATGATATTTTTCCGGACAACAAGTGACACAGAGCTTCAAATATCCATCCGCTGAGAACTGGCAACTGGTCTTGAGATACTGAGGTATCGAACACCTGGAAGGAAATAAATATTGTTTCAACAATCATAGTAAATCATACTTAACATCTTACTTAATTATTTTACATAGTTACTTTATCAAGTATTGCAGTATTGTACCATTTGTATGAATAGATTATGAAGAAACTCAAGGAAAGTCGGATGCAAGATATAATTTATACTGTCGTGGATGAAGGGCTAGCCGTACCCACGACTCCACCAATAAGGCGAGGAAGGAGCGCCGCGGGGTTTTTAGTGGGTACACCGTTCTCGGGAGTCCCACACACGCCCCTCGCTTCCCCCGCGAGGGGTACGGTGCGTAAAGCATTTTCCCCGCGGAAACAAAAAAAAAAAAAGAAATAATTTATACTAGTTAATCAGACAATAATTGCTCATCGTCTGTACAAAGTCACGACAAATAAACAATAAAATTCTGTATGTTTGTGCACGCTAATCTCAGAAACGAAAAGAAACGTAAATTTAAGTCAATCACGTAATAGGTACCATGCAAATCCTATTCTATAGATGTAATAAAAATGAAAATATTCGACAAAATATACCAGGATGTGAAGTGATAACTAAAAGAATCCATTTTCAACATTTTTAAAATCTTTGTTTATCTGTTTGTCTTTTAGTTGTGCACACAGCACAAAAAAAAATATGTTCATAAATTCATACAGGGGGACCTTTATATACCTAAGCAAGAGAACCCAGAACAATGTTTTTCATTTTGTCTGTTCGTCTGTATGTCTGTATGTTGGTGCATGCTAATCTTAGATTTCAGGAAAATATTGTCATACTCTTCACCTAACATTTAGTGTTTATTTCTTTAAAATCGGTTAAGAAATAAAAAAGTTCTGTCGATTTCTATCAATCACCGTAGTATGTACCATGCAGATCTATAGTGTAGACTCTATACAATGAAAATATTTAAAAAAATATATAGCCAGGATGTGAAGGGCTAACTAACATCCATATGTAACATTTTTGAAATTTTTGTCTGTTTATCTGTTTTTTTAGTGCCTAATATAAATAACTTTTATATAGAGAAATTAAGCGTCACTCTAAGTAAGTGTTTCAGAAAATTATCTTTACAGATATAATAAAACTGTAACTTATCTATGATAACTGATGACTGTACCTACATGGAAAATATTTAAAAAAAAACATGGGGGTATATAAGCAGAAGAACAGTGTTTTTACATTTTGTCTATTCATGTGTATGTTTATGCATGCTAATCTCAGAAACGGGATAACCGGCCTGGATGAATTTTTCGGGAATATATTGTTATGAGCTTCACTTAACATTTAGTGTTTTTTTATTTAAATCCGGTAACAAATATAGAAAGTAATAATCTATTATTTTCATACTATTACGGTAACACATTTTTTCGAAATTGAAATAGTAGTTTTCCCCTCGGTAAATAATAGTATGCTTGCCAAAAAAAAACGAAATAGGACTACTTCCTATGTAAAAAAAATGTTATTAAAATTAAAAAAGTATATAAAAATAAACTAGAAATTCTCCTAACGAAAAAACTACTTGCTGGAGTTTGATAAAACTATGAACGGGTAGTTTTATCGAAATCGAAATCTATGTAAGTCGCAGGCACAGCTAGTATATACATATAATTTAGCCTAAATTATATATAACACAATGCTATTATGCTTAATTCATAGTAAGACACAGATAAGACGCGTAAAATTGATGTACATGTATGTCTTATATATGAAATAAAAATTAAGAAATAAAATTATTTTAGATCACACACACACGCATAATCACATGTATGCAATATCGTTTAAATCTTTTAGTAAAAAAAAATACAAGGAACTAATTAGCTTATGTATTTAAGCACCGTATTAATGCGCTTGTATTTCTTGTTGTCTACCTAAAAGTTACCCTAGGGAAATTGAAATTTGCCAATAAGACCATTTGTTATATCTTTTATTTGTGTTTTTCTTTTGATATTTTTTTACATATTTGTACAATAAAGTATATCATATCATATCACCATATTATTATATCTTGACTAGTCTCACCATATTATCACCATATTATTATATCTAGAAAAGTCTCTAAATCATGTGAAATCTTACCAGTAAGATTTCACATGATTTAGAGACTTTTCTATCGTAAGCTTTATATACTAAGAGCCCGTGAACCCCAGACCTTCCTTATTTTATAAAAGCTGAAAGTTTGTCAGCGCACACTACCAATACAGGTAAGAACGATGGAGCATTATGAAGTTCAGACTATAGTGGCTTCAGCAGGTAATCAGTGCTGAAGGTGAAAAAATTACTACTTTACTTTCGTCATATTATAAAGTCTGATTTTTTGGTAATACCTTAAGAATATTATTAAAAATTACGTCATTCATTGCCAGACACTTTACACCGTGGAAACCCCTTGCCAGACACCCTTAAAGTTATGAAAATTTTAACCTTACTTACGTCATAGTATAAAAGCTGATTTTTAAATATAATAATTACATAATAATTAGATGATGATTTCTCATCAGCCAGACACTTTTCATAGTTCTAACCCCTTGCCAGACAATAAAATAGGGTAGCTGTAAGAAGGAGCGCGAGGTACTGCACACGTATAGGTGCGAGTGAGATGACGAGTTACGTCTATTACCATCATACCGTATAGATAGTTCAATTCACGAAGACGCGCTCCACCAATTTTTAAGAAAATTCAAACTCGTCACGAAATATGCTCTACTTTATATTTTGAGAAAATCAAGATGTTTGGTTCAATATTTGTCAGCAGGTCGAAAAAAAGAAGAAGAATACATGAGATATTTTGACATTGATTTTAGTTTTGTTATAAATGTCGGTGAAACATCAGACTCGGAATCAGATATTTCTAAAACGAGTGATTAACGATTTTCTTTTCTCAATATAGATGAATAAAACTTTTTCACGTATTTCATTTATGTTTATTGTTACCCCTACTCCCCCGGTGACGCTGTAATAGGCAACAGAGCTAACAGTATAGACAAACAAAACAAAACAAAAAATGTTACCCCCAATGCTAATATTATCGTGTATTTACTAATAATCATTTAAAATATCCACATCAAAAAATAAAAAAATACATAGCCCTATCCTTTCAGTCGGGTAAAAAATATTTAATTGAAGAAGAGCATCTTTCACTGTGACAATGACGCTCTCTCCTGATTAGTCTATTCATTGTAGTGTGCGTGTGCACTCATAGGTAATTAGTGTGTACCGATTACTCTCAACATTGACAAAACATATCACACGTATAATGCACGAACTATGATAGTAAACTTATTATATACTAGCTTTTGCCCGAGGCTTCGCACGCCTTAAATTCGTAGTAAAACGATTCCCTTTTCCCTTGTTTTTTGTATTGACTTCTAGGTATATGACTTGTTTTAAGTGATTCAATCAAAATTCCGACATCGGCAGACTTCGCTCACTGCCAAAAATCTATTTAAAGTTTTTAATAAGGATACAATATTAGGTAGGTACTGTATTTTTTTATACCTCTCTAGTTTTTACCTAAACAACCAATAAAATACTTTTTAAATAGAGTACTTAATAACCATTCTAACCATATATCACACTTATAGATTTTCTTCTCTTAGAGATAAACATATACCATCGCGGATTTTCTTGTAGAACTTTTTAAGGTATACAATAATTACCACCTTATTCTGATCTATCTCGTAGAGATCAGCCAGCGTTTGCAATGTAAGCGCAAATCAATGTATTAAGTATGTTATTATACATACAAACCTTTTTCTTGCATCACTCTATCTATTAAAATAACTGCATCAAAATCCGTTGTGTAGTTTTGAAGATCTAAGCATACATAGAAACATAGGGACAGACGCGGGAAGCGACTTTGCTTTATACTATGTATGTATTTATAATCCACTAATGATAATGAATGTACTTTACAGTCTGCACAGATTTAAAATATGTCATGTTATTCGTTAATAATTAATATTAACTTAATATCGAATATAAAATAAATTACAATTAGAGATAGCATAAACAATTATTTTAGCCGATGTAAATATGTACTAACTACTAACTATCAATATGCGCAGTACAAATAACAATTGCGCAGTGGGGATGACAATAGGCCTAACTCGCCATCTCACTCGCACCTATACGTGTACAGTACCTTGCGCTCCTTCTTACAGCTGCCCTATTTTATTGTCTGGCAAGGGGTTAGAACTATGAAAAGTGTCTGGCTGATGAGAAATCATCATCTAATTATTATGTAATTATTATATTTAAAAATCAGCTTTTATACTATGACGTAAGTAAGGTTAAAATTTTCATAACTTTAAGGGTGTCTGGCAAGGGGTTTCCACGGTGTAAAGTGTCTGGCAATGAATGACGTAATTTTTAATAATATTCTTAAGGTATTACCAAAAAATCAGACTTTATAATATGACGAAAGTAAAGTAGTAATTTTTTCACCTTCAGCACTGATTACCTGCTGAAGCCACTATAGTCTGAACTTCATAATGCTCCATCGTTCTTACCTGTATTGGTAGTGTGCGCTGACAAACTTTCAGCTTTTATAAAATAAGGAAGGTCTGGGGTTCACGGGCTCTTAGGCTAATTAAGTGGACTGTGGGGGCGGCTGGTTATCTAAAAATAGAGAAAAGGTAATATATGTATTTAATTATTTAGCTATTCCAAGTAAATTATGAATTATGTAAACATAGCTGGACGTTTGCCCACATACCACCAATTTTCGATAACAGATCAAGTGGCTTACTATTCGTCATCGCCGGTTATTTACATGTTCTTTATCTGTTGTACCGTGTATTATGCCACCGAAAAACTTCTTGATATGTGAAGAAAGTATGTGAGTTTTTTGGGTCTTCTGAAAATTGACGATCGTCACAACTACTAATTACCATTATACCTGTCAACAACTCCAAATTTTATGAACACTCTTTCACGATACGTATGTATTCTGAAATAGTGTTCACACTACTTCAAACTACACTTCATTACCCTTCAAACTTCTATTCGGAAATCAAATATTTTTAATTTATTTAAAAGTACTTTCTAACTAGAACTAAGATGACTTATACATATAATAATATAAACCAATAACTATTACATACTTATTTATTTATTACTTTTATTATGTATCAATCTCCTTGTATTTATAATGTATGGTTTACTTTATTATGATTTATTGATTGTTGGTAATTTATAATAATTTATAAACCCACGTATTACTGTGTAATTACCTACGTACCACCACTACATCATTATCTATTAAGTCTAACGGTTTATGGATATGACCACCTTTTGAAATTCATATGTGGTCTACGTGTAGTTTCTTTTTGTTTTGTGGTCTATTTTTTGTTTTGTGGTGTACAATAAAAAATTAATAAAACTAATGATGATATTTGTATGGATAAGATACATTGTATGAAGGTTGTACGAGACATCTTTTCCTTTTTTTTCATTATCATTCACTTCCATAATTATTGTTATCAGCTTCAGGGAGATAAATAGATTTATTTTATTTATTTTTAAACTTTTTTATTTTATTTAATTTTTTTCTGCAAATTTATTTGTATTAAAGACTGATCATAATAAGTTATTAATAATTGATAGCGATGGTTTCAGTTGGTCTTGGTCTTGGTCTTGGTTAGTATTGACGTTTGTGAAACAGTGATCACAATAGAATAATATCCGGCTGAGTTTGTTGTGTGGTTCTTCTCCGCTGAGGATGCGCTTGGGAATCTCGTAGTTTTAATTTTTAGCTGGGTGGTATCAAAATAGGCCCTCCTGACACTTCTTTTCGACGTACACAAGTGATCTCTGGTAATAATCCAAAGTGGAAAAGATATAAATAAATATAATTACAAAAGTTCTAATTAGTATCAAAATTTGCATTCTCTTAAATAACGAATTAAGTTCCGCGATTACACGTTAAATCATAACTAATAATTACTTCAATGGTTTACACAATTTCAAATACAAACAATTTTACACGTTGATTGTTGTGACATCAGTTGGCAACTAGATTAAAGTTAGTTTGTTACTCCAATGGACGTTGATATTCCTTGCTGTCTCCAAATTGTTAGAGACTACTGTTTGCTAGTTCAATTTGGTGTAGGTATCATTAGAAACTAATATTTTTTGTAAATTATTTAAATTCTTGCGTAACATAATTAGCATGGTGACTACAAAATTTTACTAGGTTTTTAGAAAAGCATCTGATATCCGAGGATTTCGTGCTTAAAATCACGTGACTTATAAGCAGTTAAAAGTAATCAATTTCGTGTGTGGTAAAGTGTCTCTAATATGATATCTAATATAATATCCAGTCAAAAAAACAGTGGCCATTCACCAATAAAGACCGAGAAGCAGACAAAATGACAAAAATAATAGGAATTTTCAAAACTATTGTTTTAAGTTCTTTGTTCTGCACTGAACAAGTTAGTTTAGTTAACAAATGTCCAATGTAATTATTTAATAAATAAATGTATATTTTGTTTGTTGTATTTATAAAAAATAGTATCATTATTAAGTACTAGTTAATTGGTACCCTAATAAATAATAAGTATAAAATATAGATGAAAAAGTCCTTTCAACATAAACATTGAAAAAGCCAAATGAAATTTTAATTTATTGAAATTTTGTTATATAATTATCCTGGTGAAAATAGTGTAGTAGTCAATTAAATAACAACAAAATCCTAATCTATGAATTAAATCAAAACATTAAAGTCGTTACCGAGAAACTAATAAAAGACATAATATTATGATATTATGGCAGAAAAATGGATCGTCAAATAAAATGAACTTAAAAACTAGTTGCACTACATATTCTCTAGTCAGCTATCAATAAGAGTTACTTTGGACTTTTATACCTCAGCTCTATAATATATTATCAACTATTTTGTTTTTCATATAAAATATATAATGAACATAGCATAAAGATTGAATGTATCTGGTTCAGTAGACAGGCCATCAGCCATGGGAGCGCGCAGGTGAGACACGCGAATAACGCATTATTGTTTTTGTCTTCACTAGTTTCCACTTTCAAGTAGTTAGTGAAATAGGAATTTACAAAATATAATAAAAAAGTTTTATTTTGATTCAAACATAAAGTTGATTAAACTAAATATATTTATTTATAGATGTAAAAAATATATATATTGCTCTACAATTAACTGCTAACCAAATTGATAACTTACCTACTTTTTAGACGATTATAAGAAAGATTATATAAGTCTGTGTTGAGATCTGCGATTCATGAAAATTAATCCTAGATACTTATACATAGAAATGCTTATATTATATAGGTAATTTGTGTTACTGTATGTTGTAATGAAATTATAACCAAGCTATTGTATAAAAATACAATATTGCAGAAAATTCTAGCACAAGTATATGCTATATTTTAGGTCATTATGGTAGTAGTACCATCTATAATACATCTTTTGAATTAAATTCTCATTTTGAATTAAATTAAACTATCTTTGCTGCAAATTTAGACAAACTGCTGACATACAGAAACAATACTGTCTATGTAACGGTTTCAATCAAAACTTTAAAATTCCTTTTTCTCTTTATTTACATTAGCCTGAAGGTTTATTTACGTTAGACTGAACTTTTAGATATGACTGATGAATACATACATTCTACATGACCTGATAGGGTCTAGCTAAGTTTAACGTCATTGTGGGCAAGCAAAAGAAAATATCTAATACTGGTTTTATATATAAAAAAAGAGTATGAACATGAATGATAAACCTGACCTTTCCTAATTTGGGCCTTTACTTCAAAAGTACTATACGAGGGTTCACCAGTTTTTAACACCATTACACTTTTTGCACTATCTAAACTAAATTTTTAAAGAAAGAATAATTTTAAAGAAAATTAAGCAAGATTAATAATAAAAAGCATGATAAGGTGAAGCTGTCAATGATTTCGGATTATACGAAAAAAAAAGGTTACACACCATGATGGAGTTACCTGGAAGAGAAACGATGATTATTTTTGTTAGGGTTGATGCCGACACCGACAAGGGAGCAGTGATACTGGTGCGTCGACATGTTAACGAATAGTTATTATAGTAAATATAAAAACATGATATTCAGCACCAAAACTGCAAAATCCTTTCATCGGATCAGTTATAAGGCACTTTTTGTCGAGCTACGAAAATAGGATGAGATTTTTTTTAACCCCCGACTAAAAAGAGGGGTGTTATAAGTTTGACCTGTCGATCTGTGTATCTGTGTATCTTTCTGTGGCAAATTTGCGGCCAAACGCGTGAACGGATTTGAATGCGGTTTTTTTAATCGAAAGCTATGCTCGTCGAGATGGTTCTTATCTATATTTAATTGAAATAGAAATAGTGGTCTCCAAGATATTGACGATTTATTCGTGCGGGGGAGAGGTTCTTATGCAATAATTAACTGTTCCCAGCGGCTTCGCCAACGCTATATAGGAAAAAAAACCTTGTTATGAAGGCCAAAAGGTTTTTACACTTACTTTCTCAGATAAAGTACTTTATTAAGAATAGCTATTGCCCCTGACTACGTCCACGTAGACTGAAAAAAAATATATATTTATATGGCTTATGATCGTAGTCATAAAGAATCACGGGCAACAGCTAGTGATAATATAAATCCCTTCATCATAGTGTTATTAGTGATTGTAAATTATTTTAACTCTAAATGTTTATATTTATTAACATTCGTATATATGAAACCTACCCATATGAAAAAGTCTTGAATCATATTAATACATTTATAATTTATTACATTGTCGCAACTTTCACGTAGATCCTTATTTTATTAAATATAATATATATATATATATATATATATATATATATATATATATATATATATATATCTTAATATATATAAATTACGTGTCACGTTGTTTGTCCGCGATGGACTCCTAAACTACTTAACCGATTTTAATCAAATTTGCACACCGTATGTAGTTTGATCCAACTTAAAACATAGGATAACTTACATCTTAATTTTAAGTCACAATATTATTTTATATCAAAATATTGTTATTTCGTTATTGGCCTTGATAAATTTACTTGCATTTTAATTTTTTTCCTTTACTTAGCGGTCGGGTATTTTTTTAATTTTAATTTTTCTAATACAGTGACTTCTTAAATACTTTACTACAATGTAATAGGTATATCCAAAACCTTAGCAACCACAGCAACGCGTGGCCGAGTCTGCTAGTATATATATATATACTAGCAGACTCTGCCACGCGTTGCTGTGGTTGCTAAGGTTTTGGATATACCTATTACATTGTAGTAAACTATTTAAGAAGTCACGGTATTAGAAAAAATAAAATTTAAATTTAAAAAACCGGACCGCTAAGTAAAGGAAAAAATTTAAAATGCAAGTAAATTTATCAAGGCCAAAAACGAAATAATAATATTTTGATATAAAATAATATTGTGACTTAAAATTAAGATGTAAGTTATCCTATGTTTCAAGTTGGATCAAACTACACACGGTGTGCAAATTTGATTAAAATCGGTTAAGTAGTTTAGGAGTCCATCTCGGACAAACAACGTGACACGTAATTTATATATATTAAGATATATATATATATATATATATATATATATATATATTTCTCGTATTAAAGGTTATATACCGGTGTACATTATAATGTAGGATTCAAATGCTAAAAGATTTTGTGGCCAAGTGTTTATGGCCAGACTAAGTATTTGAGCCTCAGCGAATTTATATTATATTATTATAAAACACATTACTGCTTACGATGTTTCTTCATTGCCATAAAAACACAAACAAATGAAAATTGCTTAAATTTATTTTTTTACACCAGATTTATATCAAATAAATACATAAGAGGTAATTTTTACTTATGATCTGGTTTTTAAATGTTTTTTTTTTAGATAGGTTTGCTCCTAGCAACAACACTTGTTCTAGCTCTTTATTCCATAGTTTATTAATTAAGATTATAAAATTTCTATAAGTTGGGTTTAAAAAATAATTTCATTTAATATAAATTCAAAATGAAAATCAATTTGTCACCATTTGAACTTTTGTCGATCACTCGTAGTTCAATTTGCTGAAACTGGATAAGAAATACAAGAGTCCACAGGGCTAATACTTGCGAATTAACTGTACGTTTGCAAAAGAAACATATTATTTCTATGATTTGTTTTGAAAGTGAAATAAAACAGGCTGCGATAAATTTTGTGCGAAATGAAATTACCAGAGGGAGAGTCCCGGATGTAGTAGTGATGTATTGCGTGCATATTAAAACATTTATAAGATCTGGTTTTTGTTACCTATTAAATACTGAAATAAGAAAAAACATTTCATACATCTTCGTAAGTTATTTATATTACAGTAAAACTTAAATATTATTTTTGATTTTTATTTATTTACATAAACTGAAATTTCAGGTTTTTAAATCTATATTTGTGTAACTTTTCGAACTTATTTTGAATAAAAATATTATCAATAGTTACAGTCAAGTCGTGAAATATTTAGAGTTCATATTTTTATGATTAGAGAAACGATGAGAACAAAGTTGTTAATTATTTGTTTGTGATTAGTTGTTAAGTTTTGAATATATAGTTATTAATTAAACTATGTTATAATAGGGAATATTCATGTTTTTTTTTACTTAAATTAATCATCTCTATATTGTAGAAAAAAATATAAAAAGGCTTGAAAATATTCTACTTATTTTATAAAGTGAAAATGAAAACATTGAGTAAATTTGAGCCGTTCAAACGCCGTCGAAACAACGTCAATGACACGTCCAGTGAATGTTTACTCCAAGCTTTGTAGTTGCTGGGTTGGTTTAAAATTTACCTAACCTAGTTTACAAAAGTTCAGTATAACTTTTTATAGAAACCCTATTTTTTTTTTTGGTTACACGAAATTTTTATGGTTGTCGATTTATTTCAGGTTAAGGAAGATACACCAAATTACCAAATTGTATTGGACATAATATAACGAAACAGCAAGGACAAAACGTAATCTAAGTTTGAAGAACCGAGTTGTGCCTCATATATTGTTGTGTCAAAAACACCAACTGAGAGAATAAGAATGTGCATAGTCATAAGGCAAAGATGGACATCGGTTAATGAAGCCCTTTCAGAGTTAGCAACCAAAAGTTGTAATGTTTCAATAAATGGTGAACCTTCATAAAGAGGTGATCACTAAGTAAGTTCTAGTACTGCCCATACAAATGTCTGTGATGTTAATCAACCAGGACTCAGTACTTCTCCCATTTTAAATGTAATGATCATAATGCAGAGCCTTGCTTTTCGCATATTGAAGATAAATTACTGAAAAAACTAAGCTGTGTAAGACAATATTAAACCGAAGTATAGAGGTAAAGGTGTCAATGTAAATATACCTGGTAAAAATAAAATGTAGCATTGTCACCATTTCCTCATACAACACATAATATTGGAACTTTACCAGTAAAACTATCTGTTTTAAAAAGTAAATTGTTTATTGAAAACACAGCTGATCGTATTTCTATATAGCATCTTATATCTTCTATATCTGCTGATTATTAACCAAGTTATTTATCTGAGTCAAGTGAAGTGCAAAATGATCCAGAGGAAGAAACATTTTAAAAATGTAATGTGTAGTAGCATGCTATTGAAAAAGAGTTTGTAGTTGTTTTATTAGAGTTGTTTGAGTATTGAGAAAATGTTCTTAGGATTACCTAAACAATCGTATCATTTAATAAAACTTTTAAGCACGAAAATATAGGTTTAAACTATTTAAATATAGGTTTAAACTATTTGAACTTATAATTTTAATTTTAACTTTTAATTTTAACCGATAATTTGAATAGCGTGTCAAATGACCCCACATTTCCTTTCGAACAATGGTGGCGCGTTTTGGAAGTTTGAATTTCGCTCTCTTAATTTACACACAATTTCACAAATTATTTTATGGCCTTAAATAGTTAGTAAATAAAAAAAATCTTTTATTATAATAAGATAATAATAAGTATTCGAGAAAAAAATATTTGAGACCATTTTAAATTTTATGCATATTCCCTATTATGATGATTTAATTAGTAGTAATGTACTATTAGTACTAATGGAGGACACCTGAATCAAGAGTTTATTTTATTCGGATATAAATGTACAAGGATATTTTGCTTGTTTTTAGGTTTCAGAATATAATTAGTTTGTCAATTCTTATATATTATTTTTATAACGGTTTATTGAAATTAATAAATATTGATAGGTTCTTAACCCCCGACTTAAAAAGAGTACTGTTAGAAATTCTGACTTGTGCATTTCTATATCTGTGTGCACGCTTGTGACCTTGTAACATCCAAACGAATAGACGGATTTGGTTGTGGTTTTTTTTGTATCGAAAGCCTGGTCCATCAAGATGCTCCTTAGCTATGTTTGGACGAAATAAAAGCTAAAATAAAATAAAAGTTAGAATGAATTCAAGATAATGAGCTTTATTGGTGCTGGTTCTTATACAAAATATAATATTGCAGTAAAAAACAAAAACTTAACCTTAACCAAACTTAATCAAATTATTATATAATTATGAAGTAAACTAGGAATAGAGAAAAAACAAAGTGTACCTAATTTAAAAAATGTACAGATACGATACGATTGTTGATTTTGTATAGATCAAATAATTTACATAGAAAAAAACACGAAAACTTATTTGAAATAGATATCGACCACGATATCTGCATTTTAATATCAAACTATCCATATATCGTTCTAAAACGAATTAGTAGTAGGTAATAAATATCGATATTTCTGAGTAATAATATGAATATCTCGATACATAGATATTTTATCAACAGTCCTATTTAACATGGGATAACTTTCCATGTTAAATAGGACTGTTGATAAAATAAAGGTTAATAATATCAACAGCTAAAAATATTTTCAACCTTATACTTCACAAACATGGTATATTTACTATTGTTAAGTAAGTTAGGGTCTTTTGTAACAAGATAACAGAAAGTGTTTAAAATGAAAAGGCTTGTTGAAATGAATACCCTTGTACAAGTAAAATATTTATGCTAAACTCACCCTTAACCAGTAAGCAATAAGTTTATAATACATATTAACAACTTGGCGCTTACGCTACTTTTAAATGATATGTAGGCCGAGCTTCCTGATTTGCTGAGTGGGGGGGTGTTAGGTTATTTTCGTTACGGAATTTCTGCGTTCGGTCTCCACGCTTAAGGCCCGCGATAGAAGCTATGCAATAGCTTAAAAAAAACAAAACAAGGTAAAGTAAAGCGAAGCAAAGCAAAGCAAACTAAACTAAAATCCTAAATAAAGGAAGACATCAAAATGCAAGTAATTTACCAAGGCAAAAAACGACATATCAACGACAAATATCACGCATACATAAATTAGCTAGGTATATATACTACTACTATATTTATCCTTATTTTTCTTAAAATTAATAAATAATCTGATATTTATTTAGTAATACAAATCATATTTTCAACTAGTATTAAGAAACTATCTACTGTGAGAGAGAGAGTTATGTTAGAGATGAGCTGGAATATAGTAATATTAGATATTTAAATCCTTTTGTTAAGCATGTAAAGTAGACGGCTTATGGAAAATTACATTACAAGAATAGAAGCCGCAGTAAAGCAGCTTATAGTTTAGGCGTAATAAAATGCGAAATTAAATGAGAGAAATTTTCATAAATTTAAAAATTTATAATTTAGTCTCTTTAAAAATACCATTATAATTAACAAAAAAAATATTATAGATAAAAATGTATAACGTGAGCAATAAAACACCTACTTAGATAGCAAAAACATATAACATATAGGTACATACATATTATATGGGATGATATTGGATGCCATATCGTATCGGAATCCTACGTATTTCTCATATTTTATTAGAAAATGAATTCAATTCTCAAACTCGGATATAAGCGACATAATACATGAATTCTATTAAATATCAAATCATTTCCACCTGAGAAGTTTTATGAGGCAGAAATTGCAGAAAACAATACGTATTGTATATGAATGTAGGTATTAGGAACGTATTGTAGGTTTGCTCAGAATGGAGATCTCTCGTTCATATTGTTTGGTTGTTTATTCAATATATTTGAAGTATTTATAATATTTTATTTCTATGTATCTGAATCGCTGTCTAACACTCTAAACACAAGGAAATAATTTGCTTACTTAGTGTTTCAATCAATGTGTGTAATTTGTCTTGTATTATTATCATTACTAATAATATTTTGTAAGAAACTAGATAGTCTTAAAGGGCAAAAAAGTCTATACTCAATGACAAAAGAAAGACAAACGACGGTTACGTATAAATGAATATGATTTTGGAAGTATACTGTTAGGCAAAAAACAATGAATTCATAAGCAATATTCAAAAATAAACCTAACGTCTTATATAATTTTCAGCAAAGCTGTTGTTATACTATGAGCAGCACGGACACCTGACTGAAAAGGTTATAATGATGTATAAAACTTGATATTGGAAACTAAACTAAATAAAAATCCATCCGGTTTGTTTATTTTGTTGTCGTTGTTGTTTTATACAATGAAATAGACAAATTTAAAAAACCCTATTGTTTTGATATCTATGTGATCTAGTTAAGTGTCCATCACTTTAAAAAAATATATGTATTTATTGTACAAATGGTATCCTCGTAACTGATTAAAAGTTACTTAAATAAAAATTTTGATTACTTTGCCAGACATTTGTTACCCCCGTAGCTTGGTGGTTTCCGCAAAACTTGACCGCACCAGTGAAGACGACTCTCCTGTAGTTTGTCTGCGTTATCACGGACATGCAGGCTGCCGTCGACGCGGGAGTTTCTCACGCGATCCTTTCGGATATCCGGCGCACGATCGGCGCAGCATCGGCCACGATTTGCAGCCATGTAAAAGGACAGGCCTAATGATAGTTTTATAGACCTGTCCTTTCAACCTAACCGGCATTTTGGGGTCACAAATGATAACAGTCATCTCACGCCACTTGGCCCACGAGGCAGCAATACATGCTTTGACGTCGTAATCGATGTCACCAGTCACGGGAAGTACAGATCCCAGTTATTTGATCTGGTCCGTGTCCGTGACCAAATTCTCGCCTATGAGGACGTATGTGGGATCTATACAGTTTAGTGCCAAGTACTTGGTCTTCGCCACATTAAGCTTCAGACCACCGTTTTCTATCATTACGTCTAATATCACACTGAACAGAAACGGAGTCGTCAATGGCGGTCTTGTAGTGGGTATCATTATAATAATATATGAGGGTATGTGTGCATGGCTTCTAAAGGAATATACCAGTCGTTATTCACATGTCGTTTTATTAAGACGCTTCCCAAATACTATATGGTGTCAGGTGTGGCTTCTCGAGTAAATTAACAAACGGTTTTGAAAATTGATTATATGTTTTTGTTAAATGTATTTATAAATAATGGCGTACGAAAGTAAAGGTGATAAAAGTGTTTATGCGGCGATACAACAACCGCCACCGATGAGACAAGATGGCAATATGGCTACTAATTGGAGGGAGTGGCAAACGGCGTTTGACTATTTTTTAATTGCTACGGGAAAGGAATCGTCATGTGAAAAAGAAAAATATGGTCTATTTATGCATTGCATAGGAACATTTGGCCGAGAAATTATAGAGGAGATTGAAATAAAAGAACACGAGAAAAGTGATTACAAAATATTACGAAAAAAGTATAGTGAATACTGTGATCCGAAAAAAAATATTAATTATGAACGTCATACATTTTTCGAGACATATCAAAACGATCAGACAGTCGACAAGTTTGTAGGATCGCTTAAAAGATTAAGTTCGAGTTGTGAGTTCAGTATGTTGAAGAATAGTCTAATATTAACACAAATGATTCGTGGTTTAAAAGACATACAAATGCGTGAAAAACTATTAGCGCGATCATCAATATCATTAGAAGAGGCGTGTGCATGGTGTCGTGCGGCGGAGCGAGCGAGTGAGCAAGCGGCGGCGTGCAGTGCGCGCGCCGACCTGTCGCCGGCGCTGGAGCAGGTGCGGCGTGGACGCGGCCGGCCGGCGCCTGGGGGCGCTGTGGACGCCGGTTGGCAGGAGCGACGCGGGCAAGCCGCTGACATCCCTCGTCGGTTCAGTGAAAGTGTTTGTGCAAAGTGTGGTTATCGACACGGTTATAAAGTGCGTTGTCCTGCGTACTCGATTAAATGTTTTCGTTGCAATAGAATCGGTCATTACGCTAAGTGTTGTCGTATTAAATTTACGCGGGAAATTGTCAATGACTCAACGATAAACCAAAATAATGATTGTTTTGAACAGGTAAAAAGTGATGAACAATTTTACAGCGGAGACGGTGAGTTATTAATGGATAATATTTCTATTGAAGCTTCGAGTGATTCGAGTTGTTCATGGACTGAAACTATTAATGTTAATGGAGTTTTTATTAAATTTAAATTAGATAGTGGTGCTGAGGCATCGGTAATGTCGTTACATACATTTAAAAAAGCCGGTTTTAAAATAAACAAAATAATTAAATGTAAAACAATTTTAAGAGAAATCAGTAAAAATCAGTTGTGTGTTATAGGATATTTTAATGCCAGCTTAAACTTTAATGATAACAAGTGGTGTGAAAAAATTTATGTTTTAAATAACGATTGTAACAACTTGCTCGGATTAAAGGCATGTGTAAATTTAAAGCTTATATGTAGATTAAATGAATTGTCATCACAAAGGAATGGCTTTGAGTCAATTTTTGAAGGTATTGGGAGTTTGCCGTCTGTTTGTAAAATAATAATTGACAAAACCGTACTGCCTGTTGTTAGCGTATCTCGAAAAATTCCCATTAAATTACAAAGTCGGTTAAAAGTGGAATTAGAAAATATGGTTAAGTTTAATATTATTAAGAAGGAAGATGGACCAACGGACTGGGTATCAAATATTGTGGTAATTGAAAAACCGGATAAAAAACTTCGTGTGTGTTTAGATCCACGAAACTTAAACAAGGCTGTTAAACGAAGCCATTTTCAGTTGCCAACCCTAGATGAAATTGCGAGTAACTTATCGGGTGCTAAATATTTTTCCAAATGTGATGCTAAAAATGGTTTCTGGATGCTGAATTTAGATGAATATAGTTCAAAACTATGTACTTTCTCGACGCCCTATGGGCGATATAGATTTCTGCGAATGCCTTTTGGAATAAATTGTGCTCCAGAAATGTTTCACAACGAAATGTGTAAGATATTTAAAATGGACGGTGTGGAGGTTTTCATAGATGACATTTTGATTTGGGGTTGTTCTAAGGAAGAACACGATAAACGGTTAAATGAGGTGATTAATAGAGCGAAAAATAATGGGGTTAAGTTTAATAGAAATAAATGCGAGTTCGGGGTAACGCAAGTAACATTCTTAGGACATGTTTTTAGTTCTAAAGGAATGTTACCAGAAAAAAGTCGAGTTAGTGCAATATTAAATGTTCAGAAACCGACGGATAAAAAGGCATTGGAAAGATTTTTAGGAGTAACAAACTACTTATCTCGGTTTATTCCTAACTATTCGGAACTATCGTCGCCTTTACGTGAATTACTTTGCAAAAATGTTAACTTTGAATGGTTGAGATATCATGATGTTGCATTTAATTTATTAAAATTAAAAATTTCTTCGGCCCCTGTATTAAAATATTTTAACCCTAAAGAGACCGTGACAGTATCAGTGGATGCCAGTGCACACGGTCTCGGGGCGTGCTTGATGCAAGCGGGCCGGCCAGTGGCGTACGCGGCGCGCACGCTCACACCGACTGAGCAACGATGGGCGCAAATAGAGAAGGAATTACTCGCTGTTGTTTTCGGCTGCACACGTTTTCATCAGTATATTTATGGTTACGATAAAATAACTGTGGAGAGTGATCATAAGCCTTTAGAGGCAATTTTTAAAAAAGCATTAAACGATGCACCTGCCCGTCTTCAAAGAATGTTGTTAAAATTACAACATTATTCGATTAAATTAATATACAAACCTGGAAAATTATTGTTTATAGCGGACACACTCTCTCGCGCTGCACAGGAAAAAGGAACAGATGAGGATGTTTGTAAGGACGTAATGATTCATGCAAACTCTTTGTATGAAAACGTAGAAGCTTCGCCGGAAATGTTAAACCGTATTAAGGATGAAAGTGCCAAAGATGCCGTATTAACGAATATTTATAGCTACTATACTAAGGGATGGCCGAATAACAAAAGGGAGATCGAAGAAAATGTAAGACAATATTGGGTAGTTAGGAGTGAACTTCATTTTATTAAAGGAATTTTGTTTAGAAATAGTAGGGTGGTCATACCGAAATCTCTTCGTAAAGAAATGCTTCGACGGATACATGAAGGTCACATGGGTATCGAGAAATGTCAACGTCGTGCAAGAGATGTGATGTGGTGGCCGGGAATGAACTCCGATATTGAGAATATAGTGCAAGCGTGTGACACGTGCCAGCGGCACCGCGCCGACAACCCGCGGGAGCCGTTGAAGCCGCATCCCGTGCCTGCTGTGCCGTGGGAAGTTATAGCAGCGGATATTTTTGAATTTCATCAAAAGTATTATCTTTTAGTGGTTGATTATTATTCAAAATTTGTGGAGGTATTTAATATAGTAAACTTAACAAGTCAGTCCGTAATTAACGTTTTTAGAGATATTTATAGTAGATTTGGAATACCTAAAAAATTGGTGACTGATAATGGTACACAGTTCACGTCTGAACAATTTAAAAATTTTACAAAGACTTGGGGATTTATTCATGTTACTAGTTCTCCGTTATATCCGAGATCTAATGGTCTTGCTGAGCGAAATATAAGAACGGTTAAGTTGATTATGAGTAAAGCACATGAGAGTGGGGAGGACTGGAAACTCGCACTATTAAATTTTCGAAATACGCCTATTACAGGGGAAAATTGGTCACCTGCACAGTTACTAATGAGTCGCCGTTTGAACACAAGATTACCAGTTAAACATTCAAAACTTAAACCAGAGCCTATAAAATATCAAAATGTAATCGAAGACCGATCAAGACGAATACATTTTTATAAAACCTATTATGACCGAGGTTGTAAGGCGTTGCCTCCATTAAAAGCGAATGATTTTGTAAGAATCAAACAGAAAAACAAATGGGTAAAATCTTATATTTTAGGTACAGCTATTGGTGATCGTTCTTACTGGGTAAAAACTGAAAATGGGGGAGTTTATAGACGAAATAGACAAGATATCATAAAAACGCCGCTTTCACAAAATTTTAAATTACACAAGAACATTCATTCAGATCCATTTAATAAATTAGAATGGGATTTTGATTCTAACCATAACATAGCAACAGGCAGTAACAGTAACAACACTAAGTGTCCAAGTGCGGTGCAGACGCCACCCCCACAATCTTTAAAAAAGACTAAGAGTGGTAGGATTGTTCGTCCTCCTATTCGATTTGGATATGATTGAGTTTTAATTTCAAATCTTTGGAGATTAAAATATATAAATATGTTTATATATTTTTTTTTTTACTGTTATTAATTCATTATAAAATAAGTTCTTTATTTTTTTTATTTTTCATAATTTTTAAGGGGGTAATAATAGAAATATAGTATTGTGTTTTCTGGAAAAATAATATAGTGTTTTCCTTGTGTAAAGGGGGGAGATGTAGTGGGTATCATTATAATAATATATGAGGGTATGTGTGCATGGCTTCTAAAGGAATATACCAGTCGTTATTCACATGTCGTTTTATTAAGACGCTTCCCAAATACTATAGGTCTGAACCACGGAATCGGAGTCCTGGTACATGTCCCGGATGATGTCTCATAAGGTGCCGGAATCCCCTTGGATCACAGTGCATTCATAGAGCGTACATTCCTGTCGGATCCAAGAGTCGATAATCCTCTCAAAGAGCTTCATGGTATGAGACATCCCCATTATACCGCCGTAATTTCCGCACTCCTGTACCGACCCCCTATCTTTGAAGACTGGAGTAATGATACTCAGCCTCCATTGGCTTAGGATCTTTCTGGTGATATGTGTGCGGTTAAAAAGATGTGTAAGAATGCCCACACCACCGGTACCCATTGCCTTCCAGGCCTCAATGGGGACTCCATTAGCTCCTACAACTTTCCGATTCTTCATGCGGCGTAGGCAAGCCTGGACTTCTGCAGGCGTAATAGGCTTCACTAGTCCCTGATTCTGAAAGAGGTCCGAAGGGTGCATCTCTTTATGCTGCTTGTACGGCGGCTCGTCGAATTAAAAGCGCCATCTCTCCTTCATCGCGGAGCTCCACGCACAATAAATTGCCAGGGTCTTTAACGCAGCGGCACTTGGTAATATCCTGTGCCGCTTTGACCCTGGGAAGCGCCAACTTATAAATGAGCTTCTTCCCCTTTAAACGATTTCAACCTATCCTTCAAAAGTCTTAAGTAGTCTCGTTTGTCTCTGGCAACAGCTCTTTTACTGACTCGTTTTGCAGCTCTGTAAGTGTCGCGGTCTCCGGTTGATCTGGACGCTTGCCACTTTTTAAAGAGGGCTTTCTTCTCCCTAGTCTCCTTCTGGACTGTGTCGTTCCACCACCATGTGTCCTTGTCGTATTTGCATCCGCCCTTGGATATGCCGAATACTGTCTTCGCCGCCTCAAGAGTCGCTGCCTGGATTATGTCCCAATAGTCCTGAACCGGTTGGCTCTCAGCACTGGCGCACTTATCACCGATAGCTGAGGCGAACCTCTGGGACGTGACTTCATCAAGTAGCCACCACTTGATTCGATACTGGCAGCGTTCGACAGGCTTGACCTTGGGCTTCACACAGAGTCCATGACAAGGATCCGATGTTGTACAGTAAGACTCTCTCCTGGTATGACCTTGTAGTTGGCCACATTGCTGATATTGTGCCTCCTAGTGAGTAGGAAATCAATTTGGGTAGTGTACCTCCCGCTCCTATAGGTGATGATTTGTTCGGATTTCTTTAAGATATACGCGTTCACGATGGCAAGGTCGGCAGCCGCACACGTTCTGAGGATATTCCCCCCTTCTATGTTACGGTCACCATAACCAAAACCACCGTGAACACGCCCAAACTCCTTACAACCCCCACCCACGTGACCGTTCTAATCACAAAACAATTCCCTCCGACAACGGGATAACACGAAGCACTCCCCCGAATTGGTTCCAAAATGTCATCTTTTCGGCTTCGCTACAACCGGCCTGTAGCGCGTAGGCACTTATCAGATGGGTAACAATTCCACCCATAAGCACCCGCACGAGCATAAGTCGGCTGCTGCATAAAACTATCTCATCATCCATTTTATTGTCTATTAGTATAACCAAATATCTGTCTTTTGTTGTCTGAAACATATTCTGTCTTGAAACAAGGCGATAGTTATTAATAATTTTGAATTCGAAAATATCATGTACCAGAATTTTAAATAACAATATTAGGACAGAAACGCAGACATAGAATGAGTTTATCTTTATAAAGAAATCTCTTCAAGCTTACTTTCTACTAGTTTAAATGTTATATGTTTCGATTGGAGGAGTTGTTATTAAATTACCTATAATGAATGTCGTAAATAATTTTTTTTGTTTTATAAAATTTCTACCCGATTCCTAAAAATACACTAGATTAGGTAGATTTTTAATATTTTTATTTTTTGGGACATTCTATAGTGACATCAGTCACATCAGGGACAGATTACTCCAGCATTCCTTATGGTTAATGACCTGTAACTTTTTACTTTAATTTAATGTAAGTGATCATATTTTAAAAATATTTTGAAAGTACTTATTGAACCAAAATCGAAAAATATAAATTATGTATATAATTAGATGATATTTTAGCGTTTTAAGGAATGTGACTGATTGACTGATTGTCCTACCAGGACAGTCAAAAATATCTCACCTCCACCTTCTGCAATGTCAATTTTAGCCCAAATACTATACATAGCAAGATGTCTTTGGCTGTGCTATAAACTACATAAACTAAACATGCTATACCTCTACATAAACTAAAAATAAACACCAAGTTTAATTTCCACAAGAAAATATAGACATAAGAAATGGTGACTGGTGGGACATCGTTTTGTGACTGGTTGGACAAATACGAAATCTGATAAAATATTAACTCATTTTGTTAATTTCCAAGATAACAATTATAACGAATCCTGTTTTTTATTAAATACTTAGAGAAAAAACACAATACTTTCGTTACGTATACATTACGATTTACGTTTCATTAAGATTAAATTGGTTAAGTTAAGGTTATGATCAGATCAATAAAAAAACAACTCATTTTCCCATATTTGTATGCCCGTTTTTGTAATAATATTACTGCAACAACTAATCTTGGTATATTTTTATGGCCCTTCTAATAAACATGCGTTTATATATTTTACGTTTACTAAGTTTCATAATGAAACAATTAAGTGAATAGTTTAAATTTAACTCGACATTTTTATAGTAAAAATTATCAGTGCAATATTTAAAAATATTGTTCGTACCTAGTTACTTAATAAAAAATCCTTAGTAAAATTAAAATAAAAACGTATTCTGCATGAAACTATAAGAAGTCACTTATATCATAAGTACTTTTAGTACGATTGCAGACAAACTGCGCCAGTCTGCTGGAAGTAAGGCGGGCTTTAGTCTTTTGTGACAGTGTCTACTAAATATGAAAATAAACTTAAAATGTAAAAACTATACTCGAATCAAATCTAAGCAAATTTTCAAATTTATTTAATTTAAGAATTAACTTATATTACACATTTACTTACTGCAATGGTGAGATCATGAAAATATTAATTAGATTCATTAATCTTAGATATTTCGGAACGCGGCATGATTACTTCTCCCTTAATACGATTGCTGGAAAATAACTGAAACTTCGGGTTATACTTAAAGTTAAAGTTTTATATACAAAGTAAATTAATTATATGCATTTTAAAGCCATTAAAAATAGTTTTACTTAAATGTGTAGAATTCGTAAAATTTTCAGAAAGTTACGGGATACTATGTTCCAGCTATTTGTTATTCTAACAATTAAACCCTTAGTCATGGTTTTATCTGCACATCAAACAGAATACATTCCTCGTATACTATGACATGACATTACAGGATTATACATTAGTTAGTGATCGGAAACAAACAACCTTTATCTGTGGTGCCCAGCTATAACTGCTAGTCAGAATTTATCATCTTATTCCTTGGAACTGCCTTTGAGGATTATTACTGTTGTTATTTATTGTAAACTATAAAAAAGATCTTTTGTTTAAAAGAGATTTATATATTATACATATTATAAAAATTTTATAAAGAAAAGAACATATAATAATAATATATGTATTTCAGAATAAAAATTATCCACAATAGAATATAAAAAGAATTTGACCAGTCATTGATAAATACTTCCGCTTAAGCAAAGTTAGTAAAAAAAAATATTTCTCTACAGGATTACATAATTAAAATATAACTTATATTTACAACAGTAGGTAAATTTAAAATACTAAAACTGTTTTTAATACTAGTTAACATTATTTAAGTAACCTTTATTTATTTATATCACAAGAAGTACACTTCTAATACTTACTTGTATAATGAATCAACAAAAAATAAACATTAGAATAGCAAATACTTCAAACTTGCTTTTCGCAAACACCAATACTGTACGCCAAGCCATGCACCGTTTTCCTTTAATCCCGGTTTGGGATTAATGCTCAAAGCTTTTAAAAACAAGGCACTCAACAAGCTTCCAAATAGAGACTTGAGATTGCAAAATATCAATTATACGGCTTTATTGTGTATAAAAATTTAATTCCTGTTAGACATTGATTGGCTCTTATATGCGTTATTTTTTATGTTAGCTTTTATATAATTGGAGGGAAGGTTTTGATATATAAAAAAGATATCAGTTGTTAGTTTGACTAAAACATGTAATGTTTGTATAAAAGTTTAATTGACTAAATAAATGGAGGGTAGGTTTTAATATTAAAATAAAGATTTCAGTTGTTAATTTGACTGAAACGTGTAATGTTTGTAAAGAAGTTTAATTGACTAAATAAATATTTGTAATATTGGATACTGATTTGATTAAGAGTAGTGAATATATAAATCGTCTCCCAGCTGAGACTCCCGGCTGAGAAAAGGCAGTGTATGATCGAGAGACTGAGCTGTATAACAGAACTAGTATAATCCACTCTTTTTGTGTTTGAAGAAGTAAAAAGCGTTGTTACGTAACTCTGATATTTTATAGATTATTTTTCAATTAAACGTGTAAGAAATACCATTAACTTACATTGATACACATTGATGGATTGAATATATATTGATACATGTAAGCTATTTCAGATATTCTATCTGAATAAAGAGAGCTGTATAAAAAATCTGTATATGTTACATGTACTAGGTGAATTTAGCAGTAGAAACTCGATGATCCGGTCCCAGTTATACGGGGTTATGATTATCCGGACTATCAATAAATAAACAAGTTGAATTTATGCAGAAACAGAGGTATTGGAACTTAACACAACTGAATGCTCCTCGCGGTTTTCCTGACCGACGCTTTTGATATTGTTTTAGTTTAATTAAAGAGTATAGATATGGAAAATAATGTAAAACTATCCATGATAATGATGTTAATTAAAGAATATGGTAAATTTAACTACATACACACATATTTTATTTTATGACATATTTTAATATTATTGCTATGCTCAATGATCTTCCTTTCTTACAGAATCCAACAAAGATGATCCTCCGATCAGTTTCAGCTCTCTTACGCGTAACACCTTTAAATCCTGCACCTCCTACTATCGTTCAAAATTTCATTATCTTTATTCATTTTGCTGGGAATTCTGAACTTTAGGTGTATTATAAATAACATTTGTTGTGTCCGCAATTATCAGGACAATGTTTTTATACAAAAAATATTCATAAAAACACATGATTTATTGCATGTTTCAATATTAATTCTTTTCCGCAGCAAGCAGACGATAACTTTACAAAAGTTCCTTAATAAAATTATTTAGTTGTGGCTACTGTGATTATTACTTGTGGTTAGTGATTAAAAAATATAATCCTTTTAAGACTAGCCAAATAGTAGAAATTACATAAATTATTTAGAAATAACACAGATAATAAAATAAACAACCTTAAGAAAAACAATTTAGTCACGTCACGTCATAAAATTGGAGTGCACTCAAAAGAGGTGACAGTGACAAAACTTTTTTAAATCTCTCGGAGTCATTTGTCTACCTTCTTAAGAGACGGGTAACTTATGAGAAAACGTTAATTATTTATGAATTAGAACGCTTCGGCGACTTTTATCACGGTGATATTTTGTCACTCGAAATAAATATGAGATGCGCGCACGTGGCAATGTGACAACTATATTAGCACAACGTTATAATGGCCTGTTTAACACATTATAATAGTGATATAAACGTCAGTTTAATATTGAAAAAAATAAATGAAATGCAGTTCAAATTTACAAGTCCTTGTAAATAACTAGTATGTCAATTAATGACTCTTAAATATACATTTACCTGGCCCTAATCACGAAATTTCATCGGAATTTGCCCGACTAGTGCACGTCGCGAGTCCGCAATGCTTCGAACTGACAAATACGAACCCCGAATGGGTTCGAAACTAGTCTGGTAAATTTTGTTTATATTACGTGATTATAACCAGGTAAATATGATGGACACGTATGAAAAGCATTACAAAATCCCTGGGGATGTTGGTGTTTCGTCATCCAGACCGGACTTATTCCTGTATTCGAAACATCTGAGGCGCGTGATACTTGTGGAGCTTACTGTTCCTTGGGAAACAAACATCCCAAGGGATCACACATTCAAGCTCAATAAGTATTACGAACTAACCAACGAACTGATCAGGAATAAATTTATAGTTAGTTTGTACGCGGTAGAAGTGGGAGCGAGAGGTATAACAGCAAAATCTCTCTATAGCCTACTTAAAGACCTTGCCCTTTCTAGAACAAGCATCGGTTCATTTCTAGAATGTATTTCAAAGGCGGCATTAGTAGGTTCTTTCCAAATTTGGTTAGGTAGGGATAGGAGTGTAGAGGCTGAAGGTGAGCGTTTTTGCGCACAATAAAGGGGCCCCTTAAACCTACTCCTGGGTCGCAAGTCCCAGGCACTGCTTGCACTCCTCCCCTTGCAACGCGATGGGCCCGGCACCCGCACGGTGAATCCATGGATTGCTCAGAAGCTTCGTCTTATTTAATAATCATCATGATTCGCGAAAGTTATTTGTTTTTATAAAACGAAAATATAGATGGTTAATAATTTATTTATTTATTTATTTATTTATGTACCACAGATAGTTACAAAAAAAACATAATAATAGCAAAAACGTATACAAAGGATGAGCTTATCTCTTCAAAGAGATCTCTTCTAGCTACCCATGAGTGTTGGAAATAATGGTAAAGAGGGCAGAGATAGGTACATAGATATTTTTAATATTTTACTAATTAATAAAGAAAGTAGGAAATATTATACATACTTTATACTTACATAAATACCAAAATAATAATAATAATAATAATATATATATGTAAACATACATACATATATACATATAATTACATTGTATACAAATACATAAATAATAATAATAAATACTTATGTCTGTAACAAATAATAAGTCTTCAGTCTTCATTTAAATATTGTGACGAAAGCCCTAGAAGTTATATGGCTAGGTAGAGAGTTCCATAACCTCGCTGCTTAAACAGTAAAAGATTTAAAATAAAAGTTAGATTTATATTGCGGAGTATCAAAACTTTTGGTTAAGACACAGGAACGTTTAGAGTGGCTACTGGGTAAGGAGAGATGGAAACGTTCATAAAAATAAGAGGGGGCTAAATTAGAGAAAAGGTTATAAAGCGTGGTGAGGACATGCGTATTCCGGCGTAGACGGATAGGGTGTCACTTAAGTTGCCGACGGAAATCTGTAATATGATCAAACTTGCTTAGTCCAAAAATAAAATGGATACACAAATTTTGAAGGCGATCTAATTTATTAAGTAGCTCCTCAGATGCTTCCAGATAGCAAACGTCGGCGTAGTCGAAAAGGGGGTAACAAAAGATATTGCGCTAGCACGATTTTAGTCCGCAAGGGTAAGAAATTCCGCAGACGTTTAAGGGAGTGGACTGAAAAATGAATGCGCTTGCTAACATCTTTAATCTGCGCCGACCATGATAAATATTTGTCCAATGACAATCCCAGAATTTTAACTTTATCGGAAAAATATATAATAGAAGTGTCGTATTCTATATTATTCAGTTGGTTAGTGATAAGCTTATTCCGAAAGTGTATGCTACCAATAATAATTGTCTGGGATTTTTTGGGATTCACTAAAATTCCAAAAGAATGAGCCCATTATTTTAGTAATTTTAAGTCGTCATTTAAAAGATTAACAGTACTATTGAGATGTTTAGGTAATGAATGCCTATAAAGTTGCAGATCGTCAGCGTAGAGATGGTAGTTGCAAGAAAGGATTTTCGTTTATAAAAATGGAGAAAAGTAGGGGAGATAATACGCCGCTCTGAGGGACGCCAGCTGAAAGCTCTGCCCATTCAGAGGAAGAATCGTCAGAACAAGTAATCTGTCGACGTCCAAACAGGTAAGTATGAAACCAAGTAATTACGGGTGGAGATATGTTAAGACTTCGCATCTTGCAAAATATCAAAATCCACAGTATTAAAGGCATTACTAAAATCTAATAGGACGAGGATAATGAGATTTTTGTTATCCGTAGCATACCTGATATCTTCCTTAAGCTAGGCAGAGGATGTGCTATGCGCTGTACGAAAACCATATTGGAAAGGACTAAGGAGGTTGTTATGGTTTAAAAATATAGTCAATTAATTGTTTGGACACAATGCTTTCTAGGACTTTAGATAAAAATGTAAGTATGGAAATGGGACGAAAATGGCAGGGCGAACTCGGATTGTTGATTTTAGGCAGGGAAATAACATGTACCAATTTCCAAGGAGATGGAAAAGAATTGGATGTCAGAGAAAAGTTAAAAATGTGAGTTATAACATCCATTATAATATCAAGGAATGGAATCAACATTTCGCGACTAATATTGTCAGAACCCACTGCTCTAGAACTGATTATATAGCTGTTTTTAATACGTACAACAATCATTATAATAGTAGTAAATAACTTATTTTTTTACACGCTTTTATTAGTTTCACGTGTATGTTTGGTTGCTTGCTTGTTTGTTTGCTTGTAACACACTTTTTCAAATGCGATTATGTCTTATTTCCCACGGATCGATTTCGTTCAAACATTGTACACATAAGGCCCGATAGTAAATTAATAATTCGATGAGATTATCTCATTATTGTGATTAGGATCTCCAAAATTTATAATTATCTTACAGATCTTTTTTTTGTATGAGAGTGAGAGAGACAAAATAAGTTCGCGGTCAGCGACATGCGTTAAGTTTCGAAACTAACTCTCCGGTTCTTAGCACTCACATGGTATAATATACAGGGTTATTTGTAATTAGTTGAGCACCTTTTGCAGGCAGCCCCTCTACATCAATCCTAACAACATTTGTTCTACGACTTTTTAAAATTAATAGTTTTAAAAATTTAGTTTTTCCCATACAAAATGTATTTATTGCCTCTGAACGTGCATTAAACTTGAGCAAAGAGAGGCCACGCAACTTGTCAAAATATGTGCCAAGGCCACGTGCATCGGGGCGCGGGGTGGCGGGGTGACGCAGCGGCGGCTATGTACGTTAGAACTGGATCATTTTCTAAGGTGTAATAAAAAATAGCATCGTTTTCCACTTTTATTTATTAAAATATTTTCTACAATAGTCGAAACACATATTGTCTAACTGTTTAAGAATCTAATGAAAAAACAAAATCTCCAATAGAAGTTGTCCACAAGTTGAATGTCTCAATATTTTTATTTGGTTTATGAAATAAGGGCACTGAAACGAAACCAAATAAATATTATTTTTACAAAACAATAACTTCTCTTTAACTTACTTTATACCTACATATCATATTATCTCGTTTGTTAATATTTATATCATGACAATAAAACAATAAATTACTTACGAATTTCTTTACGAAGTTCCTAGAAATTGCAGTCAGTCACAAAGTTTCTGTATATAATACTACACACTTTCATCACCATAAATCTCAAGAGACAAATGAAATATTAATTATTAAATAACAAATATAATAATATCAAATTACAAATTACTTGACATTTGGTTGGTATTGACACCAACTGTTGATGTTACCATTAATTATTAACCACCGTAAAATAGTAACAGTATTTAAAATGGCTCCATCTTGTGATCCCAACCATAAACTTCATTCAGATATCCGACAAAATAAAATATTAAGAAACACCAGGAGGAATAATAGGAAGTTTATTTAAATTACGTCTAAATTGGCCTTTCCTCGTTTATGATATTAATAAAACTGAAAAAACGAAAACTTTAGTCTTTATTAAATATGTGTGTGTATTAGTGTGTACACTAATACACACACACATATAAGAAGTGAAACTTCTTTATGACATGTAAATATAATTCACATTTTCTTTTAAATGTGACTTAGAAATAAAGATGGCGCGTAGGTAATAGAAAAACGTCATAATTTTCATTAATATTAATTAATTAAAACGTAAGAAGTGAATCGATTGTTTCTGACGTATAATATTCTCATAGAAGAAACACATAAGTACCATAAAAACAGACAAATGTACACAATCCACTTTAAAAATAATAACTTTAGGCTCCTTAACATGTTGGATCGTCACTATATCACAAATAAAATTATTCTTCATCATGGTTTCTGCTGTTTCGAGTTGTTGTTCGTTCTAGGTATAGCAAAACAGCCCTTGTAAAGATCAGGACCCCAATGCTCCATTTCTCAGCCAAAACTCGTATTTCTTTTCATCCTTACTTCTTCTATTTCAGACAATCAATGTATTTTTAAAATATTATAAATTACATTTCATAATTTCTTCTTCATGTTATAATCTTGAATTTATTTATTAGTTTCAATAGCAAGTCCATAAAATCGTATTGTCCAGTATGTAATTACAATTCATTATTTAATTATAAAACTCTAATCCGATAATTTTATTTTTGGTTAATGTAAATTGTGTTTTGTAATCCACATACTTGTCATTTTGATTATTTAGTATTTCCATAGCAACATGGTGTAAAAGACATGAAGCTATACGAAAAAAGCTGGGGCGCGCCTTTAACAGTTTCCGACTTTCGCTAGACTGCCTCGACCTATACTTTAGACTGCTTACAAAATACAGAGTAATAAATAATCGAGGAAGCAAAAATTTTTTTGTTTCGTTTATTCTGAGTTATTTATCAAGATTTTTTAAAAGTCGTAGAACAAATGTTGTTGGGATTGATGTAGAAAGGCTGCCTGCAAAAGGTGCTCAACTAATTAGAAATAACCCTGTATAGTTAAAACTCGACTCGAGTCGACCCTTCCGTTATTGTTGGTAAGCTGCATAACTCTGTATCTATAGTTGATAAGGTAGAAATCTTTGTTATATATTTTTTTTATTATTATTCTAATTATGTTTTCGAGCATTTTAATTGATACTAATTGAATTTCGTCACTTAAAATAATAAACATAAACATTTGCTGACTAACATATTAATTTACTCGCTTTTGTGATTATATTACAATAATATATAAAATATAACTTTTCCGAAAAAAAATAATTGGTGAAAACATATTCGTAATTAAAACAATTCTTTTCATCTATTAGATTGATAAGTATAACATTTTCAAGTAGATTTTTTTGGACTATAATATGTATATTTGAAAAATGTATGAGATATATATAGAAATTCAATTAAATATTAGATATTTATCAAATTTCGAGCTGTCGTTTCAAGCTGTGTTATTTGGATGACTTGGAAAATTATTGAAGTTACTGCTATAGTAAACACATACATATATTAGCTAAAAGATTAACGTATATCTTTTCATGACAAATTAAACTAAAAAATAAAAATAAACATAGTTTAAAAAAACTTAAAACCATTCTTTAAAAATGAATCGAATTAAAAATTTAAAATAATTCGTAATATGAATGAATAATTATGGGCAAAATATAATAAAATTATTGTGGAGAAAAGCGTGGGGCGCTTTGTGGCATTTTTAAAGTCATTGTAGTGATTGAATATTTAAACAACTGATTTTTGAAAAAATATTTACTCTATTTTTAGAAAGGAATATAATTTTTAATTTCTTAAAGGAATAAAAAACTATCAAATAATTAATAGTTT